>JAPDVR010000007.1:26444317-27071817 GCA_026230005.1 Gila orcuttii | reverse complement strand
AAGCATATAATTTTATGCGGCACACGGCAAGGGGAGCTGCTTTGACGGCAGACGCTTGGGATGGCTGGCACAAATATTGTTGAGGCAACAGTATCACTAGCAATTTTACGGGGAAAGTGATAAAACTCACTTTTGTTCTTCTCGTTGACATTTGTACTTTAAGCTACAAAATACTATAGGCTACATAACCTAATAGATTTAAGTTTCCACAACTTACTCATATTACAATAAAAGTGTCATATTATAGTGGAAATGTTTAGTGTGTACCAAGGACACAAAAGTGAAAATGTAATTTCACACAGGGCAAGAGCAATCTTTTGGTATTACTGGAAAGCATTAGGCTAGTTTAAGAAATATTGCATCCCATGTTGCCAAGAAAGTTAATCTTTTTTTAAACAACACATTGCGTCAGTCATAGGCAAGATAAATATACCCTCCATTCAATCTAAAAACTCTTAAAACCCAATACTCTTATCTGACGACAGCTCACACACTCACCTGCGTCGCTCAGTATTAATAATGGTATCGAAGGGAAGAAATGCCACAGTCAATATGACATTTCCCCGTAATGCCCCTTGCAGAAGATCCTGTGTGAGAGGAGAAACTAGCAGAAGACAAGTCGTCTGCTCTTATCACACAGCTAATGACAAAACATTTGGACCTGTGTGGTAAAATGTGGTTTTGTGTTTATCTCTGTCAACATGGCATTTTCCCCTCAGAGTGTTTCCTTAAGTCTTTTTTCTTAATGACATTACAACACAAACATTTCTAGAGGCAAAAGATTGTCTCAGCTTTTTTTCTGATCTCCTGAAAACAGCTTCTTTAATTCCTCCCATGCCTCCGTCCGTTGTTAGCGCAGTGGCATGTTCGACAGTGACAGGTGCTAGCAACGGATCCACTGAGCTGATGACTTCATTAAATCAATTAAACCCATCACTGGGTCGCTTCATTGCCATCCACACGCTTGCTGCACCAATTAGTTTCTCCCTCTTTGTGTTTTTGAGCATGCGTCTCCCATTTACCACAATGCTGCTCCACAATTAGAGACCAAACAAACAGGATCTTGTAGTTCCCAGACAGCATCAAGATCTTAGTTTGTGTCTCAGTGAGAGATTTGTGTGGGTATTAGACTTGCTGCAATCTGTGATTACAACAAATTATTCAATTATCATAAATGAAATATACTGTCTATATAACCACCTGGGCTGGCTGAAGGGGTTTGTTCATAAACACAAGCATTTAATGGATTACACCTTCTAAGGTTTGGATCAACACCCTTTGGGTTTCCAGGCCAGACTGCACTACTCTGACATTTCCTTGCATTTGCCAGCAACTGAACCTTTGTCAACTGTTTGATGAATGATAGTTACAAGTCTGTTACAAGCTACATGTGATCTTAATTCAAATAAAAAGTTAATACGATTATTTGTGTCATAGCAAATAATACTTTCTTGACCACTATATATATTTTTTTGTCTCATTTTCCAGTAAAAACATCTAAACAACCTTAAAACAAGCTAAATTTATGACAAGGCTAAAGAGGTCGGTATACGAAGTACATTTACTTCGTTACATTTACTTAAGTATTTGTTTGGAAAATTTTTACTTTTAAGAGTAGATTTAAATGTGGGTATACTTTTACCCGATTGACTTTCTAATGAAAAAAACTGTACTTTTACTTCCTTACGTTGGGCGACGTTCCTCTCGTTACTTTATTTTAAGTTTATTCCAAGCGCGCTGTAAGTTATCTTTTTTTCTGGGGCATGAGCGATGCTCAATTCACAAATTAATCACTCTTTTGAGTCGATTCAGTTCAAAGACTTCATCAAACAAGTAGGCAGATCATTGGTTCGCAACACATTTTGAATGATTTGTTCAGTTACCTGCACGCACTGAATTTTCTTTAGCGGTTTCACACTCGGAGTTGTAACAAAGGTTTAAGAACATCAAGAGAGTTGATGTTAATTTACATTAAAGTTGCTCTAAGCGATGTCATGCGTTTTTAAGGCCAAAAATTTTTTTTGTCACATACAGCAAACATCTCCTCACTATACTTTAAACGTCAACAAGAAGTGACGCCACCCGACATCGCTTAGCACCTTTAAATAGGCTACTATTGTTCACAGTTCATGAAATGAACACCCGCGGTAAGTTGTGTGTATTGTGCAGTTGCGTGCGAACTCATCTTGAAAAAGAAAGCTTTTGTCGGCCTTAAACACAGTTAACCAGTTTAAACATGCTTGCAGAAATATACATTTGATTACATTTTGGAGAACAGACGGAAGAAGATCCGTCGATGTGCATTTGATCGTTGTTTGTGTTCAGATGTTCAGTAGCGGTCATGAGCGCAAGCACATGTGAAGAGTTTTAACTCTTTCTTCTCTGTGTCAATGGTTCCCTGCCTTTAAATGCAAAACTCTGAAGATTCACTTTATTTCGACATTACCTAATAATCCATATGTAGTTGTAGCCTATAAGTTACTATTATACAAACCAAAGGACAGGCAATGATTTTTGGGCTACAGATGGTAGAAATTATGCTTGTCTCTTCTGTTTTTGTTGCGAAGATAGCCTAATTATGATAATAATATAATTAAAAATATCATGATATATATATATATATATATATATATATATATATATATATATATGTGTGAGGGTTTTGTACGGACGAACCCAATTGCAGACAGTTTGCAAAAACACAAGGTTTATTTGACAAAAAAGGGAAAACAAAACCCACGATGGGGTAAAACAAGACTTAAGGGCAAAAACAAAGACTAACAACACTAGATTAAGACTTGACAGGTAACTAGACAAATAACAGCAACAAGATCAGGATTGTACAAGACAGTTCTTCACTAGATACTCACGAGAAGATCAACACACAGGTATGGTATCACAGGATACACACACTGAGAATCACAATGAACCGGCACAAGACAGCAAACACAAGGGGATTAAATAGAGAGACTAATGATAACAACAGGTGACACAGGTAAAGCAATAATGACAAAACGAGGATAACAAGGGGGCGGGGCCAGAGGACGAGACAACAAGCACATGGCCCAAACCAAAGGCCACGTGCTTGCACACAAAACATGGTTCTGTCATGATCCTGCCTCAAGAATTAAAGAACAACAAGAACTAGATGGCAGAATCATGACAATATACATATATGATCCGAAGTAACTAGTAACTAGTAACTAACTACTTGAGTAGTTTTTTCATTGGATACTTTTTACTCTTACTTAAGTAACTATTAAGATGATTACTTTTACTTTTACTTTGAGTAAACATTTAGTAAATAAAAAGTACTTTTTTGATAAACCCAACTATAAAATTTAATTTCAGATTTCTTTAAAAAAAAGAAAAATGGTTTCACTTTATTTTGATGGTCCCTTTAACACATTCTGTTGTCTATAAGTAACGTTGCTCCTTCATGTCTACTAATTCTCATTAGAGTATTAGTAGAGTATTAGTAGACTGGTAGGGTTAGGGTTAGAATAAGTTGACATGTAGTTGCAAAGTTACTTATAGTCAGTAGAGTGTCTGTTGTAGGACCATCACAATAAAGAGTTTGCAGATATGAAGCAGACTGTACACTAATACTCTAATGAGAGTTAGTTGACATGTAGTTGCAAAGTTACTTATAGTTAACAGAATGTTCAAAAGGGACCATGAAAATAAAGTGTTACCAGAAGAATATATCTTTTCTATTATATAGAAATTTATATTTTCAATATAAATATAATTCAAGATATATTCTTAGAAAACAAGTATTATGACAGCATTAAAGCAGTGTGCAGTGTGCGACTTGTCTGGCTGATGGGGAGTCTGAATATCTAGCATAATCCCAGAGCTTTGCTGACAGCCTGCTGAAAGCGCAGTTGTGTGGTCACGGCTGATGTGACCTGAGGTGGCTATCATCAAGCAGTGGCTGATGAGTGATGAGAGGGGACATCTGCTCCTCATGCTCATCCTCTCACCCACATCTGGCTGACATTCAAACCAGCACAGCTTGCTGTCACTCACCATCAAAGGCCCGTGGACAGTGACAGTGGGTGACATGCAAGAACAAAGACAAGTGGTTCATACTGTACATGCTCAGTGATTCGTATTTACAAGAGAGTAACAGAGTTCTCAGGATCAGCGTTGGGGCTTGTTCTCAAAGTGCATTTCAGAATACAGTCTGAAATTGTTTTATATGCCAGGTTTCTAGGGAACCTGCCTCAGGGGACCAGATTCAATCCTCCCCTACCACACGCACACCTCAACATCCAACCATCATGATACTCAATTAATAAAGCAGTATGGGTGGTTCGATCACATTTGTGGCATATTGTGCTATATGGCCATCACCAACCAGACTTTAGTGCAACACATAACAATATGTTTGATTGCACTCTACTACAAGAGAATTCATTTTTACAATTCTGAAGAAAATGTTAATGCTGCTTGATCATGCCAATATTGCAGTTATGATGACATTATTTTTCAGGTGCGATAGCTTGTTGCTAGGGTGTTCTGGGTGGTTGTTATGGTATTCTGGGTCATTGAGTATTCTGGGTGGTTGCTAGGTTGATATTGATGGTTGCTATGGTGTTTTGGGTAGTTGCTAGGTTGTTCTTGGTGGTTACTATAGCATCCGCCATATTGCTGAGGGCAAGGCTGCGCTGTAAACAAATGCAAGTAAACGGGTGAGCTGTGGTTTTTCTTGATAAAAACAAAAATAACGTTTACATTTATCAACCGATTTGGTTTGTGCGTGGTGTACAAAAAGTTCCATCTCTAGTTATTTAAAATCTCGATAGTTAGGCTAGAAAATGTTTTTTTAATAAGGAATTGTCAAAGCGCTTGTCATGTATTTGGCTTTTTATTCTTGGATAAGAATTGTGAAGATCCCCATACTGAGATATAATTAAATTTTCACATTAAACTAAATAAAGTTTTCTTATTGTGGAAAAAGCATTTTCTGTTTTTAACCCGATTTTAGCTTTTCTTGTGCTTAGAATTGACCGCCATTGAGAAAATGAAACAAATCGGTAAATACAAATCACACCAGCAGGCTGCTTTATGTATTTTTTATAGCACTAAAATGATAGATATTTACAGATAGATAATCTAAATATACAATAACAAAGATAACTGATGGATCCTTTATGGTAATACAAATGATATGGTACAACTACAGTGCAATGCAAATTAAATATAAGATAAAGTGAAAAGTAATAGTAAATAGTTTAGTGTATAGTCAATATACAAACAAATAAACAAACTGTATACAGAAAATAAAATAGTAATGAATAGTATAATTGTATAATATCATAAGTACAATAATATAATAATAATATACTGATAATAGCATATAGTTTATGTATAATACTATAATAATAGCAATAGAATGTGAAATATCAATTACAGAATATAGACAATAAAAATAATAAGTGACTAGTACAATAATTTAACAGCATAACTATAATAGATTGATAATCGCAAATGGTATAATAATAATAATAATAATAACAATAGCAAATACAATGTAATATCAAGAATAATATAGACAATAATAAAAATAGTAAGTTAAATAGTGACTAGTACCTACCCGAACTGGGGTGCGTTTCCCAAAGCCAACTATGGTCGCAAGTTCCATCGTTACCAATAGAGTTCGATGGAAATTGCGATCATAGTTGGCCAACAATGCTTTTGGGAAACGCACCCCTGAGTACTTGTCATAAAAGTCGGTTTTAAAGGGACATTGTGTAGGAATTTCTCCCACCTAGCGGTGAAATTGTATTTTGAATTCAAACGAATTGTGCTCTCCAGCACCTCGCTTTTTCAAATTCGTGTTGCATCTACGGTAGCTGTTATGTACCAAAAAGCTATGACAGGATGTCTTCTAATAGCACTTTGTCGAGTTTTGTAATCTCCTGTCAAGTTTCCTTTTACGTTCAATTTTGGACTTTTTTGGCGACGAGGATTTCTTCTCCTGTGGCTCCGCATATGTATGGTTCGCCATTAAAAATAACAGTGCAATGCAGCCTTTTAAACTTGCCGGGGCAGTGACAAGCACCTCTCACTGCTCTGCTCCTCCGTTTATGCTGCTTTCAGTTACGTGATGCTGGCTCTGAACGAAAACGCGTTGGCCTAGTACTTTTTGACCCTCTCTTCTATTATAGTTTTTCAAGATGGCGTAACGACATGGAAGCCTCCGTGGACCTACCCGTCACATGTATATAAAGATAACAAATTCTTTGTTTACGAGGATAAGTCAGATAATTGGCAGAGGTATTTGTACACCATTGAGGACATATTTATGAATAAAAATATTGATTGTAGATAATAAAATACCTAAAAAACTACACATTGTCCCTTTAAGAAAATATTGATGAATATTTAGATTTCAGGAAATTTACTTTATAATATCAAATATAATATAAGCTAAAACTACAATATAAATCATGTCACCTCATGTCTCAACTTTCACAGCTAAGTTAACTAGCGACATCGCTAGCTATTTTAGTCTGACTGACTCCGGTGGCCAACTAACGTTACTATTACTAATTTTATAATGACCAAATACAACCAGAAACAAATTTTCAGTCTTGCTTGTGAAGGGTAATTCCCCGAGACTTGCTTTAAATTGTGCGAAGATTTGTACAGCCCCAAGCAGCACACGAAGCAGGCATTTTTCTTAATTTTCTCATTTTTCAAAATATGAGAGTTATGGGAAAGGGCTCCGCAATATGGCGGCGCCGTTGACGTACAATCCAGCGGCCAATAGGGCGTCTATGTATTTATTATGTCTATGGTTACCATAGTGTGTTGGGTAGTTATTAGGTTTCTTTTGGTGGTTACTATAGTGTTTTGGGTAGTTGCTAGGGTGTTCTAGTTGGTTACTAGAGTTTGTTGGTTAGTTTCTAGGTTTTTCTGAGTGGTTGCTTGTAAATTCTGGGTCGTTGAGTATTCTGGGTGGTTGCTAGGTTGTTCTTGGTGGTTTTTATAGTGTTTTGGGTAGTTGTTAAGGTGTTCTTGGTGGTTACAAGAGTGTTTTGGGGTGGTTGCTAGGGTGTTAAAGATTGTTGTTAATAGGTGGAGTATTCTGGAGTATTCTGGATGGTTTATTGGGCTTTTTGAATGGTTGTAGTATTCTGGGTGGTTGCCAGGGTGTTCTATGTGTTACTACTGTTCTGGATGGTTGATATGGAAATCTTGGTGGTTGCTAGAGTGTTCTGGGTAGTTGCTAAGGGGTTGTTTGGTTTTTGCTAGAGTCTTCTGGGAACTTCTTTAGAACCAAAGTTACTGTAGGAAGAGGAGTTTGTTTGAGTTTCTAACCCCTCTTAAGCATGAGCAATATTGTCTTGGCATGAAAAACATATACTGTTCACTATCTGAATAGTCAGTCCTCAAACTTACATCTCAGTGGATTCACTCTTCAGATGAACCTGTTTGGAGATGAGAGCTTAATTCAGCCCTGAGTTTTCCAATGTACATCGGAAGCTTTGAAGGCAGCTTGTTTGGCCAGTCAAACACAGTTAGGTTTATTAAGTTATAATGAATGTTGAGAATTATTGAGGATGACAACAACGGTGTGGTTCATTATTCCCAGTTACAGTCTTCCTGAGACGGCTGCTGGTGTTTCAGAGATCTGGTGCATCGGGGACTCTGAATCACTTCACAGGGATAAGACACTCAAATGCAAAGCTGGCTTTTGATTGTAGTTCTGCAATAGTGTAAAATGTCATGAAAATATTATTTTCAGTCATTCAAAAATGCTTTTTTGATAGATTAGTAATTGGCGACCTCTGACAGTTTTGTTTTTCTCCTGACTCTTTGCAGGCTGAACTGCAAGACTGCTAATCCACTCATAGTTGTGACAAATCTGTGTATGCAAATGGAAAAGAAGAAAATAGAAGCAAATGGAAAAACTCAAGAATGCTTCAGTGATTTGTCATTCACCTCATTACAGCTTGTTCCGTTTTTATGCGTTTCATTTTGTATAATGGACTTAGTCACAGACCAATGGGTGGGTTTAGTCACTCTAAATGTATGCTGGCCAGTCTCTTGTTGTAGATTTGATACATTTCCTTGCCGTAATCACCACAGATGCCTGTTCTCCTCAGTCACAGCCCTCTGCCTTTAGCCCCGTTTGGATGGGACTCATTTTCTCTGAGGAAGTTTGGGTTCATTTTTGTTTCACAGAACACATCTTTATTTTTCACAAACAACATCAACCTTTTTAACAAACTCCCAATCTCATCTGAATCTCATGATGATCCAAACCTGTGTGACCTTTTTTTCTGAATATAAAGGAAGATATTTTGAGAAATGTCTCATTGTACATACAGTGGATTATGTCCCTTAACCCTAAACCTACTCTTCACAGAAAACTTTCTGCATTTTTACATTTTCAAAAAAAATAATTTAATATGATTTATAAGGTTTTTTTCTCAAGGGGACAAAAAAATTTCCCCACGAAAATATTTCTGGTATTGCCGTTCTTTTGGGGAATTTTTTCCCCATAACATAGGAAATAGGAAAAAAATTTGCAATAAATGGGAGTTTTTGCGAATTTGACGTGTTTCCATTAAGCGTATTTTCAATTCGCAATTTAAATTTGCGCAATTTGAAGGGTAATGGAAATGAAGGGTAATTTCCTATGTCATGTTCAAGAAACCAGTTTAAGATTGCTGTTTTCTGCTTTTCAAAAGCAAATTCTCTTTGTATACACTTCCAAAATTATGAGGATGTGAAGAGTCAGTGGTAAAAATTACCACAGCGATATAACAGTTTAACCTTTTGACGACTGCTTCTCAAATCTTGGCAAGGTCAGCTCGGGTCGGGTGTGTACAGTCGCTGAGCTTTAGGAAGCCTTCAGAGCTGAAATTCAGTTATGGTAATGGACATTTCGTTGTAAGCGGTAGACCAATCACAACAGACTGGGCCATTAGAGGGACTCTATGAGAAATGAGGTGATGTGATGTATATTATGAGAACACGAAAGTGTTTTTTTTTTTTTTTACTTTGCTGCATTATTTACACAAGACTGACTTTATCAGTCATGGGAATAAAACTGAGAGCTGCAGTATTGTCTTATTGCCAGCAATTGAACTGTCATCTGCAAAGTGTCACAGTGTCTGGTTGTGTTTCCCGGGGTTGTCACTAGAGGTCCTCGTTCTCACGGTGTCCTTCACATTTGACTTCATTTCCCAGCTTCTGTCTGTCACTGTCACTCATCAGTTCATTGCACTCAGCTGTTCCCCATAATTATTGTTCCCAGCTGTTCACTGTTAGTCTTGTTAGATCTGTGTATATATTCCCTGTCTGTGTCAGTATGTGTACGGAGTCGTTGTTTTATGTCACCACTTCTGAGGTCTGTTTTCCTGTTTGTTTTTGTTCTTATGTTTTGATTGATTTTGGATATTTGACCCCTGCCTGGATGACAATGATTTTGGATTGCCCTTATTATTAAATATACCGCAATTGGATTTTCTGCTTCCCTTGTGTGATTCGTGACAGAACGACTCCGTCAAACCCAGATCCAGCGGTATGTTTTTTAATATCTCTTCCCCAGCCACCGAGCGGGAGAGAAGGGGGTTTTTTAAGGGGACCCGGTTGGTCAAGTTTCGCGGGACCCGTGGAGGTCACAGTGGAGGAGGTAGTCGGGAGATGATCCCTGTTCCGGTGGTCCCTGTTCCGGTGGTTCCGAGTCCGGTGGTCTGGAGAAGAAGGAGGAGACACAGCCCTTCCGCCCAGTCAGAGACTGTTCACGTCACGTCTGCCCAGTCAGAGACTGTTCACTTTCCGTCTGCCCAGTCAGAGACTGTTCACGTCACGTCTGCCCAGTCAGAGACTGTTCACGTTCCGTCTGCCCAGTCAGAGACTGTTCACGTCACGTCTGCCCAGTCAGAGATTGTTCACGTCCCGTCTGCCCAGTCAGAGACTGTTCACGTCCCGTCTCCCCAGTCAGAGACTGTTCACGTTTCGTCTGCCCAGTCAGAGACTGTTCACGTTCCGTCTGCCCAGCCAGAGACTGTTCATGTCACGTCTGCCCAGCCAGAGACTGTTCACGTTCCGTCTGCCCAGCCAGAGACTGTTCATGTCACGTCTGCCCAGTCAGAGAATGGTCACGTCACGTCTACCCAGCCAGAGACTGTTCATGTCCCGTCTGCCCAGTCTGAGAAAGATCAAGAGATGCCCATTCGTGTGGCCGCCAAGGCAAGGCTGGACTATCTGGAGCATCTGGCTCGGATCCTGGACATGCCAGTGTCTGCTGTTCCAGAGCCAGAGCCAGTACCTGTTCCAGAGCCGGAGCCAGTGTCTGCTGTTCCAGAGCCGGAGCCAGTGTCTGCTGTTCCAGAGCCGGAGCCAGTGTCTGTTTCTGTTCCTGAGACGGAACCAGTGTCTGTTTCTGTTCCTGAGCCGCAACCAGTGTCTGTTTCTGTTCCTGAGCCGGAACCAGTGTCTGTTTCTGTTCCTGAGCCGGAACCAGTGTCTGTTTCTGTTCCTGTTCCTGAGACGAAGCCCATGTCTGCTGTTCCTGAGACGGAGCCAGAGCCAGTGTCTGCTGTTCCAGAGCCGGAGCCAGTGACTGCTGTACCTGAGCCGGAGCGAGCGCCTGTTTCTGAACCAGTGTTTGTTTCTGTGTTTGTGTCTGTTCTTGTGGCTGTTACAGTTTTGGTGTCTGTTCCTGAGCCGGTGTCTGTTCCTGAACCGGTGTCTGTTCCTGAGCCGGTGTCTGTTCAAGAGCCGGAGCCAGAGCCTGTTCCAGAACCGGAGCCAGTGCCTGCTGTTCCAGAGTCGGTGTCTGCTGTTCCTGAGCCAGAGCCAGCGCCAGTGTCTGTTCCAGAGCTGGAGCCAGTGGCTGTCCTAGAGCCGGAGCCGGTACCGTCTGTTCCAGAACCGGTGTCTGCTGTTTTAGAGCCGGTGTCTGCTATTCCTGAGCCGGAGCCAGTGCCAGTGTCTGTTCCAGAGCCTCTGCCATGGTCGTCCAAGGGGTCTTCATCACCCTGGCCGCCCGAAGGGTCTTCACCGCCCTGGCCGCCCGAAGGGTCTTCACCGCCCTGGCCGCCCGAAGGGTCTTCACCGCCCTGGCCACCCGAAGGGTCTTCACTGCCCTGGCCGCCCGAGGGGTCTTCACCGCCCTGGCCGCCCGAAGGCTCTTCACCGCCCTGGCCGCCCGAAGGCTCTTCACCGCCCTGGCCGCCCGAGGGGTCTTCACCGCCCTGGCCACCCGAAAGCTCTTCACCGCCCTGGCCGCCCGAAGGCTCTTCACCGCCCTGGCCACCCGAAGGCTCTTCACCGCCCTGGCCGCCCGAAGGCTCTTCACCGCCCTGGCCTCCCGAAGGGTCTTCACTATCCTGGCCGCCCGAAAGTTCTTCACCGCCCTGGCCACCCGAGGGGTCTTCACCGCCCTGGCCGCCCGAAGGGTCTTCGCCGCCCGAGGGGTCTTCACCGCCCTGGCCGCCCGATGGACTCTCTGTTTCGCCCTGGCCGCCCGATGGACTCTCCGTTTCGCCCTGGCCGCCCGATGGACTCTCTGTTTCGCCCTGGTCCCCGGTTAAGCCCTCACCCCTTGTTTCTGTCTCTCTTCATGGACCTGGCCCACCATCCCTCCCCCTGATCCTCCACCGTTCCACCTCCCTCCTGAACTCTTGTGTTTTGTTATTGTTGTCGTGGAGCGTCTGGTAGCCGCTCCGTAGAGGGAGGGTTATGTCACAGTGTCTGGTTGTGTTTCCCTGGGTTGTCACTAGAGGTCCTCGTTCTCACGGTGTCCTTCACATTTGACTTCATTTCCCAGCTTCTGTCTGTCACTGTCACTCATCAGTTCATTGCACTCAGCTGTTCCCCATAATTATTGTTCCCAGCTGTTCACTGTTAGTCTTGTTAGATCTGTGTATATATTCCCTGTCTGTGTCAGTATGTGTACGGAGTCGTTGTTTTATGTCACCACTTCTGAGGTCTGTTTTCCTGTTTGTTTTTGTTTTTATGTTTTGATTGATTTTGGATATTTGACCCCTGCCTGGATGACAATGATTTTGGATTGCCCTTATTATTAAATATACCGCAATTGGATTTTCTGCTTCCCTTGTGTGATTCGTGACACAAAGCTGTTTATTGATTTTCTCGGTGACCTACAGTGAGAGTTTACGCATGATCTGTCAATGCTCAGGTGAAAGATTCCAGTTTACAACACTGCCGTATTGGGGAAAAAAACTGCTTCCTGGGGGAGATGTTAGGCTTGCGTTTCTGTGTTACAGTGTGCTCTCTTTGCAGAAGCTTTTCTGAAACTTTGTGAAGGTATCTGATGCAGTGTTTTCCACTTCCCCTCTTCTGTACATTTACACATGCACACATAAAGTGTGCTGAAAGGCAAGTGTAATTTAATGTAGTTTGATGTTAAAATACAGCCCTTATACACTGCTATGGATCCCTGTTTCTGCTTCAAAGTAAAAAAAAAAGTAATGTTCTGTTTAGTTTAGTTCCTGTCGTGTCTGCATTAGTTCTTGGTAGTTTCCATGGCTATACATTAGTTTTTATTTGGTTCACCTGTTTAGTTCCCTCTGTTACCTGTGTATATTATATACTTCCTGTTTGCTCATGGTTCTGTGTAGTCGATGTTTCATTGCTGTAATCTCTGTTTTCCTGTGTTCACTTGAATTGAAAACTATTTGTCCTTGCAACAGCAAAATATTAAAATAATGGACTCACCAGCATGGTGCCTTCTCCTCCTCCCAGAACACCAGAATGTTCTGGTGTATTTAGCCTGGATGCTCCCTTTCACAGCGTGTGAGCCCAAGGCACCCACCGAGCTTGTCCCAGAAGCAGAGAGGCTATCTTCAATACCCAGGAGTCTACACGAGCTGCTCACATCTCAGAGCAAGGAACGGACTTGTGCCTAATCGATCTGTGGTCTGCGGATCCAGTTCCCTCCCAAGTCCCCACCCTAGAGTATCCGCCGGTCCTGTCCGGCCATCTGGATGCTGCGGTCCCATCCGAAATTTTCCTCCTCCAATGTTCCCGTCCGACTTCCTGGTCCCATCCTCTTCGCTGGTTCAATCCAGTTCCCTGGATCCATCGGCTCCACTGGTGTCGCTCAGTACCTTAGCTTTACCCCCACAGCTAGCTCCGTGCTCCGCCTCGGGCTTCCCATCCACCATTCCCTGGCGGCACCTCGGGCCTGGAGGCCCATGTCTCCACCTCGGCCTGTCAGCTCGCCCTGGATCTGCATTCCCTCGTCTCCACCCTTGCCTGTCTGCCCAGGGACTCCTCTGGGCTCCTTCGTCCCTCCAGATCAACCTCAGTTGATCGTCGCTCAGCTTCCACCACTGCCTCGACCCTCCACCCCTTCGGTTCCACCAGGCTACTCCCTTCCTCCAGTTTCCCCGTTGTCCTCGCTCACTCCATCGTCGCCCAGGTCAGCTGAGTTCCCCTCTCTGCCTTGGGCCCCCGTCCGTCGGTCTCTCTGCTCCGCTGGATTCTCCAAGCACCCTGGTTCTGCCTCCGTCTGTCAGTCCCCAGGTTCTGCCCAGCCCTTCAGCCAAAGCTCCACCCTGGCTCCTCCCACCGTCAGCTCCACCACAGTGTCCCTTTTCAACAATGACTCCTGGTCCCTGCGCATCATATATCTGTATAATACAGATTACACAGCTAATTATTTTTTTAAGTTGTCAATAGAAAAGTGTTTTTTTTTTTTATCAGGAGCAAATGATGCATGCTAATTATTTGAACCATGACTCTTCCATTCTGAAACAGCAACATTAACTCAACCAATGACGTCTGAGCCAACCATTGCGTTTTGGGATGAGACTATCTGTTATAGGGAGTGTCCAGAAAACCTGTTTGAAAACAGTTCTGCTTTTTACAAGAATCAGTGGCTGTGGGACAAAGAGACAAAAGTCCTAGTGGGCAAATCTTTGAAATCTCTCTGGTGTAGCAACCACCAGACACAGACTAAACACTACAGGGTATAAAAGCAGTTTTTTTTTACACTTAGTAAAAGCTGGTAGATTTTAGTATGTGCCCCTGTGGAGATCTCCATGGTAACTGTTAGCATTGAGCTTGAAGAGCTTTAACTGGCGGCCACTGTGAGAGCTCTGCTGTGGATCTGAAACAGTGTTTGCCAAAGTCTGAGTCATGACTGAGTCACAATTCAGTCCTCCCTCACTGCCATTTGAGTATACCAACATGCCTGCCCGTGTCTTTCTCCCCACACTGTGATCTGCACACCTCACCCTTCAAGAGCTCCATTGGACCTGCGGAGCGCAATACACTGCCCTGCCTCCCTCTTCCCACATCTCTAAACATTTCCTGTGGAGTGAATCATCTGTTTATTCTAATGCTCTGTGGGTCATGCAAAGTTCTATTGACTATGTCTACTAGATTTGGAAGAGAGCTAAAACAAATTTATTATAAAAGCAAATTATTATACACCAGGGGCACTTTCTTTCTTTCTTTCGAGAACCGGTTACATGTGTGTTGCATTTTAACGGCCTATAACACCATGGCCTGGTTTCACAGATATTGCTTAGATTAATCCAGGATTAGACGTTAGTTCAATTAGGACATTTAAGTATCTTTTATAAACGTTAGAAAAAAATACTGGTGTGCATAAAACAATGGCACTGACATATTTTAAGATATGAAAAAAAAAAAATGTAACGTAGATCAACTGAGGCAAGCAGGCTTTAGGAAAAACAGAGAAATAAAACAAGGATCAATATCAATGTGGCATTTTACTCTGCCCTTGCATGTGATTTAATGCAAATATATATTGTACTGTACACATACAGTTATATTGCACTTTGTTTGTATTTCAGTAACACTTTTTATTAAGTCTGATGACCAAGTCTATGGCAGTAAAATGAAATACAGTATGTGTTGAACAACAATATTTAGCCATTACTTGCAAATACTGTGGCATATTTACTTTTAGTACGTTTGTTTTAAACGTGTAAAACCGCGCAATATTAACCCACCAAATCATTTGACAAAATAGTCACATATTAGTAACAGGCTAATATAGCATTACATTTCACGTTCCTTGCAACTAATTCATTACGATAACATAAAATAGTGTGATCAAACGTACAGGTAATACAAAAACTAATTTATTTCCTCATCCGTGAACATGATTCGTGAATTATACGAATTATACCATGTATCTCTGGATGGTGAAAACGACATCTCCCTTCATAGCGTCATCAAGCTTCGCCTTTGTTATTGTTTTGCAATATGCATATTTACATTCATGTATTTTATGTAATGTGTTTTAATGTGGAAGAGATAATGAAACATTTAGCTGAACTTTTTATCTTTAAATCCATATTGTGTATGTTTTTTTATTTTATTGTTTAATTTAATTTTATTTACAAATAAAACAAATCACTGATACGCAAACAAATCCTAGCAAAAGTAAGACTTAAATAAATATTTTAAATTATTTCTTGAATTATTTATTGCGAATAAATAACATACACTATTAAAAATAAAGGTTTTTTATTGGCATCTATGGTTCCACGAAGAACCTTTATCATCCATGGAATCTTTCTATTGCACAAATTTTTTTTTAAAGTGGAAAAAGGTTCTTTACATTATTAAGATGTTCTTCACATTAAGAGATTGCTCTTTTAATAACTTAATAACTAAATATGGTTCTTCTATGGCTTCTATGCAAAAAAATAAATAAATAAAAATACCTTTTAGAACCTTTCATTTTTAGAGGGTATGCAAATGACCAAGACAATGTCTACCACCTAAGATGTTTTAGCAGGAGATACACTGTATGTGATTATTGTGGATGAATGGTTGTGAACGTTCAAGGCTGGAGTGTGTGGTTAGTGTTGTTGAAGGAATGAGTGGCAGCTCTCCTCCCCGATGCCTCTTTCAGGCTGAGCTGCTGTCATGGTGACTGACTCCTCTGGGGGCTCTACACCTGAGACAGCTTAAGCATTGAGAAGAGAGAGACAAACTCAATCAGCTATTACTGCTACAGCCCCATGACTGAAGAGATGTTTGCTGTGTGTATTAATGCTCACAGGTGATTGACATTGGCACTCCCTTTCAATTCTGAGCGGCGTATATGCCTAAAACATAAGCCTCCGTTATAACTGTCACTTGCTAATTACCACTGAACATATTAATTTTGCTATTTGCATTTAAAATACACTGCTTGACTTTATTTGCATGATATGCATAAACAAAAATACATTTGAAGGTATTTAGCAAAATAAGTACACTTATGAGATTTTTAAAGGTTCAAATTCTACAGTATTTTGGCACAAATTCTTATGCCACTTTGTAAAATCAGCCAAATTACGCATATGCAAACATTGGACAGGTTGTGCGTAAGAGGATAGTCAATATTCTGAGGATGCTTTTACCTGACTCAGATCTTCTATGTACTCTACAATATGTGTACAGTGTAACAGTGTAAGAATACTGTATGTCCACACATAATTGAAAAATGGTACAAACTGTATATTCTATCTCATAACCCTAAACCTACTGATCACAAAACTTTCTGCATTTGTAGATTTTCAAAAAACATTAGCCTACTTAGTATGATTTGTAAGCTGTTTTCCTCACGGGGACCAATAAAAATTCCCCACAAGGACAAGGATTTTGGATAATGCTGTCTTTGTGGGGACATTTTGTCCCCATAATGTAGGATTTACCAAGACCACAAACAGGCACGCACGCACGGACGCACGCACGGACGCACACACACACACACACACACACACACACACACACACACACACACACACACACACACACACACACACACACACACACACACACACACACACACACACACACACACACACACAAACACAAACACAAACACACACACACACAGAGACACGTATGTGACTCAATTTATCTTCCACTTTGATATACCACCTGAGAACTGTACAGGTAATGTGGATTTGATTTTGAATTACATCTATTTTACTATCAAAAAATGAAAAAAATGAAAGCCAGACTCTAGTGGCTGGCGTGAATGTTTTTGATGTAATATGTATGAGACGACACAGAGCAGCATGTGCATTCTGCATTAGGCAAGATTATTATTTAATTATCTGTTTCATCTTCAACAACTGTTTTGCTTTGTGTATCATCACATTGTTTGTCTGAAATGGTTTTGGAGTTTTGCATTTGGCCATATGGCATGAATTTTGGACAGTTCTACCCGAAGTGACATGATTGTTGACCAGGACACTGCATAATGGATGAACTACAGCCACTTATTTCTCCCTGAGCGACCTCCTCCTCCTCCACCACCTCCTCCTCCACCTCCTCCTCCTGTCTGTCTTTCGTTCTCCTCCTTCTCTTCCCTCTGTGTGTTGCTAAGTGCATTATGCAATTGGAGAGAGTGAAGGGAACAGAAAGAAGATGGGAATGTGACTCTGAGTGAGTGGGAGAGAGACAGAACTTTTAAGAGAGAGAGAGAGGCACACTGTGTCAGTCAATGTGACAAGCACACACACATGCACACAAACGCTGGGTAGCTCAGAGTGAACTGAAATCTCTACCAAATAAATCCTGCCTGTGAAATTGCCAAGCACCTGAGAAAGTCAATGAAAGTCATTACTGGTCCACCTGGCTAGAACACAGTCTGTGTCCCACCGTGTCTGCTTTTCTGTGCTCTGTAGGCCTACGTATAGTCACGTGCATCATGTAGCATATGTGCTAATGCAACTCATTGATTCAGTGGCAAAAGACACAAGGCATTTCTGTTTCTAAAATTCAATATGTTTTCCAGCGTGCTTTTCTTTGAAATTATGCTTCTTTCTAAATCCCCAGTAAAACAGTTTGATGTAAAACAAGTGAGTCTTTGATTACAACATGCTGTCTGTGTTTGCTTTAGTAGGACTTTAGTATTCAGTACCCAGTAAGGGTACACATACATATTGAAGACAATGAATTAGAGCGCATCATCTGGGGAGCATAACGCTCTAATTAGTGTCTACAAACATATGATAAACATCTTAACAAGAACAGATTCACATGCAGTGGTCCCAAGTATTTGTTGCATACTTCGGCCACACTTTAAATGGAATTGATTTCTTTGCGTTAGTTATCAAACCAAGTGCATCAATTTTAAAGACAGCACAAACATTGAACATTTTTTTTTTCAATGTAAAATGATGAAACCGTATATAGATTTTTTTTTTAATGAATGCAAAATGTTTGTGGATCATGTAGTTTCTATACACCTGTGGTTACTGATTTCATACATCCACTAACTGATGTTTTTGTATTATATGTTTGTAGATGCCACTTGGCTTGATATTTTGTATAACAAAATGAAATTTACACAAGTTAATATAGTTAATAATGCATGTGCATTAAAATGTATTAAAAACTATGGCATATTTTACAATTACTTGCCCTTATATCGTTCTAAACCTGTATGACTTTCTTCAGAGTTTCATTGGGTTTTGGAACGACATGAGGGTGAGTAAATGATGACAGAATTTTCATTTATGAGAGAACTTATTCCACTAATAAAATATTTTTTAAAACATATACCTATATAAAGCTATTTTTTTTTTTTTGGAGCTGGACAGCCATTGGTCACTATGAACCATCACTTTATGAAAAAAAGATTACTTCTTTTGGGTTCCAATGAAAAAAATAACTACAGGTTAGAAACAACACAGGGTACAGAAGGTCAAAATGGTGAATTATTCCTTTAAGTGAATATTGCTCACTACTACACATTAAACATCAGCACTCAACCCTTCCTTTTTCCCTGCTCAGCTCTCTGCTTTTTATCCTTCTCTTCGTCCTCCTCCACCACCACTTCACCTCCACTGCGTGTCCCAAACCAGCCCACTGTTTTCACACCCTCTCAAGCTTGAAAAAACAATTACATAACTGACTGTTGCTCAACAGAGCTTGCCACTGATGTGAAATGTACAGCATCGGGCATGCTGCGGGAGTGATTAAACTTCAGCGTGTTTCATCAGCGCAGATGCTGTGACTCTGCCAGGTTGTGCCCGGCTCTGGCAGCTGCCCGGGATCGTCGGGCGAGGAGTGATTGGCATTGTGCTCAGAACAGGTGGGCTCGGTGTGCAGCTGGACTCCTCATCATAAACCTCTCTTGATGAGAGCAAACAATTCATAGCGGCGACCTCTGGAGGACACTGTGACCCCAACAGGAAAAAAAGATGTTTAACAGCTGAATTGATAATGATGATGATGATGATGATGATGATGATAATGGCAATGTTGAAAATGTGGCTACTTATACTACAGCTGGGATTTGGACAAAAACGTAATGTTTCAAATTAATTTAAAGTTGGCTTGAAATGGAAGTTTCTAGTCAGATAGTCTAGACGATAGTCATATCTTCCCTATTGTGACGTGTATCCAATAAAAATGGCTTCTTTAACAAAAAAATATAGGCAATACTTGATTGTGTCCACCGGGAATTGATTGGATTGTTGTGGTTTGCTATTTCTGTGATCTCATGAGTGACAGGTTGTCCTGCCCTCACGCCATCAGAGAAGAAATGTTGTTTCAAGAGGGAGAGAATTTATTTTGATTAAAGTTTACGAGGGCACATAAAAAAAAAAAATAGTAATACAATTTTTTTATATGTAATATAGTGATATGCAGGGCCTGACATTAACTTTTTTGCTCACCAGCCACTGTGGCTAGTGATTTTCCAAAGTTACTAGCCACTAAGCATTTTCAAAGACCACAATTTTGACATCGATACCGGAAAAAACTGCCATGTAGATATTTTGAATATTATCTCATAATTTGGCAGCAGGTATATTAGTCTGCTGTCACTTTAAGACCTGACGCACAGATCCAATATTCTGTTACGCATGCGTTTTCTTTCTCAACTGTTTACTGACTGTGTTTACGTACTTGGGTGAAACAATTTAAAGAATTAAACACCCTTTTTTTAATTTACAAAATGTCTATTGTACATTATCATTTTTATACATGTATACATTTACATTATTTACAATAGCCTTTCTTGTTGGCAAATGCTATTTACTAACTCTGCCCACTATTGTCTAGTTAAGGCAAACAAAAAGAAAATCTATGGTAAGTAAGCATTCTATGTAGAGGTGGTCTTTAGGGATAGTTTGGTCACAAAAAGCCAATATGTGCTCTTTGTATAAATAGGATCTAACACTATAAAATGTATTTCCAAGTTAATTTGGTGCTATAAATATGTGCTTTGTTTTGTCTAAATCTCACTTCCACTTGTTCTTAATCGTTAGATGTGACGTTGAGGTGTCTTGGAAGTCTGTCTGAATCTGAAACCAGTTTCCTTAGGAGGTACAGTAAGTTGGAAAACACCCATAATTTCAAGTTGAGTTTTGGATATCAGTAGGGCATGTCTAACTCTCTATCTCTATCTCTATCTCTATCTCTATCTATCTCTCTCTCTCTCTCTCTCTCTCTCTCTCTCTCTCTCTCTCTCTCTCTCTCTCTCTCTCTCTCTCTCTCTCTCTCTCTCTCTCTCTCTCTCTCTCTCTCTCTCAAAATATCAGTCAGACATGGCCCTTTGGCATGTCTACAAGTTTGGGATGTCTGATGACTAAATTAATCATGCTCAGGTTTTTTTTCTTTCTTTTTTTCGAAGATTACTGGATCAGCACATCTTAGGAGTTTTCTGACTGATTACTCAATATAAGGCTAATTTTTATTTAAATGAAACGTGTTTCCATTGTTTTGGTTGTCATTTATCAATGCAAAGTCATGACAAAATGAAAATAATTTATGCTGATTAGACATTTGGAAGGCCCTGTTTACACAACATTTTATTTCTTTTAAGTCACTGACCTCTGGTTTTATATACAGCCTGAATCCCTCCAGCACATACGATCCACCTGGATGAGATATAAGCACATGTGTGTCTGTTAAAGCACACCCACACATCAGCCAACCTTCACTGTTAATGTAATGATTATGGAGTTGTAGAGCAGCTCATCACAATGATCACCTTTATTATAGAGCGACTCACAGATTATCAACAGACTGGGAACGGTGTAATAAATGGAAGAAATAAAGAACGTGTCTGATGACCTGCTGTCATG
Source organism: Gila orcuttii (assembly GCA_026230005.1). NCBI lineage: Eukaryota > Metazoa > Chordata > Actinopteri > Cypriniformes > Leuciscidae > Gila > Gila orcuttii. The sequence goes on along the minus strand of JAPDVR010000007.1, from coordinate 27,050,752 downwards.
AGAATAAAAGAGTGCATTAAAAGGAAATGATTCTTCCTGGATTGCACTAACCCTGGACCAATTCACATTCACACAATTTCAGACAGAATTCAAAGAACTTTTTTTTTATTTTTTTCTTTTTGTTCTTTGTATCGGCTCTTTTAGCTTCTTATAGATACTAGTATAACAACCCCAGAGGAACAAACACATTATGCTGTCAACAGTCATGTCACATTTACATTTTTTTTATTCAGTTGAATTCGTACAATCTCATTCATATGTTTTGGTACAATTCACTTACACCACACTGACAGCTAGGATTAGAGTTGGACCTTCATGCTTACTTATCATTAGTTATTTATAATTATGTTTTTATAAGATTGGGTTGTGTTACATCCACTAGCGGAGTGCCCATGATTTCCACCAGAGAGCATTCCACTCAACTACCTTGCTTTCCCATCATGAACTTCAATTCCCATAATCCATTACCTGGATTCAATATGTTTGATTACTTACACCTGCATCTCATTATCTTGTTAATGCCTGCCTATTTAAAGGGCATATTGCATGTTAGAGTACCCAGTGAGCCAATTGGTGCTTCTCAATATCCCTCCTCCCTCCTCCTTCCTCTGTCCTCCATACTATGACCCGGAAACCGATCGAGCTTAGCCATCTTGAAACACATCTCAATTTTCTAATTGCACCTTCAGGAGTGAGGAGGCTTCCTGAGGAGTTATGAGCGAGGATACACAGGTGTATCCTTTGCAGAAGAGCTTTATTGACTAAACGTGACGCATGTATTAATTCTCCTCCCCCTTCACATCGGTCACAAAAATTTTAATTTATACTTTACCCTTGCAGTTTATATAAACCACACATCTCACATATTTCATAAAATAACCAAACTAATACAACATAAGGGCAGATCATTTGAGCGCAGCTGATGCCGCTATAAGTGACACTCGAGTGATCAAGTATTCCAATGTATAAAAAAGCTTTCATTCAATTCCTTGTCCTCATTTTCTTACCTTGGAGCTGAGACGCAAGGAAAGGAAGCGAGGAAAGGAAACGAGGATGCACAAATAAGAATTGAACAATATTGAACAGATTATTATCATGTATCAGGCAATAGCAAAGCTAGTATTTAGACCCTTACCTGCATGTGTTGTGTATGTCAGCCATTAGGAGACAGTTTTCAGAGCGGCCCTGTACCAAATGGTACACTCTGGACTTGTGGACTTCCTCAGAGTCCACACTTTGGTGACGTCATGTAGTGCAGACCTGTAGGGCTCTTGGCGCGAGTCCACGAGGGCGCATTGATAGGTATTTTTGGGACAGACTCGATCGTCACGCCGGAAATAGGAAGACGATCTGGTTGTTGTTATGGACAGGAGCTGCAGGTTCGGGTAAATTTGCTGCCTATTGTTGTTGTTGTTATGTCTCAGTAAAGCCCAGACATCCGGTTCTATTTATTTAATGAATCATAATGCGATCGTATTATTCAGCGCGCTATTATTAGCCTATGTTTGAGACATCAACCACTGGTCGATGACCATTATGTTTGTATAAACTGTAGGTAATAACTGGTAAAATGCACACCTAAGTCATAAAAAACACAATGATACTTAAATATCTTCTTCTCAGCCATGTTAACAATTGTCCGTGAGCGAAATCTCCTCCTCCCATCCGTTTTCTGATTGGCCTTTCACAAGGATTCCTGGGTAGTTAAAGTGTGTGGAGCCTGTATCCATGCGGGCTTCGTGGAAGACCGCTTCAAGGGTACAAAGAGGTCGCTGCCGAGCACACTTTAGAGAGTTAAAATGATGAATAGGATGGCCTAGGGACTCGTAGACTCAGCGAGCACGCGCAATTTAAGTCCACGAGATCGAAAGTCCACATGAAGTGCGTCAATTGAGACAGGGTCGAAGAGGGACATTATAAAAGCTTTGAATGGCCCCATTTTGGTGACAATGAATCAAAAAATAATCACAATCAACTGTCTTACTGTATAATCATTAAAGTGGTTTTCTACAGATTGAAAATGAATTATGGAACATAACATTCTTGCTTCGGCATCCTATGTTGAACTCATATCATCATATCACCGGGATTATAACCATCCGGCCAAAAGTGAACACTACCGCTTTTTTTTGAAGATGCAGAAGTGAAGTCCCGTCTTTTACCCTGCACAAAACGCACCCAGGCACGGAAGATAGCATGTCCTTTTTCTTGTGGACTAGGGCTGGGCATGATTAATCGACGATCGATTATTGATCATTAAGAATTTCGTCGATCACGTTAATTTGTTATCGATTATCATTAAACTAATGCTGCTGCGTTGCATAGTGTGAGTGGAAAGTGAACGTGTTCCCCGGGCTGGTCAAGTTAGCGCGGAGGTACCTGTGCATCCCGGCAACGTCAGTCCCCTCAGAGCGGGTGTTTTCAGCGGCTGGACTGAAGCCTTGTTTACACTCGACGCGTCCGCACGAGCGCGAAGGTGAGCGCGGCAAAAATTACGTCATTGCGGTATTCGGTGTTTCACAGGCGAGCGCGTCGAGTATAAACGCCTCGTCTGTTTGGGGAGGTGCGCGCGCAGTCTGCGGAGACTCGCGCTGCAGAGCCAGGCGAAAGTGTAAACGAGGCTTGACGGTCAGGTTGCGGTCGCGTCTGACCCCAGATCATGTCATCAATATGCTTATCTTTCTCAACAAAAATCAGTAGACTGGTGTAGAAGTTGTATGTGAGTTACTAGTTATTTTTTATGAGGCTTTGTTAAGTAGCCTAGCCTTAACAGTTACAGTAGGCTATCTCTCTCACCCTCTTTCTCGACTCCGTTCTTGGATAGTTTTGAGTTACATTTGGACAAAACCTGTCAGATCTAAGTATTATTATGTTTTTGGTTAAGTTATTGTTTAAATGATTTGTTTTATTATTTATTATTTTGGAACAAACGATGGTCTCTGTTTAAGAACGCCAACTCGCAGCTGCAGGTTCCGTTGCTTTCGAGCACCGCAGCGCATATATCTTCAAGTTTAGCCTAGCCGAACGTCCAGTTTTACTGCCACAAGTGGATCATCTTGTAATAAAGATCTAATCGAGGAAAAACACGCTGTATTTTTGTATTTTCATTGCATTTTTAATTTATAAAAAGTTAAATCAATAATGAATTTGAATATTAAAATATTAATGATTAATCCATAGTCGATCGTTAATTCTCCCGACGATCGACTAAGAAATTTTAATCGAATGCCCATCCCTATTGTGGACTCGATGTCCTGACAGACCATAATTCACAACAATTTACCACGACAATGATTAATTGAAATACAATAACCACCGAAAACTACTCCGCTCCTACTGAATACCAACCTACTGTGCACTGCCACTGAGCAAACGCAGAGCCCGGCAAATGACTCCCTCTCGTGACGTAATATGACGCGATGTTGGGAAAAAAAAACAACGTTTTTTCAACACGGTGCATTTCTGAGCATTATCCTGGTTTCCTATGTCTTGGTTTTTAATCCTCTGCCTGTATTCTGGATTACCCTTTTGCCCTTGTTTTCTGCCCTGTTTGCCTGTGTGTTATATGGATTAGCCTACTATTCTGGATTGTTTCAATAAAGCAGCATTTGGAACCTCAACCGTGTCAATACAGTTTGTAACAGATTGGAAGTAATACATAGTAAACAAAACAATTGTAAAAGAAATGTACTATCAATATTGTAATTTGTGTGAGCGTCTCAGAGAAAGAGTTATTTTAAAAACAGCAGTAGAGGAAAGAGCAGAGGAAAGAGTTTATACCTTTTATAATAATACTTCACATTAAAAGTCTCTCTGATGAATAAATTATATAAAGGGAAATGTAGCGATTTGATATCTCTGTGTACTAATGAAATGGCATATCAGCTTGCTCTTGTTCTATCCTTAAGTCAGGGTACATGAATACAAGTCTGCAGGGAAAACCTGTACTCGTGTTTGCAGAAATGTAGCCTACTTCATTCCTAAACTGACAGAAATATATTATTTGTCATACGTGTGTTGGTGACTAAAGTCAAGGTCTCTGTAAAAAAATGATATCTAGTTTTTTCTCATTTATCTCTCTTTGGTTCCTATAATCTGATAATTTCACCAAGGTCCTGAACATCATCAAAATGAAGACAATTTTGTTGGACATCTGGTGCGTCTGGTTTATCCTGTCAGAATCTCCCTGGGTTCTCGCGAGCTGTCATACATCGCTTTGTTACATTCATTTACACATCAGCTCCTTCAGGATTTGTAATAAAGAGTGATTTCTTGCTCTCCAGGTTGTATCTTCACCCTTCATACAGCCTGGACAGCCTGTGTGAAAGCTTCTGTCCATGCCGGAGACAAGGAGGAATTGCTTCACCAATGACAATCACATTGTCATGTCAGAATGTACTCATATCCTGTTTCATTAAACTTGAGTTATGTAATTTTAGTTATGAGAGATATTACACAGTCAGGTCATATTGACCTTGCCGTTCTGTTGTCGGCACTGCTCATATTAGAAAGGGGGGCAGGGAAAGAGGTAAAAAATAACAAAAAGGACATTTTCTCATTCTTTCAGCTCATTAATACAAGCTTTTCATCTTTGAAGAGCTATTTCCTCACCAAAGCCTTTTTGCAATGGATGTCATGTTTTATTCAAACAGTCTCTGCATTAGACACGAGAAAAGTTAACACAAAATAATGAAATATTCAATCATTCTTTTGTATTCCATCTCTCCGAGACTTCACGTGCTTGTTCCTCAGCATTTCTCAGTTGCTCTGGATTGGTACTTTCAGTCATATCATGTTTGTGCTGCTCATATTGGTCATATAACGCATATAAATATAGAGAGAGCGAAAACGGCCCACTGTGATTGGTATACAAAAATATGAAAAGATTTGATTTTCTCTTATCTGAAATATCAAAATACCCATTGTCATCAGCAGCAATAATAAAGCAACAGTACTTTGGATGACTTAGGGTATTTATGAGCCTCAACTGTGAAAACAAGATTGTTTCAGACTTAATTATTGTCGCCGATTTGTTTTTGATAGAATCTGCTATAAAGAGAGAATCCAACCAATGCACCATTACATCCCCTTGCACTTTAATTATTGTGATGAAGATGATGGTTTACTTTTGCAGTTCAGCTCTCAACACAACTCCCCAGTGTTATTTTTGGTATGCATCACACACTTCATTACTGATGCTTCAAAATACAAGTGTTTCTATTTGCAAGAGGAGCCTCTGCTGAACATAAGCTCAAAAAAAAAAAAAAGTTGAATTTGCACAATGTTCATGGAATGCATTTACTTTTACTCATTAATTGCTCAGTTCAGTTTACTTTGTTACACTAGTTTCGTGTTCTTAGACCAGTGGTTTTCAACTGGTTGATTCACAGACACCAGGAAAACAATAATACTAAATGGAAATAATAAAATGCAATATAATAGTAAAATATAATATAAATGTAAAAATATAAATAAAGTAATACATACAAATACTGTATAAGTAAATAGGTTTTAAGCATTAAATGAGCTTCTTTTTGTCACTAGCTAGCCAAATTATGCAGACACTTAACATATTGCATTACTTGCCCTCCTAGACTACATTAAATATATAAAAAATACTTTGCAACAAATATCAACATGGTTTGTACTGATCACAATACATTTTCTGAATTATTGGCTGGAGAAAACATGAAACCAGACATTTACAAGCTAAACTCAAATTATAAAGACTAATTTTCCGATTCAGCATACAGTATGTCATGTATAACATTATTATGATTATAATTATGTCATGATTATAGGGTAAAAGTAAATTTTCTTGCAAAATTCAAGCCAAAGTAGCATGGTTTTTAATGCAATTTTTTTTTTATCAGATTTTATTATCTGAAAAATGTGTTATGGGTAACGCATTAGCCTACAAGTAATGTGAGTTGAAAGTCCTGTTACATTTGCCAAAAATAGAACTTTTGTGTTTTTCGCTATTGAAAAACAAACAAGCAAGCCCAGCCCAGCCCAGGTGAGAAAAAGTAACGCAAGAGCAATTAATTTGCATAAGAAGTAACTCAATTAGTTAGTTTTTTGGGGAGTAAACGCATTACTTTTAAAAGTAACTTTCCCCAACACTGGTTATTGTTATTGATTGATTACATGGAAAAAGTACATTTTCCTATTCAGCAAACATGTCATGTATAATATTGTTGTGCCATGTATAACCATGAATTGCAAGTTCATGGTTATAATAATGCCAAAGTTTGATTTACAGGACATTTTGGTAGTTGATGTCCAATATAAAATTAAAATCTTTTATAAATTATTGTACATGGTTGTAGTGACTAGTAAGCCATTTACCTGTGCTAATGAGTATGTATCCTTGCACACGTGCGTGCGCGCGCACTTATGTATGCACGTGATTGTACACACTGGAAGAGATGAAGGGGAAGAGATAAACACTGAGCTCATATTTTAGCTCAGTATCCCTTATGAGCCCCCAAAAGAGCTCCAGAGACGGCAAATGGAGAAAATGAATGGTTTATTTACTTTTTGAATGCACTGCAAAATATGCAAACGTCAGATGAAAAGCCTTAGCAAATCTATCTCCCTGAGGCAACAACACTGTGTTAGTTGCTTCTTGAAGTCGGCATAAAGCTTTAAAACTGACCATGAAACCATTTTTCCTTTTCTCATTATGGGACTCGAAACTATTAAGCAAATGCCTCACTTGTGCATTTTACATATGAGGTTTGGGAATGAATTTAAGTAGATGATCTGCTTTCATAATGAAGGTGTATCTGAAGATGCCTCAAGGTGCAATCTGTCATTGCAAAGATGGGTTCCTGATTTAAGCACAGTTGATACTGTGTGTAACTTATATAGAAGCAGAATTTGACAAATATCTACACAGCTGTTAAACATTCAGGTAACTGCCAAATATATCAGATGCCATTTAAAGGCGATTTAGAAAGGAATATAAATTTTGCTAAATATTATCAAAACTCCAGTCAGTAGCCAAATAAAAGCTGTTTTATTTTACGTAGAGTGGGTTGCCTTATAAAAGTCGGCGATCACATGACTAGCCAAATACTACCATATAATAGAGGAGGAGATGGACTTGTTTTATATGAATTGGATAGCCTATATGAATTGTAATTATGAAAGCACCAATCACCTTTTAAATAGAGGGATTTCAATTGCAATAGTAGTTGATTTCAGTCTTTCTCCATTCAATCAGAGCTGCACTGCCATACTGACCAGTGCAAAATTAACAACATGTAAACATTTTAAAGGGTTCTTGCATGTTCGACAAACTGTTCATAATGAAACTACCAGATAATTGTAATGAAAAATTGGCAAGTTTATCATTTTTATCGCTTACTCTATTATAAAACACTTAGCCATCTCTCTTTATATAACAAATGACTGACAGCAATCTTATCTTTGACCTTTAAGTATGATTGGATTTGAATTGATTTTGTAAAGCCTCATTTCGGATGTAGACCTTAAGTGCCTTGCTTTGGGGCACAATGGTGGCGCCTGGAGCAGGACAACTGAAATCCTCTAGGAACTGCTTCACTCAGCTTCCCAATACTGCTGTAATTAAGATCTTCAAGCTTCCTAATTATTTGTGCTTCTACATACATATTCTACGCCTAAAAGAGGTAAAAATAATAATGTGTGATTAAAACTATTTTAATGACAGGGCGGAAAAAACTGTCTAAATGTCAGAGCTAATATATTATGCCCACAGTTTTCACTAACAAAAATAGCAAGGAATGAAGAAGTAGTTCATTAGTGAACAATATAATTATAATGCACATGGCTTGTATTCTCATTAGATCTTCTTTCTTTAGATTGACTGAAATATGTTTTGTTCCCCATGCTAACTCCCAATTAAAAACAGGGCAGTACTGTATATGCAGCAATAACAATAGAGTAATTGTCCTCATGAGATCAATCTTTGACTATTTTCTCAAATCAAGAAAATACTGAAATAACATTTAATAGAGAGACCTGCTGCAGGGTGAGTTGTTTAACACCATCAATTTAACCAATTAGAAATGAGCAATGAATGAAATTACGAGCATATTTTACAGTTTATATTTTACAGGAGGATTTGACAGAAGTGTATATTTAAAAAATATAAAGCAATTACAGGACAAGCAGGGTAAAATGTAAAAAGGTATAACTTAATTTAATATCTAGCTTAAATTGGATTTGTGATCATGACACCATCTGAATTAGCAGGTTCTCTAGCAAGTTTAAAACATCCACACAACTTTTTATCTGTATTATTTTTTATCCATATTATATTTAATGTCAGTATTTCTGTATACTTCACATAAATTTACACAGTTTTGTGGTAATATAGATTTCTAAACTAATTTGTTGCAGATACATTATTGTTTAAAAGTTTGGGTTTAGAAAACGTTAATGTTTTTGAAAGTCGCTTATGAACACCAAGGCTGCATTTATTTGATCAAAAAATACCATATTATCACATTTTAAAATAATTTATTTTTTATATTTTAAAATGTCAGTCATTTCTGAAGTTGAAATTTCAGCATCATTATGCCAGTCTTTAGTGTCACATGATCCTTCAGAAATCATTCTAATATGCTGATTTGCTGCTCAAAAAACATTTATTATTATTACTATTATCAGTTAAAAACAGCTGCTTATATATATATATATATATATATATATAATTCTTATAATATATATTATTTAAGGATTCTTTGATAAATGTAAAGTTCAAAAGTACAACTGCAAATAAATGGATTGTTTTTTTGTAACATTATAAATGTCTTTATCTGTCACTATTGATCAATTAATGCATTAATCCCTGCTGAATAAAATCAGCCACAAAGAGATGTGAATATTAGGCCTATATCAGCATTTCTTAGAAGGAATTATATTAGTTAGTCAGAAGGAATTATGGGGAGATTTGTTATACAATTTGTTTTTACCTTTCTATCCAAAATAATATATGCATTTCTTCAAGGACTAGATTCAAAACTAGGGGGCAGCTGTTACCTGGTAAAAGGAGTGGTTTAGATTGGCGCTACGTCAACAGGGCGTGGTTATTTACCGGTAGGTGGGAGGAGTGATAGTTTTAAAGTGTAAAAGCAGGATAATAGGAAATAAAATAGAAAATTCTCTTAATTGAATCTTTCACCTGCGGTCGCGTAAGCTAATAATATCAACAACACCCGTCACTATAATAACTGTTTACAGAGCTCACTGCTCTCTCAGTGGCGACAAATGAAGCGTGTAATTTCCTTCAACACTAACACAACCCATGCGAAGCGAGGATGTTGTCAAACAGACTGTAAAATAAAAATATGTGTATTGTTAAAATGAAAATGGACACTTGAATCGCAATTCCGCAAGATATAAGCAGCGTTTTGGATTCTAACACCAAAGTGAGCTGAAGTGAATGCGCGCGTGCGTCTAAAATAGAGAGTAGGCTAAATTGCGCCGTCGCTAGGACAACTGAATCTAAGCAACGTGATACTGATAACAAAAGTGATTTATCCACCCCACGACTGACTGAAGAAGATTTATTTGACCGGGACACAACTATAGTGGTCTTTAGGATTCTCCCCCTTCTAATATCCTCAGACACCAGCCCATGATTGAAAGTAAGAGATGGGCTGGGCCGCCTAGTGTCTGTGTGACAATAGAAGAGCTGAAGGTGATCGCGGGAGCGGCAGCATCTCCGTATCGCTCTTCACGGAGAGCGGACGCGGGCATCACATCTGCTCATATCCGTCTGACAAAGATACAAGTTTATCCACGACTAAAGTAAACCAGTTATTTGACGCGAACTGGACAAACTGGTCTCACTCTTCTTCCTCCACGCGTGGGCTCACTAGGCTGCTCCCGCTGGGAATTGGAGACGGGCACAAGAGAGCTGAGACCCCAGCGTTCAACTCCTAATTTCGGATTCATCCCTGAACGGCTGATGTAATTTATTGGGATAAAACCAAAGCTTTATTCAATCACAAAAGCGTCTCTTAAAAAATACGGCTGTTATTCGAGGCTGGATAACCGTCTTACCACCGCGCGAAGGTCCTCTGCCTCGGGAGAAATTGAACCGTTGTGGAGTCGGTATACGCACTGCCACGCGGTCCGAACAGGTGTACGTGTTCATAACTCCATCAGGGCTGATTTCGGAAGATCTGAGTGACGATTAGGAATTTATAACCACATTTTGAATTTCTCTGCAATATCTGGACTTAATCGCCAGTGCAGAAAACAGGAGAACTATGGATATCAATTGGCTTCTTATAGCCTTTGCGGTTTTGGGTAAGTTTTGTTGTTACTACATATTTCATCATTCCGTGACCTCACTGTTTAATGACCCATAGAGATGATTAATAAGGTGCCCTTTTATTTCATTACATGTACTTGTTGCAGTTTTCGTGTCATTTTTGATTAATGGTACTGGTATTTGAGATGATACAATGATGCGTAGGGTACACGTAATTTCTCAACTACACTGAGACGTTTTTCGCTGCCTGTGGATTAATGTAAACCCAAGTTATAAAGCTATGGAAGTATAGTACATACTGGTATATTAAGTTAGTCTTTGATGCGGTCCAGCTTAAAAATTGCACCCGCTTGAACATTGACAGTGATAGTAAATTGACCAAGGATATTTCAGGTTATCTCTCTCACACACACACACACACACACACACACACACACACACACACACACACACACACACACACACACACACACACACACACACACACACACACACACACAGTGTTTTCATGTTTTATGGAGACTTTTTATAGACACAAATAGCCTACTTTACAAACTGTATTATTCTATCCCCTTTCACTAGCCCTACCCCTAAACCTAGCCATTACAGGAAAAAAATCTGCATTTTTACATTTTCAAAAAACATCACTTAGTATGAATTATAAGCTGTTTTCCTCATGGGGACCAAAAATTCCTCTCAAGGACAAGGATTTCGGATATTGCTATCTTTGTGGGGACATTTTGTCCCCATAATGTAGGATTTACCAACACACACACACACACACACACACACACACACACACACACACACACACACACACACACACACACGGCATATTCGGAAAATATGGGGTTTGTACATCTCTGTATTAGCAGCGTGGATTTAAATGTGAATTAACTGTTTGTGAATCCATGTACTTATCAGTGGTTAAGTTGATTGTGACCCAGCAGCATGCTCTGAATTGTTTTTCTTTATTTATTTTTGACAAACAGGAGGCAGCTGGGTCTCAACAGCTCTGGTCAGATGAGTGAGGTTTGTTTTGGGGTTAACGTTGGTTTAGAGAGCCCAGCAGGAGATTAATGTTCCTTTATGGGGGACTTTAAATCAATTAATCACTGGAGCACATTGATTGATTTGAGGGCATTATAGATCATTCCACTCTTAAAGGTGAACTCAGTATTTTTTAGCTAATTAGAAAGGTTTTGAATAAAGAGAAATTAACAGAACTTTTGAGAAATAGCATTAAAAAATGTTGATGTTGACTTGCATGATATGAGCACTTCAGGCGTGTCAGTTCTTTAGAAAAAGCTGATTTTATTTAGGCTACATGGAATGGGTTGCCCTCTCATGGTATTGGTGCCGGCATTGAAATTAATGTAGGCTAGTTATGGTGCGTTCAAGTAATCTCAGACAGATTGCATTTATGAGTCACAGCAATGTCATAATTACAAGTGGATTTTCTTTTAGCCTTGAATTTCCAAGGTGGAAGCGTCTTAGTTAGAAAACAAAGTGGATGGAGCATCTGTAGTTGATGCTAAATTTATTGAAATGTATGAAATTTTTTAATTTACAATAAAACTAGCTAAGTTGCATGATTAATTAGTAAAGATAGTATTGTACAATTATGATAGAAAAATAACGATTCAGTTTACAGCATCTCCATAAATTTAATAAAAACAAATGATGTTTTATTAACAAAGTTCCGGAGGAGCACGTTCAGATAATTAACATAATTAACACGGGTGGAGAGCATTGGTAAGAGGTATATATAGCAGACCTACCTCCATTCGTTGACAGTTTATCAGCATCCCTCCACCATCCCTTCTCCACACTTCTAGTTCTAGCTAATCACTTCTATACATGAGGGGAATACTCTGGATTCAGGCCAAATTCCAAGCTCGGACCCCTCCCCCTGGACAGCTCGCCATCTAATTATATGTAAGTGTCAACTCGTGAAAAACGCAAAAATACACCTGATGTGCAATCTTTATTCATCAATTTGTACAAGTAAAGTTAATAACCTTGCTGTATTTTTTGTAGTAAAGGTACATTGCCATCTTGCTCTGACCAAAGTGATTTGAACGACACTGACCTTGTAATTACACTTCCAAGGAAGACTTGAACTCACAGTTACTGCTACTACCATTTATAACCACAACAACAATATAACCGTCAAGAAATACTGATACTATTCTGATGAATAACAACTAAATGTAAACAAAAAATGCACCTTTAATCCACCCAACAACTTTCGCCAGTATATCTTAATTTGGACCTACGGCTTGAAGGTGTCTAAGTTTATGACACAGAAACACACCTTGTCCCTGAAAGCCAGACATCACACACACACCTGAATTCAAACTCACCTATGTGACGTCAGAGGTTCTAGTGTGTCATTGGGTTGATTAACACAGAATAGTAGTCACACAGAAGTGTGTGGTTTAGTCAAAACAGATGTGTGTGATTCCAATATGACAGTTTATGATCTTACTGTCTGTCTGTCTATTGATGATGAATCTTTTGTCTAGGTTATACTCTGCGTGACAGCTGGAGCTCTGTGCTTGTGTTTTGAGAAAGCATATTTTGCCCTATTTTGAACTAGGTTAATATGACATTGCACTCAGACTTTTTCTTTGGATTAACCTAACCCCCCACAGATTGTCTCCCCCATATCCATGCAGATAGGTGGAGTCAGGATGAAACAGGCTGTTATTTCATAAATCATGACTCTTCCACATGCAAAACACTTTTCAAGTTGCTGTCAGCACTCACTCGCAGTCTTTCCCCAAGTGCCAGTCCAGGACAAAACCATTAATGTCTGCATTTACATATTCTACTCGTAACTCCCTGCCCCATTAGTTTTTGTCCCTTTTCCTCCCTCATCACACACGCAAATACCGTCATACTCATTCACACAAACTCTTTACCTCCTCACAAACAACAGATGGCTGTACCCTCCTGGACAAGAGGCATGTTAGCTAGTTCTGCGGGAAGGGGACTGGGTGAAAATGGAACATTGGTTACTGTTGGCTCTCATATAATTTTATTTGAAAATCTGTGGAGGTGCGTGATTTTGCGTTTGCTCTCAGCAGGAGGATTTGATCAAACAAACACAAGTACTTTTTGGTATTGCAATATTGTAGAAAACCAATTCCCTCGATCATCTTTGATTCAAACTGGTTCTTTAGCTTTGAGTTTATATTAAATTATATGCAAATGATCGTATTTCAGTAGAGAACATCTTCAAAACATTGAGTTTGGAAGCAGGGGAGCTCAAGCGTTTTTGAGGAAATGTACATGTACATTAACAGCTTATTTCCATATGCACAATAGCAGGATAGGTGTACAGTATGTGAGGAAGAGAAGCAAACATTTCACGGATGGAGGAGAAAATATTCAGGTTCTCATTCGGAGTGAAATGCTTCCCACCACCCCCTGTTCCTGTGATATTCTCTAAAACTGCTCGCAAAACAGCAGGAGAGGCCATAAAGACTTCCCTCGTTCACGCAAAGTTAATAAGCCCACAAACTGGTAAACACAACTGTAAAAAGCTTTTTTTTTTATATTGTCACTGTTGTATTTATAATTACCTTTCCTCACTGATGGGAAAAGCTTTTTTTAGGACCATCATGTGACATGAATGCCTACATCAAGATATTACACTTGTGGTATTGTGGTCTGTGACTAGGTCCAGTTTGTGTGTGCTAGATAGTCTTGAACTGTGTTTATCTGATCACAGTGTAAATGCAAAAAAGTGGTACCCAGAAGAAATGTTATCCCTTTTGAAAAACGCACTACTACACTAGGCCCATACAGTATGCTAATTTTAACTACTTTTCATCCATTTTAATTCAGCTGTTTGAACACCATAAAGGTGGCTGTCACAGAGAACGATAGAAAGGAAAAAAGTGTGTGCTAGAGAGCGAGATTATTCAAGGTGTTTGTCTGAAGTCTTTATTAGACTCCCACTGACTCCGGCGCATTAGCCGAGCTTAGCTTCCCTGCATGAAGTATAAAAAAAAAAACAATGCTCTCATTTCCCGACACTCACTAGGCTGGCCTTATTAAAGCATCACTGAGTGGATTTTGGTTTTATTAGAAATATAGAGGAAATTAAAGGTGCTGTAAGCAATTTCAGCCGTTTTGCTGTTTTGCTAACTTCAACTATGCTACATGTACTTGTCATACAAGATCATACCCCCCTGAAGCATCTCATCCGCCTTCTGCAATGACTGTTAAAACATTGCACGTTATTGTTATATTTTTTTCTAGCTCATCAAAAAAGAGCTTTACTTAACCAGTAAGCTGTACTTAGTATGACAAACTATGGCTTTCTAACCAAAGGCAAAATGGTAAAATATGTAATTAGCTTTGCTTATATAATGCGTAATCACATTTCCATAATTAAGAATAAATACACCATCAATTGATTTTCTCCTATTTCTAATTCAGAATCACATAGTGCATCCATAAAAAGTTGATAATGTAATGAAAACTTCGTTTAGAAAGTGAGTTTTGATTCAGCTGATTTAGACCGATTCAGTGAGTTGTTTCAGTCAAGGATTCCGCCCCCAGATAGGCTAAATTATTTCCAGTATTTCTTCTATATTTATGGTAAAGCTGCTTGTTTTCAAACTAATTTATTAACAGAAACTGTGAATATTGATATATTAAATTAACCATTCATTTTGTGATGATTTTCATTTAAGCATCAATAAGAATATTGCATTAATATATATATACATTAATATGTCTTTTTAGCATTAATAATAATACATCAATTTAAATACGGTTACGTCATCCTGCGGCCCCCTTTGGATATTTGCTGAGGGCCGCTGTTTAAGAACCACTGCCCTAGAGAGATTCAAACTGTGTATCCTTTTGTACTTTTTCATTAGGGGTCCATGATTTATCACTTTTTCAACTTTAGTTAGTGTAACTTTGCTGTTTGAGCATAAAAAGATATGCAAGGTTACAAAGCTCAAAGTCCACTCCAAATAGAGATAGGCCTATTTTATTTTACAGAAAACACTTTTCAAGAATTACAACAAACGGCTCGTTGGGACTTTAAATAATCCCTGCCCACATAATATGCAAAAAGGGGCATTGTCTTTATAAAAGGGGGCTAGGGCTGGTTGAGCTGCACTAGAGAAAACAAAAAAAGACCTTCTTTAGTAGCGTCTTGTTGCCATTCAAAGAGATGTTTTTTCCACCCTGGGTCCAAAACCCCTTTGTTTGGTCTTTCTAAGGTGGATAAACTTAGAAAAGTGTGATTTAAATTTATTTTTAACACTGTTCCTGAACATTTTAACCCCAACGTTTATCTGTGTGCTGCAGGTTTTACGGAGAACAGCTTCCAGAACCTAATAGAGTACAATGCTGGCTACACACAAAAGCTTCTCCTGAAAAACAGAGCAGTTCCCACTTCGTCGGGACAATCAGTTGTTTATGGATCACAACCTGTATGTTTTATTATTTGTTGTTGTGTTTTCTATTATAACTTTTATGTTGTTGCTACAATGTAAACAACTGGCAAAGCTGTTTGGCTCTGCTAGCCTGCTAGCTAACATTACAGTGTTGATGTAGTGTTTAGCTACGGGCTCTTGCTTTTGTAAGACTGTTCACAGTCCTTAGGAACTTACCACTCTGAAATGTCCTGTAAAATCCTGTGCTTGCAAAGGTTCTGCACAATCCTCTTGTTCACAAACGTTTTCAGGGTCTGAATCTGGCTTGAAGGGGTATGACAAAATTGATGCCACTGTTAATATTTACACCTGAGCAGATGAAACTTGCGGTTATGGTAAGGGGCGTGACATTTACAGAACACACGCAAAGCGGTACACCAATAACAACACTCTGGGCCAGCTAACCAATCAGAGAACATTTTGTATTTTGGAAGTAGAGGCTTCAATGAAACTGAAACGAAGCAGAGTGTTTGAGACAGACTGGAAAGAGAGGTGCTGCAATAATGTAAAATATGTGACACGATAATGTGTTTTGAACAGTCAAGCATGAAAACCTATTCTAGTACACCCCAAAAACAAAATTAAGACTTTGTAAAAGGGCATAATGGGACCCCTTAAAAAAAAAAAAAAAAAATTCCACAGTACTGTAGATTCAGCTCTGGTGGCATAGATTGAAAACCCTGGCTTTCTCCAAAACTTCCGTCCTCCAAAGACCTGGCAGCAAAATGAATCTCAGACAGGGTTTGTGATTGGTTATATAGCCTAGGGCTGTCACAGAGACAGGTTGTCATTACTCAGGATACCCAGTGATGTGAATCAGGTACAAGATTCCAAAAAATGTAGGCAATTAAACCCAGCACTGTTGTGGTCCTGCATTTCTTAAGTAAATTTTGAAGTTGTCATTTTATAAATATTTTTTTATCTAAAGTTTAAAATGTATAGATTTATAGTTGGATTTGGTCAGAGTGGGGAGGACAGACTGGTTGACTGCTGAAACCGTAATGCTTATTCTATAACCCTGCCATGTTAGCGCTCTACAAACCCGTCAGTGCTGTTTACACCCAGTGTTCAACTTCAACACAATGGAGTTAATGGAGTCCCAGTGGTGTGTAAGATTCTCGTAGAACACACATTGCACAGACACACACTGTGTTCATAGGGACATGGTCATTGCACTCTTTCTAAAGAGGCTATTTACACCTCCCACACAACACTCTGCTATCTTGCCATGGCTCTTCAGTCACTCTAGTGTTAGGCCTACTCAGTTGTTGCAGGACATTGTCGTCCTTTCGAAAACCTGAGAATGTCATGGCAGTTAAAGGAACTCTCAGCTGCCTGACTCCCGAATGACCCGTTGCTCCAGAATGCTGATCCATGAATGTTTAGCTATGAGTGTCTAGCCAGGGTCCCAGGGCCCTATTTGTCATCTGTCTGATACATCCTGTGTACGTTCAGGACTGCCTTGAGATGAGGCCAGCGCTACACGTGTTTATACATTCATGGCATACTGTTCATTTTCCACGCCTTTAGGAGATTATACCATGTTGAAAATCTGTATACACTTAAAAAAGCAATTACTTTTCACAAAGTTATAAGCTTTTGAGTTATACATAATAAAAATGTGAATTAGCCTACTTTGAATCAACATAACCAATATTCTTAAATCTTTTACCAACTAGTCTAACAGAGTTGTCTGAACAAACAGCATGTTGAACAATATTGGAGATTTTTCTAAAGGTTTACAAGATCTGGGCATGCAGTGTGTGTATGTGGTGATGTTAAGGGCTTATCTTTTTACATGATGTTTGTTGATTGGTGGAAACTATTGGACATAGGCCTAGTATCATATTTTATTCAAAAATACGGTTAAGAATGTCGGTTCTGGTTTCAGATGGGATCAGACATGTTTACAAGTTTTTTATCTACATGATGACATGAAGTTTTATTTAAGAAGATGTAAAAGGTCAAGTCAGGGATCTGTTGTACGTATTTGTAGATGTCCCACAGTGGATTAGCTAACAAGGGAAGTGCTTGGGAGTCTTGAATTTTGGTTACAGTTTCAGACTGAAACAAAAAGCAGTGGGACATGTAAATAATGTATCTAAACATTAATCCAGGTTTGGAGATTTTCACTAGGGATTGAAAGATTTCATTTTCACATATTTGACATGTATGGTGTGAGTGTTTTTATAGCTGTTTGAACACTTAACTGGCAGGTTGGTCCCATGAACACTGTGCTTTGTGCTACTGACAGCTTAAAGGGTTAGGCCTAGTTCACCCAAAAATGAAAATTCTTTGGTTCAACCTTATTGTTATGAAGCAACGAGAATACTTTTTATGCGCAAAATAACAACTTTATTCAACAATCTCTTCTGTTCCCTGTCAGTCTCTGACGCTTTTTACATAGTAAACACACAACACAGTGCAGCGCTTTCAGGTTCTACGTCAGATTGCCGGCACATTATTGGCTAGCTCCTGCATCAGCATTACACACATGCATCGCAGTGCTCACTTGAACGGCGTCGGCCAATAACGAGCCGGCAATCTGATGTAGAACTAGGGCTGGGCGATATGACCCAAATCTCATATCACGATAATGATATGCACGATATAGTACCTTTTTAGGTAAATTCAATCAATTAGGCTAATAGTTTATATATATATATATATATATATATATATATATATATATATATATATATATATATATATATATATATATATATATATACCACATTGAAAATATTTTATTTTACAACTAAAAGAATAGTTGATATATATATTGAGTATAGTATACTCAAAAAATTTACTCATTCATATGATTATTTAGAACTCCTGGGCAAATGTTTGATTACTTTTAAAAGTTGAAATACTTTTCAAAAACAAATGATTACAGGCCCAACATAAAATATTGCTATATAAAATACCAAATGTAAACATTGTACTTTCAAGTTTAAAATGTAGCAGCAATCAGGGCTCTGAACCTGTTCAATGAACGAAAACAAACAAATGAAATTTTGACAGGAGGGGTGCACCGAAATTTCGGCCGCCGAAAATGTTCGGCCGAAAATGGCATTATCGGTTTCGGGCCGAAATAAAAAAAAACAGCCGAAAACGTAAACCGAAAATGAATGTCACCCGCCCCTCCCATCCGTGCGCAAGCGCTTAGGTTTCACTCACGGTCAAGCTGTTATCACGCGTCTGCCTATCAAAGATAGGGATGTCTCCCGCATATTGATAGCGGCTCCCTGATGCCCGCAAATTAGTTCAAATCTCCCGCAAGAGTGAGCGAGCAAGAGCGAGCGAGCAAGAGCTTGTGCTCCAAACCGTGTAGCGCGTGCACGCCAGACAGGGAGAGAGCGAGAGACCTTGCGTGTGTGTGCTAGTGTGCCACATGAAGCGCATGTAAGACCCCTTAGTCCAATTTTTTTGTGTGTATAGCAGTTACATTAAAATTTGCGTAGCACTGCAGATCTGTGTTTCCTAAGGCTACATAGGCTTACATGTTGTTTACAGTTTGAGTTTGGATTAAGTTCTAGTGCTGTTTTTGCACTGTTGTTTTGTATTGTTTTGCACAGCAATTTAAAATGTAAGTAAAAAATTGTTTATATGCAGCAGCAGAATATATAATATATATATATATATATATATATATATATTAGTATAAGTTTTTAAAAGAAGCCATTTTCGGCTTCAGTTTCGGTTTTCGGCCAAGTGCATCCTAAATTTTCGGTTTCAGTTTCGGCCCAGAATTTATTTCGGTGCATCACTACCAGAAACGGAAACAAAATCAAATTGAATCGTTCTGAACTAGACATGCTTATTTGAAATCGCCATTAACCGGTTAATAACGTTATTTTATCGTTCTGTTAAATATTTTAATTTGCCAGTCAACCAATCACGAATTCAAATAGTACAGACTGTGCAAATGTGATATTGACGCATAGCCTATCCAACGTGAGTGAAATGCCCACGCTCAGCTGTCAAGTCACCATAGGTAAATTGCAATGGCAATGGGCTGGTGTTAGTTTTCCCAAGGATATACTGTTATGTAGGGGTGTCACGATTCTCCAAATCCTCGATTCGATTAAATTTTCGATTCTAAGGTTCGATTCGATTCTCGATTTTTACATTTACTTTTTTTAAAGCCGAAACCGGCCAATCATTCAGGATGCTCTCTGTCTTACATGCGCTTCATGAGGCACACACGCAAGGTCCCTCGCTCTCTCCCTCTCAGCCGTGCGCGCGCTATACGAAGCACAGTTTTTTCTGTCTCGCATGAGCGCTCTTGCTCGCTCACTCTAGATTCCGGGAGATTTTAACTAAAGCCTGGTTCACACGGGACGATTTTAAAATTGTCGGCCGATTTTCCAAACCTGAGAGACCCCACGCACGGCGATAAAAAATCACTGGTATAACAGATTTGGTCATACAGTGTGTGGTGCGCAGCCACACGGCAAAATCAACACATTACACACGAACCGATTTGACTCCCGAGCATTCCCAGGTCAGACGGAAAATCTCGCAAAATCCCTCGAGATCAAACGTGACTTCAGAGTAAACAATCATGGCGGACGAAGAGGATGCAGTGGCGATAGTTTGTAGTTTGTTTTTAACTGAATCTCCGACGTCCACCGGACTTTCTGGTGCGCCATGCTGCCGGCTGTTTTGATTTTGTTTCGCGGTGCTTCCTCTGCGCCTCGTCCCCTCACTTTCTGATTGGCTACATGCCACAGTCCACAGGCTGCGTGCTCGTTTGTCCCCGGGGGACACCACACATGAGGAGAAATCGGGCCAAAATAATCCAACATGTTGGATATCCCCGATTTGAGATCGGAGCGGTCCCGACGTCCTTCCGAGCAGACGAGAGCACTCTTAACACACCACACACGGCAGGAATATCTGATCAGATTATTTTACGATAATCGGAGCATCCTTAAGATTGTCGGAAGGGGTAAATCGGGGCTAAAATCGGCCTAATTATCCTGCCGTGTGAACCAGGCTTAATTTGCGTACATCAGGAAGCCGCTATCAATATGCGGGAGACTACCGGAACTTCCGCGAGACTTGGGATGTCTGCAAACTGTGGCTTTTTTGAAGCACGAACGTTGTCAACATAACTCACTGGAAATCCAAAAAACGTCCACACCTGCGAGTTCAATGAAAGAGGAGGGGGTTCAAGTTCCGTCGATGGGTCTCCTGCATCTGCAGTTGCCATGCTATCTTTTGAGTGGCTGTTGCTAAGTTAGAGGAGGTTGACAATAGACTCGCAGCACTTCAACACGCGTGTTTTTTTCTGCTTGGCACGCCGACCGGACGTGACATGGGGGCGTGGCAGCATCGACGATTCCATTTTTTAATTCGAAGTTCGAGATTGTGAATTAATTTCGATCGATTTCGATTTAAAATCGAAATCGTGACACCCTTACTGTTATGTCACCAACTGTCAAACAATTAGGCCTACATTTCAGTGAAAATGACTAGCAGGTAATATGCAACTTTTTGTTTTTTGAAACCAGAGAAAATTGCAGGATAGTGTAGAACATGCATTCACGCAACTCGCACGCTTCTGTGAACGGAGAAAACAGAATAAAACGAGATATATAAAACTAATATATAGTCCTCCTATATGCGAAATATAGGCTATTTCCCTTAAACAATTACAGATTAACAAAACGAAAGGAAATTTTTTGCTGAGCTTCGGTTCATGCGACGGGGTCCAAAGTTCACAAAAAGGAAACCGACACGGCAGAAAACGGATCGTGCTTGTTTTCTGTATTTTACAAAAGCTTTACAGTTTTGAATAATTTCTTGCTTCTATCCGTATGACCAGTAACAGGTTCCTCAGAAGGACAAAAATTCCCGTGATCGCACCGACACCTCACGCGCACACGTTCTGGCATTGCTAACTTGTCATCGCATGTTCATGCTACAAAGGTAGCTCCTCGTTTAGGAATGAGCTCCTCGGTGTTCTGACTGGTCCTGCTCGGAGCCACTCGGTTCTGTCTCCCCTTCACTCGCCATGTTATTCACCTTTCTGCCTGCATCCCCATGGCGGCGTGTAAGATTGCAGTCATCCAAATTATGAAAAAGTTTTGCCGTAAAAACAATGTTTTTTGCGACACCACGATATAAACGATAATTTAAATAATCGTTTATATAAAAAGCATAATATGAAATGATAGACTTTCGCACAGCCCTTGGCAAAATATCTCCAAACCAAAGTTGAGTGACCTGTCTGTGTTCAATGTCTGTGTTCTCCGAGCTGGTCGTGGGCGCTGCATTTTCTTCACTATCGCTCATTTTTCTTGCTCCACTCCACTCCTCCACGCCTGTCAGCCTGTCGGCTGTGTGACTGTCAATAACACCGCGTGCGCCACCCGTAAGGCCGGTCTGCAAAACGCATGCGCAACATTACGCATAGTGCGTAAGCATTATATCGAGCATTTATCAAACTGTTGTTATTGTTTTATCGAGGAAAATTATGTTGCGATAATTATCGTTATCGTTTTATCGCCCAGCCCTACGTAGAATCTGGAAGCGGTGCACTGTATTTACTACGTGAACAGCATAGGAGACTGACATGGAAGAGAAGAGATTGTTGAATAAAGTCGTTATTTTTGTTTTGTTTTCTTGCGCACAAAAAGTATTCTCGTTGCTTTATAACATTAAGGTTGAACCACTGTAGACACATGGACTATTTTAAAGATGTCTTTACTACCTTTCTGGGCCTTGAAAGTGGTAATAACGTTGCAGTCTCTTCAATGTGAGGGACAGAAATCTCTCGGATTTCATCAAAATGGGTGAACTAACCCTTTAATTGTGATCAATACATGACCAAAAAGGTTTCTCTAGCATTCTCTTTGTATTTTCTTTTTCTGACATTAATGTAATTTCAGATGTTAAGTTTAATTTGCACCTGCCATTTTCTGCTATATAGCCTCGGTGAGATTGTATAAATTGTGAAAAAATGAAATTGGTCTTCAATCTTAAATTAATGTGGTTCAGGTGTTTGGTGTTTGAAATTGTCACTGTTTTTACACTTCCATTCTAATACAGACATTTTGATTATTGGCCTAGTGTTCTATGAAAATATGTGGGGAAAATATCTCTATTATCTATATAACTTCATCTAACTCATGTAACCTGCATATAATTTAGAATTAACAGTGTTCAAATATATATGCATACATTTAAACATGCAAGGATTTTTTGTCAAGTTATCTTGATGCACTTAAAATTCTCTTAAAATGTGTATAAAGACAGCATGTCCTGGATGAACTCACTATGAATATTTCAATGTTCAACTCAAAGTTCTGGTTTAAAAACGTATGAGAATTGACTGAAGTTTTAGTGTGCTTTATATTGTCAAATATAGTAAATTGTCCAAAAAAGTGAATATATTTTATTCATGTACATTTTAAGGGAAGTCTGTCATTATGTAATTATATTTATTTATTGACTGTTTGGCCTTGTCATTTTTGTTGATAGGAGTATAGTACAGTGCTGACATAAAAATTTTGGGGAGAAGAGGGGGGAACTGGAGCAGAAATGTATACTCAAACTTGCGCTGCTTGTATGAGTGCTACACTTCTCAACGTATTGGAGCATTTGGGCTAACCAATATAGTTTACTTTTCATCCCTTGAATTGTATGCTGGAAGGTTGTGCTATCAAGAGTGAAAAGTCAAGAAGTTTTGTGTGGGTGTGTGTCACTTTCCAATTGTTCGTCTTTATCAGGTCTACTACTGTGAGACTTTATCAGCTTAAATTGTGTTGTACTTTGAATCACTAGTGTTTATCGTGACTCGTGTGTTCTCTCAGGTTCTTTTTAGTTTATTTTTAGTTCCTTCCCTGTGCATTTGTGTGTGCTGGTAGGTGTGCGCTTGCCTGAAGTGGCTCAGATTAGATCTAAACAAAATGGAAACATGCAGCAGGGGGTTGGAGTTGGTAAGCTCTTTTCTGCCCCCCTTAGCTATTATACATGATCTTCGTTGTTGGCTCTGATCCTTGCCTGGCACCTGCCTCTGGCTCTTCCACGTTTACAGGAAAGCATGGAAGACCAGACCACCTCTCAAGATCTGACCAAGAAATTGAGGCATAAAAAGTATTTCCTGCATGTTGGACCTCATTCAAGTTGCTTTATGTGTTGCAGTGACTTCTTTGAATTTCTCTTTACGAAATCTCTTCCTCCTCCCCCGACCTCCAAACAGCTGAGAACACACACAATTGGATGACCCCCAAACACCCACAGCCCTGCATAAACCCTTCCACCCACCCACACAAGACATTTAAACAATTTACTAGTGCTCAGGGGTGGGTGATATGACCAAAATCTTGTATCACGAAATGAGAAATTTTATTTCACAATAATATCACAATATAATCATTTTTTGCTTTAAATAAGGCTATTTAAAATTTTTTATCCCATTGAAATTTCAGAATTTTTGTCACCATTTTCAATATCACAAAAAACTAATACTAGTGCTACGTAAAAAAACAACTCAAGCTTACTGAAGACAAGTAAACAGTGACAAAATTTATCTCAGACATTGTGCACATATAGTGAAATGAGTTCTCTTTCAATAGTCCAAAATCTTTACCGGTTAATCGTGTCAACCGATACATCGCCTACACCTGCATGCTATATTTAACAACACATTTTCGGTAGTAGCTCTTCTCAAAGCCTGAAATATTTTAAAGGGGACCTATTATACCCCTTTTTATAAGATGGAAAAAAGTCTCTGATGTCCCCAGAGTGTGTATGTGAAGTTTTAGCTCAAAATATCCCACAGATCATTTTTTTTATTGTATGTTAAAATTGCCACTTTTTGGGAGGTGAGCAAAAACGCACCATTTTTGTGTGTGTCCCTTTAACTGCAAATGAGCTGGTGCTCTCAGGCCCCTTTCAAAAAGAGAGCGGAGCTTCAAGAGAAACAGGCAACCAGTGGCATCATGCCCATTCAAAGTGAGGGGACTTGAAGTGGAAAGTGGGCAAAGCAACAAATTGGCATTGAATTAGTTATCGGATGATATTAAAAGGTAGTGGGATTATTTGTGGTTGACCTGGAAATTTGAACTTGATCAAAAAGTTATAGATTTGATATTAGCTGCGAATTCAGAGCATAACTTTAGTTGTGTCAGTGTAACTTTATCGATAGCTAGCCTAGTCTAACCGTAAACTAGTTAACTAACGTTACTGCCTGCCATACAAAGCCAATAAGCCATAGTAACGTTATCTGATCGGTTTTGAAACATCTGTTCTGTTTTGTCTTGTGTCAAAGTCTCCAGCTGGTTCAATTGTTTTCAGTTTCATAGAAACGAGGGTGTTAAATTTGTTGTTGGCTAACTGCAAAATCCAACCTAACGTTATCAAGGCATCGACTTGATGTTTCTCCCATAGACTGTTATTCACGGTTCTTCACGGATCAGGCAGCTAATTCAAATGCAGTGAAAAAAGATAGGCTACCCGTTCGAAAGCTACAGCATAGTTGTTATACAGATCGCTATGACCGTGATGTAGGCTTAGAGTGCATGAAAGTGTAGCAGTAAGCCTCTCTCTCATGTGCTCATATAACTTCCGTTATTATTATCAGGTCACTTTACTTGCTCATGATTCGCAAGTAGCAACTTACAAATGAGGTACTACTTGCCATAATACAACAGTAATGCAGTAATACAAAATATATTATTATCATTAGTAAAAGAGTATGGCAGTAAGATGGTAGATTCAATGCCTCAATATTATTCAAATATTATGCCAGTAAGATAATATATATATATATATATAATATATATATATATATATATATATATATATATATATATATATAGCCTATATGACCACTAACACATGTTAAAATGAGCAGAACTCTGAATTCTATTTGGTACCTACAGGTCATGATGCAGAGAAATATTTTGTCATTTTTTCAAAAGAAAAGGCCAGAAAGTCACAGCCCTAGTGTATCCTGTCAAGAAACTGAGAGGGCAGGTAAGTAATTTGGGGGATTTAGTGAGAATTCCTATTTAGTGGTAAGGGAAGAATATGTATTGATTTGATGAATGAAAAAAAGTCAGCATTTATTAGTAGCCTATATGTAAGAAGCTTCATATTATATCATATAATTGAAGGTGATTATGTCAGGGGGAAAGTCAAGGCTGTTCTTTGTGACAATTTGATATTACATTTGATTTGATTACTTTTTTACTTTTCTGTCAAATATTAACCATTTTCAAATAAACAGGGTAGTGTTAACTTTATTCAGCACTGAAATCTGTCAAACTTCTTTCAAAGTCCTTCATCACATATTAATATTAAAATTACTTAATTTCAGAGCACCACAAAGTCAGACCTCAGCACCTTTATGTACCTTTAATGTAAGATCGTTCTTAGGTCACATACCAATTTAAAATCATAACATAACAACTGCAATGGTACCGTTTTTAAAATCATGTGTAGTAGGCCTAAGTGTACAGTAAGTGTGTGTGTAAACATGTTTTAATGAAGTAGACTTCAAAAGCTTTTGAATTTGAGCTTACAGTTCTTTCATCAACCTGTCTTTTACATAAACTTACAAAATAGATACTTTAACTTAGTCCTCAGATAGAGGAGGGTTGCTGCTAGCTCCGTTAAGGTATTTCTGTCCCTCCCAAACTGCATTGAAATGGTATGTTTAGCAGCCAGAATTTAAAAATTTTCAGGGGGAGAAACCCCCTGACCCCTCCTAACATGATCCATATCACCCGTCAGAAAACAATTGCAACGTCTCAGATTGTGCCCCCCCCAGAATTTTGGCTTGCATGACACCCCTACAAAACAGGACAATCTCGTGTACTGAAAATGTCAGAAACTTGTGTTCAGCCATATATGTTTGAACCGGAGTTGGACAATGATGCCTACAGAGCCAGAGAATATATGCTGCATGGATATAGAACAGGTATAGTTTAGTTTAATTATGGTTATAACTAATGTTGTCATCTTGATTTTATCCACTATTAGTCCAAGCCTATTGTACCTGTCCGGACCCTGTCCGAATGATGGCCAAAACTTTACTAATGAATTTTGTGAAGTTTATTGTACATGATCACACAAAAGATGAAGTATCTCCAGAAAATCACAGTAAGAGCTGAATAAAATAGTATGCATTCAATTCTTATCAATAAAATCTCTCTCTCTCTCTCTCTCTCTCTCTCTCTCTCTCTCTCTCTCTCTCTCTCTCTCTCTCTCTCTCTCTCTCTCTCTCTCTCTCTCTCTCTCTCTCTCTCTCAATTATCATCAACATACACAGCGAATTACACAAAAACACTCATTACAACTAACATTAAACACACACAAACCTCTTATGCCTTTTCAAGGGGTGCCTAATAAACTGGTAAACTTTGTATGCGTTAAACAACTAAGATGAACTAGAGCCGCTAGAGCAGCCACTAGAGTTCTTACTAGATCAAGAAAATATGATCATATAACACCGATTTTATCATCACTTCATTGGTTACCTATAAAGTTCTGTATTAAATACAAGGTATTGCTTTTGACTTATAAAGCTCTAAATGGTTTAGCTCCAGTCTATTTAACGGATCTTCGATCGCCTTACAATCCATCGCGCTCTTTAAGATCACTAAATTCGAGGCTTCTGGTCATTCCTAGGATATCCAGATCCACCAAAGGAGGCAGAGCATTTTCACATTTAGCTCCGAAGCTCTGGAATAGCCTTCCTGATATTGTTCGTTGCTCAGACTCGCTCTCCCAGTTTAAAACTAGACTGAAGACGCATCTATTTAGCCAGGCATTCATATAAATTTTTTATCTTACAGTTACTGTAAATTCGGCCTCTAGTTCATAAACGCCAGAGGAGAACTGGCCCCCGACTGAGCCTGGGTTCTCCCAAGGTTTTTTTTCTCCATTGGGTCATCTGATGGGGTGTTAGGACACCATTAGGTCACTGGATGGAGTTTTTCGGTTCCTTGCCACTGTTGCCTTTGGCTTGCTCAGTTGGGGATATTCAAATTAATTAACCAATCATACCATTGATCAGCTCTACCAAACTTGGATGTCTTTTTTCCAGTAATAAACAAACATTGTTAAGTTGTTTTGATTGATACTGTGAAGCAGCTTTGATACAATCTGTATTGTGAAAAGCGCTATATAAATATATTTGACTTGACTTGACTTGACTTCTTGCGGGGTGATGATTGCGGCCGAATTACAAGGCGCGAGCAAAGATTGAACGTTTACGATTTTGATTCTGATGCTTTCAATTTTCTCGGTGAAGAAGTTCATGAAATCATTACTACTAAACTGTAACGAGGTATTTTGTTCAGACGACGTCTGTTTATTTGTTAGTCTAGCCACGGTATTAAATAAAAACCTTGGATTATTTCGGTTGTTTTCTATTAATTTGCTGAGGTGCTCAGCCCTGGCCGTTTTAAGTGCCTTTTTATAAAGTGACATACTGTCTTTCCACGCGATTCTAAAGACCTCTAAATTAGTTTTTTTCCATTTACGCTCTAAATTACGGATTTCTCTCTTTAAAACATACGTAGTATTATTGTACCATGGTGCTATACTTTTTTCTCTGACCTTTTTTAATCTAATGGGTGCAACAATATCCAATGTTCTAGAGAGAATGGTGCTCATAGTGCTAGTTAGTTCGTCTAGTTCATCTGTTTGTTTGGGTTCAGGCAGCAGCTGAGACAGATCAGATAAGCTATTTGAGAAATGATCTATGGTGGATGGACGAATTGTTCTACCTGGTCGATAACGTGGCGCAGCATGACATATTACAGCAGTGCGTAATATGCAAGTTACCAAGTAGTGGTCAGTGACATCATCACTTTGTGGAATGATATCTATATCGGTTGGATCCGTTCCATATGATATAATTAAATCGAATGTATGATTAAGACGATGAGTTGGTCCGGTGACGTTTTGCTTGACCCCGAAGGAGTTTAATAAATCTGTAAACGCAGCCCCTAACGCATCATTTAAATTATCTACGTGTATGTTAAAATCTCCAACAATTAATGCTTTATCGACGTTGACCAAAAGATCCGATAGAAAGTCAGCAAACTCTTTTAGGAAATTGGCGTAAGGCCCTGGAGGTCTATATACGGTAGCCAATGCTAGAGATAATAGGGACTTTTTTATTACATCTAAGAGCGTAACATTTAGCACTTCAAACGAATTAAACCTATGACGAGTTTTCTGAGTAACATTAAGGATATCTCTGTAGATTGTTGCAACACCGCCGCCATACCGATCAGACGGGGCTCATGCTTATAACAGTATCCTGGCGGAGTAGACTCATTTAGACCGAAATAATCATTTGGTTTAAGCCAGGTTTCAGTAAGGCACAGAACATCGAAATTATTATCTGTGACCATTTCATTTACAATAACCGTCTTAGGTGTGAGCGATCTAATGTTAAGAAGACCTAGCTTTAGAAATTGTTTTTGTTCACTAATAGCGAGATTTTTTGTTTTAATAACAATTCGATTTTTTCTAGATCCCGCAGTAGATTTATTATTTGATCTTAGTAAACGAGGAATAGACACAGTTTCTATGGAATGTTCTACACTAGTATTAATATCAATTAAATTGGTGCAGTAGAGACTGTGATTTGGATTTTTGGTTACTAGTCAAATGGTATTTAACATCTTGGAGATGTTATCCGACAGAAGATCTGCCCCGAAATTTTATTCCTAATTTAGCCTATTAGGAATAAAAAAAGGAATGAGTTTTTTTTTTTTTTTTATCATTATAGGATGGTTGTGTACACACACTGCCAACACACATTTATGTTCAAACACCATGTAAGTTAATTTTGCATAATAGTTCCCCTTTAAATTTTTTGAAAGTAACAATACTTTTGATGAATAGAGCTGCAATGACGAATCTTAATAGGAATGCTAATGAACTTAACCTACCACTGTCAATAATTTCAAATGTGTCAATTTACATTACATATTCATCATTGCAGCTCTATTAGACTTGGATAAGTTAGTAAAGGCATAGCAATCTGAGTCAAAACAGGCTGAAGGACTGTGAAGAGTTTAGTGAACATGGCTTGAGATTTCTAGAAAGGTTTAGAGACAATAGTTTTCAATAGAAACTTATAGGCTTTTTCTTCTGTTTGAGAGGAGAGCTTGAAGTAACTTGTTATTCCTCTCAGAGCATTCAGTCAGAAGTTTATTTGTACTTTATTGTAAAGCGACCTGCGGTTTTCTGAAAGGCGCTATATAAAATAGACTTAATAATAATAATAATAATATATCAACACAGCCTTTTGGAAATTCTGTTTGTGGTTGGCATTGACATCGTTGAATAAACCTGAGCACTGAACGTTTTAAAGTCAAAACGTGGCGAGGGTGTTTTTATATGAATACATCTAAAGTTAACTGACGGTCTTTAGAAAAGTTTCTCTGTTATTTCAATTGAATCTTTCTTTATCATTCCTGATAAAGCAGAGTTTATGAGCGCTGCACTGCTTTGTGTACAGTCATTATTGGGGAAACCACTATTTCTGCCGCTCCTAAAGCGCCTCCTGCTGGCACCTCTTTGTAAACAGCCGTGCAAACTTAATACTAGTGTGGATTTTTTCAATATTCTCTCATTATAGTAAAATAGGGCATTCTAAGTCAATCTACTGCAGTATTTCCTCTCTCAATGAGTAGAAAACGTCGTTAACACCCAGTCATGCTTGAAAAAAAAAATACCGTCATATACCGTGAAACCGGTATAATTTAGAAAAATACCGTGATATAGATATTTCGTCATACCACCCAGCACTACATTAAGTGGAAGCCTACTGGATTTTGTTCTTGTTTGTGAGCTCTCTACGATTCCAAAAGATGTAGCAATTTGAGGTAGGGGTCGACCGATTATCGGCGTCAATATTGAGCATTTTTATGGTTATCGGTATCGGCCATTTTCAAAACCGATTTGCCGATAAAATAATTTAATTTTTGAAATGCGCTATATTTGGCTCTGACGCAGCCACCTCTGTCGGAACTCACCACTCTGTAGACTAGACCAATGCAATGTCCCGCACATCTGATTTGTTGGGAGTCACGACAGTGGTCACGTGTCCGGCCAATCAATGCGGAAAGCTGAAGGCACTGAAAGTTTAGCACTCACACCGACAGCACTCGCTGACTGGAACTGCTGCACTGATCACGCATCAGTTGTCTTGTCTCTCAAAGTTAAGGCAGCAGCAGACTTTGCTGAAGTAGCAATAAATTACTACACTGAAGTTGCAAAACACCCCAATATAATAGGGTCCTGTGATGTCCGCGATGCAGAAAACACAGACGGAATCGCAGAATCCAGTCATAAAAACGGAATTTACTGTATAAAGCGGAATGTCACGGAA
This sequence comes from Gila orcuttii, assembly GCA_026230005.1. NCBI lineage: Eukaryota > Metazoa > Chordata > Actinopteri > Cypriniformes > Leuciscidae > Gila > Gila orcuttii. The sequence continues at coordinate 27,019,647 of JAPDVR010000007.1, read as the reverse complement.
TTTGTGAACTTCTTGATGAATTAATAAAAAGCAGGTCAGTACAAATCAAATCGAATTTCAAACCGCAAAAAGACTATTTAAATATGAATCCTTCGTGTCTCTAAATGAATAGTGCAGACGCGTGATTTCATTTACACACACACTGGAGCACGCGTGACGCTTGCGCTGTTTTCAGCCTCAGCCGCATCATTATATGAGGACATGATTGCATAAACATCATCTCCAGAGCCGCTTAGTCACTTCATGAGCTTTTTAAAGCTTCAACTGAGAAAAGTTATCGTCATATCATAAACACACAGAAACTCAAAGAACTCCACGGCAACCCGTCAAAATAAAAGTTCGTTTTTTCATAGGGCCCTAAACAAGTAATTTTTGTTAAACTGTAAATAAATTGAATAAGCTTGATGATTTAAATTAATTAGAAATGCTTTTTGATTACAAAAATTTTATTTAACCATTAAAATAGTCTTTAAGTTTTACAGAATGCTGCTGGGTGCTCCCTGCACTTTTTTTAGTTATTATTATTATTATTAATAATAATAATAATAATAATAATGTTATTATTAACAGTTCTCATATAAAGATATGTTTAAAATAATTTAAAGAAAGCATTTGTCAAAACTCTGTTATTCTTAATTTTGACATTAACTTACATTTTTACACCAGACATATATATATATATAATATATATCGGTTTTAAAATATCGGTTATCGGTCTACTTGATCTGTAATAATCGGTATCGGCATCGGCCCTGAAAATCACATATCGGTCGACCCCTAATTTGAGCCAGAACAGACTGAGTTTGGTGGACATAACTTGGAATCTCTAGGTAAAATTACAGTCTGAAGTTTTTTTAATGGAAACCCATGAGATTTTGCTCCTGTTTGAGGTGCAATCAGTCAAATAAGATGTAGCAGTCTGATTAAGGACAGTGTGTAGTAGGCCTACTCTGCCAATTTTGTTGAATGTAGGCTAGGTTGAAAGGTGAGAATTAAAGTTTTGTTCTTGAGTTAGGGATATTGAAAGAAACCTAGGCCAAATCATTTGACTTTATTGTGGTAAGAGTTCCTATACTAGACACTGACTTCCCTCTGTGTAAGGTCCTGAATACCAGTCACAGAGCCAACCCTAATAATTAGCATCTCCTGAAACTGCTTTTGGAAGTAGACGAATGCCTGACTCTCTTGAGAGACACTGCCATTACTGCTTTAGCAAACCCAAAGCATCTGAGTGATCGCACTTAAAAGGACAGAATAAAGCAGTCAATCAGGAGCTGTGTGTTGGGGGCTTCATTAACTCTGGTCAGTAACTCTGGTGTCTGATTGGTTTTCTTTTAGAACAAACGAGTGAGTGGACGGGCAAAAATGGTAGGGTTGGAACGAGAGATTAGAGGATAAAGGCTTCTACTTTAGGCCACACTGCCATTCAAAGAGAGAACGTGACTGACAATTCCTAAAGAAGTCAGTCAGAAGAGATTTTGAGTTGAGTTAAAAGCTGTCATTTACACAAGATACTCAAGTTTGGTTTTGCATGGGATTCCAGGTCATCTTTATTAAAAGGTGTTTTAAAATGTGTCTACTCGCCCATCTGTGCCGCCATGTAAACAAAATGGGGCAATGGAAAGGGGGTAGGGAAGAAGTGCTCCTGTAGCAAGTGGGGAGAGGGTCTGGGGGGTCTGTGGGTGGCTAGACTAGACACTTAACAGACGGGAGTGGATTGGTGATCCCGGTGGGATGTGGGGGTGCTGTTAAAGCATGGTCGTGTCGACTGGTCACAAACACTAAATATTTTAGCATGTCCACGGAACTGATGGATGGAACTGTGGAGTGCAGTGTCTGCAACCTGGTCATAAATAATTCAAAGGGGCCTGAGGAACAGTGAGAAAGCCGGTAAGTCTTTGGGTGGGGGTTGATTGAATAGATGGAGTCATAAGATGGGGTGCAGTGAAGAGACAGATTGTTCGTGTTCTTAGTGATTGACCGTAAGTAGGACGCATTCCTGTCAAGTAGGGGTTGGGGTTAGGTGCTTTAACTACGCTAGTAACACACTGCATTATCCATCATTTCTCTGAGATTTTAGGGGTTCAGTTTGTAATTGTTTAATCGGTACACATTTACAAAGAACCAGAAATGTCGTACTTGCCTAAATCAAATCTTCAGTTGAGTTTACTTTACGGCCCTGTTATGTCAGTTGAGACATTACCGTTTCAAATGCATCTTCTGTGACCACCTTTGTTTGGATATTGTCAAGACACTCCTCTCTTGTTTTGTCACTCTATAGACACTTTTCCACCGTCGGGCCAAACGGTTCTAAGAATGGGAAGGAACGGTTCCAGTTGTATTTGCACTTTGGCCTGGTTTGGCACGGCACAATTACAAACCATTCTAAGCCTGGATTTCTCCTATGCTGCTAGAATGCGTGTTGTGACATTGCAACTCAGGAATTGTCACTTGTCTGTTGCCTGTCTACCAATTTCTCTGTAGCTGAATAAGCGCGGTATTTGAGCGAAGTAAACACAAAATAACAATAAAATGAAAAGAAATATCTGATCAACCTCCATAACATGGTCACAGTTTCATCTCGTCATTTGTAAAATCTTGCGTTACCAAGGCAATGACTGACACATTTTTATGACATTCCAAAGAGCTCCGTTATCAGTTCCACAGTGGAAAATGAAACCATATCTGTGCCGGCTGGCCCGTATCATCATGGAATGGAACGGTTAAGCAAAGAGAACGATTTGGCCTGACGATGGAAATGCAGCTCATATCACTTTCTCTGAAGTGCTCAGTGTGGTATGTGTATACTACTGAATGAATGATCCCATGTTGCCTGGCTTATGAGTGAAAGGGAAGCAAATGAAAAGAATAAGGAGTGCAGATGCCATTTCGACAGCAAAATGTTTAAATGGCTTGTTTTAATGCACTTTCTCTAAACACGTCCACCTTATGACTGAAACGCTTCTCACATCACAGTGGTCTGAGACACATTCAGGATGGATTGCGTTTACACTGTATGCAATTTGGTCATTTGTATTTTGGACTATTCACATTTGGTTTCAGTGATCAGATCACAAAATGTTTTAGAGCCCATTTAGCGCTGACCACTCGCATCTTAACCATTTTCCCGCCAGTGTTTAAAAAAAGAAAGTTGCCAGCCACTGCCAGTATTTTTGATAATTTTCACAAAAAAAAACTGTTTTATTCTGGCTTCATGCATTCTTTTTTATCAACACTTGAATGTGTGTAAGTTTCAGAAAAACAAAAGCTGAGAAAATATTTTTTGTTTTCTCATTTTTGTCAAAGACTATGTCCAGATCGGATTCAGAACGATGATCAAAACATTGAAGGAGTAGATCGAATCTATCAACACTCTCCCAAAGCTTGCACAGTCCTGTACCTCATCCTGGATCAACATTACGTTCTGTAATGTTAGGCAGTTTTAATTTATATGCGGTTTAATGTTGATGTATGTGTTATTTTACATATGCATCTGCTTATGCTATAGCTTGTTTCTGCTTCTTCTTCCCTTGTGTTTTGATCAGGAGATTCAGTACTCTTTCAGAAGATGTCATAGCGCCTCCTACTAAATAACATTGAAAACATGGAAAGCCGGAAATTTCTGTCAATGACGGGAAAAGAGTTAATGCTAGATGGATTAGCATTTACCCCCCCCCTTTTTGATCTAAAAAGGGCTCCAGGTGAGGTACTTCTGAGGTAGTGTGCTTCAGTCATAAATTTGAGGTCATTAACCTGTTTGTGGCACATGTGTAATTTAAGGCTCTTTGGGGGAGACCCCTATGTGCTCACCTGCTGGAAAATGATACATGATCTGACTTGCTAATAAAAGGCAACTGAATCTGCTAAAGTATAATTCCTGTAGCTCAATTTGAAGAGCATGACTCTAGCAGCGTCATGGTCATGGGTTTGATTCTCAGTGAACATATGTACTGATTAAATGTATAGCCTGAAAAATACATTGTAAATGGACAGACTTACTTTAAGATGCAGAGAAATGGAGTTTTTCTGTTGTCTCTTCTCCCTTCCTGATGATACAGTAAAATTAGCAAGTGGAAGCTACAGTATGATTAAAATTGATCTAGACGGAAATTAACTAGTAAATGAACTAGCCAGATCAATAAATGTTACAGCTACATTTAAAGCATGCATACAGTTTGAATCACTGCTGACAATTTGAATCTGTTGGCCACTTCCTCTGCCTATAGCTCTAATGACATTTACTGCTTCCTCTGCCTCAGGATTAAGTGAAAGCTGAAAGAAGTATCTGTGTATTGTGAAATACAGTTTGTGCTTTAGCCTCCCCCTTTTATCTTCAGTACCCTGTTATACTATGATGCAAGAAACAGTTTTTGGAAAGGTCTTTGTGCTATGTTTCTTGTTTTGGTAATGAGAATGGTCTACTTAATGGAAGAGTATACAACATTGGGATGCCCATGACTCAATTTTGATATGAGATACATCAGAAGATTTTTTTGGGCATTGTATTAGTCTGTGGGAAGATTTTCTTACTTCTCATATATACCTTCTTGTTTAGTGTTCAATAACTTAGATTGTATATGCTAGCTCTTGGTCTTTATGTTTGAATGTCTAGGCTAATAAAAAAAAAGATTTTGTTACCACAAACCAAATATGATAGGACCTCCATTCTAAAATGTACAAGCCAGCTTTATATTTTCATGAATTAAGATCCAATTTTATAATAATAATAGTACTAATAATAATGATTTAATAATTGGATTATAATAATTATTATTAATTAGAATTATAATAATCCCTGTGTCTCTGTTTGAAAACAGGCTAGATGTGAGGGGGTTTGCATATTATGGGTTAGACTAAGAGTAAGGCCAAGCAGCTAGCATTTATTTAAATATCCATTACTAATTGTTAAAGTATTTTAATAAGTAACATTACAGACAAAGATGTGGAAACGACATATTGGTGCTCGTAACCAGCATGTAGTATTAGCAGCATATAGCTTTCCTGTAGCTCAAACAGTAGCGCGTTGGTGCTTGCAACGCCAAGTTCATGAGTTCGATTCCCAAGGAAAACAAGAACTGATAAGAATGTAAATGTGTACCTTGAAATGCAATGTAAGTCGCTTTGGATAAAAGTGTCTGCCAAATGCATACATGTAAATGTAATGTAAATGTAGTATTACACATGTGCATCTATCTGTGTCATCCTCACTAAAGTCATTGTAACAAATGTACCCAATGCATTCAAAACAAGGAATGCAAATGTAAAATCTCGGTGCTCTTTGGTTGTGCAGGATAATTCAGCTCAAAAACAACAAAGATACTCCAAGGCACTAAAAATGCTTTTTAACTTTTGTTAACACAATTCAAGTGCCTTGTAGTATCTTTGTTAACAAAAAAAGCCTTTTTAACTTTTGTTAACACAATTCGAGTGCCTTGGAGTATCTTTGTTGGTTTTGTACTCAATGCATATTTAAAATGTGTGTATCCAGATGTGTAGACGTCAACCTTTCTGTCTCACCTTTGTGTTACACTGTGAGGAGCTAAGTGTTAGATGGCTACATGGATTATTGATGGAGAAAACAGTGCCCAGCAGAGCAGCAGATGGTTCTGTGGCCTGTATGTTCCTGTCGGGGAGGGAAGAAAGATCTCTGATTGGCTGTGTTCGCATTAGTGTTGTCACAATACTGAAATTTCAACTTCTATACGATACCTTGAAAAATATTGATTTTTGATACCATGGAGAAAACTGCCATAAATACCGGCATAAAGCTAATTTGTTTTTGTTTTTTGATGACTTGGGTATTTTTGTTGATATAGTCTACACACAGAACAGGGAGGCTTTGTTTGAATCGTTGCACTACATTTACAAAAAAAAAAAAAAAAGACAAGTAAACAGTCAGTAATAGAATAAATTGCAGATGATAGCACATATATACAATAGAATAAATAGACAAAACATGGCTTTAAGTTTTTCAGGTGGGTCTAACTAGGGCTGTCGCCGTGAAGGAATTTCCCTTGCGGTAATTTTGAGTGGCTCAATAGCGCGATATGGGGTATTATCACCATTTATTTATTTGGATTTATTTTTTTTATTTGTTGCTATATAAATAAGTGTTACGATGTGGTCAGCATGCACAAATACGAGGACATTTTCAGTAACCGAAACTAAACAGTAGTGATCGACCGATATTGATTTTTTTATAACCGATACCGATACAGATTATTTGCATGTTTATGTGCCGGATAACCGATATGCAGAACCGATATTTATTTACTGTTATACTTCTGTTTTTGACACAATTATTACAACACAAATGAACTGAACAAACCATTTTATTTATAACAATCACTCCCTCCTTGCATACAAAAAAAACCCTTTATATTTATACACAAATAAATAGAGGGGTCTGTGGAGTAAGTCCTTTGATTTTTTCCTCCTTTCAGTCATCTTAAAAAAATAAACAAAAGTGTTGAAAGTTAACACTCTTTCATGTTAAATTAAATCTTCAAATCACAATAAAAACATTTATATTATTACATTATATAATTTATATCTAAATTATACATATAATTTATAAGCATCAGCAGCAACAATGTTAACAATAGGCAAGTAAATGTTAAAAGTCTAATGTTTTCATATGGAGAAAATAATTGACAGGGGACAGAGTCATATCACCTTTGCAGAAATGTAATTAATTTTAAACGGTTTTAGAAGGTTTATGTGCCGTTTAATAGGTTTAAACTAAGAGTGAGGAATAATTCACTGGGTAATATTAATTCACTGAATAATATTAGCTGGAATATAACATTGTCAGGAAAGTAACAAACAAAACAGCATATACATCATTGCATTTTCCAACTAGTATGTTACTAATTATTAATAATGTTTTTGTCGGTCTAGATCATGAAATGCTTTCTAACAAAGTGCTGTTTATCTATGCATTTACACAGAATGATAAGCTACTAATGATAAGCGTGCAGATAATAAATAATTAATTTCCACAAAGCGGTATCATTTTAAAGCGAAATAATTGCAGTATATGTAGTAAATGATAATATAATCTAGGATGTTTAAACAAGATCATCTTGTCAAAAGTTTCATTCAGTGGCCGTGCTTGAGCATTCCTGATCATCAACCCAGTGAATGCTCAGCAATTTGAGCGAACTTTTTTTTCGAGACTAATGGTGAGTAAATACAACAGATAGAGAATTAAATTCAGCGCTTTTATTTTCAACATGCACTCATTCATGTCTGTTTTATTTAATTCATGTAAAGTTACGCCTTTATTGGGGCAGGACATGACGGATTACGCAACATGACTCCATGAGTTCGTCTCAATTTTTTAGAACCAAGCTGCATTAATAAACTTTATCAGGCATTTATGTCTCAAAACTCATTTCTGCATGTCTGTTATGTTAAATAAAGTTAAATAATTAAAGCAAAGCAAGTAGAACATATAATTTACCTGTGCACAGAGTTGTTGTTGACTGATCTCCTCAGACGCGGGCTGCAATGGCGGAATTCTCAAAACGGCCACAAGATGGCGCCGTTTATCGGCGAATCCGATATTACAAAACCGATACCCGATTATGGGAAAATGCTTAAAAATCGGTAAAAATATCGGTAAACCGATACATCGGTCGATCACTACTAAACAGCGTCTCTGCCCATTGAAAGGCTGTCACTCACCGTGCAGTTACATTACGGTAACAGACTGTCGTTGAGTGAGTCACTAAACCGTTAATTCAATGAACGCATTCAAAAACGCTGATTCATTAAAAGATCGATGTAATGAAACAAGGTGTTCATTATTTTTTTTAACTTTGAGCTCCTCTTTTCAAGGCTCAGTTGACCAGCAATGCGTCGCATGGGAAACGCTGAAGCTGATGCTTCACTTAATAGAGACCAATGTCATTGATTCAATGCTTGACTTGCTGATATTTCCCCCCCGCGGCTTTCTCGCACTGTGGAATGCTGACCAGCGCTGTCGCCATTCATGGTAAATACCCTTAAACGTTAAAAGGGTGATACGACAAATATTTCGCTTTCCCTGGACACGGCAACCTTTTCACGAATATGACTTGACCTCAAAGACCGACGCAGGAAATCGCACGCGCTCAGTCGATCTCTCTCATTCACTGTCTGTTTAGGCTTAAGTGCAAATCCCTGAAGCCTCTGTACAAATCACCATGATAAACCATCTTGTTATCATTATTAACTTATTTAAAATTCAATACACATGCACGAAGTTCAAAACAAGAAGGGTATAGCCTTGTGAAAAAAGAAAACGCGAATATCGCGGTTTCTGCATTAAAAATTTCTGTATTAAATTTTTCACATTTCAGAAATTATTTTTTTTTACTAACATTTAATACAGATTAATGCTTAAAATTAAAGTTATAAAAGTTATTCAGTCAACGAGGATTGATTTTCTCTTTGTCTTTTTGTTCTCTTATTCATGACAGGTTTATTAGGCTGCTGTCACTTTAAGAGCTAACTCAGGGATCCAATATACTGTTACACAGCATGCATTTTCTCTCAATTCTCCTATACCGTATTTGACCGTTTAAGCTCAATAAGCCATGAAAAAGAAGTCAATTTGGTTCTCATGAGCTGTTTGAGAGGCTGATTTATAAGAGCGGCACTTATAAAGATCAGACAAAGCGCGAAACCTGTGGGAGTGAGTAAAATTATGCGCAATACAAGACCTATTTAACTGGAGCGAATGAGACGATGTAAGAGTGAGAGGAGATGGATGCGTCTCAATTGACAGTCGGAGAGGAGAGAACGCGAGGACGCACCGCTGGAATCGGTGACTCGATATTGCAGGAAAGGAGTATTGGCACCATTTCACATATTTCAGTATCGATAAATATTGAAATATCTATATTTTGGACTACACTATTTTGCACATGTTGTGTTTTAGGGTGTAGATAGTTTTACAAACCAGACTTTTTTGGCATACATTGCATTCTCTGCACACTGCAGCTGATTCTGGCCAAGAAGCACCTACTTTGTCAGTATTAGATTAATCACAGTGTATTTTGTAAAACACTTTTTGTGACATTTAGTGATGATTGATTGACAAAAGATTTTGGGGAAAAGCTGTGCGTCTATGCAGTAGGGTTAAATATTTGGGGGAAAAAATCTAATTGCAATTTTTCTTTTCTTTTGTTTCTGAAAAAGATCTGTAATTACTTTTTTTAAATGCTATTTAAAAAAAAAAATCCAGGTTTGGATGGCTGCACAATTTGGTCAATTTTTTTATACTAGCCTATATCAATATATCAGAGATGTAATTTGTGTGGAGCAGCATTTACTGCAAACAGAGCCCTTGCAAACACTTAAATGTAATAACAGAGTGCCGTGTTTCACACAAAAACATGCTGCACATATATTTATTAATTCAATTGTTTTTTTATTTTGATTAGGCTATTTGTGCAGCCCTAAAATACAGTTTGATCTCTCAGGACATTTTTCTATGCAGTCAGTGTAACATAAATTAGGATTTGACTGATATACAGGATTGCAGATGTGTTTGTTTTGACCTTTGCCCCGACTCCAGCTTCTTATGTGTTTTAAGTATCCATTAAATGTAACAGTTTGCATCTGCGTGAAAGAACTTGCACGTTCCATTGAAGTCACACACATGTTTTGTATCAGGCCCAGACCTTTTAATTATATTTAGGACCCTTGTAATTTTGAGTCAGACTCATGTTGAGCATCAGGTGTCCTGTTTTTGTACACATGCAGCGTGTAGTGGACCGTAGTAGCCAACACCTCCTGTTTATGTGTCCCGAGGATGTTGTTCAGTTTATAGAGTTTGTGTACGAGGCAGCTTAACACAAGCACTCCGATTCGTATAAGACCTTGACCCAGAGTCCAGAAGAGAACCACCCCAGCCCAACAAAGGAAAAAGAGCTTCAATAAACCAGCTGCAAAATCCATGTACTGTCTTATCTTCAGGGTTGATGTTTTTGCTTCAGTTTTGAAAATACTCTGAATGGGTAACTATAAATTCACAGCATGCTCATCTTTTGAAAGAAATGAATCCGTGTTAAACAGAGGCCAGCTCTCTCACCTATTGTGTGCAGCAGCAGGCTTCCTTTTGAAACGAAAGATGGAGTGGATGTAGAGGGCTAAATTGTTGCCAATTACAGGGACGGGCCACAGAATAGCCTTTACTCTTCTGTTTGTGTGATACATCCATTAAGGAGGAAGGGGCAGAATGCTCAATCCTAATGACTGGCTTGCCTGTGTTGGCCTTATAAGTGCTTTTTTGCTTCACATTGGTTAATGCATCAGCTTTTTAAAAGGCACATGCTAATGTAGACTTCAGTGCCTAATGCGGGATGCTGTCTTCACTAGTGCCAAGCACTTACATATGGACATAGTGGGGATGAGCAAAACAACATATTTTCAAAATAGACTAGTCGACGGAATAAAACCCGTATAGTTAACCCAACACCAGCGTGACATGATAAAACGCATCTTTTCCTTTTTAATGTTTAATTTTGTTGTGACTATTTGTTTACATAATGGACTGATTGTTTACACGAATCAGTCCATATTTGATTATTGGTCTGGCTTGCTCATTTTTTGCATGTTTTTACATTTTTATTACATTTAAGTGGCTATATTGCATGTAAGGATGTTGGAGGGGAAGATTTATAGCCTTTTCTCACAGCACTTGATATAATTAAACTTATCAAATTGATGGCGGATCCAGAAAGGTTCAAACGACAATCACCAGTGACAACTGGAGATTCACCCGTTGTAAAATGCAAAAGACTTCGGAGTGGCTACAGAAAAAAAGAGATTGCAACAGGGCCCATGCGAAAACAAGGATAAATATCGGAAGGTGCATGTAGTCACTCAATGCTGATGTTGTTAACATTAACAATTTGAGAACAAAGTATAATTTGCACGGTTTGGGGTGATATGATATGCAATCTTTAGATTTAATCAGCGCGATTTACTGCAATGCTTTTTTCCCCTTAGTTGGTCAGAACAAAAGTGGATGTTACTTACTAATTCAGAAGACATTTTCCAGTGAAAATTCTTATGTTGGTCATGCTTCCAAAAAATAGAATCTGTGATTCCAAATGACAGTATCTACACCGCACAGTGACTGACAGCCGCACATTCTCCTCAAAACATTGGATTCATCCGCACTGTGCCGTGCCGTGCCGAGGCACAACCCACGTAAAGTTGATAATTCCGCGAATAACTGCATTTGCAGATTTCGAACAGAGATGGCGACAAGGAGGAAAAACTACAGACTGCAGCTTTAATCTATAAAAACACTGACAATTTAATAGCACTGCTAATCTTTTGTAAAATTAACATTTATATTTCACTGTACATTATACTGTCTAAATTCACATGCAACTATTTATTTTTTAACATGCAAACTGTAAAATAGCTAAAACATGGCATGCTGTCAACATTAAAGCCACAATGCTACAATTTTTCAAAATGTTTTTTTTTTCTTTTTTTTTTACAAAATTTCTAGATATACTAGTCAAGCTCACTAACTGACTATTTAGTTGTTGAACAAATAGTTTTACAAGGTGTTTATATATATATATATATATATATATATATATATATATATATATATATATATATATATATATATAAATGCCTGTTCTGTGCAATCTGTCTTTTTTTGAGGGTAATGGTGGTGTGTTGGTTCATGTTCTCGTTGATGATGAATTAGGGCTGCACAATTAATCGCAATTTACATGAAATTAAACCATTTTGGCTTATCGTGATTATGAAATCGCAAAGGCTGCAATTTATTTTTTATGCCCAGCTTGTCATTGATGTACGGCTCTGTAAATGCTGCTCCATCTGAAAGCACTGTGAGTTTGAGTCACTTATATCGTGCATTTGAAAAAGCAACACGCGTCAAACATCTTTCCAAACATGAGAAGCATTTATGAACCTCTTGTCCAACAAAAGACACATTTAATAACATGCTTTTACTCCAAACTCACAGTTGAGCATTCTTCTGTGAGATAATGTGGCTTCTTACACAGAATAAGGTAGTTGTGTGTTTATTGGTCAGGTTTAATCAATCAAAGCATTTCAATCTTCTGTTTATTCAGCTACAGTAATAGTATGATGCCCATAGGGATTTCCTGGACCGAATCCAAAATTCACTATTCCCTACGTTAGTCCACTAATACTGTTCACTTGAAGGAGTGAATGAAAACGAGTGCGTGAATTCGGACACCCGTTGAGTGTCCATCGGTTGTACACTCGTTATTGCAGTGCAATGTGGGATTGAGTAAGTGCACTCAATAACATGCACTGTGGTTTCGGACACTACTACAAATGGCTGTCCCCTCAAATAACGCCCTATTTGAGGATATAGGGGGCGATTTCGGATTCAGCGCTGGAATGATGTGCGTTATCATCCTTCTGCGGCGGGGCATATTTGGCGTGTCTGCGTGAGAGCGCCCTCTGGTGTTCAGATGGAACAGCATTTATTACTGATCAGCCGCACTGCACTGACAAGCTGCGCATAAAATAATCGCAGCCTTTGCCAAATCTCATGCGGTTTCATTGCGATTAATTGTGCAGCCCTATGATGAATCTAGAAGCTATATGAAAGGCACCTGAAGATTTCCATCCTCTTGGTTTTTTATTCATCTGGGTCCCCGGCAGCTGAGGCTTGGAGGAAATTGTCTTTTGGGAAATTGAGTGGAAATAAATTAATTTGGTAGTATGTGAGCCTCTTTAACAGGAGGTCAGCAGCTGAGAGAGCCCAGCACAGCACTGCTGACTGGGTGCCCCTTCTCCTCATTTTCTCAACATTACCTGCACTCCCATGGCTGGTTTATTCCTTTTTATTCACATAAATGGGGAGTCGCCAGGCACGCTCATTTATGACACGTTTCATTTAAGAGCTGTATTCTCTGTCACACACATCAATCTGAAGGCAGTAGTCAACCAATTTACAAGCTTTTACCCTGTTTGCTGCTGACCTTTTCATGTGCCACCAATGATTACAGTAGACATGATGTATTATTACATGGGATGTCGCCGCATACAATGCAGTATGTATGCCATGAACTATGTATACTTCCAGATTTATTGCTAGTACACCCTCATGTTGTTCCAAACAAATAGGCTACTTTCTTCTGCAGAACATGTTATGAAAAAACTCTTTCTGTTTTTGTCTATCCATTGAAAATCAGTGCCGTCTAGTGCTGTTTGTATAGAGAAAAACATTCGAAACATTATTCAAAATGTCTTCTTTTGTGTTACGCAGAAGAAAGAAAGTCATCCATGTTTTGAGCAAATGTTTTTATTTTAGGCTGAACTATCCCTTTAACTTTTAATTTTAAACTCTAAGACCAAAGGTCAATTACACTACTGTTCAAAGGTTTGGGTTCTGATTTTTTTTATGTTTTTGAAAGTTTCTTATGCTCTTCAAGGTTACATTTAGGCTATTTGATCAAAACTACAGTAAAAATTGTAATACTGTGAAATATTACATTTAAAAACAAAATCTATATGAATTTTAAAATATTTCAATGTATTCATGTGATGATAAAGCTAAATTTTCAGCATCATTTCTCCAGTCTTCAGTGTCACATGTTTACAATTTGTTAAAGTCTGCTAATTTGTTTCCGTTGAGGCACTTTGGTAACTTAACTGCGTTGATTTATAGGAGTGGAATTCAGAGACGGAACTTCTCAAAGGCTGTGGATGTTGAATTCATTTAAATTGATTAAAAACTTATATTAATGAATAACTTGAATTTCATTAAATTGACTTAAAAAATTTAGTGGAATATGGTATAACATAAAAAAGTAGAAAATTGCTTAAAGCTGCAGTCTGTAGTTTTTCCTCTTTGTCGCCATCTCTGTTCAAAATCTGCAATTACAATTATTTGCGGAATTATCAATTTTATGTGGGTTGTGCCTCGGCACGGCACAGTGTGGATGAATCCGATGTTTTGAGGAGAATGTGCGGCTGCCAGTCACCGCTCCGGTGTAGATACTGTCATTTGGAATCACAGATTCTACTTTTTGAAATTATGACCAACATAAGAATTTTCACTGGAAAATGTCTTCTGAATAAGTAAGTAACATACACTTTTGTTCTGACCAACTAAGGGGGAACAAAAGCATTGCAGTAAATCGTGCTGATTAAATCTAACGATCGCTTATCATTAGGGCTGAAGGATTAATTGCATTTGCGATAATATCGCGATATGATGAAATGCGATTTTGTAACCGCAAAAGCTGCGATTACACTGGTCACGTGACACGTGAGAGAAAAGCAGTCTGCAGATCAAGCATCAACTTGGCACGCTACGCATAGGTCTGGGATACAGGAGAGAACAGTTTATTTTTTATGTATGTGATATTGTGTTATTTATTCTCTCTTCAACAATTCTGGATCGATTCCGAGAATTTCAGAATCGAGTCTGAGTTTAGTTTTTAAACACAGATGCGTGATGACGCTGCGTGTGCTTTAGAAACAACCGTATTCTGCTTGCTTCTAATTTCTCTCTCTCTCTCTCTCTCTCTCTCTCTCTCTCTCTCACACACACACGACACCGCTCGAACCTTCCGAAAAATAAGCTTTCATAAAGTTCGGGGTTTAAGCGAATTACAAGGACAGTCGCGGGCTTTTCAAAATATGAAAATCACTGAGAAAGCTGCTTTCATTTTAAAATACTTACGCGCACTTTGTGAAGAGCGCTCGTGCATGCGGCTGTGAGCAACTCATTGGTTAAATGTACTTGCATCTGAAAATGCTTTTGACGCGAAATTAATGTAAACACGGTCAGTTATATCTCAAACCAACAGGACAAACCACATTTACAATTTCAAAAGAGATATGTGCATTAGTGTGAATGCAGCTTATCGTATAGGGGGAAAATCACTCCAGCTCTTGAATGGAAAACGTTCAGACAGCCTACTTTTAAATACTAAAAGCACTCTTTGTTTATTGCTTGTAATTTTTTTTGTGTTCCTCTATTTACTAGCTTTTATATTTTGAAGCTATATTACTTTATAGCCCATTTAAAATTCTTAACATGTAATTGGTTTAATTAAATGTTTATATATATATATATATATATAAGTATTTATATTTACTCATCTAATTAAATACATATTTTAAGTGTTATTAAGATTAATTAATAAGAAAAAAATTAGATCGGATCATGAGCTGCCTAAAGATTCCCATCCCTACTGTACAATGATTTATTGCTTGTCTTTGTCGACTTATTCAGAATGTAAAGAACTTAAAGTAATCGCATATTAAATCGCAATCGCAATATTGGTTAAAAAAATCGCAATTAGATAATTTTCCATAATCGTTCAGCCCTACTTATCATATCACGTCAAAGCGTGCAAATTATACTTTGTTCTAAAATTGTTAATATTAACAACAACAGCATTGCGTGACTACATTTAATGCCCTTCCGATATTATTCTTGTTTTCGCATGGGCCCAGTTGCAGTCTCTTCTTTTCTGTAGCCACTCCGAAGTCCGAACGAAGTCTTTTGCATTTTACAACGGGTGAATCTCCAGTTGTCTCTGGTGATTGTCGTTTGAAACTTTCTGGTTCTGCCATCAAATTGATAAGTTTAATTGTATCAAGTGCTGTGAGAGAAGGCTGTAAATCTCCACCTCCAACATCCTCGCACGCAATGTAGCCTACTAGCCGAGACACCTTCTGTATGTGTTCAGATGTGACATTATGACGCAAAGACATGCTTGAATTTCCCGTGGAAATCCACCAGTACCACTGGAATTAAAATCATTATTACGAGTTTACCGTTTTGAATCGAACTAAGGCAAGCAGATAGTTTTGAACACTGGCTGGTTATGTACTTGCTCAAATCTATTTTGTATAATTTTTAACCCAAGAAAGTTGCCGCTTTAACTTATTTTAATGAGTTAAAGCAATGTAAAAACATATGCTGTCATAACTTATTGATCATAACATATTTTACAGTGTGTGGTGCTACAAAGGGATTGATTTTAAAGAAAAAAATCCCTCGATAAATTAGTCAACCTTTCTAGTCAACCATCCTAACCCAGTTATGCTAGCAACCTCGTAAAATATCTCTTCCATGTTGCTATTTGCAATGCTTGTCATGTTGAGGTCAAAGACACTTGCAATGAGAGTCTTGTGAAGGGGCCTTTGCATGGTTTATCACCTTCTATGACATTTACAGTATCTAGGCCTGCTGGGTTGAAAGATAAAGCGCTCAGGTGTTATTATGACTTTATTGTAGCAGAGCGAGTGTGATTTTATGGTAATTAGACTTGCCTGTCTCCTGGAGGGTGCCTGTGTGTGTCTGTCCTCGCCTCTGTTTGATTTAAGTGGAGCACGTCCAGTGGATTTTCTGCCCTGTGCTTGTTATCCCTCTCGGCCAGCCGTATCTGGCGGCACAGGTGTTTATTCAAGCACAACGCACCACTTTGTTTGAGCATGTTTGCGCATTTGCTCTTTTCTCTTATGTGTGGATAAAATGCAGTTGAAAGATGGTAAACAATGTTTGCTCTGTGGATCTCCAAATTTGGGAGCTTGTATTATGAGAGCGTTTGAAGTAACTTCTTTGTGCACCTGAGAGAGAATGGTTTACACAGAAACGGGGCTTTCTTGTTAACTCGCGTGAGTTACAGTGAGTCCCAGACACTCCAAGGTGCACGAGAAGTGGGATTATCCACAGCCGGTTTAAGAACATGGTGTCACATTATAATGAAGCAGTGAGATTGTGCCTCTGTGGAGGAGACGTGGCGTGCTTCTCACTGGATTAGTTCTTTATTCCCCTTATCTTTGCCGTGTGCATAATCCTCACACACACATCCCGTGCGAACGTTTGTCCTGGTTCCCACTCTCAATGGGACACTGGCATTCAGTGTCCAGCAATCACAAGCTAGATAGAAACGAACAGTTTGTCGGCTTGTTGGGTTGAATAGATTTATATTGGCAGCAGAATCAGAGCAGGTGAAACTAGATATTAGATGTGGGTTAATGCCGTGTTAGGACGGGCAGCTGTGGTCAGAACGTAGGTAGAACGCCTCTGATGAGGGATTTAGGACCTCATTTTCTGCGTACGTGAGCCGTCGTTTCACTTTGAAGTCTCTCTGAGCCCGTTAAACCTAGCTGAAAGGGTTCAAAGATCTCTGAGACAGACACAAGCAGCGGGGATTCTCATATGTGGTCACGGGCAGAACGAACGAATGAACGGGGAGGGGGAGGGTTAGTGAGGAGAAAAAGCAAGGGAACCTGATTCTGGGAGAAGAATACAAATGGAGAGAGTGATGTTGCTCTGTCTGGAAGGATAAAATATGGTGTTTGACTTCGTTTTAGGTTGCATCAGCTCCTCTGAACATATGTTTAGCACTAAGTGATGACATTTTTATGAGCAGTCATGTGTGGACCTCAATTTGCCGCAATCGTCTTACTGACTGAAGCAAAACTCTGCAAGCACTAACAGAATACTCTTTGAAGGAGTATATGGGCATTATGTACTTTAAGGAAAATTTATGTCAAAATGATAGCCTAAGTCTGTACTCAACCTCTTGTCTTTTGAAATCCAAATGAGTTTCTTCTTCTTCCTTTGAACATTAAATGAGTTTGTGGGCCATTTGTCAGAGTGTCCACCATTTAAAAAAATAAATAAAAAGTCTCTTAAAAATCTAACACACTAGTTCTGAGAAATGTACTTTTTGTATTTTAAAATACTTACTGACCTTGGCACAAACAGTCATGAGGATCTGCAGGGCTCTTTTCTATGATATCATTGTTTTGCTTGTTTTCTGCATGTTGGATGATGTTTTTTTTAAAAATTAAAAATAAAAATTTTAGTAAGCAATGAAGCAGTTTAATTTTCTCCGGTTGGCTGGATTTGAATGTCGAGTCGCGCACTGAGCTGATGATTTAAAGCTTATAAAAGCTTATAAAGTCTTATTATAGTCTTATTCCTAAGCTTATAAAGTTCTAATTATTTAACTGAAGGCGCAATATATTAACCCACTTCTGTAAGCATAAACGGAAGAAGGGTAAATAAAAGTACAAACACTGTGACGCTGCGCTAATTCGCTATGCCGCCAAAAAAGGCGCTGACAGCCGTGGAAGGCGATGATATTAAGAAATCGTTGGAGTTCATGACAGAGGAGATTTCTGATGTCAAACTGCAGCAGAAATCCATCTTGGACCTGGTGGAGGAGGTGAAGGCTCTCCGGATCCAGAACGCTGAGAAGGATCGGCGCCTGGTGTATCTGGAGAGCAGAGTAGCGGATTTGGAGCAGTATACCAGGATCAACGATGTGGTCATTACTGGGCTTCGCATTAAACCTCGGTCATATGCCAGAGCAGTGACCCCTGATAATGTGGGGGAGCCCCGCGAGCAGGATGTCAGCTCCGTGGAGCAACAGGTGGTTACCTTTCTTCAATCCAAAGGGATAGAAATGGGCTGTGATAACATCGAGGCATGCCACATGCTTCCCTGGAGAAATGACAGCGACAAACCAGCTATCATCATGAGATTGTGTAACCGAAAGCACAAAACAGCACTGCTAAAACAAGGAAGGAAGCTAAAGGGATCCAATGTCTACATAAACGAGCATCTGACAAAACGAAACGCCGACATCGCTAGAAAAGCGCGCTTTCTGAGGAAACAAGAAAAAATTCAAAACACATGGACTACAAATTGCAAAATATTTATTAAACTGAACGGAACGCCGGAGCAAGCAAAAATTTTGGTCATCAAAAACATCGAGGAACTAGACAAGTATTAACGATCACCATAATTTGAAGGTATGAACACCCAAACAAAGTAATGGACAGCATGTACCATGACACATTCATTTACATCTGGAGTCAATAATGGTATAAATCAAAATATTGATAAACTGGAACTGAGAACATTTCAATACACTAACCATAATTTATTGGACTTGGAAAATGATATAGATCCGTAGAATAATTTCTTCTCCAATATCAACAATGACCATTGTTACTATACAGAAGAACAATTTAACCATTAAAATGGATAGTAAAATGTCATTAATCCATTTCAATAGTAGAAGGTTGTATGCTAATTTTAATAACATCAAGGAATATTTGAAACAATTTACAAAACCATTCACAATAATAGCCATTTCTGAAACTTGGATAAATGTTGATAAAGGTATGAATTTTGAACTGGAAGGGTATGAAGTCAACTATGTAAACAAAGAATAAAAGTGGAGGAGTGGCTTTATATGTGGATAAAACCTTGAATTATAAGTTGGTAGAAAGTATGACAACTGTGACAGATAATTTATTAGAATGCATAACAATTGAAATTTGTAAGGAAAAAAAGAAGAATGTTATCATTAGTTGTGTATATATAGAGCACCAGGCACATCCATAGAAGTATTCAAGGACTGGATAGAAGGATTTTTTTCAAGAACGAATCAAAGTTATTTTCATCTGCGGTGATTTTAACATTGATCTGCTAAATCCGACCAAGCACAAAATGACTGACGAATTTATTAATACATTGTATAGCATGAGTTTATATCCTAAAATTACCAGACCCAGCAGAATTACACCCCATTGTGCCACTTTAATTGATAACATATTTACCAATGATATTGAAAACAATACTGTGCATACTGTACTGTAAGTATTAAGTAGTATGGATGGACTACATTTATGATGTATTTGATGTTACTTTTTGGAGTTTGACAGCACCTAATCCCTTATCCAAATTCATTATATGAATAAAACAGCTTGTACATTATGCTAAACTACTTTTGTGTTTCAGAGAAGAAAGTATGTTTGGAATGACATGAGGATGAGTAAATGATGACAGAATTTTTTTTTTGGGGTGAACTATCCCTTTATAGTGCTCATTGTTACTGAAATACTATACTGAGACTTCTCACAGTTTCACTCAGTCATATATTTTCCTCTGGTCTCTGAAGGCTCAATTTATGGACCATCTACAGTGCCTGCAATGCTTTGTCACTGTGGTCATTCCTTTTAGCATCGGTCAGACAGCGCCATGTTTTCTGTCCTGCAGTGGTTCTTAAATGCCCTTCTGGAGAAAGAGACTCTTACTTGCCTTGGCAGACAGCTCTCCAGAAATGTATTAAATTGTGAAAGCCATCCCACAATGCACCAGGACTCGATTAAAATGAGGTCTAAAACCGCTTGCATTCCTTTGGGCCTCCTTTTTAAAGTCGTGCTTATTGCATTTAATTCATTTAAATAATATCAACAGGGCTGTTTGAGTTTATGGGAAGATTTTGTCTCATCTTAAGGGCCTTGAGCAGTGATGTTTCTGAAATTATGTCACACTCAGAATGCAAATCCCATTAAACTGCGCTTTTGCAAAAAATGGAGTAAAAAACAGAAATAATTCAAGATGGATTCATGAGCTCAAGGAATAAAAAAGTATGCAGAGATTGAGGGCCTGACAAAACAGCACAATGGAAGTGCTAGAGGGGTGGGGAATAAAGATGGAGTAGCTTTGCATATATTGTAAATATGGCTCCACACAACCAGAAATAAATGTTTTCCATTTTATATCGTTTTTTCATATGGCTGGGTGCAGCTCGGTGTATGAGGCCGTTCATTTTTCATCTAAATGGCCTTTCCGGTCATGTACCCTCCTGCTCGGAGGCGCAAGTCCATTGACTGCCAGTCTGATGGAAGTGAATGGGAGACTGAAAGAAAAAGTCCAGCATGCATTCCCCCCGTCTTGTTCACACACACAAATGTTATACTATGGTATTTTTTTTGACAAAGTGAATTGTGCCTAAAGACATGCCGTTTATCCTAATGTCTCACTTGAACTATATTTTTTTGCTAGAATGCATTTTTGCCCCGACCCAGTGCTGCGACCAGCGGTTGCACAAATTACATCCACAGTCTACTGGCGATGTTTTTCCCGACTACTCTGTGGTCCTACAGTCTCCTAGTGCACAGCTATTTTGCCTCCTTTGGTTTATCATGATGCTCTGTGTACCTCTCTTTATTTCCTGCTGTCCTGTTCTGTTCTCTATCGTAGAAACCATGCAGCCCGTCTCCCTCTCAGGATATTACATGCTACATGTATTTCTTCAGACAGTACAACTGCATTTGACCCTCTTTCACATACTGTACACACACACACACACACATACATACACACACACACACACACACACACACACACACACACACACACACACACACACACACACACACACACACACACACACACACACACACACAGTCCATAGATTACTTCCTTGAATACAGACTCACTTCCTGCATATCTGACCACGTCTCATTATTCATTATTTGTCTGTCCTGTTCTGGTTGGGGTTTCTCAATTCGGGTTTCTCTATTCTCAAATAAGCATAAAAATACACAACATATTTTGGTTGGATAAGCATTTTTGTATTAAATTATTTTTATAATTTCTTTTAACTCTAACTGTTAAAAATGTTGGGGTCTGTAAGATTTCTGAATTTTTTGAAAGTACTGTAAACAGAGTAAAAACTGTAATATTGTGAAATATTATTACAATATAAAAGTAATCATCATCATTATTATTATTATTTACAATGTATCAGTTCTGATCAATTTAATGCATCCTTACTGAATACAAGTATGAATTAAAAACAAAAATTCTTACTGGGCCCAAACCTTTGAACAGTATACTGTATACACTATAGTGCATATTTTATGGATACTTTTAGGTATAATAATCAACATTTCTCATTTTCTGCTGTCTTGAGCATCAGCATGCATTCTGGTATTGTTTTTTTTTTCTCTACATAGAATACAAAAGTGCTTCTGTCCAAAAGAAAGTATCTATGAAGGCATCTCATAATTATGTCACCTACTATGAAACCGCTTTCACTGTGGGAACACTCCTGTGATGCCTGTGAATTATTTTGGAACAGACCCACTCAACAGAGCAACGTGACCCGGATTCACCTCTTCTTACATCCCTACAGAGTAGATATCAGGACTGCTGTGGTCTTGTCTTGTTCACAGAATGCTTTTGTATTGATCGAATCAAACTCCGAGCATGCTGCCATACTCCTCATTTCCTGTTCTCCCAATGGGGGTGTAGCCCACATACCATTTTTTTCCTATCTGTCTGCCATTGAACTGTTAAAAATATAAAATAAAGAAAAAAATTCTTAAATTTTGTTAATAATTTTCAACACTCATTCATTGCCACACACACACACCAGTACAGCTGTGCTGCCAGCTGCTCACTCGCACACACACAGGAAGCAGTGTGCCCCCCCGTCTGCCTATACTAAAAGACCTGTGTTGTTTTTAATGCAGCACAGCTGAGGTGCTGACTAGAGTCCCTGTCCTGGCCTGGAAGAGGCAGCGCATATGCTTTTCTCTTACACACACACACACACACACGCACACACACACACGCACACGTACGTACGTTTACTTAGCTAGTCTAAATTGAGACATTCCATATACTGGGATTGTTTTTTTTCTTTTTTATAATAATAAAAAAAAAAACTTTAAAAAGCAGCATTTTTTAAATACTTTTTCATTTAATTTATTTTACAAATGTGGACCGTTCCTAATAATCATTTTATCTAACTTCTAAATAATTCAAAATATTGTAGAATTTTAATTTAGCACTTCCTTCCTTCCTTCCTTCCCTCCCTCCTTCCCTCCCTCCCTCCCGTTCGGGCTTATGTTGTTATTTGTTTAATGATTTGAAGTTGAACATGAGGCCTCAGCTGTGTCAAGAAAGGTATGACATGTGGATAATAGCCAATAGCCAATATGTCTGCTGGCTTGCATTTTTCTGTGTATGTACTTTGGCACAGTAAATAGAAGCATGGTCACTGACACTAATCTTGCACCTTTCCTCTGAAACCTCATTAGTCCCTGGATTCTTCTTATCTCTTGCTGAGACAGGCTTCTTAAATATGTGTCTCTTTAAACCGCCAAACTCTGTTAAATCTTAAACATATCAAAGTGCTCCTTTTGCTTTCTGATTCAGCTCTAAGACAGCAGACAGAAAGCCAGCACCTTAAAGCATTACTGTATTTTGAAGTTAAGTGACTACAATCACAAAACAGGCTTACAATTTTTTTTTTTTTTTTAAGTTTGAAATGACAGTGGGAAAATTAAGTAAATGACAATTTCCATTTGTTTTGCGCCCTTGTAAGCTCAATTCAGTCATATTAAATTTTTTTTTGCTCAAATGTGAAATTGTTCATCACACTTACAACAGACTTGAACAGCAGCCACCATGAAACGACCCACATTTACAAAAACTGTAAGTCACGTGCATCGTTTATGTGTACATAAAAGAAAAAAAGGGGTTAAAGAAACTATTCAATTCCCATTTGATGGGTCATGCTCAGGTCAAATTGCCATGGACTGGACACATAATCGGATCAAGGACCACATATCAAAGCTGCCCAAATCGGATTGAAAAGATTGGATTTTTTTTGTTCACACTGCTCAGAAAAAATGAGATCTATGTCACACATAGACAAAAGAAATTGGATTTTGGGTTGCCAAGTCCCATGGACTTGTATTCCTTCTCAATATGATCCCCTTTTCTGGCCATTTGACTCGCTGCAGCCTCCTCTAATTGGCTACCGTTTCCCGCCAAGCCTTTTTGCTCTCCTTGTGAAGTAGTGCTTGCACTCCGGCCTGCATCAAATGAGCAGAAGACATTTTTGTAATTGCTCCACTGGGTTTGGAGTTTGTCAGGTGTGGTGATGGTGGTAATGGTTTGGGCCAATTTGTACCATGTGTGAGTCCTGTTAAAACACCAGAGCTGTGTGTATATGAGAATGTCTTTTAAGGGATATTGAGTTACTCTCCTGGGCCGGGAGGCGCGGCATCATGTCTTCTGTCCGTATACACAGCGGCTCCATTAAAGTGCTTTAGGTCTCGATGTGTGAGAGGCAATTAAAGCAAGACAAACAGCAGGCTTGGGAAAGTGGTTGTCTCTCATGTACCAGTATTTATCAGAGACTTTTGTGCTGACCATAGACTAGACTGTAGACTTACCTTTCAGGCATATTTTCTTTTGATCTTTGCAGTTTTGACCACATTTGATCCAGGATGATCTGTTTTGCTCTCTTATTCTTTGTCTATTATCTACCCACGTTGTCTTTTTTCTTTAATTGTTGTTGTGGTTTTGAAGTTGTATGTTTTTGTGTTCTCTTCATTTGTTCCCGTGGGACTTTTTACATTTGTAAGGTATTGGTTGGGAACCGAGAAGAACTGATTCTTATTCAGTGTTTTCATTTGTCAAAAATACTGGATCTAAATGATTTGACATTCAGTTTAGTTAATGAAAGTTAAAGTTTAGTTAACTTTTTCGAGCGCAAGCAAATGCCCCTTCTGTTGCGAGGCATAGCAAAGGTTGCGTTTACTGTATCTTATTTGTGACTGATCCATTCTTTTGTGTACAATATTTTAAGTGAATTGGTTGGTCCAGTTCAACGTATGGACTGGTTTTAAGTTGCTTTTATTGTGCTTTTTTGGTCTTTTTTTGAAAGCTAAATATCTCCATTTCCTGTCTTTTATATTTGACTGAAAACATTTTTTTTTAAATATATAGTTAGGACTAATTATTTACCAAAAAAGAAGTTGGCTACTAAAAAAAATGGTTAAGAAACCGATCCAATCTAAAAAAAAAATAGGATAATAATTGCCTGTATATGATTAATGTATATCTAATTAGCAGGGTTTTAGTAACGCTGGATGAGAATTTAAACTCTTCATGAGGTTTATTGCTGTCAAAATTATAAGGTTGCTCAAGATCATAAGAGCAGAAGCTAGATTGTGAAATGAAACTTTTATGAAATGCCTTACTTGGCATTCAGAGGAGGAAATGTTCCTGTGGTGTACTGCAATAAAGTTCTGTAAACTGGTATTAAAATGTACTGTATTTGAAACGGTTACAAAACTCATTTATGCCCCTCTCCTCCTCCTCCACAGGAGAGAGGAGAGCACGTGTTGTTAGAGACGCATGGTATTTTATATGTGATCCATATTTAATGCTGCAGAGCTGATGGCAGGCCAGAGCTGGTTATTCTGGGGAAGTCTTCTGTGACCCACATGAAAACCCTGGCTGCTTTCATCAGTTGAGCTCAAAAAGGCGAATGAGCCTGACGTGAATGTTCCGGTTAAATATCTCCTAAATGTCTCTGGTTTTAATATGTCATGTGAAATCTTCATTCTGCAGAAATCAGACTGATGGTTCATGGTCTAGCAGGCTGTCGCTTCAATCCGTTGAATGACAGGACTTAAATGCTGGCCTGTCACTCCAGGCTTGGACCCTGGTGCTCTAACAAATCTAAACCCTGTTTTACATGGTTACATTTCGTTACGACATAATGTAAAGGCCTGTTCACACCAAGGACGATAACTATAAAGATATAGATCTAAAAATCATTCTAAATAGGCCTATATAAAAGATAGTCCACTTACAGTCCATATAATTGAAATCACTTTCAGAACAAATTTGTTCCAGCTGCAATACGATAAAAACATTGACAGTCAATCTGAATCCATCATGCTTCAAACTCGAGTACCTAAAGTGGCAGACGAGAGGACTGCAGCGTTCGTTTATAATAAACGGAACGATATTTTGCGTTGGTGTGGATGCTAATATAGGCTAGTTATCGTTCTTGGTGTGAACAGGCCTTTAAAGTTTTTTTTCTTTAAACAATGTGACTGCATTGTTTATTAGTGTACATAAATGATTCTGTGTAGAGTTTGAGACTCCCTAAATCACTCTGATAGATGTACGAGCAAACACAAGCTCTGAGTGCATGGTGAACTGTGTAACAACCAGAACTCGTGCAATGCACTGTGCTGACAGGTAAAGTCTTGTTTCAGGGGAACTGTCTCCTAGCCAGTCTTTGAGTCTCAGACTTATTGAGTAGCATGAGCAGTAGCTCTAAGGACTTTGGCACAGCGAAGCGAAACTTTAGCAGGCAGACCAGCGGCTACATCCTCAATAAGGCAGATGGTTGAAACGAGAATACTAAAAGTAAGAGTGACACAGATATGGAGTGCCAAAAAGGGTGAATCTTTAATGATCTGTGTGAATGTAAACAAGACAGAGATGGGAAAGAGAGTCAGTTTGGCCCTGGGATCAGATCTAAAGTTACAGAATACAGACTGAATTCACTGAATATCTCATTCTTCACTACACGCAAAGAAAGTGTAATCTAAAAATAAAACAGTGTAAAAACAGTGATCTTTTGAAATTTTAAATCAAAAACTTTTTTATTTGAATATATTTTAATATGCAATTTATTCTTGTGATGCAGAGCTGAATTTTCAGCATCATTACTCCAGTGTCTTCAGTGTCACATGATCCTTCAGAATTCATTCTGATTTGCTGATCAAGAAACATTTCTGATTATTATGGATGTTGAAAACAGTTGTGCTGCTTAATGTTTTTTGTGAAAACCATGATTTTTGAGTAAATTAAAAAGAACAGCATTTATTTGAAATACAAATCTTTTGTAACATATTAAATATATTTACTATTACTTTTATCCATTTAAAGGACAATTCCGGCCAAAAATGAACCTAAGGGTAAATAACACATGGGTACCGAGTCGACCGTTCTCTGGGATGCATTTTCATGATAATCGAATGTACCCTGTTTTATCTTTAATTTTAGTTTTACCACAGATTAGCTTATAAGGCTAGTGTATGGGGCATAGAATAAGTAAAAATAAAAATCGCTAGTTAATACCACTAACAAGGCTCAAAATAGCCCGAAACTAACACGGTAGCATAATTAGGGTCTCTACCTGCAAACCGAAGCATTGAGAACTTTGTAAGCGTACAGAGAGTTTAATAAGGAGACGTCGCGTATATAGGCTGGAGCCATCTTTGGAAAACAGTCTCGACCAGTCGAACCACGAACGCCGTACTACGTGAGCTGAACTGTTAGTGGTATTAACTAGCAATTTTTACTTATTCTATGCCCCATACACTAGCGTTATAAGCTCATCTGTGGTAAAACTAAAATTAAAGATAAAACTGGGTACATTCGTTTATCATGAAAACGCATCCCAGAGAACGGTCGACTCTGTACCCATGTGTTATTTAGCCCTAGGTTCATTTTTGGCCGGATTTGTCCTTTAATGTTTAATTGCTAAACAAGTATTAATTTCTTATCCTAAATGGTAGAACAGTAGTGTACATCTTTAGAAGTATTGAGGAATTTTATTTGAATTGTGGAATTAATATTTTCAACAAGCACAGCCATATAAATTTAGCTTTGCTAAAATGTATAAATATTATTTGCTGATTTTGCCTGTTCTACACACAACACAACACAACACACAACACACAATACACAACACACAACACACAACACACCACACACCACACAAAACACACAACATGTACATGCATACATAAATGCACACATAACACAACATGTACATGCATACATAAATACATACATAATATAACATGTACACACATAACATAACATGTACATTATATACATAATGTTGCTAATTTAAATATTGGAGGGGTTTTCTTGTCTCCCCCATTTGTACATAAGTTATAATTAGTTGCTTTACATGTCATCAGATGTCTCCTACCCATCTATGTAGGCGGTTCTTGACTTGCAATATGCCACACTGTGGTCCAGAACTCATACATGTCTCTGTGAGACTATAGTTTGACTCTATAGTTGAGCTATGTCTCAGACGGAATAGAGAAAAATCTATTGCACATGAAGGTGTTCACGGGGAGCCAGGTTGGCAGAGCATAACATTGTACTCACAAAGAGTCAGATGTCATGGAGTGAGAGAAACGCAGGGCATGACAAACATCAGATCACCTTGGGAAGTGTAATTTCCCAATGTGCATGGTTGTGCAATATTGCAACACACAGTCAAGCTAACACTCCTGTCTGGAGCTATTCTGTAGACCTGTTTGTACTGACAGAGCACTAGGATGCAGTTTCATTGGTGTTTTCTTTTTTTTGTGTGTGTTAGTAAAGCACAGGTGTGTGTGGGCGTACAAGGCTTACGGGAGGGAAGGAAACGGATAAAGTGCTAAAAGCCACTTTGAGTTCACTTCACTACGGGATGGCCTAGAGATGCAGATGCATGTGCATATTTTGAAGTAATTAAATCACTGACATCTCTTTTGAGGCATGGGTAGCGTTCACCCACGCACGCTCGCTCATTGTCACAGACCCATACCAGACGGGATGCGCTAGCTAGCAGATGGGCTGTGTCTTTTTTTCTGTTACAGATTGGACAATGACATCCGAGGAATGACTTTCTCACTGTTCCCTCCAACTGTTCACACTTGTCTTCTTTTATCCTATGTTTTTGTCAAACTTTGATGACTTTAACATATCAGTCGCCATCTTTCACTCTCTACAGAACATTCATTATTCTCAGAGTGAATAGGGTGTTGTCATTTTCTCAGAGATGCAGATGCTGTAAAACTTCTGAAAAGCAAAGGAAGTAATGCCACTTTTGTGTCCCGTGGGAAAAACCCCATCAGGGTAACACACACAACACTAAAATAATAAAATTAATATTAACTAAATAGAAAGAAGACTCAAAAAGAAGAAACACAATTATTTAAAAGAAAAATAATAAATAAAATAATAAAATAAAAGTGTACAGTAAAATTACATAATTATCCAATGTTTAGGTAACTTGGTTAACCAATTAATATCATAAATGTAGTAGTAGTGCAATTTACAGTATTCTGAAAGAATATTTGCATACAGTAGGTTACTTTTTCTACAATGTAGATTAAAATTGATCAACAATATAGTTCCTTAATTCCCTAGTAGTGCTAAAGCATTACAAAAATAAATGTTTAAACTGTCTGGTGTTAATTAATAATTCATATGGTTAATAATAACTATAGACATAGTTATTGTCATTGAACTGTAAATTAATTACATATACAAAAAATCATCAGGAGTAAATGTGCAAAATATATTCCAAGTACATTCTCCAAATATTTAATATTATATTTAAACATAATTTAGCAGGAAAATAACAACTTTAGATACACACAAAGACCAATAATTGCCACTTTCACACATGAAACCCATTAAATTGCATTAAAATTGTCAGATTACCTTTTCTAGAATGTATTCCGCATTTGCTATTCACGACTCGCTACCGTTCACTTGCTGTTACAACTTTCTTTTTATGTAATTTGTCTTTGGTCCTGTGCATTGCTTGTTTCCGAAGGAGGATCGTTATTTTGTCATAAATAAGATGATAATCTTTAGTTTCAGTATTTAGTCCTTGAGCAGAAGTGTTATTCGGTAGGCCTATCTTCTGCATTAAACACAGGTCAGGGCTGTCGATGGAAAAATCTCAGGTCTGTTTGGGCACATCTCTTGCTTAGTATTGCTTTTATCGCTGGTGTTTTCTGTTTATATAAACTCATTATGGGATGCTCGTGCTTTGCCCTTTTGTTTGTGTCTTAATTATAGGATTTACAGTGTGAGTTTTTATTTTTATTTTTTTGCAGACATACAGTGTGTGTTTCTTGAAGGATCTGTAGTTCAGTGTAATTCTTTTGAGTGGCTGTGTGTAATGGGTCTCTTGGCTGAAGGCCACTTGATTTCTTGAAGAGCCGATGGACACACACACACACACACACACACACACACACACACACACTACAAGCACTCAAAAGTGGGACGACTTATCGAGATTGTAACAATTATTCTGAAATAGATTTTGACTGGTTTAGTTCTTTCTTTAAACATTCTGAATCTATTTTCATAAACAGCTGTTTGGTTAAAATTATGGTTTACCTGATGGCAGAAACACCTTTAAGTCATTTCAGATCAAATATAAAAATATTGAGATGTTTATATTGAATATAGTCATATTTGACCACTACTGACCCCTCCTCCTGTCTATCTTACAGTGGGCTCTTGCTCAGCCCAGCGGCAGGTCACAGTTCAGCAAGGGCCCTTGATTCGAACGGAAGGATCTCACATCACCATCTGGTGTAATGTGACCGGCTACAAGGAAGGAGTGGAGCAAGACTTTGAGTGGTCCATGTACCTTTACACCGCTCCCGATCGAGAGATCCGTATCGTGAGCACGTCCCAGCACAGCTACGCCTACGCCTTGTACGCCCAGCGTGTCAACAGCAAGGAGATCTACATCGAGAGGCTGAGCGGAGACTCTGTCATGCTGCACATCACCAAGCTGCAGACCGCCGACCAGGGCATGTATGAGTGTTACACCCCAAACACAGACAGCCGCTACCTGGGCTCCTACAGTGCCCGTACCAACCTCACCGGTGAGCCTCCTCCAAACTCTTACTTAACACTCATTTTTTTTTATATAGTATGCTTCCAACAGCACTGTTTTTGCATTCATGAGCCTTACTCAGACAGGACAGGTTTTCCCGCAGGAGATTAGGTAAATGCGTGTTTCACAGATGTACTTTGTGATTTTAGTCTCGTCTGAATCAAACACATCTGTGATTTTCTTTAACAACCTTGTTACAAATTACAGAGGAAATTACCTACTGTTTTTAAGATAACTCAGGGTCCTCTGAGAAATCAAATTCCATCCGTATAGCAATGTCTGGGATTTGTGAGATATTGTTATATAATTTTTTCTCCACACCATTTCTCATTTATTTTGACCTTTCATTATAAACCATAACTAAAGCTGTCAGTCATCTCAGCGAGATGGTTATAGTTACGGTATTGTCATTGGGTTTAGAACCTTTTTTTACCCGCTTTCTGCGTAAAATGGTTGGTAATTCAAACACCCCATCCAGTTTAAAAAGATAATTTAAATCCATAAAAGATTAAAAAGAGAATTAAATCAATCAGAGACAAGGTTTTAGTCCCATCTGAATTTGTACATGAAATGATACACTGTTATGGGTACAGTATCGGTTATTGACTAAGATTTTTTTTTTTAAATGATTGATTGATTGATTGATTGTGTATTTTATTGTTCATGCTCACATCCCATATTTTTACATTTAGATGAGTTTTTAACCATAATCTAACTTGATGTTAATGTTTAAAAACACAATTTAATAACGCTGTTAAATCTTTAGCAAATCTCAAAAGAAATATTAATTTTTCGCATGGCACTTTGTACTGTTGTGATGCCTGAATTCATTTGTAGCATTTACAAATGATTCATTTTAGTTTTTATTTTGAACTTATTTAGACAAAATTGTGATAATTTAGACAAAATTTAAATAAACATTATCAGCTTATCGATGTCAGCCAGAATTTTAATATTGGTGCGTCCTAATTAAAAACTATGACTAAAACATTGTTTATTAAACAAATCTCATCTGAATAGTACTACTTATAATTGGGTCTTTGAAACTGATTTTAGAGTTTATCTCCAGGCAATTCTGGCAATGCAGTCTTGGATATGCTTGGAAAGTCACGTTTGGGATCTTTTTTTAAAGTGACATTTGAAATGCAGCTTTTTTTTTTGAGTCGTCAGCCTGAATCCTCTCCAACTCGTCATTGCTCATGTTAATGGATCTGCGCTAATTGGTGGACTTTTAATGCCTGAGTGGATTTATGCTGCACAAATCAGTCACTGTTCTGGTGGTGTAATAGAGAAGCTACCTGACATAATGCCAGTCCATCTGTGTGCCAGCCCACCCTATTATTAAGTAGGGCACAGGCTTGTAATGCTGCCTTGCCACCTGCCATCATGATATCAGTATCAATAGTCCTCTTAATTATAATTGTAATTAAACTTTATCCTTCCAGCTATGCTCACGCACACATACCGCTGATGTCTCATCCATTTGTTAGCATAGTTACATGGGCTTGTGAGTGACCGTAACTTATTACAAAATACTCATTGTTAACAGTTCGGCTGTTGATTGTGACTAACCGTGTGGGCTGAGTTGTCAATGCCAGGCGTTGCTGCATAGGCTCACATGCACCGCATGTCTTGAGAGGCTGCACAAATGGACATGTGGACCAGCAGGAACAGTTTTAATATGGGATCAGTGAGTCATGAGTCGTGTTTGGTGTGGGCTGGAGAGCACCACACTGAGAGCCACCTGTTTAAGGACAGGCATGTCCTTGCTCAATAGCCCATTCTGAGATCTCTGTGCTTCTTTTAACACACCATCGCATCATCCTTTCTGTTGCCTCTATGTGCTAACTGACCTCCTCATGGAAGTGCTCCTTTTCTAACTAGAGTCCTATTCCCATCATCACAATAACCATTGTTGTGGGTTGAAAAATAACCAGAGTTGTCTGTCATTGTCACCGGTTACATCAAACCTGTGCTAAACAAAGGGTTGAGGATGTACTCACATGACATTTACGGCTCAGTGTTCAAATTCTTTTTAAAGGTGCACGTTTTGGCCCTCTAGCGGTTAAAAAACGACTGTGAAGATAAATACGAACAAGATAAAAATATGTTTTGGAAGAAGATACTTTAAAGTAGGCGGAGTAACTTTTCTCTATTTACAGATATGATGAGACAAAAACCATCCCATCAGGTCAAAAATCGAAGTACTTGTATTAGGCTTACCATATTGAATCAGGGTAGAACAAAAACACATTTAGGAAGAAGGATTGATGATGTATTGACTCTTGAAATTTGAATTTTGAACCAAAAAAAAGTTACATAGTAGATCTTTAATTTTAAAAAATTTTAATTTTTGTTTTTTAAAATACTCTTTAAAAAAAATAAGATAATGTTTTTGGGAATACAAACTTTTTTGTTATCTTTATTCTTTAGTTAAAAATAAGAAGAACATAGCAGTTAAGAAAAATGTAATTCTTAAGAATATTGCATGAACCAGGTGATTGGTTAAAAACAAACAAACAAACAACCAAACAAACAAACAAAACAAAAAACCCAAAGAAACCAAAAAAAAACCAACATAAACCTCTATACTAAATTGAGTGCCCATTAACATACAGTAGATGGCAGAATTCAAATTGCAGTAATATTCTAATGTTAATAGTAAAGCATTTGTACTGTTCTGTGTCAGTTACTTCCACTAATACTGCAGGGTTTCATATAAAAATGAAAAGCAGGTGTTGATCTATATTTAATCCCTTCTCTTGGAGCAGTGTGAAATGAAACTATTAGCATGTTTTTAGAGACAAAAACAGTGTTTATATGTCTGGCAGCAGTGACCTTTGCATCTGCTTTTCAACCTGATCTTTCCTCACATCCTGAAATTCCCACAGTGCACCAGGATCTGCTCTAAAACCTCCTTCGACCCTTTGTGTTTCTATCAGACAGGATTATGGTTGAAAGAAAAGCTAAGGTCATAATAAAACCTGTGGCTAAGTTCACATGCCCTGGTAAAAACAGATAACATCGGCTCTGCTTCAAAACATAGCCAGCTGCTTTCCACACAGGAAGCTACCTACATGAAAAGAGAGACTTGATTAATAATCACAGATAAGTTTAATATTAGCATGTTACTAAGCTAACAACACAATTTACAACACTTAAAACCATTTCACACGTAAGTTTAAAATATTCTAACTGACCCCCCAGCGTGAGTTTTTCCAGGCGACCGTTATATAGAACTTGTCACTTTAATGTTTCCATGGTGACGCGTCATTGCTTGTCACATGACACAGCGCTGAATGAATGATGATCTGCTTTTGTCATTTTTCCTTTTTTATTAAAAATATTCACAAATGTATTAGCTATAGCATGAAACACTGATATTCCGATTGTCAAATATGTGCAAATTGATGTTTTGTTGTTTAAATACCTTTATAACGATCGCGTTAGTTGAGCTGTATGTGCGATGGGCGGCGCCATGTTAGTTTGTTTCACAGTTCGATCTGTTGGATTTACAACCAAGCGGCAACCTCCCTGTCTCCCTCTTGAAACCAGCACGGAAGTGAATTAAACTGCAATTTATTGACTGGCCGCTTGAGGCTGACTGCAAAAGTGAGCCAAATCTGTATCTCTCCCATGTTAAAATGCCCAACTTTACAGCTGAAAAAAATATGTTTACAGCCTGGTGCCTTAAGTTGTTTTGGTCTATACAGCTAATTTTGCCCTTCATGACAACTGTGAGGGGGGTGAATTTTTTTTACAACTCATCCGTTTAAATTATATTAAGCCTTAAAATTCTGCATAATTAAGGGCGTGGCCACTTGAGTTACTGGTGGATTGAGGCTGCTGTAACTGCTAGCCGACGTTTGTCTATCTCTTAACGTCACCCTCAGCTAATTCCAGCAGCTCCTGTACTTGCCATCTCTGCAGTGTTTGTGCTTTTTTCGGGATTATTTCATACAATTTAATACACGCATTATACCTTTGCCCACGCCGTTGGATTCCGTCGTTGTCGAGTATGGAGAGAACAACCAGCGCTGTATTTCCAGTTGTTTTCCTTGCATGCACTAATGGATGTCTTACAATTTCTTTGCTTTTTGGAGTATACAGGCTACACTCGTTATCCGGTACCGTTGCTCTCATGGAACAGATATGCTTATTTAACTTTTAAGTGTTAAATAAAAAGTACCGTGAGATGAAATCCTGCAGGTGTCATTGCTTTCTCTCCGTCCATGCAATAGATGCACACCCTTGAATGAGCGTGGATTTCTAGTGCATTTACTTGAACTTCTGAGGTAATATTTTTGGTTTAACCCATTTGAGAAATTGAGAGGCGGCCAAAATCAGATTTTAAAATCGACTGAACTGAATAAAGCTCTTTACGAACTTGACGTGCGATGCCGCGCTGACTGCATGAATCACTGTCACACGTACAAGCTCAGAGCAATATTGTAAGTTACTGCATGATAATACTAGCAGAATAATGATGCATCACGATACACAGTCTCACTTTTAGTTATGTCTTTTAATTATTATAGTATTTCGAAGGGCAAGAATATGAACTTTAACTATTGGCTTTACTTCTACATTCAGCTGTCACTTTAGCGCAAGGCCAGTAGCATAGCATTAGCACCTCAGCTCCACCCACGTCCCGCCTCTTGGCCCATTTTCTTTTATCCGGGAGTGACAAGAGATGACGCGCTGCCAAGATGGCGACGGTTGGCCCCGCCCACTTTAGGCTTCAAAAACGCTCTTCAGAAACCTACGGGTGACGTCACGGACACTACGTCCATATTTTTTTACAGTCTATGTTTACAACACGTCAATTCCTCCACTTCTCACGAAATACATGAAAGTAAGTGGCCGATGAACTGGGAGAAGAATAGGGTAAAATGTAAAGCTACTTACACAATGTGTATCTGATATGAATAAAACGTGTGGTCTTATTATAATGGAAAGGATTACTATTGCCGCTTCCATAGACATCAGTGTGTATTTTACAAACTCAAAATCATTTGTTTTGCTAGTGCTTATGTGTATTTAAATGTCTGAAACCTAAAATAAACATTATGTGGTTGAAAACACTCAATAGTTGTGATATATGACAGCACTAAGTGCGTCTGTCTCTGGCTCAGCGCCAGCCAACACGCGAAAGCACGTTTGAATTTAGCAGTTGATCATGTGATGCACTGACCATTCTAATCACATCGGTGTGATCGTACGCTCCAGGGACCAGCCAAGACTGATCACACCGGTGTGATTGTACGTGCGAAAGGGTTAAATATTGGACTATTTAATATTGACTTTTAATAGTGACTATTTCACCCAATATTTGTGTGCTACTTTCAATGTAGTGTGACTGGGATTGCCAAAGGATACATGTGATTGTCCTTTTATTTGTTTTAGCCAAACTGAGGCATCTAAGGCAAAATAATTGACACCCAATGCATAGAAAAGCCTTAGATCAGGAGTGCCTAAAAATACTGTTAGCAAGCTCACCAGCATTTAGGACAAAGCCACTGAAACGACGCAGCATATGTTTGACCTTCAGGGATTTTCTAGTCATTGACAGGAATAACTCGACTAATCAAAATTGTCAGCCAAACACAAGTGTTAGTGTGTGTAGGATGACACAGTCTGTAGCCTACTGATGTTGTTTGTGTGTGCGTTTGAGCTAAGCTAACAGCTGAAGCATGTTTGATTGAAGCTGTGGAAGCTGGCAAGGGCAAATGTGATGCCATATATACATCCTTGCCCTGTGTAATAATTAGTATGCGTGTTTTCATAGATTAATGAATGATCAGTATGCTTCATAACTGGGTTAGGAATGTGCGAGCTGAATGTAGGCCATGACTGGGCTGCTCCCAGCTGCTGACAGGATAAATGGCTGTGCTCATTGTAGGCTGTATTTTTAGGCAGTGTACATGAGGTGAAGGGAGGAAGCACAAATACTCACTGGAGCCTGTGCGTCTCTAACCTCTTAACCCATGCCTTGCTCGCATAACAGGACTACCCCACCACCTCCCCTCGCATGCTTTTCAATTCCTCACCACCTGGCATCAGTACGCGTGCTGTCATCGAAAATCACTCGGCTCTCTCTTTTCTCCACTCTTTTTCAGTTATGTTTATTTTTTCCTTTAATTCGTTATCTAATCACAGTGAAACTCAGTTTATATACATGGCCACAGACAATTCTTGGTAAATCAGTGAACCGGTCAAGAATGTTTCGGATCATATTTCACCCCAAAATCAAAAATAATTGTTACACTTCACAGGCAGTTCATAAAAATAAATTAAGAAACTATATTTTTTAAATGAAGCGTACCCACCCAATTGTTATTAGTAGGTATAATGCAAAAAAAATAAGTCCTTAGATTATTTATAAAATAAATGTCTTAGTAAAAGAGTAATGGGGATTTTTTCTCTCTCTCTCTCTCTCTCTCTCTCTCACTTCCGGTGAGGGTGAGGTCTTTTGTGTGTTGTGGCGTTGGAGAGCGTTTTTTTTTTTCTCTTTAATTTTGTTTCTTTTCTTTGTTTCTTTTCCCCCTACGTTACGGTTTAAAAAAAAAAAAACATCGAGTGCCGGTATGGCAGCCGTTCCGGTGCAAGGAACGGCTTGCTTATCCCTTCGTAATGGGTGCAGGTGTGTGCCAGAGGCGGGTGTAACAGTTGAAGATTTGTTGGTGGCGGTAGGACAGAAGGTTGGTTTTGATAACATAATCTCTGGCTCGCGAATGAACAAAGCGGTCGTAGTGTTTTTGAAAGCTGAAGCGTTGGTGAATAAATTGACTGTGGACGGATTGTGGGTGAAAGAGGCTTTTGTTCTGGTTTCACCGCTATCTTCCCCAGCTACTAAAATCACAATTTCAAATGTCCCGCCATTTGTTTCCAGCGATGCAATAATAAAATAACTCCTACGATTTGGGAAAATTGCAAGCCCCATGAGAACGATTCCATTAGGGTGCAAAAATGCGGCGCTAAAGCATGTATTGTCTTTTCGACGTCAAATTTTTATGTTCCTAAACTCCCAAGATCGATCCTTAGAAGTTTCTTTTCGAGTTAAACACGAAGATAATTCGTATATGGTGTACGCGAGCACGGAGAGTTTGAAATGTTTTGATTGTGGCGATGTCGGACATAAGCGCTTCTCGTGTCCGCATAAAGTGCGCGATGAACCTCAGCCTTTAACGATTGCATCTAGAGCTGAAGAATCAAATGGAGAATCTCAAGCGATTGAAAGGAATACACAAGACACTGTGCAGATTGATAGAGTGACGGAGGAGGTGAAGGAACAGGAGGAGGTGAGTGGATTTGTTTCTAAAAGCGTGAGTGATGATCAGCCTGGGTGTAGTTATACTGCTGAAAAGCCTGTTAGTGCTTGTGGAGTTACAGATAGGATGGTGAATGAATGCAGTGTAGAGGATGTGCCGCAACCAGGGGCGCGGCTAGAAATGTTGGGCCCTATGAAAGAATATGAGGTTGGGCCCCCTACCGCACCCATTCCTATAATAAAATCGATCTCTGGGGGCCCCAAAAGTGTGTGGGCCCTTAGAATCGTCCTAACTTTTCCCCCCTTAGCGGCGCCCCTGGCCGCAACACTCTCTAGTGACTCATGCTAAATGTCCAGAGGAGGACGCAGGCGATGAAATGGATGGTTTATCTCAAAGCACTGAAGATGGTGTGAGAGATGAACAGTGGGCTGAGATGGAAAGAGCAAGAGAAAGTGATTTGTACACTGTTGAACAGATTAATGTTTTTCTTGATGAAACAAAAGGGAAAGCAGGAGTAGAAATTGGTGATTTCTTTCCTGATCTTGAGAAATTTGTTTCTTCGGTAGCTTGGGCCCGAAAAATGAGTAATTGCACTGAGCTCTCTCAACAGAAAAGGTTTCGGCTTAAGAAGTATATTACATCTGCTAGACAAAAATTGAAAATGTTTGGAAAAGAGCCACTAACGAGGGGGAAAGTTAAAGACTCATGATGGGTTTCACTTTTTCTTTATTTTTTCTTTGCTTCCTTTCCTCTCTCTTTCTGATGGAGATCTTACGAGTAGGATAACTAAATGTGAATGGGATGAGGGATATGAAAAAATGTGTTTTTCTTTCTGAGATTATTCATTTGAAAGAGTTAAATGTTATTTTTTTGCAAGAAACCCACAGTAATTTAGATAATGAAGTTGACTGGGGGCTATGGTGGAAGGGAGAGCACTTTCTTAGTCATGGGAATAATCTAAGTGCAGGGGTAGCAATTCTTTTTGCTCCTTCTCTCAATTTCAATATTTTGTGGAAAAATGAATTGGTACCTGGAAGACTCTTGATTGTTAGAGCTGAAATACACAATATGAATTTCATTTTTGTGAATATTTATGCTCCAAATATAGGTATTGAGAGAATAAGGCTCTTTTCTAAATTAGAACAGTTTTTAAGACAACAAGACGATGGAGATTTCGTTGTTTGTGGTGGAGACTGGAACTGCACCTTAGATTTCATAATAGATATGACTGGGGAAGAACCACATCAAATGTCAGCTACTTGTCTTGCAAGAGTGGTAAATAATTTTCACTTATCAGATGTGTGGAGAGAAAATAATCCATTAGCTACACAGTACTCTTGGGTGAGTTTTAGTAATAACACACTTTCAGCTGCTCGTTTAGACTGGTTTTACCTATCTCATAATATGAGGAACAGGACTCTGAATTCAACTATTACTCCTGTCCCTTTTTCAGACCACAAATTAATCACAGTTGAATGTAGTCTCATAACAAAAACTTATAAGAGTTCTTATTGGCATTTTAATGTTAAATTGTTAGAAGACACTTTCTTTTGTGAAAATTTTAAGAATTTTTGGGAAGTGTGGAAGACTGAGAAAGGAAGATATGATAATATTATTCAATGGTGGGAGATTGGGAAAGTGTTTATAAAGGAGTATTGCCAACAATATTCTTCTCATTCTACTTTGTGTTTAAAGAAAACATTAGAGAGTTTGGAGCAAGAACTTAACATTATTGAAGGGAATATGATTGTAAATGCTTCTCCTAACTTGAAGGATATGTGGACTGAAAAGAAAAACTGTTTGAATGTAATCCTTGATGAAAAAGTCAAAGGAGAACTTATAAAAAATCGTTTTCTAACAAAAAGAGACATAGATGCTCCTACGTCCTTCTTTTTTAATTTAGAACGGAAAACTAAGCATGGAAAAAAGATGTTGTTTTTAAAAGATAAGGATGGACATCTTGTTTCAGACCCGGAAAGGATGCGTAGACTTGCAGTGGATTTCTATACTGAACTATATTCTGCTGATTCCTTAAATGATCAATGTAGACATGAACTTTTAAAAGATCTTCCTGAGATATCTACAGAAAAACAACAACTTTTGGAAGCACAACTTACTTTTAATGAACTGACCTCAGCAGTAATGGATCTCTCATCAGGGCGGGCACCAGGAATTGATGGACTTCCTGCCGAGTTTTATAAACGCTTTTGGACTGTTATTGGTCATGATTTTTTTGAAGTTGCTCAGAAATGTATAAGTGAAGGATGTCTAACAAGAAGTTGTCAGCGTGCTATTTTAACATTACTCCCAAAGAAGGGAGATTTGACGCTACTAAAAAATTGGAGACCTGTGGCTCTCTTATGTTCAGAGTATAAGATTCTCTCTGTGTCTTGCTAAAAGGTTAAATGATGTATTACATGAAATTATTCATACGGACCAATCATATTGTGTTAAGGGCAGATCTATTGCAGACAATTTACATCTGATGCGGGATCTGTATGACTATGCTTTTTACAACAATGTTGATGTTGGGTTTTTGTCAATGGACCAAGAGAAAGCCTTTGACAGAGTTGACCACCATTTTCTTTTTGAGACTCTTAAGGCTTTTGGATTTGGAGAAAATTTAGTTTCATGGATAAAATTGTTTTATAATGAGGCAACTTGCTTGATAAAAATAGGTGGCGGTCTCAGTGTCCCCATACAGGTTCAGAGGGGTATTAGGCAAGGTTGCCCTATCTCAGGGCAGCTTTATAGTATTGCTTTTGAGCCGTTACTTTGTAAAGAAGAAGAGAATTAATGGGGATGCAAATCAGAGAAATAGATTCTTCACAGTTTATTAAAATGTCTGCATATGCGGACGATCTTACAGTCTTAATAAGAGGTAATCAAGATGTTAATGTTGTTAAAAAGTGTTTAGAAACTTATGAAAAAGCATCTTCTGCTAAAGTTAATTGGGGCAAAAGTGTGGCAGTATGGTGTGGGCATGACAATAATGGTCCCATCCTTCCTGGAGAGTTGCAATGGGGAAGGGAAGGTTTTAAATATTTAGGGGTGTTTTTAGGATCTGAAGAATATAGGAAAAAGAATTGGGAGGGACTAGTGGAGAAAACATGTGCTCGGTTGTCTCGATGGAAATGGTTGCTCCTCCGCTTATCCTATAGGGGTAGAGTTTTGGTTTGTAATAATCTTATTGCTGCTACTTTATGGCATAAAATGATGATATTAGAACCTCCAGAAGAACTGTTAATGGACATTCAGAAGAAACTAGTTGATTTTTTTTGGTCCGGGTGTCACTGGCTAAAAGCACCAGTACTTTATCTGCCCAGGATGGAGGGAGGTCAAGGACTCATTGACATCAGATCTAGAATTAAAGCTTTCAGACTCCAGACAGCTCAAAGACTCCTGTATGGTGAAGAAGTGAGCTGGCGTGGGGTAGCCCGTGGCCTCTTGAGAAGAGCAGGTAAAATGGGTTATGATCGTCAACTGTTCTTAATGGACATTAATAAGCTGGACTTAACTGGTCTGTCATCGTTTTACAAGTCAATGTTGAGAGCGTGGACTCTTTTAAAAGTTTGCAGAGATCTAAATGGTGAACAGAGCCAGTGGTTACTGGAAGAACCCTTGATCTTTAACCCAAAAATTGATTTGGATGTTCTAAAATCAACTTCTGTGAGGCATGCTTTATGGTCTGCAAACATTGTAAAGATTGGACACTTATTGACTGAAGATGGATGGATTTCTGCAGAGACTCTGGCTACCAAGCTTGGCATAAGGTCAGTCCGAGTTGCGCAGAGGCTGTTGAACCATCTTTATGAGTGCATGCCGGTGGACTGTAGAGACTCTTTATTTTTACGCAAAAAAGAAAATGCTGTTTCTTCTTTCCCAGAACTGGATATTACAGCTGCGACTGGATTATGGCAAGAAAGTGAAGGTGGCATTCTATCCTTTAAGACACCTCAATTGGGGAGTTTCAGAGACATTGGGAAAAAAGCTACTTATATGCTGTGTGTAAAAGTTCTTCATCTTCGTGCACTTGAAAATGTAAAAGAGACTAAATGGACAGAATTTTTTGGACCAGACTCTTCCCCGAAGGGTAGCTGGAGGACCATGTACAAGCCCCCCATTGAAAAAAGGTCTGGAGACCTGCAGTGGCGCGTTGTACATGGTATTATAGCTACAAACAGATACAGAGCACATGTTGATCCACTAGCGGGGATGGGATGTCCTTTCTGTGAACAGCAGGAGACAGTTTTTCATTTGTTTGCTGACTGTAGTAGATTATTGCCTCTCTTTGAAATTCTTGGAGGCTGGTGTCAGACATTGGGACAGTTTTTCACACTTGAGTTGTATATCTATGGACCTAAATATAAACGTAGTAAGAGGGAGATCTATCATCTACTCAATTTTATGTTCGGACAAGCAAAGTTAGCTGTTTGGCTCTCTCGTAAAAGTAAAAAAGGTGGTATGGGACAAACTGATGTGGTACTGATTTATGAGGGTTTAATGAAGTCAAGGTTAAGAATAGAATTTAAATACTATCGACTGAATGAGAATACTGAAGAATTCAAGTTCAAGTGGGCTATAAATAACTGTATTTGCGATGTTGACTGCAATGGTGATTTACAAATCTATGTATAATATTATGTTGATGATGCTTGTAAAAAGGTTTATGGGTGGTTGTTAATTATTTGTTTTCTTTGTTGGCTAAATAAGTGATTGAAGATTGTTTTTAAATTTTTGTAATTAAAGTTGTTCAAAGGTCTCTCTCTCTCTCTCTCTCTCTCTCTCTCTCTCTCTCTCTCTCTCTCTCTCTCTCTCTCTCTCTCTCTCTCTCTCTCTCTAACCTTCCCAACCAATTATTACTGTAATACAGGAAATAAAATAATAATAATATGTAATATTATTTGTATAAGTATTTAGACAAAATTTAATTTCTTGTACTAAGCTGAAGTAATTTAAATTTGGTGGATAATTGGTGGTAATTTATCAAAAATATGAGCAGTCTTATTACCTCTCCTCCGTTTGTACTCTGTCTTTTAAAAGCTGTGTCCCTGTATCTCTGGTGTTTATTGTGCCAATCTGCTCTCTTTGCACGATGGAATGATGAAATAAGATGATAGTTCATTTCTCCTGAATAAACGGCTATCTACGCGCGTTCCCTTGGCTTCTTGCTGCTTCTGACGTCAGTGGGCAGAAATGAAAGCTCTCCTCACTCCTGCCAAAGAAAAATGGTTCAAGCAAACGGGCATAACATCCTCTTTTAATCTACTTCACTCAGCTTCAATGATTTAT
This sequence comes from Gila orcuttii, assembly GCA_026230005.1. NCBI lineage: Eukaryota > Metazoa > Chordata > Actinopteri > Cypriniformes > Leuciscidae > Gila > Gila orcuttii. Next base: position 26,976,770 of record JAPDVR010000007.1, on the reverse strand, counting down.
TTAACAGTTTGCTTCTGAAGAACATTTTGAGTTTTGTAGTTGTACATTTCAAATGGTTGCTTCTCTTCTCTAGCTTGGTGCTTTTTTTCAGCCCGGTCTCCAGTGATGCAACTCTGTTCAAACATGAGCGAGACCATCACTACTGGGTGTGTGGCACTGTGTTGTTTTTGTTTTGGGTTCAATTTATTTATGTATTTCTTATTTGAGCTTTCAGGCTGAAATTCTGTTCCTCTAACAGTTTAGTAAAATAGGGTGCATTTACCCTATTACCCCCGATCACAGAATGGCAGGGGAATGGGAATCTTTTATCTATAATCTAGCAGAGTTTGCACCATTTGTAAAAAATGTGTTTATTTAATTGTATTTAGAAAATGAGATGTCTTAAGGCTACTGTAGGCCAGCTTTCCCAAATAAGGCAGAGTAACATTAAATTATTCCAAACAAAGAGGGGTCAGGCAGACCAACACACATCAGATCAGCCTAATGGGAGGGGATCAAGTTACACTTAGGCATATTTGGAAATTGTAGCCTCTTAATACACCCACTACATTTACTAATTGGCAACAAAATGTACAACTTGTTACACCAAAACTGGCTACTGATAAAAGGACAAAACTATGGCAAATTTTTTTCTGTTATTATTATGAACGTCTGATGTAGTTGAGCAGAATGCTCTTTTATGAAGTTACTTCATTAAAGGACATATTTAATGAGATTATGCCTGAAAAGGTTTTTGATTTTTTATCATATGTTCATTTAAAAAAATATATTGTATAAAATGATTTCTTGTTTGTATTTGTTTTGTTTTATTGTATTTATATGATATTTGTATTTTTATAATTGAATTTTTGCCATGAAAATAGCTTTGAATGCTGACATGACAAAATAATCTGAATCTGAATCTGATGTAGTTGAGGAACCAACTACGTCAGATAAAAAAAAAATAAAATACTACCACCACTTTTGAAACATCTCGCGGCACGAATGTAACAATACAAATAAATAAAAACATCTCCAGTTAACTCAGAGCATTCATTTTGTTCATTTCTTAAATAAGACGCGATCTAGCGCTGAAATGGTTTTTTTTTATCAAGTGATCAAAGTGCTCGTTGCCGCAGCGATCAGTGGTGCAGATACCGCGTTCTGTTGTGGCTCGCGCGGTGCACGGTCTTCACTCGGACGCGCGCTTCAATCCGTTGGGAGATTCCCTATTCGTTCCAGTGAAGGAGAACTCATGTTGCCACTGCCAAGCTCCACTCTGCTGTTGTGTGCCCGTGTGCCACGCATGCAGGTGGGAAAAAGTCGCGCGAGTAATTTACGTAACGTGATCGGCTTTTTTGATCGGCGCTTTTGGGGTTCGCCGATCAATCTATTTTTAGCCAATATCGGCCGATCATGATCGGCGTCCGATCAATCGGAGCATCCCTAATTTTAACAGAGTAATGGATGGCATGAGTGAACATCTCTCCAATATTTTCAAAAGAGAATAGTGGGTGAAGAATGATCGTGTCTTAGTTCATTCTGAATTTATACAGGAGTGCGGTGGGTCATAAGTGTTAACACGGCTTTGCAGTCTAAACGCAGCCATATTGACCAAACACCAAAGGTGTGTTTGTGTGTGCGGATGTACTGACCTGAACTTTTAATTTTAACCTTTAATTCTTGTCTCTTTTGTGGTGCGGTCTTTGATCTTAGGCTCCTATAGATCTCGTGTGTATGTGTGCGCGCGTGTGTGTGTGTGTGTGTGTGTGTGTGTTTTCATCATCATGTGGGCGTGCTTAGTTCTGCTTTGCAGGATCAGGGTTCACTGTGACATTCAGTGTCATTGAGCTCACACACACACACACACACATACACATACACATACACATACACATACACGTAGCTTCATATTACGTAGCTTAATCAGGAGTTCACACTGTAATCTGTTGTTCTCACTTAAACCAATTATAACTGAATTGAAATATGCTTTATTGTGCCTAAAGGGAAATTTGTCTTGGACTCCACAGGGGTGCATAATATATGATCATTTAAATATCATTATAAATTAGAGAAATACACAGCGATACAATGTAAAACATCATTATAATATAGCTTAATAGCCTTACATACTCCCTACACCTAATAAATTTTTTTAAAGTCACCATGAAATCAAAATGGACAGTTCTTGTTTTTTTTATGGAATATAGCAGTATTATAAATATTTGATCCATGCACATCATTAAATATTTTTAATTCATGAGCTCTTCTCTGAATCTTTAATCAAAATAACTTCACCTCCCTGTTGCAGCAGCATCTCTTCTCTTCTCTTCCCTGATGACGTGTTTACTGGCACGAGGGCGGGATCTACCTGACACTCACATGACATCACAGCAATAGCAAAACACAACCATCCAATCAATTCCCAATGAACAACATCAAGTCCCGCCCTACATTTTTTCTTGTTCGAGAAGCCGTTTCACTCGGATGTACGTCAATATAGGGAATAAAAGATGATCACAACTTCCATTTCATGCCAATTTTAAGATATGGATAAAGACATTATTATCTTATTGAAATGTTTTTTTTCCTATTCTAGAATGTCCTCAAGAGGTTTTTTACTAACTTCTGTGGATATTTTCAGCTGTTTCATCCCCACGTGTTTTGAAACAGGCAGACTCTTGCTGCAGACAGCTGTTGTCTGGACTGTATCTGAGGCTCATTTGCTGGAGAGCTGAGCTGATATGCATGTAGGGTGTTATACATTCCTCTGAAGTTTCCACTGGATGTGCATGCCAACATATCCCTCCTTATCTGCTCTCCTCTAAAGCCCAGATCAGCTGGCCTTCAAGACGGGCCCAGTCCTGAAGTTTGTCAAAACTATGTCTGGATTTATACTAGTGTCTGAAATTTAATAGGGAAACATTTCAAACACTTGAATTTATGAGAACGTGTAGAGAAAATGTTTATAAATGAGTCAAATGTATTCTGTATTATTCTTATGTGGGCTTAAATTAATGACTTGAATGAAATGAATGAATGAAAAGTTACATTTTTTTTATGCAGTAACACAGTAACGTGATTTAAAAACCATTAAGACTTCCAATCAGAAGGTAAATGCTACTCAAAGAAATCTCATTTGAAAGCATTTGCAGCTTATTAGCAATTAGACCTTTTTAGTTACCATCACCTTTAGTAGTGTGACCTGAATTAATACTTAAATAAATTAACTAACTCGTACTGGGAGCCGCCACCTGCTTGTGATGGCCCTTGCTCCTTAGACTTATATAAGAAAAGGAGCAAAATCTGGTCTGAATATATGGGACACAGTTGCTAAGGTAGAATTTCTCAGTAACATTTTAAGGTCAGGACTTAGAGAAGGGTCAGTTTTATACTCTTTCATGTGCTGTTGTTGTTCAAAAGTGCTACGTGAGCAATTGCAGGGACAAAGAAGGTCTTCTCCTCTATAACCTGACGTGATTCAGGCCCCTGGCACCAGACTACCTCAAACAACCTGAAATTTGAGAAGAGAAAGCCAGAGAGAATAGACTCAGTGGTGAGTCAGGCTGAAATCAGGATGCGAGCTGCAGTCAGTTTCGTACCGTCAGAAGTGTGTCATCTTCATGAATAGGGTGATTGCAGCAGAATGAAAATGTAAACCCGAGTACATCTGTACCCTCAGCACACCTGGACATGCTGCAACATGATATACCTATAAACCACACTCACTTTACCCCGCAGGTTTGTGCCTGCAGTGTTGAAAGTGTTGAAATGATCTGTGAACATTGTCATTAGTGGCAGTCTTCATGTGGGGTGTCACTCTGAATCTCACAAGAACAAGATGATCTTTCTTCACTTTTCTGTCTTTATCTGTTTGTCCATATTTGGCAGTGTTTTGAACCTTCATTCCCATCGCTGTAAACACTGGCGCTTTCACTGTAATCAGTGTTTTGCTGACCTTGAGAACAGTTTGTATAGAGTTTTTCCCAAAAGAGTTTCTGCTGCCGTGTCAATAGTTTGTATCAATGGGTGTTTTGTGGTACTGTAGCGTACAAACATTGAACATTATACACTCACCTAAAGGATTATTAGGAACATCATACTAATACTGTGTTTGACCCCCTTTCGCCTTCAGAACTGCCTTAATTCTACGTGGCATTGATTCAACAAGGTGCTTTCTTTAGAAATGTTGGCCCATATTGATAGGATAGCATCTTGCAGTTGATGGAGATTTGTGGGATACACATCTAGGGCACGAAGCTCCCGTTCCACCACATCCCAAAGATGCTCTATTGGGTTGAGATCTGGTGACTGTGGGGACCATTTTAGTACAGTGTGTCATGTTCAAGAAACCAATTTGAAATGATTCGAGCTTTGTGACATGGTGCATTATCCTGCTGGAAGTAGCCATCAGAGGATGGGTACATGGTGGCCATAAAGGGATGGACATGGTCAGAAACAATGTTTAGGTAGGCCGTGGCATTTAAATAATGCCCAGTTGGCACTAAGGGGTCTAAAGTGTGCCAAGAAAACATCCCCCACACCATTACACCACCACAACCAGCCTGCACAGTGGTAACAAGGCATGATGGATCCATGTTCTCATTCTGTTTACGCCAAATTCTGACTCTGAATGTCTCAACAGAAATCGAGACTCATCAGACCAGGCAACATTTTTCCAGTCTTCAACTGTCCAATTTTGGTGAGCTGTTGCAAATTGTAGCCTGTTTTTCCTATTTGTAGTGGAGATGAGTGGCACCCGGTGGGGTCTTCTGCTGTTGTAGCCCATCCGCCTCAAGGTTGTGCGTGTTGTGGCTTCGCAAATGCTTTGCTGCATACCTCGGTTGTAACAAGTGGTTATTTCAGTCAAAGTTGCTCTTCTATCAGGTTGAATCAGTCGGCCCATTCTCCTCTGACCTCTAGCATCAACAAGGTATTTTCGCCCACAGGACTGCCGCATACTGGATGTTTTTCCCTTTTCACACCATTCTTTGTAAACCCTAGAAATGGTTGTGCGTGAAAATCCCAGTAACTGAGCAGATTGTGAAATACTCAGACCGGCCCGTCTGGCACCAACAACCATGCCACGCTCAAAATTGCTTAAATCACGTTTCTTTCCCATTCTGACATTCAGTTTGGAGTTCAGGAGATAAATGCACCCCTAAATGCATTGAAGCAACTGCCATGTGATTGGTTGATTAGATAATTGCATTAATGAGAAATTGAACAGGTGTTCCTAATAATCCTTTAGGTGAGTGTATATTCTGAATACTTTTGTGGCGCTACGAGTAATATTACTCTTTAAATGTACACCATGATACCAAAAATAGTTGATTTTTATTTTATTTTAAACGTAATCTACAATTCAAAAGTTTGGGGTCAGTCAGATTATTTTTTTAAAGAAATAAATACTTTGTTCTGCAATTACTCATTAAATTGATCAAAAGTGACAGTAAAGACTTTTAAATGATAAAAGATTCATATTTCAAATAAATGCTGTTCTTCTGAAATGTCTATTCATCAAACAATCCTGAAAATGTATCTCAATTTCTACAAAAATATTTAGCAGCACAACTGTATTCAACATTGATAATAAAAATAAATGTTTCTTGAACAGCAAATCAGCATATTAGAATGATTTCCGAAGGATGTGACACTGAAAACTGGAGTAATGATGCTGAAAATTCAGCTTAGACATCTTATATTAAATTAGAAAACTGTTACTTTAAATTGAAATAATATTTTACAATATTACTGTTTTTACTGTATTTTTGGTTAAATAAATGCAGCCTTTGTGAGCAGAAGTGACTTCTTTAAAATCATAAAAAATCTTACTGACCACAAACTTTTCAATGGTAGTGTATAATTTGTTACTTTTTTGTTTATGTAAAGTGTGAAGTTATTTCAACTGAAGCCAGTTTCCACCTCAGAATAATTTTTTTTTGGCAATTGCTACTTTATTTCTCGTCATTTTTATCACAATGGCAATCACAGTTGCAACTTTATTTAATGTTTTGCAACTTTTAATTTAGGCTAACTGTTGCAACTTTACTGTATTTTTCGTAATTTTATTTGATGTCTCTCAATTGTTACTATATCTTCTACTTACAGCTGTATACCCTGTAATTGTGAATAATTATTTTTTAACTTTCCCTGCCTTTTTTGAAAGAAAAAAAAAGTTGCCAGTCAGCACCAACATTTTCAATCATTCACACAAAAATTTCATGGTCCCCATTTTGTTGTATGAATATCTGAACAGGGACTTCACCAAGATTAGATTCAGAATGATGATAAAAACATAGATGGAGTAGATCGAGTCGAAGTTGCCCCTTCCCGGGTCAACATTTTATTCAGTAACATTAGGCAGTTTATACTGTTTACTGTTTGATGATCATGTTACATGTGCGTAAGCAATCTTCTATCGCTTGTTTTTGCTGCTTCCTTGTTTGTTTTTGGATCCAGAGATTCTGTACTCTTTCAGAAGCTGCGTAATAGCGTTCTCTACCGTATAACAGGGACAACATGGATTGCCAGAAACTCGTCAATGGCAGTGAAGCGTTGTCATAAATAACAGAAAATCTCGTTCAATGCTGGGGAAAGAGTTAATACTGTCTCACAATGTGGCATTTTCTTATTTGAAAATGTCTCAACTAATTTTAGTATAGAGTTTTGTCTTTACACTTTGGGGTGAAAAAAGGCAATAGCGTTACCAAACTGAATTTCAATGATTGTTTTCAAACCAGTAGCTCCCCCAGCTCCCACCGTCTTCAATTAGTTTGACAATCAGATGCCAAATTAATGCCATTGGTTGATTCTGTGTTGGATAGTGTGAAGAAATATTAATTTCCTTAAACTGTAACAATATTTGTTTTATTGGGAGTAATAATATAATGTTACAGGTAACGTTCCCCAATGCTGGTTGCAATATGTGTCGTCAACATGTTCAATACTAGCATTTGAGAGGTTTTGGAACATCACTTTCCCAGACTCTCCCAGCATTGATCCAGCAGAGTGGGAGAAGATCTGGAGCCAAGCTTTACAACCTACGCGCCATCCCTCGCAAAAAACACAGAAAAACGACAGCCTGCACTTTACAGCATGTGTCGCTGGGAGCCCTTCACCCCCTATAATCACATGCTTGCTACTTCACATTAGGCCGAGAGTGATATTAAACGCTGAACCAGACTATCAGCATGTGCATGAGCCGCCGATGAGAGACCTACCCTCTCTTAATCATGGCAAAACACATGAACAAGTTGGGCAGCAGCGCCTGATTCATAAAGGGCTACTCCGTTTGCCCTTCTTCAAAGCTGTCAGCGAGCCTATTCCGACAGCAAGGGGAGTCCAGAGGGGCGTTAGTAATTTAGGAGCCGAGCTTCTGCGCTGAGAAGTGTGTTAGCGTGAGTCAGAGGTTGCAGGCTGGTGTTTGGCTCGATACCTCATTAGAGTGTGAAGAGCAGCGCGGTCTGGTCTGGCTTTCAAATAACTCTGGACAGCAGCCTAAATCTCGGAGTGAAGTATCACATAGTCTTGAGAACTTCTTCAGTTTAATGAAGTTCAAATGTCTGGACCTGCTGTGGTGTAAAGCTGATGTGTGTAATTTCAGAGCCACCAAAATGGCAACATCATCGCTACGGATGCACAACATTTTCATAGTTGTGACTGGTTTTCAAATTTTTAGAAGATGCTTCTAGAGACGTTCTGTATTCTAAGAAAATATGACTTTAAATGTTTGTTTTTTTAAAATGTTGAGGGATTGAGTTATGATCCTGCTAGGAAGGAAATTAGTTTTTATGAGAATTTGGTACATTGTGTGAGCAATGTTTGATACAGTGAGGTCTATGTTTACTCCAGCAACATCCTGCATGATTCTCACAATGAATAATATTGTCTGGAGGCGTAGTTGTCACATTGTTACTTCGAGCCCGATTCTAATTTGAATAAGAAAGGCATGTTGCCTCAAATAAGTATTTTGTACAGTGCTTTTTCCTGACTACAGAGAAAGACTACTAGTTTTTTTTTTTTTTTTTACTTGTTCTTTGAGTGTTTCCAAAGTGTTTTTTAATTGACATTTTTGCGGGATTGTGTTTTTTTCCCCACATTTCATCTGAGCCAGGATGCGGGGGTTACACCCCTACTCTTTTTCAAAGGACATCCTGGGATTTTTTAATGACCACAGAGAGTTGGGACCTCTGCTTTTTGACAGTAGTGTCCCCGTCACTACACTGGGGTGTTATGACCCACACATATATGTATGTATATATAATTGTTTTTTATGCTCACCAAGGCTGCTTTTATTTGATCAAAAACAGCATTGTATTTAAAAAATGTATTTAAAATACATCTTTATTGTCACATTTGATTAGTTTAAGGCATCCTTCCTTAATAAATATATTAATTTCCTATAATAATAATAATGATGATGATGATGATAATAATAATAATAAATCGTATTGACCGCAAACCTTTAAATGGTAGTGTACTTAATTTTTGTGCAATTTTTGGAAATCCAAGCCTCGGAATGTTGGTTAGCCAAACAGAATGAATCATTCAAACATGATGTGGTTTAAGTATGAAACCATAGGACAGAGTCAGCTGTATTCCTCCTCACAAAGAGGACATGGTACTGGAATGATTGTGCTAAGGAAAAGAGGTGAAGAGTTCACTTGGAGTCCTGTAGCGGGGGTAATATAGCGTAATGGAAGCGAGTTTTAAATGTAGTTCTGCTGAGATCAGCGGGAGAGCTAAGGCTGGAGATAGCTGTTCCCCTCATCTCTTTTAAGGAATCAGCGTAGAAGAAAGCAATCAGTTTCTCCTTTATATGTTATCTTTCTTTAAAGCTCTTTTTAGCCAACTAAAATGTCCTTTCCCATTATTCTGTGACTTCAGTACATTTACTTCTATGAGGGAAATTGATTTGAGTGGTTGTGAAGTACTAAATTGTCTTGCCTGCCATAGTTAGGTAGACGTTTGGTCTTTTTTTGTGTGTGTGTGAGGAGAGGGGTGAGGAGTGTCACAGTGAGAACATTTTTCTTACTCTGTCTCTATTCCTTTCTTTTTTTACTATGTGTGTGCCACATCTTGTTTGCTCTGATATTTCCAAGCCTATGGTGTGAGTTCAGACCTTGTGGCCAGACTGAAGTCAGAGAACTTGAATTGTACCTCTTGTCTTAGAAAAGACACAGTCTTTATATTAAAAGACTGCTTGTACAGGCTCTCTCAGAGTCCGGAAAAGGCCCTAAAACCAGCCAGACAGGAGAAAGAAGCTATGGAGACCAGGGGAGAAGAGTACAAGAAAGAGACCTTCTAGATGACAACAGAGGAGAACTGAAAAGGGAGGCTGCTGAGAAGGAAAGAGACAGGCAGACTGGGAAGAGTGGAAGAGTGTTAGAGGTTATTTTCTGGCTGTTATCAGCCAGTTATCAGACTGTCAGAGAGCTGGTCAGTGTCTAAACCAAGTACATGTCTTTCCTTTGGTGCCTGCAGATGCCGTTTTTTTTTTAATTATTATTTTTGGTTGAATTTTATCAGAAGCATCTGGATGTAGTTTAGTGAAAAGGATTAGTTCAGCCATAAATACTAAAGCTGGTATTATTTACTCAAGCATTCCAAACCTGTATGCTGTTTTACTGTCAAACACACAAAAAATCTTTTGTATACAAAAAAATTCATATTTCATTTCATATTCAAGTGACTTCTGAAGCTTTACGGTTACTTGGTAATTGGTTCTCCATTTATAAATTCTAACCAAATGTCAGGATGTCAAATCTCAAATTGTATATTGGATGGAAGAAAATATTTCTATAAGAATGTAATTTAATTATTATAATTCTTCAAACCATCCGGACTTCAAAGGACTTGTTTAGATCGCCTTTTCTTGATCTTGACAACTAGTGGCCACTCTGAACTACTATTGTGCTGTATGTAAAGTATAGTGTTCAACAGAGAAAACTAATGACATGACAGGGTTTGGAATGACACGAGGGTGAGTAAATAAGCATTTAATATCATTTTGGGTGTAATGCCATTGAATTACATCCCCTATCACAACTTGACAGGCAGAGAGAAACTTCGTATTTGTTTAAAAAAAACAGCTCCCTCAACTTGTTCCTTGTTTCAGAGCCTTAGGTTGTCACAGAGAAAGGTGTAATTTCTCAGGACATTTATTAAAGTGAAATCTTTCAGGTAGTAGAACCATTTTAAATGTGATGTTCCAAGAAATAGATCCCAGAGATCAGTCGTTTGGATTCAAAATTCCGTTGTGCTGAAAATATGGTCATGTACATAGGTGTTGAGTAGTCCTTAACACTTTTCAGTTGTGTCTTTGCTACTTTTTTCACATTCTTTCATTGGACACGTACAATTTTGCACTGTTTGCTCTGTTGGAGAGATTTCTTTCTTTCAATTTCACTGACAGTCCCTTTGGCCATCGGAGGGGCTCCTGAAGTAATGACATAATGGTATAAAGTGTACTGAGATGCCTCCTCCGGCACAGACAGATTGGCTTTAGCAGTAATTGAAAGATATTAAAGCTGTAATTTGCTCTGAACAATCTCCACCGTTACCAACCACGAGCTGCCAGAAGGCTATCAGTAGATTGAAGTGGACTGAACGGTAAGTGGCTGAGAGACCTATTAAGAAAAAATGCATAAGGAGAGAAGAAAGTTTAACAGCATGATGGAGAAAGAGCAAGAATACAGTGAATCAACCCTCTGCTATCTTCTCTCTTACTGATGGAATCAATGCACTTGGAACCAACATAGGCCTGAACATGAACAATAACAAGCTCTCTGCTAATAAGAGTGGCTTAATGGGTTTATATTACGAGGGTGTCAACCGGTTTGTCTTTACATTGGAAAAATGGGCCGAAGCATTCCTCTGCTGCGTCGCTTTCGATTTGATTTGCTTTGCTTAAACCACTAAACCCCAGGCATTCTTTCCTCAGCAGTGTCTAATGAATGCAACAAATCCTTTGGGGAAAAAAAAAAGATTATGAATATTGTTTGTAAATGACTTCAGTAGCTCCTTTACCATACACCGCATTCAGGCATCCTATTGACAACGCCTCGCACGTGATCTGCGTTCCCACAGAGTTTACTTCCAAGTCTAATCAAAGGATACTCAACCAGCTAATCAAGGGTTGGAATTTAACTCTGCAGGACTGTAGATCTCCATGTGAAAAATGTAACGCCCTTGGTTGAACGCAAATGAATATATTTGTGTTTTCTTCCTGTGCGCATAGGCAAATGTGACGCTCAAGGTGCCCTTCTCTTCTCACTGTGAACTTATTTGCATACAGTCCATCAGTACGTCTTTTCCCTATCTGTTCATCACCGCACATGCTTTTATGATGCTCACCAAAGCTTATAATTATTCCCAGACGGTTCACCTTTCTGACTGCTGCTCCTTCAGGTCAGTGCAGAGTTATGAAGCAATAAATGAAGCTGAAGAACGGATGAATAAGATGCCTATAAATCGGATAAATCATTCCGGGCATTTCTGACTCCTAGTGTCTGCAGCAGCCCATTAAAGCCTGTCATGCCATGATCATGTCCTTTGAATGAGCGCTACGTCTTCCGTTGGGGTGACCTTGCTGTCACAGACATTTTGCTCGTCAGGTTATTTGCGACATTGAAATGGTAATGTCTCTATAAATTCACATCCTATTGTTACAAGCAATCCCCGTGTATTGTCTTGTACACAATCGTACTCTCACCTTTGCTTTGTGTGTGTGTGCGTTCAAATGCACACCTATGCAAATGCATAATTGCATAAGCCATAAAAAGGAGGCTGTCGAGGTGCACTGGTGCATGGATAACGGCACTGTAGCCCTGAATCAATAATCAACCTTCCCTTGAGTTAGTAAAATATATTACCATTTCACCCAACTCATTAAAATGTTAATCACTTTTCTCATTATTTGGAATAGAAATTTTTGATTTACTTAATGTCTTACATAATTAGTTTAAATTTGAGTTAAAAGGCCACAGTGGTTTCTTTGTCCCCTTTCAGTTATGATGAATAACTCCACAAGGAGTTTTTTATATATATATATATATATATATATATATATATATATATATATATATATATATATATATATAATATATATAATATATATAATATATATATATATATAATATATATAATATATATATATATATATATATATATATATATATATATATATATATATATATATATATGTTGCCTTTCTATCAGCCCCAACCAGTCTGGTCATTCTCCACTGACCTCTGGCGACAAGGCATTTTCACCCACAGAACTGCTTCTCACTGGATATTTTCTCTTTTTCAGACCATTCTCTGTAAACCCTAGAGATGGTTGTGTGTGAAAATCTGAGTATCAGCAGTTTCTGAAATACTCAGTACCTCATTTGGCACTAACAACCATGCCACGTCAAAGTCTCTTAAATCACCTTTCTTCCCAATTCTGATTCTTAGTTTGAACTATTTGCATTAATAAGCAGTTAAACGGGTGTACCTAATAAAGCGTGTGTGTGTGTGTGTGTGTGTGAGTGGGTATGTATGGGTATGTATGTATGTGATGAAAGAGAAACAAGTAAAAATATATCACCAGTTTTGAATGCACACTAAACATAAAATTTGCAATATTCATTATGGCTGGATTGTGACCCAGATGTCCATATAATATGGTATTACTGATTCCCATTTTTAGCTGTCAGCCTGTATTTAACTTTATAACCGGGACAACACACCCTTAATACCCCTCTTTATCAGCAGCCCAGCCAGCCAGTTCTTCAATGCCCTGAAGATAAGTGCATCATTTACTCAATGCAGATGCGTCCTCTCTGCTTGCATCATACCAAGCATTTATGCACACTTACTAAAAATCTCCAGCATGTCTCATTTTCTTGAGGTAAAGAGCTGGGTGAGTGTGCATTTGAAATCCAAATCAACCATGTCCGCATCCAAACCAACTATATTCATATCCTTAAAACCTGTCTAGAGATTTTTATCTTATTTCAGTTCTAATCTGAAGCACGTTTTAAACCACTCAACCCAAGACCAGAAATTCTAAAAGGCACAATATACATTCAGCTGGAAAGAATCTAATTAAAATGAGAGAGGGAATTTAACGAATTAATTAACCAAACGCCTACCCATTAAGCTTATTCAGCCACTCACGCTTAAGTATTTTTTTTTCTTCCGTATATAACAGGTCGCGTTGCAGTGCCAACACAGGGCAAAGTTGACAATCTGTTGTCTTTAAAATCCAACTCATTAAAGCAATGTCACGCTCATGATTTACCCTAAACTCCTGCCAGGACTGCTTTCCAATTTCAGCTTTTCAACATGAATATTAGTGGCCTGAAAGCAGACAGGGACGAATATAAGTCCATTTTCTGCTTTGAGCCCTTCAAAAAATTGGGCAATGGACCGACATCTACATTACGAAATTTTAGCGATTTATAAATAGCTTGAATGATGTAGAAAATGGTCTTTGAAACCATGCCATGCTATGTTAAGCAAGCCATGCTAACCTGCAAAACCTTGACCCATTAGCCAAAATCAGTCAATCTTTGACTTAATTTTCTACAGCCAGCGCATTAAATGTGACATCTGTATTATTCTACATTTAAAGAATTTAATTAATTTAAAAACATGACAGGACAGTTTTTGTTGAATCTAGTCAATGTTAGAAGTTGTGGGACCTTCAATAATGTACATGTCTCTCCTGCTCCCCTCTGCTAGGCATATAAAGGAGGTTGTGGATGCTAATCCCCTCAAGCTTATGTCAGCCATATTCAATAGACCAGGACAGTGCACATATGCTGCCACCTGTGCCCGCTCAGAGACTCCTCCACCCAGCCTGCTATTCTGTAGGAAAATTCATTCACCCATCTGTACATCCCACCCTTCTCATGGTTGAGATGTAGCGGGTGTTCGTTGGTTGCATCTGCTGCCCACCTGTATGTGTGCCTCTACTACACCCCTCCCGTTTTCTTGCCTCTCAGCCAGACCCGTGGGCATCCTCTTACTCGCAGACCCTGCCATTCAGATACTCTGCTGCTGCCCTTAGTACCACCCATGATCCTGCAGTCTGTCCGGGCATTAAAGTAATAGGTCACCCACATATGAAAGTTCTGTCACTGTTTACTCACCCTTATGTCTTTTAAAATCTGTGGAACACAAAAGGAGATAATTAGCAGAAACCCCAATCTGCTCTTTTTACAGATTTCTACATATTTTTATATGTATATAATGTTTTACTTGACAGCAGTTCATCACCATTTAATTTTACTACATGCAAAAGACAACCTAGGCTCATTAGAAAACCTACATTTTTGCAGAACTTCAAAAAGATATCTATCACTGCAGTTTCCAATTGAAATGAACTATAGTGGCAGTAAAGAGTAAACAAAAATCGGCACACTGCCACTGCTGCTTCCAAATAATTAATTTTTTTGAAAAACGTTTTGACCCAAAGGTCTTCGTCAGGCATGCTTGACGAAGACCTTTGGGTTCGAAATGTTGTTAAATAAATGTATTATTTTGAAGCAGCAGTGGCAGTGTGCCGATTTTTGTTTACTCTCTAGTGAAGTGCTTGATTTGATCGTGCACCTGCCTAAAGTTTTCTGGATGTGCAAATACTACTATTTTGGCAGTAAAATACCAACTTTTCTTCTTTTTCACACAAATTATTGTTGCACGGGAAGATTAATAAATACTTATTTTCATTCGGTTCCTTGTAAAATACTATGTAATGACCTCAAAACACTTTAACCATAGTGCATCATTTTAGAACTAATACATTTTGATATTTGCATCACATAACCAGCTCTATATGTTGCTCTACATCTGTATTTCTGATGTAGTAAACTTGTTTGGTAGCTTACCTGGTACAGCATTTCACTTGCGATACAGAGCACCTGGGTACGAGTCTTGGGAAACAAGAATCACGATAAAAACCCTCAAAGACTTCTAGAAGCAAGCCAATATGGAATGGTTGCTTCAGCAAATGCTTTTATTTCACATTTGCTTTTGTTAACACTCTCCATTAGGCTTAGGATAGGGTTTAGTGTAGGTGGTATCTCTATTTTCGTACACGATAAAGCATTAAACTTTTAGCTCCACTCACCAGACATTTCATTTTTCAACTGTAAAGCAACCAAGTTAATAAAACGTTAAAACTGAACTTGCTTTTACTGTAGAGCCACTTACTGGACATTTCACTTTGAAAGTTTCATGAAATGTGCAAGAAGCAGTGTAATATCATTTTGCACAAATGTCACTACAGGCACATTTTTGCAATGAGCCTGGGTTGGGAAAATGACAATTTGGACATTCTATTAAACATCATATTTTATGTTCCGCAGAAGAAAACTCATACAGGTTTGTAATGACTGTTCCTTTAATTGTGTGATGTCCTGTTTATTTTGCCCTCACAGTCCAAGGCTTGCCCTGTTTGGATGGCTTCCTTCTGTTTCTGTTCATGCTACGCAGCCAATTATTATATTAGCTTGGCTCTTCGTATGGCTGATTTCTCACCGTGAGTCCACAGTGGTTGCTCAGTCTTGCAAATAAATGGATTTGACCTCTCCTGATGACTCTTTTGTACTTCTAATGTCCAGACTGGCTCAGTCTCTCTATAGTATTTGTGGTTGTTTAATCAGAGGGATTTTTTTATTGGCTCGCCATGAAGGGTATCACACAATTCCATTGTGGTTTACAACCAGCCGCCGCATTAGTGCCATGCAGCCTTTGTAGCCTTTGTCGCCTTAATCCTTCGGCGAAGCCTCGGTTCTCCCCACGCATGGTTTACGAGAGCAATTCCTCACCCACACATAATGCTGTCACACTTTGGCAAAACTAACTGTTAGTCACACACCATGGCACATGTAATAAATCATAAACTCGTTTATTCTCACAATGTAACATTTCGTGCACTTGCGCATGTTAAACACACCTCAACAGACTGATCAGATGGTAAAGCCTGTGACTGTGGCCATCCTGAGGAGTTGTTTAATTGGTCACCGGGGTTGCCCATCTGTGGTAGGCGGTGCTTTTGAAAAGACAAATGGAAAAGTTAGGAGAGACATGAGCAGGGGAGGGAGCTGCTGAGGGTGCAACTGAGAGATGGGATAGAAAAAGAGGAGCAGAGGAGGATGGAGAGCAAGTGACAGAAGGACTGTGAGGGGGTACGCTGATAGGGGAGGTAGTGCCAAAAACCCTGGAGCACATGGGGCAAAATCTTTGCCTTTTTTTATACCCTTTTTTTCTGTATAATCCATGTCACCATGCCATAATGAAGCCTTGAATAAGCTAATCATGAATTAATTTGATTTATTTATCATGTTTAGTTTTTTTGAGGCAGGAATGCTAATTCTGACTGTGGAGGGGGTGTGCAAATAGGAGCAAAATCCTGCTCCATGTCACAAAACTATAAAAAAATATCCATTACATTTATTTACATGAAATTCCCTGTCAGTTTTTTCTACTCTGTGTAATTGTTGTTCTAAAAAGATGGACTGATTTAGTTTTATAGGTGTTTTTTTTTTCTTCCTGTTACTTTCTCATATCCCTATTTAATATGCCTAGACAACTATCAGCTATAGGTAATTGTCTAACATGGCAACAATGGCAGATTTACCACTATTTTTAAGCAAATTAAATTTGGTGGATGGAAAACCACCTTAACACATGGAATTAACAAAATAAATCAAAAATAGTTTGGCCTATTGTGCGTTTCTGCTGATCCAAGCAATCGTATGACGGTGCGATCAGCCCGATTCGCTGATAATCTCCAGCAGGACAGCGGAGTTAGAGCTCGTGAAGAGAGACAGATTCCTGGAGGAGGTTGGAAGTTATTGAAAAATATTGAGAGCAAAGAGAGAAGTAATCACTTATGTCCTCTGCTGTTTGCTTCTCTTTTTTCTTCCTCTTGGATCCATTGTCCCATTGTTCTACATCAATGTTTTGTGCCCTCTCATCCTTCTGCCTTTCTATCTAGCTTCCCTTCCTGCTTTTGTCAAGTTGTTCTTGTGCGTTATCCTCCTTCCTCCCCGTTCTCGCCGTTTCTGTATCTACGCCTTTCTTTGGTGTGTCTGGGCCTTCAAGTGGGAACATCAATTGTCTGATTCACTTCTGAAAGGGCCTTGGAAGCCCCAACAACACACATTATGGTAATGAAACGGTGACTAGATGTCACAGATGTATTATCAGTAATTATTTTCATACTTTCAATTACAGCACTAAAAATTCTTGATTCGTTTGATGAGATTTACAGATTACCACTTGCCTATTGATTTGTTGCGGTCCTTATTGTTTCCCTGTTCTGGAAATCAAATTGCAGAACTTTGCTTGATGTTTTGGGGAATAGAGGTATGGCTAATGAGCTCATCGCTGTAATCGGATTACAGGGCTCTTGTACCCCTAACATCCCATTAGATTTCCCCCTTAATGATGGGCTGATTATCCCGATGATAAAGAGCTGGTAATGCAGCACTAATCCCAGCTCTGAGAGCAAACTGGGTCCAGACATGCAGACTCTCCTGACAGACCGCTCCATGTTTATCTACATTTCGATGATGTTTGGAATGGTTATTTATGATGAAATTATCACATACCAAGGTTCTTAATTGGAGAACCTCCTGTGACTGTTGTTTGTTTGTACGGTTTGTTCCTCCTGCTGGAAAAACTCCTCCTGGTGAATTGTTCTTTACATTTTCTTATTTTGATTTCTGAAAAGTTTATTGCTATAGCTTAGTTTAGCCTTTACACATTTTAACAGAGTGGAAGACTCTAGCAGTCGTCACATGACAACAAAGCTCATTTTCTAGCCATGACCATGAAATATCATTGAATGAACTGTCATTATTAATCTTTGCCTTATTAGGGAAATAAATCTACTCTTTTTTGTCTTTTTTGTTCTTCTTTGATTAGTGATAGCTTTATTTAAATGTGACGTGTGTGATGCTAACATAATCATTGTTTCCAAACGTGTCTTAATTTTTTTTGTCTGACATTGGTCAACAATTTGATAGTCCTGCCCAAAACTGCCATTGGAAAATTTAGTTGGCTCTTTCCTACAATTGAGTTCCTATAACTAGGAAAGCCCCTATACATATACCTATTTTAATTACTGCCAACTTGGTCAAGTTCAGTGCTTCATCAATTGCCACCCACAACAACATACTGTAACCTACTTTCTCTGTCATCCCTCTTTCTCTCCCCATTTCTTTCCTTCCCATCCTCTCTCCTGTTTTGCCTCGAGAGTGTAGCTATATGGTAATATGACTCTGTCACATTATCCGCTTCATAAACAGATTTTAATATTTTGTTTGAGGTGCTGGACAAGCGCTAATGAAATCCAAATTTCTGCCAGCGCTCTTCACTGTGTCAGGCGCTGCGTGGCTGTTGTTCAAAAACCCCCGACTTCCCTCACTGACTCAGGACTCTGGTTAACTGTGTTACAGCTCCAGTTGTCTCTCTGGCATCGGCAATCTTCCGTTGAGGCGGACCAGTTGTCCTGTTTCAGGTCTATAAGAATCACTTTTCCATGAGAGGATTTGTAAAAACAGAAGACACACAGTTGTTCACAAGCTGAGGCTGGGGGAAAGCCCCCAAACACCCCCTAAGATTTGTTTCCCTCTTTGTGTGGCGGCAACAAAGCCAGCAAGCTGACCGCACTGCTGTGTCAGGTTGCTCACTGCACCCATATAGACACACATGTGTATGTACACAAAAACAGGTTGTGTGCCCAAGGCTAGGATTGATGAGACCATTTCTAATGGGACATTTTATCTCCTTTCTTTTGTTGTTATCCATTGTAGTATTAAAAACGAGCAGCTGTGCCCCCTGGGGTCAAGGATGGGGTGTGGCTGTCAGTTGATGAGTGTGACAGGTCTTTTTTCACTACAGAATGAGAATAGCCCTTTTTACCCTTGCCTTTAACATCAGCCTCGATTATCCGATCACAAGTGGTTAAGGGAGATATATTTACACCTGTTTCGATTGAGTCCCCTGTTACCACTTGTGATCCGATATTGAGGGGATACTCATTATTTTGTGACTACATTCGTCACTTAACACAGTTTGACAATTCAAAAAGGAAAGAAGTCTGCACATTTTTGCTTCTAAATATACTTATTTTAATCAACACAAAAGTGACCTTTTGAGCAGAACACTGTTATTTTAGTCACACTGTGTAAACCTTAACGCTCAAAATAATTAATTGGTTTGAGTAGAGCAAACTTATATTAAACAAAATAGTTCTAACAAATTAACTTTTATGAGTATTTAGAACTTCCTTTTGAGTTCACGAAACCGACACATTTGAAGTAATCTGAATTGTTTAATTGTTTTGAGTTTAATGATCTTGTTTCTTTTAATTTAGACTAACTTAAATTTAATTGAAACTGGTTTGAGGTTTATTTTTCTCAGCATGCTTTTTCATGACACTTGAAAGGGATAGTAAATGCTAAAATGGTTATATATGCTGCATCCAAAATCATGTGCTGAGTAGGTACCATCATGGTGACGAGTGCAGCATGAGCTTGGTTTGAGAACAGATATACGTTAAATGTTCTATATTGTCTTATTCAGCAATTGCTATGCTAATCAAAACATTGTGTTACCAATTAGCATGGTAGCGTTTGCTGAATAAGATAGTTATGTTTCCACTACTAAAAATATTTAAGTTGAGATTACATGATCCTTTTAAGTTAACCCTCTGGGGTCTAAGTGATTTTTGGGGTCCTTGAGATGTTCTGACATGCCCTGACATTTGTGCTTTTTTCAGTTGCTTATAAACATATTAATGGCAAAGGTGTAATTACACTCTATTTAGCACAAACAGGGCTACCATAATATGTGAGCAACATGTATGTACATGTTTGTATTTTTGAGGGAATATTGTTTATACATGGTTATTGAAAAAAATAAAAAATAAATTTCTGAAATAAGGCCACAAAACACATACTAAATATGTGTCCACAAGACTTTTGACTAATGGATGCCGTTGTCTAGAGTTTTTTCTTCAAAATGATATGAAAATCATCCTGCCTAATCATTCACATAAAACAATACATTGATTTAAATTTTGTAAGACACTTTTTGTTTGGAAAGGCAATATGCGCAAGGGGCGTCAACGATTTCAACACCATCATGCATATTTAGTGGTTCACACCTGAGGAGACAATGGGGCCCGCATACTTAATGAGCCATTCATTCAGGTGTGTCACTGAGCCACAAGAAAGAATGCAAGAGCAATATAAAAAAAATTGTCGGCATTAATTAATAAATGCGTTAACGCGTTATTATCGCGTTAACGCATTTATTAATTAATGCCGACAATTTCTTTATCGCACGTTAACGCAGTTTTTTTTATTATTATTATTTTGAAAGTCCGTTGGTCTTGAGGCGCGTCGTGAGGCGAGCATGACCGCAACAGTTTCACAGGAACGCACCCGCTTGTCGCTGCACCTTGTGCTCGACCACTTCACCTCACTCTTGGCTGATTTATACTTCTGCGTCGGACTTACGCCGAAGACAATACGCTATAGACTACGCGATGGTTTTCATTTATATCTCTGCTTCGTTGTCCGCGTTGACGCGCAATTACACATGCAGAGGGAGCATGTGAAACCCGGGGAGCGGTTGTAGCAATCACAGCGCTTGCGGTACGCGTAGAATTGACGTTACATTTTTGGAGAGGTGCACGTCAGGGTACGCCGAAGTGTACGCGCGCTACACAGCAACAGCGTGAGTATAAAGTATAAATTGTTTTTTTTACTCTGTTTAATGTAATCTTACGTGGGAAACCATGGCATGACCAAACCTAAGCTACTATAAGTAAAGTTGGTCGACTTATGTAGTAGTGATCATGACCTCTGACTACTACATAGACTGTTTCTGCTACTCCCTGATAAAAGATACCTGTTGATACCTGTTCAGAAAAAAAACAAGAAAACTGGACTCGGTTTAACAAACTAGATAAAAGGTAATGCCCTGGCAGTGGCAAATAGCTTTGTTTAAATATTTGATTTGATTACATTTAATGTTTAAGTTGAGATTTGAGATTACTGTGTAAAGGGAATACTGCTGGTATAAAAGCACCTTATTTGTTTAAAGTTATTGCACTTTTGTGTATATAGCAGTACATTTAAATCAAAAGTGCGCAATACACTACTTTAGAAGTCATTATTCAATTTTGCGCATAACAATGCGCATAACAATGCGATTAAAAATTTTAATCGTTGCCCAGCACTAATATATATATATATATATATATATATATATATATATATATATATATATATATATATATATATATATATATTAGTGCTGGGCAACGATTAAAATTTTTAAGCTGTGGAGAGAGCTTAAACTTAGTAGGCTATAGCAATATTGTTTGGATGTGTTCATGTAAATTTAATAACATGTTTACTAATGTAGATGCGAGAGTGAATGACCTGCACAGACATGCGCTGTATAACTGTAGTAAACAAAGCGCGCCTGCCTGCATGCCGTTCATTCATCATTTAGCCTACACACAGACACGCAATTCATATTTAAACAGTCTTTTTGCGGTTTACAGACACTATCCAATATCGTGATTAGAACAAAGCACTTAAGAATAAATTACTTACTACATCAGCTGGATCCGTTGCTCCTCGAAATGAAACTACCAGCACTTTTTACAGGGTTATTAGATCCTATAGTATTATTCCTCACAGGGTAGGGATACGCTGTGTTCACAGTGGTAGTAAGAAACTTACTAAACACGATGTGTTTTATAATCCAGCTGGTGGGCGTTGGCATGTTTGCATGGCTTGCCTTAGATCATTTGCGTTTGAATACCGCGCGCTGTCCGTGGGCGTGGCACATTAACGCGTAATGAGGTATAATGAGCTGGAAAGAAATACTGACATCTCTCTCTTTTCATACAGATTACATAAACTGAGAATATTAGTTTTTTATATAAATTACTTCATTTAAAAGAAGAGAATTTCAGCTTCATAAAGAGAAATCTCTCGTTCATTTTTCGGACGCGTTTCAGAATGGACCTCACTGACGAGAGAAGGTAAAACGCGCATCATGTTTATTTTTCTTTATTTGACGAAAAGCACAACACTTTGTTTTTATTGTGAGTACCCACAAAAAAAATAGACACTTAACAGGATGTAATGATGTACAGCAGTGGTTCCCAACCTTTTTTTGTCTGAGACCCCCTTTTTCCCAAGAAAATATTTTAGGGCCCCCCTTCACATTTAATTATATTGTCGCTCTTGTAAGCTTGCAGCAAGGATGACAAAATATTTTGTTTTTAAACAAATAGCATGTTTATTACTATAACCATATATGTTTATGCACAAATAATAGTGTATAATATTGAAAATACTATAACAAAAACATGAGTAGGCAATTTGTAAATTCAAAAACGTAAGCCTAAGAGTAGCCTATTAATTGGCCCTATTTGAAATGCAATAACAAAAATATCAGTATTCACACTGTGTGCAGGGAAAAAATAATTAATATAGCCTATTACAAAATGACTGGTGTCTGGGACCTCGTTGAAAACCCATTTTTTGGTCAGCCAGGGGATCGTGAATAAAATTAGCTAATGTAATATGATCGTTTGGCGCTCTAGCGATTAATAAGCATGCGTTTATTAACAAAATAATGCGTCTGACTTGCGGAAGAACATTGTAGCCGGAGCTTCTTCTCTCTGTTTATGTCTATGAAGAGTCACGCAGGCACTGGGTTACACCGCAGCGGTGCGATCCGAACCAGTGTAAAATAGTCCCAATATAAACACGTATTATAGGTGTACCATAGTGACTCAGGATAAGACAAAAACACGGTTTGGAAAATGGATTCATGGTGTACTCGCTCATTATATAAATTTAGTAAATTTTGAACACAAAAAAAGTTCTGAATTGCTGCTGCTTTAATGCTCACTGTTCAACACTTTTCAAAATATGCCGCGACCCCCCCAAAGAGCTCGCTGAGGCCCCCTTGTGGGCCGCGACCCCCCTGTTGGGAACCGATGATGTACAGCACTTATATGTAAGATCAAAATCAACAGAGTAATTTGAGTCTCTTTTGCACTGATAAGGAAAAAAGTGAGCTGGTATCGCCGGCGATACTGCCGACCCCAGAGGGTTAAACGTTTGATTACTCAAATACTTCAAGTTTATTTATACAATTTTTATTAATACAATTAATTAACATGTTCAATACAAAATAAAAATCTGCTAGTTCTGCTTACTTAAAGTTTGAATTTCTTAACTTAAAAAAGGTAATTGATTACCTCAATACCTCAATTTTTTAGTTTTTCCAACTTATTCGGGTTTAAACTTAACTTTTTGCTGGGACTCATCAGGACTGATTAGCATTTGCACTACAAATTTAATGTGTTCAGGCGTGTTTCTGATTGGATTACAAAGCATTTCGAATCCCGTTGACAGCTACATTTACCACAGTACTGACCACATGTGATCAGATCACTCCAGAAGGATGTTGATACCAGCCACTGCTGCTTGACTGCAAACTTATATATATCTAAATCAGTGGTTTGCAACCTTTTTTGACTTCAAGACCCCCCATTGTTCTCAACAGCATTTAAAGGCCCCCCAACCCTAATTTAGTGTTCAATTTTAAAAAAAAAAAATCTATGAACTCCTAGTTTCTGTCAATTAAAATCAAAATAATTAAAAGGAATAATTAATGATTCCAAGAGCTGAATGTTCTTCCCACTCTTTTTTTAACCTATGAATTTGCATGACTCTTCCAGCCACTGTGATTTGCTGGATTAGGATTTAAAAATATAGCCTTTATTTTTTCTAACAATTTACCGATAAATACCCGATAAAATACTTTAGATTTGGCATAACCAGAAGAATGTATATTCATTCAAACTCCATTGGCATTTTTAAAAAGTATTTGTTCATTTGCACTTTTTCCAGGTCTAGAAATCACCGTTTTAAAACGAGGCAACCCTGGGTATGAATTAAAATGAGTAATATCTAGATTTTTATGTCCCCTTGGGAGTTTGCTGAGGCCCCCTAGTGGGCACTGGTCCACTTGTTGAGAACAACTGGTCTAGATATTTTCAGAACCATTACTTTGAAAGTAATGCAAGATTATTTATATCTTACTATGAATTCTCCTGTTAAATTTAAAGATTTGTTAGAAGAATTTCACAGTTTTGTTCTGCATTGCTACAATACAAGAAAATACTTATACTTTTTATTAGGGGTGTCGAAATTAATCGTTTCTACTGTGCACCGCGATGCAGACGAGGACGATTCGGTATCGGTTCAGTAATAGACCATAACCGGTTATAATGTACTGACGCTTTTCTGACATAATTTATCGCGCATGTGCTTTGTCGCGGTAGCCGGTAGCATACACTGGCAGAGGGAGGCGAGACGCGAGTGCGAATTAAACATTCTTTCTTACATACATTTACATACATACATTACATGCGCATGCAAGTTACATGCGCTTCTTGAGGCACACACACGCAAGGTCTCGCTCTCTCCCTCTCTGCTGTGCGCGCTACACAGTTTGAACAGTGGATACATTTCCCGGGACAGGTTATTAAAAGATAAATCGGGACAAATAGAGACAGATGGCAACCCTTCCGCACCCGATGGTCAAATTACAATTGTGTTGTTACGCGTGATTATAAATGGATGATCGTCTTCAACAGCGGACTCAGTGACGGTTGATGCGCGCGTCTCCAGGGTAACATTATACACTGATGAATGAGCGCTGCTTTTAAATGAACATTTCTTTAAAATCAAAATTGATTTGACAATTTCATTTTCTTAATGGCATAAACAGGCTTTAGTCCCATGAAACTGAAACTGGAATGTCTCTGTTTTTGTCACTGCGACTTCCCGAACAGGCGAACACACACGCACATCACTTTTGAAGTAAAATTGAAAATCGAGGATGCGGTGCATCGCAATGCATCGCGATATCGAATTGAACCGAATCGATGACATGATAATCGTAATCGAACCGAACCGTGAGACCAGTGTAGGTTCACACCTCTACTTTTTATAGTACAAATAGTTTTAGAAATGTAAATATTTGTTCTAGTACAATGATTTACATGTTCAGATTATACTTCACTGTGCAGGTAAAGATATTGAGATGTTTCTGAATTCCCCATAGCATTTTTCTGTTCCCGCTTTTTTAAGTGTATTAGTGTGTACAATCCTTGCTGAGCACAAGAGTAGGGACATCCACATTCAGAAAGCAACAGGTATGAATATGAAAACATTAACAGACAGAGAGTCGCTATGGACACCCTCTACCAGCAGTGTTTATGTCAGTGATGGTGTGTCCATGGGATTTCAGTATAATTAGCATGACATAAGCTGAGAAAAGTATTCTGGATAAAAACGGGTTGTGAAGGATTGAGCTTAACTCACTTTCCAGACACCTTTCACCTTGCACCACACAGGGTAGCTCAGCTCGTCAATACTTCCATCAGACGCAGCCACGCAGGGATGTTACTCTAGTAACTTCTGTACCTACTGCCTACCTACAGCCGACAATGAATGAATCTTATGCGCAGATTCTTTTTAATAAATCAAAAACATAAAGCATGACCAGTGTGGTTCAATTCCCAAATGAATGATTCCTTATGAGTCAGTTCTTATAAATGAATCAAACATACAGCATGACCATTTTAGTCAAATTAATAAAGATCTAAATGTATTATCAAAATAATTTCATTATTTTACAATGGATTTGTACTTTATCTTTCTTACTCAAAAGTACTAAAATAATTGTTAATAGAACCGTTAAGGAACCAGAATCGTATCTGAGATAAATGCTTGATTGTATTTTTGTTTAGTATGTATTCTAGTCCATCTATGCCATTTTTTGACTTTGTAGGAGTCATCACCACTCTGCATGCTGATAATTTAAGGGGAGTTATTAATCGTTCATCTTTCTTCAAAGGATGCCTTTTGCATAAAAGATGGTATCAGAGTTTCTCTGAGGTCATGTTTTCTCCATCAGCTTTACTGCAGATTCATCCGCTGATTAGTCAGAGTAGGGAAAAGGTGATTTAATGTATTCTGTTGTCTTTGATTCACTCCACAGATGCATCTCATCTGTGAGAATGTGTGGGTTTTTGTTTGCAGCATGTGTGACTGACTCATACCTTCACTCTGAGTATCATTTTTGTGACTAGGGTGGTAATAGATGTCATACGCTTGACAAATGTATATCATGTACGTTTATTTCAAGATGGTTCAATTGAGTGTCAAGTTGATGCTTAACCCTCTGAGGTCTAAGGTGTTTTCTGGGTCCTGGAGGTGTTCTGACATGCTCTGACATTTGTGCTTTTTTCAGTTATTTATAAACATGTTAATGGCAAAGGTGTAAATTCACTCTATATAGCACAAACGGGGAGCCATAATATGTGAGCAACATGTATGTACATGTTTGTATTTTTAAGATAATAATGTTTATGCGTGGTTTGTGAAAAAACAAATGTCACTGAAATAAGGTCATAAAACCCATAGTGATTATTTCTTCACAAGACTTTTGAAAATTGTATCACGTAGCCTAGAATATTTGCTCCAAAACTATGTGAAAATCATCCTGCATACTCATTTAGAGAAGACAATATATTGATTTAAAATGTGTATGACGTGTTTTGTGTGAGAAAGCTTTATGCGAAGGGGCTTGGATCTCTCATTAATATGAATGCACTTTACACCTGAGAAAGACAAAGACCCTCCCCTAATGGCCCTATTAGGGGCTATCAGGCCCTATCATCATGAGAAGCCTTGCACAAAGAATGAGGAGAAATTAAAAAAAGAATGGCTTTTAGATTGTCTGGATTTATTTACAACACAACATAATCCAAAGATACACAACAAAGGACAAAAAGCACATTAGTAAACACACTGATGTAAAGACAAAGACTTAAACAGTCACACACCTTTGTGCCATTCCTGAAACATAGTAGCCTGCATACCTGTCATGTCCAAGGTGTTTGACTTTTCATTTGACCATGTTCATGTACAGAGACTCGTGTGAATGTTGAAGTCAGCAGGACTCATCCAGTGGCATCTGGTCCCATTCTAAAAAATAAATAAATAAACACCTGTAAACATGTTGATATCAAGACAATCTATAGGGCTGCACGATTCTGGGAATACATTTTAGATTTTTCACTCACACACACACACACACACACATATACATATATATATACACACACTATATATATATATATATATATATATATATATATATATATATATATATATATATATATATATATATATATATATATTATATTATATATACATATATACATACACACACACTGCCGTTTAAAAGTTTGGGGTCGGTATGATTTTTAATGTTTTTAAAAGAAGTCACGTATGCTCACAAAGGCTGCATTTATTTGAGTAAAAATACAACAACCCAGTAATATTGTGAAATAATATTTCAATGTTAATCAGCTGTTTTCTATGTAAATATATAGTAAAGTGTAATTTATTCCTGTGATCATTACTCCAGTCTTCAGTTTCACATGATCCTTCAGAAATCAGTATAATATGATGATTTGATGCTCAAGAAACATTTTTCATTATCATCAATGTTGAAAACAGTTATTTACATTTTTATTTCAGGATTCTTTGATGAATAGAAAGTTCAAAAGAACAGCATTTATCTGAAAAATAATCTAATCATAAGTGACTTCTTTTAAAAACATTAAAAATCTTACCGACCCCAAACTTTTGAACAGCAGTGTATATATGTATATGTATTTTGTAAATATATATAGGAACATCTAGTTTGTTGTGCCTTGTATATAGGCATGTGTAGGGCTGCATAAAATAATAACAATAGCCTAGATAGCAGGCAGCCTATAAATCGTTAAAAATGAACACTTTTCAGTAACACTACACTAGACAAACATATATTGTTTATCATATGTTACTTCAAATATTTCTATTCGTTATGAAATGAGATGAGTTTGTCGTGAAGCCTAATGTGTGGCGTGTTTTGCTTTTCAAACACACAGCGCGACTCAGACCCAAACTCAGCGCGTGCAGCGATCGAGCCGCTCCAAACTATGAAACATTGTTGTTACATTATACATCTACGTTTGAGCAGATATCCACAAACACAGTATTTAACAGTAAACACAGGTCTAAACATTAAAATATTCACCATATTAGAATAAACATTCATACTAGCATAGGCCTACTTGTATCTCATTTCATAACATTTTAGGCTGCACCAGTTTGAGTTTAGTAGCTTCAATGTAAAGTTTATGCAACAATAAAACACTTACTAATATGTCTCTTACCTTAAAAATTGTTCTCATAATAAAAATGTGTCCTTCTTAGGTAAATCCAAGGTAAATCCACAGCACAAACAGTCTTCCAAACTGATGAAAAGTAGAGAAATACTGGAGTCGCTGTCGCTGATTCTTTGTTTAGAGCTGATGAGGACGTTAACAGCTCTGCGTTCCTTCATGTGGATCATTTGAATGAGAACAGCTGCGCGTGTGGGGGTGTGGTCAAATTAAAGGTAATGAGCTCGGGCTGGAGAAACTGTACATGTCGTTGCTTTCATACGGATTTCATAAACCGAGAATATTTGTTTTTGATATGATTTACTTCATTTAAAAAAGGAGACTTCGAACTTTGTAAAGACATCACTTTCATGTGTGGGTGGCAAGTATTGGCTGAGTTAAAGATCATTTTCTGTCGCGTTTCAGAATGAACTCCACATTGAGAGAGAAGACAGAACGTGCATCATGTTTTTTTTCTTTATTTTACGAAAAACACAACTTTTTGTTTTTATTATTAGTGTACACAAAAAAAGAAGACATTTAACAGTTTTTAAAAATGTAAAACACTTGTCTGTATGACAAAAATGGACGGAGTTATTTGAGTTTCTTTTGCACTGATAAGAAAAAAAGCGAGACTATCGCGCCGACGCGATAGCCGACCTCAGAGGGTTAAGTCACAATGTGAAGCTTCATGTGTAGGTAGCGTAATGTTTTATTGTTTTACCTTTGGCTTTAGTTACACATCCATGGTAATTCTGAATTTAATGCTATGTGTGTATACAATCAGAATCGTCATGCGCATACAGTGAGAATATTTGAATTTTACTGGCTGTAGGTCTGCAGGTTTAATCGAATTGAAACCGAAATCGTAATATGGTTTGAACATGTCTACATGCTTTAGGCTGTCTACACGTCGTGACAAAGCAACCGTTGCAAATCCATTTGTTCTTCTTGTCAGAAGTAGTGCGAGCACTTTTGAGTAAGTCAGAACTTGGCATCTGGATCCAGTGTAGACAGCATCAATAATTATGAGTTCTATTTGCTTTTGTCATGCTGTGTCCTGTGAGTTTGGGTCCTTACTAATCTTGGCCATTTCACCACTGCTTGTAATGTGCATTTGGAAACACAACATACACCAACCATCTTCCCAAACTTTTAAGGAGAGGCGCTTCATTCTAGTGAGTTTAGTTAAACTCGTTTACACCGCAAACACTGATCTATAATGGGTTAAACCAAACTAGTTCTTGTGCATCAGTAGTGAATCTGTCATCTGCGGCACACTATGTAGTCTATTTGTCTTCCTGTAATGCCTCAGTACACAGATCAGCATTAAGATG
Organism: Gila orcuttii; assembly: GCA_026230005.1. Lineage (NCBI taxonomy): Eukaryota > Metazoa > Chordata > Actinopteri > Cypriniformes > Leuciscidae > Gila > Gila orcuttii. The sequence goes on along the minus strand of JAPDVR010000007.1, from coordinate 26,947,128 downwards.
TGCGGCGTCTCCAAGATGGGACGCAGCCATTTGCAGTTGTGCAGCAACTGGGGACAGATGGCTGCGTGCTGCAGTGTTTGATGCACAGGCTGTCTGGACCCCTGCAGGGCAGCTCTGTCTCTGGGGACACGCAGGCCCGTCTCAGCCTGGTGTCTGAAGCCTGTCTCCATCTGCACACAGGTATAATGAGCATGAATATCCACGGTGGTGCATACATCTCAGTTTTTGCATCACCGTGGCGAATTGTAGATGCGTGTACATACATACACATAAAACCAGAAACAATCACAAACTGGGAAGTTGTGTAACAGCTAATTGGTAATTTTGAAAGCAGCAGTCTGTGCATAGATTGGAAGTAAGAAAAGAGAGAGAGGGCTCTAAATCTTCAGGCTGGTCTGATGGATGTGTAGATAAATGTAATGGAAGTTAGAGTGTCGTGACTTTGCAGATGCTGTGTTCTTTTTCAGTGCAAAATGGGCATCACTCTTCCACCGACAGATAAGGTTTAAGAAAATGCCATTTTTAGGTGTTCTGCAGACTGAATGCATGCACAACTATCATGGGTGTAGGTGTCTTAAAATGCATCTTCTGGTGTTTATCAGAAGTCATGCTCTGTCATATTTCCAATAAATCCTGATGTTGGCAGCTCTGGGGTTAGTGTTGGACTAAACTGCTCTCCTTCTACAGATGGTCTAGCTCTGTCCTGAACTCTAGTGAGCTGCTTTGCTGTCTGCCTACAGCCTACATAGGCAGCTACCTTCTGAGACAGCATCTTAACTGAAGTTGGACCTCAAAACTGGTCTTGTTCAGACAGGCATCATTTATTTTTATTTTTTTCTGAACCGGAAAATATTTGTTTAATGCATCTCTATCAACTTAATTAAAAAAGATAAATAAATAAAATGGGTATGTTAGAAGTAGAAACTTTTGGAATAGGTTTTGCCATATAATACTACCGACAGGCAACTCATTAGGTTTTGTAATTCATAATAATGGTTTCCTCAGAAGGTCTTCCCTTGTGCCTGGAGGGTGATTTATGTCATTCCTGATGGATGACCACCAGTGAAAGGGAGACATAGCTGTAATATAGCTATAAATCGCTGTAACGCTGGAGCGAGACATACTTTTGGAGCCTCTGACTGACTGCTTGATGAATTTGTGGGAATGGAGGTTATCCCACTCTCAGTGTCGATTTATAAAATATTGTGTTTGACTTTAGTGATGCAAGTATTGCTCTTGTTGAAAAACATTGCACGCATCTCATCACTGATGTGTCAGCAAAGCTTCATGATAGAGAGATCATGGCCTGATGTGTTTAGTTTCGCAACCACTGCTTTATAGCTACTCAAGAGAAGCATTTCCTTAGTCTTCGCACAGCCACTATAGCCATAACTCTACCCAGACCAAGGTTTCTTTCTCAGAAGGGAAGGCCAGAACCTTTAAAGTGATATGCTTGCAACTGGCTGGCACAATTTTTTACAGAAGTTGAGAGCTAGACTTTGTGGCTATTGATTACTTGGACTGATTTAAGTGCTGACATCGATGGATGCACTATGGGTAAGAGTGCATCCTGTTACTTTCAATGACTTTTCACTACTGGAAAGAGTTTGCTTCTGCACTTGTGCGGCTCACAACCGAGAGCGATAGAGAAGGAATAGCAAAGAATAGGAATAATTGGATGTTAAAAAACGAAGATGGAAAAAGTAATGATGAGGATTGGAAGGTAGTTCAGCTTGAAGACTGATATTATGACAGGAGAGAGAAGAATGAGGTAGATGCACAGTGAAAGGGTAATGGTGCCCTAGAGAAGGAGGGAGACAGACTTCCTGCCAATATAGCAATTTCAGGTTGATGAGCCCTGAAAGAATAATAAACTAACCAAGTTTCACAAGACTCAAGATGACTATGATGTCTAGGGATGCACCAATTTTTACATTTTGGCTGATCGTTATGTGATGATTGAATAATTATTTTCATATTTTTAATATTAAATATTATTATTTAAATAAAATTAAAACACTTAAAGGGGACATATCATGAAAACGATACTCGGTTACTAACGTAACCTAGGTTCTCTCTAGAAGAGGGAACGAGTATTGCGTAAGTTTAGCTTACGCTACGGGAAAGATTCATCTTCTCGAGATACTGAAGCCAAAAAATTATCCTTAATTTTTGTATACCTTGTCAACGCAGTGCAGCAGCTAGCAGACCTAGAGCAGGCTATCTTGCGTGCTCATTGGCTGCTCTGCAGGCAACTGCTGCAGCCTACCAGTGAGCAGGGCGTGACATCACGCCCAATGAAGGGCGCCTGCGCCTTCATGGCGTCACAGCCCGCCAGAATGGGCGTGGCTTCAGCCTATAAAGGAATGGGCTGTAGGCTGCTTCCCTGGTTTTTGTCGACTGAAGCGAAGTCGCTCGTGGCGCGAGCATGGCCGGTTACGCAATACTCGTTCCCTCTTCTAGAGAGAACCGAGGTTACGTTAGTAACCGAGTATCGTTCTCTTACGAGAGGTTCTCTCGTATTGCGTAAGTTTAGCTTACGCTACGGTAACACTTTGTCAACGCCGTGTGCGCCAAGCATCCACATGAGACCCCGAACTTAGGGGGGAACCCCATAAGTGGAAAAATAAGGTGGCCGGCCGTTTCGCGGGCCATCACTTGTAAATAAGCACACATAGGGAATACAGAGCAGCGCGGGCGCGGGTCTGTATAGGCACATGGCATAACCCCTTTAGTGCAGCTCAACCAGGAGAGCTAAGTCATGTGAGAGTGATCTGAGCAGGGGATCTGGGCAGAATACATCTCTCGTTTAGACTGACAGTAGTTTAGCCTGCAAGGCGGGAACTTCTAGGTTATAGAACCTGACAAAGGTAGACGGGGAGCTCCAGCCCGCCGCTACACATATGTCGTGGATAGAAATCCCGCTGGATTAGCCTCTCGTGGAATGAGCCCTGATGCCCAGAGGGCATTGCAGATCCTTTGACGCATAAGCGGTCGCTATAGCGTCTACTATCCATCTGGACAGGCTCTGTTTCGAGGAGGCGAAACCCTTGGTGCGCCCTCCAAACGAAACAAAAAGCTGTTCCGAGCGCCTGAAGGAGGCGGTGCGCGTAATGTAGTTCCTCAGCGCTCTGACGGGGCAGAGGAGGTTTACATCGCTTTCACTGTCAGACACTGCGAGAGCAGATAGTGAAATAACTTGCGCTCTAAATGGAGTGCCCATCACTTTAGGGACATAGCCGTGTCTAGGTCTGAGAATAACTTTAGAGTCATTTGGTCCAAACTCAAGACACGACGCGCTGACAGACAGCGCGTGTAGATCCCCTACGCGTTTTACTGATGACAGTGCAGTCAGAAAAACCGTTTTCAGTGATAGATATTTCAACCCCACGGAGTCCAGTGGTTCGAAGGGAAAAGCTTTCAGGGCCTCGAGGACCAGTGAAAAATCCCACATAGGAACCGACGGGGGGCGCGGCGGATTCATCCTTCTAGCTCCTCTAAGGAAGCGGATGACCAACTCATGTTTCCCCAGCGGCTGGCCGTGCGTTGGTTCTGCAAACGCTGCTACGGCCGCCACGTACACTTTGAGCGTGGAAGGGGACCTTCCCTTATCCAACAGCTCTTGTAGGAAAGTGAGCAGATGCGCCACCCCGCATGTCCGCGGGTCCAGACCTGTCGGTGCACCAGCCAGAGAACACCGACCATTTAGACGCATAGAGCCTTCTCGTGGAAGGGGCTCTAGACTGTGTGATCGTGTTCATCACTCCTTCTGGCAGGGTAACGAGTACCCGTTGATTAGCCATGCATGCAGCGACCAGCGCTCTGGATGGGGATGCCAGATCGTGCCGCGAGCTTGAGAGAGGAGATCTGCCCTCACCGGGATCAGCCACGGAGCTGTAACAGCTCTGCTAGTTCCGGGAACCAAATCTGATTCTCCCAACGCGGGGCTATGAGGAGCACCGAGTGGCGCGTTTCCCTGATTCTCTTGATCACCTGTGGTAACAGAGAGACCGGAGGGAAAGCATATAGCGGGAGGCTGGGCCAAACTTGGGCCAGCGCGTCCTCGTCCTTCGAGAAGAACATCGGGCATTGAGCGTTGTCTTTTGACGCAAATAGGTCGACTTCCGCTCTGCCGAATAGGCGCCACAGTTTCTGGACCGTTTGGGGGTGTAAGGACCACTCCCCTGGGGGAACATTGTCTCTGGAGAGTCTGTCTGGGCCGTCGTTCAGATGGCCAGGCACATGCGTCGCCCTCAGCGAGCGCAGGTGTGTCTGAGACCAAATAAGGAGGCGTTCCGTCAGATTGCAGTTTTCTGGATCTGACACCGCCCTGACGGTTTATATAGGAAACCACAGATGTGTTGTCCGAACGGACAAGAACATGCTGGCCCTGTATGTAATTTCCAGACAGTTTATGTGAAACTCCTTCTCCCGGTCTGACCACTGGCCAAAGGCCGGTCTGCCCTCGAACAGCGCTCCCCAACCTGAGTTGGACGCGTCTGTTGAGATGACTTTCCGGTAAGAGACGGTTCCCATCGTTACTCCCTGCTGGAACCAGCTGGCCGCTAACCAGGGCTGCAGAGCTGCTATGCAGGTCTGAGTCACTCTGATTTTCCGACCGCCAGATACCCAGGCTCGGGGGGGCACGCGAGCATTCAGCCAGCGTTGGAGCGGGCGCATGCGCAGTAGGCCCAGCTGGAGCACAGCTGCAGCTGATGCCATACAGCCCAACATCCTCTGAAAAATTTTCAAAGGGAGGAAGCTGCCCTTCTGGAAAGAAGCGGCTAAGTGGCGAACACGGCGCGCGCGCTGTGTCGACAAACGAGCCGTCATGGTTACCGAGTCCAGTTCTATTCCTAAGAAGGAAATTGACTGGCTGGGCAGTAGTGAGCTCTTGGTCCAGTTGACCGTGAGACCCAAGCTTTCCAGATGACTGAGTAGCACTGTTCTGTGAGATAGAAGTTCTGTCTCTGACTGTGCCAATATCAGCCAATCGTCCAGATAGTTCATTATACGCAGCCCCTGACTTCTCAGGGGGGCGAGCGCCGCGTCCATGCACTTTGTAAATGTACGGGGTGCCAGGGACAGGCCGAACGGCAGGACGGTGTATTGATATACCTGACCGTCGAAGGCGAATCTCAAAAATTGCCTGTGACGGGGTACTATCTGAATCTGAAAATATGCATCCTTCAGATCTAGAGAGATAAACCAGTCCCTCGGGCGAACGTGCGCGAGGATTTTCCTGGTCGTAAGCATTTTGAACGGTCTTTTCGCAAGCACTTTGTTCAAATGTCTCAGATCTAGGATGGGTCTGAAGGCTCCGTCCTTCTTGGGCACGAGAAAATAACGGCTGTAAAAGCCTGACTCGCTTAGAGAAGGCGGTACCATTTCTATAGCCCCTTTGCACAGCAGCTTTGCTATTTCTGCGTGAAGTAGGTGTGCTACTTCCGCATTCACTATTGTCGCGGTCCGGGCTCGAAAGCGCGGGGGACGGCGAATGAATTGTAGTGTATAGCCCTGCTTTATTGTGCTCAGCACCCATTCTGAAATCCCTGGGATTTTTTCCCACGCGGCTATGCGAGCCGCTAGGGGGCGAATGGCCTCCGTGTACAGACCGCCGTTTGCTGGCAATGGCGGCTCGCTGACAGCCGAAACCGGCTGATTTATGTGAGATGTCCCGATCATAGGGGATGGGGAACACACTTTTACCACATTTTGATGCGCGAGCCGTGCTCTGGGTGACAGTTCATAATAGACGGGGAGCGTTTTATTAACGCTCTGCGTTTCGTGATAATGCTTAAGCGCGCGGGCGGGGCCCGGGGAAAGGTTTGTTTTAGTAAGCGTGAGCGCTCTCCGGGGGGCACGAGACTTACGTTTATAACCTGTTTGTTTGACCGTGTAACAGAGCGGGCAGATAGTGGGCACAGACTTGTGGACACATTTCTTACATGCAACACTCGAGCGGCTTTTCTGCGCTTTATGAGAGTGTGCTCTGTGAGTGACACAGGATTTTGAGTGCTTATGTGTAGGGGTGAGCACTGGGACGTGGGCACTTTCACTACACTTAAAACATTGATGGCATGAGCCGGACCAGACATTACACTCTTTTTGAGATTTCTCTGGGTCGCCGTGAAAACGGCGTTTGTGTGCAGGCGAGAGGGTGAATAAACCGAATCGTTGGCTGCTAAATGGACCGCTGCAGTAGCCTGTTTGAAAGGGGACTGACAGGGAAATGAATTTTGACGGCGGTCCGGCCGCAGCGGGACACGCGCGTCTTTTCCCTCTTACTGTTAGGAGGGCTTCGCGTGCTCAGACTTCAGCGTGATTCTCTGCCGAGGCCCTCTGGGAGGCGGCGGTCTATGACGGCTGTCTGAGCGCGACCTAGGGCCGCCGCCCTGACGTCGCTGCGAAGGCTGAGGCTGGGGCTGTGGTGGACGCTGGGTGCTGGTTCGCACAGGAGGCTGGCTTTGTCTCTCGCGAGAGCGGCCTGTTGCGGAACTCGAGCGTCGCGGCAGGAAGAGGTTCATGGCCTGCGTGGCTGTGACGCCATGAAGGCGCGGGCGCCCTTCATTGGGTGTGATGTCACGCCCTGCTCACTGGTAGGCTGCAGCAGTTGCCTGCAGAGCAGCCAATGAGCACGCAAGATAGCCTGCTCTAGGTCTGCTAGCTGCTGCACTGCGTTGACAAGGTATACAAAAATTAAGGATAATTTTTTGACTTCAGTATCTCGAGAAGATGAATCTTTCCCGTAGCGTAAGCTAAACTTACGCAATACGAGAGAACCTCTCGTAAGAGAACCAGATTTTTCCGTGTTTAAGTGCTATAATCGGGTCCCCGGTGTATCTACCAACCCAGAAAACATGAAAAGTGTCAACCCAGTAACTTTGTTTTGGTAAGCCTTTCTCTGCAAGGATGTCAAAAAATAAGCCGACCAGATTTCACTCCCCTTCTAACGTAGGAAGGGGATCTTATTATAATATTACCGCCCCTTAATCTGCACGTTTCCACCCACGCGTCACCATTTGGTTTTCGCATGCGACAACAGTGTAACCAGTTCTAAGGCAATGGCACAAGTTCGAGCAAAGCATGCAAACTGTTCTGTCGTTGGCTGCACAGATGAACACGCAACACTATTTGACCAAAATAAATGTCACGGCTGTCTTATAAAGACCTCAGGGAACTGTCAACTTGTGTAACAAGTTAAACATGACAGTATGCAAGTCGATGAGATGAATCAATGTAACTCCACAACAACTACATACATGTATCCACTAACCATTCAGAAACGTCCAGGTGCTGTTTAAAAGTTGCAGTTTGTGAGTCTCTCTGTAAGGCTGCACTCCGCTATTGGTGGTTGTTTCTGAGATTTTGGATGAGTGAAATTCCCGTTTGTTATTGCTGAGTATCTGAAGCTCGTGTAAAAGTATCGACTGTCTTCTGAACGGTGGCGGGTAAAAGCAGCTCATTTGCATTTAAAGGGACACACACAAAAAGGCTTGATTTAGCTGACACCCAAAAAGGGGCAACTTTGACAAGCTATAATAAATGATCTGGGTGGTATTTTGAGCTGAAATTTCACAGACACATTCTGTGGACACCAAAGATTTATATTACATCTTGTGAAAAGGGGCATAATATGTCATCTTTAAAACTAAAATCAGTTTATTTATATAGCATATTTCATACACAATGGTAATTCAAAGTGCTTAATACAGAATGAATTAAAATAACAATAAAAGCAGAGAATAAAAATGATTAAATAAAAGTTATAAAAAGAATTAAAAGTCTAAAAAAAGATAAAGTACAATTAGTCGGGCGTACACCACCGCCAAAATCACACCTAGATTGCTGACTTGATATTTTTTTAGATTTTTGACCCCTAGCATCAAGGTATGCATTCACCTTGAGATCTTTGTTTCCAAATGCAATGACTTTAGTTTTGTCTTTGTTTAACTGAAGAAATCTTTGGCACATCCAACTGTTAACTACATCAATGCATTGGCAGATGGAGTCAACGGGGCTGTAGTCGTTAGGAGATAGGGCGAATTAGATCTTGGTGTCATCTTCATAGATGTGGGAAGCAATTTGGTTATTTTTCATTATTTGGCTCAGTTGGAGCCAGGGATGGAAATTAGCCCCCGCCACCAGCCAAATGCGGGTGATTTTGTGTTGTGGCGGGTAAACTCGTTTCACCTACCGGCCACCGTGGCGGGTAAATAAAAATAGCATACTGTTTCACCCGGACGGCAGACACTTTTAGAGGAGGCACACCTTCAACACACACGCGCTTCTTCCGTCGAGACTCGACGAGGGAAGAAAACGTGGAAGCGCGAGAGGCAGTGTGCCGTCCAAAGGGAGAGCTAGCCCCGAGCGCATGGTGTATTTTCAGGGCGGGGTAGCTCTCTTGCGTCGTAAAGAGCTAGCCGTGTGAACATCTACCCGCACGCTTCTTCCGTTGAGGCTTGAGCGCGAGAGGCGGTTATTGCCGTCCCAAAGGAGAGCTAGCCGCGAGTGCATGATGTAAATATGACAGAACAGGCATACTCTCGCAGAGAGAGCAACCTCCAGCATAGAGTGCGTTTCAGCATCGGTTCAGTTTTTTGTTTAATCTGCCCTACTCATTTAATGAAATGTATATCAGTTCATGGTATAAGAGAGAAAGAGAAAATGTCAGTAGCCTATTTCATTGAGACTTGAGATTAATTAAACTGCTTAATTATTGTAGATCTTGTAGTATTATTTTTCACATGCAGTTACACATTGTCGGTTAAAAACAAGAAAGTGGCTAGTGAAATCCACCAGCCACAGTGGCCGGTGGACAAAAAAGTTAATTTCCATCCCTGGTTGGAGCATATCCAAGTTAAACAGGAGTGGCACAAGAATTGAGCCTTGAAGAATTAAGGTTGATTGTGCAGCCATAGATTAACCTCACACACAAACAAGCACACAACAAACGCTCACCTCACACTGTCTCACACACATGCAAAACTGTATCGCACCCTTGCTACTGTGGAGAATTTATTCATAGCACAGTCTGGTTTTTCCTTAGCACGTGTGACATATGTCGCACTGTACAGCCCTGACTTTAAGTAAACGTTAGATGTTAAAGGTAATCTAATAATAGGGGAAATGAGCATGAAATATTTAGCATGAATGATTGGCACCAATTAGCGTGTGTAACACTTTTAATCTTATCTAGCGCAGGTTAACCAGGCCTTGCCAACTTTTTTGGTTATTCTGTGGGCGGGGATTATTTAAATTAGAAACATTATGACTTCATAAGACGTTCAAAAGCGTTGTAGTCCAAACGAGCCGTTAGTTGTAGTTCTTGAAAAGTGGATTCTCTCTTTGGAGTGGACTTTGAGCTTCGTAACCTAGCAGATCTTTTTTTATGCTCAAACATCAACATTACAAACTATCTAAAAGTGAAAAGCATAATAGAACCCCTTTAATGCTTCCAGTGCTGCACGATTAATCGGAATAAAACCGAAATGGCAATATAGCTTAGTGTGATTATCAAATTGCAAAGGCTGTGATTTTATTTTGTAAATATATGCAGTGTGCTTCAGAGACAGTGTTCTTTTAAATGCAAGCAGCCTATGATTCAGTCTTTATGGAGTGGATTGTTTCAAATAACAGCATGGTTTAACTTTTGAAATAAGAAATTAAGACTCATATTAGTATTATTTTGTATGAATATCAGTATTATAATATTAGTATTGTAATTTTATAGTTGTACTATAACATTATTATTATTATTATTATTATTATTATTATATTTTACTGTGAAATTACGTAGGAATATTACTTATTGTTTAATTTTATTTATTAATCATAACAACAACAATAATAATAATACAATTGTTGTGTGTTTGTTCTTGTTTGTTTAAAAATTTGGGTCAAATTTTGGAGCCCTATAAACAAGCACAGCAAATAAATATTCTGTGTCCCTGACATTGACCGACGGCCCATTGTGCCAACTGAATTCCCAGGCGCGCTTCCTCCTGATTGTGGACTGCAATGAATAGACAGCTGAGAGAGTTGCAGACAGAGGGCAGATTACTCTGTCTATGAGCTGTACGTCCGATGGGGGTCACAGGTGGATGCAATGGCTGCTTGAAGGACCGTCTCCACGTCTCTGCCCCACAGAGTGCAGACCTATAAGTGCCTCACAATTGGGGTTTCTGCCGACAGCAGGGCACAGTCTTGTCGAGTTCCCTGTCATTATGAGTCTCTTGTTGGTGGAAAGCCTTTTAACCTGTGTCATGTCTCTGTTTATCAGATTGAAGCTATATGACAAATGTCTTTTTTTTTTCCTCAATTGAGTTCCCTTATGTTTCACACAGGCTGAAACAATATAATCCATCAGTATCTGTTTATATAGTGTTTGTATGAGAGGTGATTGCAAAAGTGAGTAACTTGATGATTATTATTATTATTGATATAAGGAACTACATTTTTTGTTTAACCAATATAAATAAGGTTTCCTCCTTGTTTGAATGTGATGGAATATTAGAGATTTTCTATTCACAAAATTTTTAATCAGTATCTGCTGATATTGTTGATTTAACTCTGCATTCTTATTTCTGCCTGTTTTTTTTTTTTTACATTTAGATTGCCTTTGCAACACCATCTAACGCTTACTTAATCTTTAAAAACATTGATAATTTAATAATACTGTTAAATGTAATCTTTAGCAAATCTTAATGCCTTTCTAAATGCTGATCCATTTTTTATATTGCCCATAATGTTGTGATGCTTAAATTCATTTGTAGCATTTAAAACAATTGATTTTAGTGCTTTTTTATAACTTTTTTATTTATAATTTATTTACAATGTAAATTATTTAGAATTTTAGTTTATTTAATGTATATTAATTTGTAATGTAATTGTTTTTCCACCAAGTTGTACAGAATTTTAATATGAGCCATTTTCCCGTATTTAGCAATAAACCAAAATAATTATGACTTATATATCATATTCTGGTCCTTGAGAGTGGCTTTAATTGCCAGTAAAAAAAAGAAAAAACCTAAACAGAAGCCATCCTAGCAACAACCCAGAAAAACCTAACAACCAAATAGCAACACACTGAAAATCACTCATAGCACACTATCATCATGGTGGTGATTGTTGCACAGGCAATCACTGCTCACTTTTTTTTAATTTTTTTTTTTTTTTTTTTTTTTTTTTTAGAAAATGTAAAGATGTCACATCCAGGCAGACTTTATGAGTCTGTGTTGGCGAACAGGCTGTTTTTCTCCACACTATTTCTCAAATATGCATAACTTCCTCTGTCCAAAGAGGTACTAGCAAGGATGTCTTTGCTATCTCCTTTTCTCTCCCTCTCAGAAAGCCGAGCAGACCCCATGCTGTTGAGATTAAAGGCGATTGGACATGGTGTAATTTTAGAGTGAGTGTTTCTGGGTCTTTGCATGTAGATGTATGTGCAAGAGAGAATTGCGACGGTGTGAATGGCGCAGATGCTAACAGAACCACAGTGACCTTTTTACAGGACTGGATCTAATGAAGTGTGAACAGCAAAGTGAGATTTAAGGAGCTGTTGGTTTTGCGCTGTGGGAAATGCACATGCACACCCACACACACATTGTGAAGATGCTACAGCGTGGCTTCTTATACTCTATATTTCATTTTGTACTCTTTAGATTGCATGCATTGTTTAAAAGAGCTGCTTGTAGTGCTTCATGTTAAAAGGAAAATAATAAAGTACAGGGGCCAATAGGACTGTAGATGTGAATGAGGATTGACAGCCGCTCTGACAGCACTGGAGATGCTCTCTTTAGAGGGATGGCTAATAGTCTGTCATTATATAGGCTGCTATGAATTATAGATGGAGCCTGCGAAGACTGCCTGCCCTTAACTACACGACTATTGATCCCCACTGCAGCGGCAAGCGCCAGCACAATTAAGACCCTGACAAATTAATGTGCTGTGGAACCTGTGTCAAATATTCCATTTTCAATCTAGATATGCTTTGTCAGATGAAGGGAATTACCTCAGGCCTCTCTAAAACTGTGACAAATACTTTCAGGAACAGGTCCAGTGTGATTAGTAAAGCACATTAGGACTATCTGCACCAAAGATATATAAAGCTCATTCATATATATATATATATATATATATATATATATATTATATATATATATATATATATATATATATATATATATATATATATATATATATATATATATATATATATATATATATATATATATATATGTATGTATATATATATATGTATATATGTATGTATGTATGTATATATGTATGTGTGTGTGTGTGTATGTATATATATATATATATGATCACTCTTTTTGATATCTCTACTTATACAGTTTACAGTACTGTACAGAAGTACAGTAATTCTCAATGTTTCCAGACTCAGTTCAAGAACCTGTTTTTGCTTGATTATCTGCACGATTAATCGTTAAAAGATTGTGATCTCGATTCAAACACCCACACAATCTTATTCCTAAATGACAATGTCACTAAGTGACGCGATCAAAAGATTGGATTCCCTATTTGCACGTTGCATTTACTCAGCATAGTCTTGAGAGATTAACTGTGAGTGCTTCTGTGAGTTTGCAGACTTATTTGCTTTTGTCAAGACAGTCCTGAAAGAAGACAGGAATCAGTCCGTGGACAAACAAAAGGAAAGTTCAGCATTTACTTTTAGTGTTTGATTTATGACTGAATCAGCTTTCAGTTTGCCTATGAAAAGCTGTGTGAACTTTAAAATTGAGTAAACAGTGGCGCCCTATTGAGCAGCAGTCTGATTAAACCTGAACTTCAGCTGTTTCGCCTGTGTTTATTAAACCTTTGACTGGAATCACACCGGAACATTCAAATCTGCGTTGATGCTGCATCCACTGACCAAAAAAGCGCAGTTGTCATATATAGAATCAGCTTCACAGTCTTTTCAGCCACGCAGTATCGTTATTTCTCTGTTACAAATATTCATATTATCACAGAAGTACTGGGATAAAAGTTAATATAAACACTGATATTCAGATACAAACACTGATGTTTACGGAAGCGATCAAAATAGAGTAAATCACCTTTTTTTAAAGTAATAACATGGCTCTCTAAATAACGATTGTAGTGATTACATCGTTACACCAACAGGTGGCGACAAGTGACTGTTACACAAAATGTATTTGTCATTCAATCATTTATTCAAGAGATTCGCACAAAAACGCTGATTCATACAGTAATGAAACAAGGGAAGTATTTCTGAGCGACTCATTGAATCATTAATTCAAACTGAGTTTTTTAAACAATTCATTTAGATTAATTAAACATTAAATAGACCACAGCAATTAACATTTTGTCAGAACCTCTAGTAAATTACTTGTTGTTGTTTTTTTTGTCTAGAATTGTGATATGTGTTTGAAACAAACAAATAAACAAAAAATCGCGATTTTCAATTTATGCAGAATTGTGCAGCTCTAGTTTTTTTGTTCTGCTAGTGGTACGAAAATTATGTACTATGGCTTTTTTAATGTACATTAAAGGGACGAAAGATGTGTAGAACTTAAAGGTGCACTCTATCATTTTTAGCGGCATCTAGCGGTGAGGTTGCGAATTGCAACCAACAGAAGTTGCGGTGGCCGACAGGAAAATATGTCGTCGACTGAGACAGCAGAGAGTAGCCAGTTAAGCAACAAGATTTCTTGACAAAGATAAATGAAGGAATTAGGTTTACTTAATTATTCAGTAAAACGATATGTTATTGCGTATTATTATTATTATTATTATTGTTACTTGTTCATCATGTCAGTGTTTTATTCGCTGACTTTAGCTAGCTTCTTTGGACGAAGAACAACATAGCGACGAAACGTGTTTGTCCATTTAGGGCTACTGTAAAAACACGGTGTCGCAAAATGGCTATTTCAATGTAATGGGACCCGCGGTGTATGTAGATAGAAATGGCTTGTTCTAAGGCAATAAAAACATAACGGTTCATTATGTAAGGTCTTTATACACCACTGAAGTGAAAACATATTTATGTATATGATATTTAGGAGGATCTGTTGAAAGAAATACAATATTACACAATGCACCTTTAAGGACAGGCATTCAGATTGTGCTGAAATCTGCCGAGCTTTCTGCATGATTCTGTTGGTGCCGATTCTCTGCAAGCCTGTCCTACTCATAAGTCCAGCAGTGTTATATTATGGATGGATTCCCTGCTGTGACGACCGCTCTCATCCCAACTCCATGGGTTAAAAGCCGAGCCAGCTCACCACTGCAAACAACATGAGAGCATTCTGCTCTCTCTTGTTATCTCTTTACTCCTCTCACTTCATTACTCATTTGTAGATCCTTTGCTCATGTTTTCTTTATGTAACACTCTATTAAGTACCTTTCTATAGGAGACATGCATGTTTTTGCGCAATTATTTTCTGTGTATCTCATATCGTCAATAGAATCTTGAAATCACAGTATGACTTGACTCAAACAAACATCACAGTAACATTTTTGGATTTGTTCGTGAAGGCGCAAGGGACAGTTAAAAATAAATTTCTTTTGATATCCTATAGAAAACCGACAGCACAGAATTCAACAAAAACAAGAGTGATGGAGAAACGAAGTTAAAAACACCCGTTACCTGTCCACCGAGAGACAGTTCCTGCTTGTCTATCACTTTTGATAAACCCCCGACTAAAGGTGCAAATCTGGAACTTCTCGAGAGTTTTTACCTGCTTGTGAAGGTATTCCCACAGTCCCTCTGGAAGAAAATGGATTAAATGCGCAACAAGTCTCTCTGAAAATTTTATACACAAAGTTTCTAAAAACACTTAGACACAGCTCTCGGCGAGTGACACGATCAAAGCATTGGATTCCTTATTTGCATGTTATTCAGCATAGTCTTGAGAGATTAACTGTGAGTGCTACTGTGAGTTTGCAAACCCTTTTCTGCTTTTGTCAAGACTGTCCTGAAAGAAGACAGGAATCAGTATGGACATATAAAAGGAAACTTCAGCATTTACTTTCAGTGTTTGATTTGTGACTGAATCAGTTTTCAGTTTGCCTATGAAAAGCTGTGTGAACTTTCAAAATTGAGTAAACAGTGGAGAGCAGCAGTCTGATTAAACCTGAACTTCAGCTGTTGGGTAGTCGATAGTCTTGCGGAGCCAGATGGCAAAAGGTCTGGTCCACATTGCAGCTTATTCTGGTCAAGAAATGTACACTTAGAAAGGAGGTTGCCATATATCTGACATGTAAAGCAACCAATCGCAGCTCGTTTAGTTGAAAATGTATTAATCCTTGTATAGTGGTGAATTAGTAAGTAAAGTGGTTGTATTAACTTGGTAAAACCTTGATCCCAGGTGGACTAATAAAAACTGTGTGCTTTTTTAACTCATGTTATTTGTGTAATGGTAGCTCATCAGATTAGGAAATGGCCGTTTCAGACAGCTTTTAGCATTTTTGTGTGCAGTATGCATCAGATGCTCATTGAACAGAAGGCTGAGACTTGGTAGTCAAATACTGTTGTCAGTTTTAGTTTTGTCTTTAGACCTCTTGATTGCATAGATTTGCGTTCTGCTACATAGTGCTTGTGCTTATGTGGAAAACAGACTATATTTCAGTTTGCAAGGACACTACTAGGCCTATTACTCCTCAGTACGTTTACATGGACAGCTTTTGTTGAATGTTGAATTGATAAATCCAAATGTAGTGTTTACATGATCACTAAATAAAGTGATCGGGTTGATGTCTTTATATGTCACAAGCTTCAAATCGGAATATATTTTTATGGCATGCCGTGCTGCTTATATTAATCAAACAGTTAAAACGCCAATGCCGCTGCTAAAATAAAGCGTCTGTGGATGAGAGTCCAAAACAAGGACTGGTGGGACGTTGTCCTGCTCCACTTCACAGAAGGAGAATTTTAGAATGACACAAAGGTCATTTATGACACTTTATTCAACAACAACAACAACAATTTGTTATTTGCATCATACGTTATTATGTCATTTCTACGTTATTGCACATGCGCAGTACTTTCCAGTTTTGCTTTTCAATCCAATCAACTGTTTACATACCCTCTCGATCGGATTACAAAATGTTTAAACCACCCCTTACAATCCGAATGAAATTTTAATCGGATTTCACCAATTCATTCTGATTGACGTGGTTACATGTGACTTTTTTACTCTGACTGTGCTAGTAGTCCGATTACAATTGGACTATTAGGGTCCATGTAAGCGCAGCTGTCACATGATTCTTCAGAAATCATTCTAATATGCTGATTTGCTGCTCAAGAAACATAATTTATTAGTACCAATTTTGCAAACAGTTAAGTGTTCTTCTATTAAGTGCTTCTATTAAGTGCTTATTAAGTGCTGCTTAATATTTTGGCAGAAACCATGATACAAGATTATTTGATTAATAGAATTTCAAAAGAACAGAATTAATATAAAAAAAAAAAAAATTGTAACATTATTAATGTCTTTACTGTCTCCATTGAAAATTTGAATCAATTAAACATCCTTGCTGAATAGAAGTATTCATTTCTTTAAAACTTTTGAATGGTAGTGTTTGTTTACACACAAGTTTTATTTTAATTTGGTCTAACATGATTTACATTTTTATAACACTTTAGACCAACTTAAATCGCATGCATGCATTTTAAATGAATAAATACTGGTACATAGAGTATTGTCTATTTTTTCACTGTTGTATTTTTGCCGGGTTTTTTTTAAACAGTTCTGTTTTTAGGTTTGAAAAGTTTGTGGTGAAAGGAGAAATATCTTTGTGTATTATTTTTGAATTCGGTAAAGGCGCTGTCTGAAAGGCATATTTTAGCAGAGCACGGCTGAGCAGCATATGACTGACACTGTGTATACTGAAACACATTTCCTCTGATTTACACTTCCTCCTGTATGCCTCCCATGACCTCCACCCCTACCACACACTTGAACACACCATGCATCATCTATTCTTTCCCTTCTCCGCCTCCATCGTTCTTCTCTCTTTGGCCGTTTTCTTTCCTCTATTATCCACCCTCCATTTCTGATTCACCATCCTTTCAATGGCCATAGCCTTTCTATTCCTGTCATTTGAGATTGTGTGTGCAAAAGCATTAGTGGGGATGTGTGTGTGTGTGTGTGTGTGAGAGAATGCAGTGGTTTGTGTGTGTTCAATATGCCATGTATAGTGATTCTTTATGAGATCTAAGGCTTCATAGTTATTCGAAAGAAGATAACAATAATTACCAGATTCTGACTTTTTCTTGGCAAGAAATTGGCTCACGTAAAATGCACTGCTGTGATGATGATGCTAGAGGATTGTGGGCTGTTGCCAGAGCATTGCTTTGGTGTTCTGAATGATTTTGAACATGTTTTTATGTGGTTGTACTTGCTAGGTTGTTCTATTTCTTTGTGTTTCTATGCGTGTTTCTATGCGTTCTATGTGTTTCTCATATCCCCCCCCCCCCCCCATATTTTATAATTTATTCCTGTGATGGTAAAGCCGAATTTTCAGCATCATTACTCCAGTCTTCATGATCCTTGTCACATGATCCTTAAGAAATCATTAAAATATGCTGATTGGTTGTTCAAGAAACACTTATTATTATCAATGTTGAAAGCAGTTGTGATGCTTAGTATTTTTCTGGAAACTGATAGATTTTCTTTGATGAATTGGAAGTTCCAAACAACAGAACAATGTAAAACCTTTTACTGTCACTTTTGATCAGTTTAATGTTGTCCTTGCTGAAGGAAAGTGTTCATTTCTTTGGGGTAAAAAAAACGAAACACCAAACTTTTGAACGGTAATGTATGTGTTTTGTATTTAATCCATGCATATGGTAGAACCCAGCTCATACACTTGGATTTTCTTTGAAAAGACATCAAAACAAAACTGTTAATTACAAAAAGTGTCATTTTAAATAATTATGCTTCTGTACCAGGCACCTGCTGCTAAGCATTTTGACATCCTGGGCACTGAATATTAATGTGAGATTGCTTTCCACTATTTTAATTTTCATGCACGTTGCAATCTGAGAATTCACTCCAGCAGCAGTAATAGTACTTTTCAATTAACCTCAGTAATATTCATCTAGAATGGCCCTCGATCCATCTCTACCAGACATCAAACATATTACTTTTCCACTTGCATTAGTTGTGTGTGTACATGTTTTGTGATTGACCTTTTCGTGTGCCTTGTACACATTGTTTACTTAGTTTGCCCCAACACACATTTATGAAAAAGCTGTTTGTTTCTTGGGGGCAGGATAGAAAAAAATAGCCTTATTTACTCTGTGTTTCCACTCGCCAAACCAATTACTCCACCCTCATTGAGTTCATATTGTTTGACCTTTATCAGAGAGAGAGAGAATGAGAGCAAATCAGAGACGAGGAGAGACACTGCATGTTCCTGGAGGAGAAACTAGCAGTGTTCATTCTCATATCCCTATATTCAATATTTCAGAATGCAATTAGAGGAGCTAATTACCTTAGCAGCCTTTACAATGGCTGCGGCTCTGATGGTCTCTAATTAGATTTGGAGTGGAGAAAAACCCCCATAGAAGAATTAAGGCTTTCTCTGCTGTTTTTGAAATGTATGTGGGAACTCTATTTCAGACATGGGTGAAGTATGTTCGCTCAGGCGTATCGTAACATTGTTCGTTCTTGTTTGTTTTTTGCATGTCAGCCCCTGTTATGTCGTTCCATGTGTCACTTGCTTTCTCGTCCTCGTCATCAGGTATACACAAGCGCTGGGTGCTGGTGGTTACTGTCATCTCTGAGTGCAAGAAGTCAGGATCAAAGACTGTGTCAGGCTCAACAAACACACTGGCTGTAAACAAAGCTCAAATAAAAGCCCTGCCCATGCAAACAATGAGCTTGTAGTTTTGACTCTCCTTTTATGTTGTCTCCATCCGTTTGTTTACTCTCTGTTTGTTACTTTAGGCCTTTTGATGCAATGCTCCCCCAATCTTCCATTTAACTCACATTTGTCTCTGGCCCTGATCGTCAAACATAAAATACTGGTGTTGGAAGGGTTTATTATGAGCCTTTTTTCACACAAAGGGTCCGAAATTAACTTTTTTGCTCACCTGCCATGGGGACTGGTAGATGAAAAAGTCCACCAGCCAAGCATATTTTTTACAGGCCATTCATTTCAGTACAATTAATTGAGGTATTATGTTGAATGAATAAAAGTACAAGCAAAATTAAGCAAGCGAAAAGAAGTAGCTACTGTGTGGGACCATTTCGACAGAAAGGGCGACGAAGTTACTTGCAAAATATGCTACGTGGTATTAAAATAAAGCAGTAGGCCTAGTGCAAGTACAATGCAATATCACTTGCGATGCAAACATCCACAAGCAAATGAAAGGCGCTTTCCGAAGTTGGCCAACTAGGTTGACGTTATCTCTGTATTCCCGGGGCATCTGTGCCATCGGAGACCCAGACTAACCCCACATCATGTAGACATGTTACTTTTTTTAAGTAAAAACTAGACAAGCTGTGGATTGAGGTAGGCCTGCTATTTTTATTTGACGAAAAAAACGTAGTTTGATGAAAAAAAGCCGTTTTTTCAAAGCTTCAAACTGATTCAGTGTTTTCTTTTCGTCATCTTAAATTAATTATTTAAGTCAAAAAAATATATTTAGTGTAGGTCTATTTTAGGTGTGAAAAAGGTTCACACACGCTTCTTGAGGCACACACACGCAAGGTCTCTCGCTCTCTCCCTCTCTGCCGTGCGTGTGCTACACGGTTTGGAGCACAGTATGTGCGAGCTCTTTCTCGCTCACTCTAGATTCCGGGAGATCAATTTGCGGGCATCAGGGAGCTGCTATCAATATGCGGGAGACTCCCGGAACTTCCGGGAGACTTGGGATGTCTGGAACATTCACCCGCCAGTGTGGCGGATAGCCTTTTGAGATTTACTCGGCAAACGGAAAATCTACCCGCATTTGGTGCTTGGCGGGTGTTAATTTCGGACCCTGTTCACACAGCTGCAGGATACGGTTGGTTACTGCCTGTTCACATACCGTTCAGTTGTGAACATAAAATGGTTACTAACCATGACAAAACTTTAGCCAGGAAGATCAGTTCGATATTATCGGCACAGGACAGCTTATTAATTTATTTAAAAAGAAGTGAAAAATTTATAAATAAATAATATTTCACCACAAGAAATGTTTTATATATTATATTAGTATATTATTATTAATAATCAGAAATGGTCTCATATTAATTGATAAACATGTTTGTGAAATAATATAATAATAATAATTCACAAAAAATGAAATTGTTTATTAAATATATTATATTCTTATATTATGTTATATTAATTATTTGTTTTTGTATAAAATAAGTATTCATTTCACTTCAGAAAATGTTGTGAAATGATGATGATGATAATAATAATAATTATAAGTTATTATTATTTGTTGATTTTTTTTTTTTTTTTTTTTTTTCAAGGAGTCATCACAAGACAATCAAATAATATAAAGTTTTTATAATGTATACATCAACTTTATTTTGGCCTCCCTCTCTACATATGACCATCAATCAAAAAAAAAAAAAAAAACATTTCAGCTGAAGAGTAACAAACCAACACCCAGATATACCTCTGCGAATCATATTCTTCATCTTTACAGACTTAAGCCCTATTTATTAGCACTGGATTAGTATTAACCTTGTGTGATTTAGAAATTACCCCACCACATCTGAATTTCGTGTGGCGCATTCGCACGGGATAAGCGACGCCTGTGATTTATCTCCTGGATATGGTGTCAATAGGCTATTGCTTGGAAATGTATTCTCATTATAGCTGTATGATATATCATGAACAGAAGAATGTTCCTTACCGCATGCTGCTATACATGTCATCTCCATTTAATCATTATTTTAGTTTTTGCTCTTCTGATGGTTTTCAGCTTTCTCTTTCTGCAAAGTGTAGTTGTATGGTGTATATAGCGATATGACCCAGCACCCAAAATACTATCAAAACCCTCGAGCCTCCATTCTTCGCGAAAGATGGATAAAAAAGGGCACCGGAAACAAAAACCTTGAAAAAAATTATATACGACCCCACCAAATCACAGAGATGCCGATTCGCACGGGACTAATATTATCACAGGACCTCGGTTTTCGGCGAAATATGGTAGGTCATTTGCGGGGGAATTTTTACTTTACAAATTACAGACATGGCCGATTTGCGCGGGATTAAGATCACAGACAACCTCCGCAATTATTACAAATGACTAGAGGTCACCAGGTAATACTTATCCCGTGCGAATAGGGCTTTAGAGAGTGGAACTTAATTTAGGCAGTGCAAACAGTATGATTGAAGAGGGCAACTCAACCTAGATATTTATTTCTTTAGCAAGCCAACGGAAATGACATTTACTGTCTAAACACAGTGGAGTATCTCAGGAAAAGAGACAGCGATCAAGCTGATAGTCTAAAAATGTAAAGCTAGTTAATCTGCCCTCCTCACAGCTCTGTGAAGATTCATTAGGTATTCTTGAAATGTTCATGATTGAGTGTTTGAACTCCTGAATAAGCAGTAAGTGTCGTCTCGAGTCGGTTTGCGTTTCTGCCTTGGTACTTGAGCTGGTGCGTATCAATCTTTTTGTCTGTGTTTCCACTGAGGGTGGGCTGTCACACTGCTCTCGGCAGAACCCAAACAGAATGCTCCCTAACGTCCGAGTTGAAGACAGGAGCCGCGTCTTTCCTCTCTAGGGAATACAGCTGAATGTTTAGCTCTTTAAGATGGTGTTTTCAACCTTTCAGAAGGAGTGGGGGGAAAACCGACGGCTGGTTTTGAGAGCAGATCTCATTTGAGTCTGGCATACTGATGTCTTCCCCTGGGCAGGGAAGGTTTAATGACAGCATGGAAGCACTTTCAAATGTTCCCAGCACTCAGTACTCAGAACAGGCTTCCGGAAAGCCTTGTGTGATTGCACATAGATCACGGGATAGTGACTAATGACTCCAGTGGTTTGGAGTTTTTTTTTTCTTTCAATGCCTGTTATGAATTGAGAGCTCTTGAATCTGATTCATGTGGGTCTCCTTTCCCTATCAAGACCGATTCTCCACGGCTTTAATTTGAAGATTGTGTGGTGCTATGTGCTCTCGATCTTCTCTTTTGTGTGTTTGTTTGTGTGTTCATTAATGACTGGTGCTGGTTTGATCATTATCTGATTCATCCTGAAGCTGTTCTCTGTTGTGGAAACCGAGGGGTCAAGGTTTTGCTGGTTAGCATGGTCCAGTTAGCCTCTGCTGTAATTCAGGGATGCAAACAGTGCGCTTTTCGGCGGGGGGTAATGAATTGGGATGGGCTTTTTCCTTTTTGTTTAATTTTGATTATTGATAAGTCATTTAAAAATATGACTAGAAAAATAGCACTACTAGATTATTAATAATACATCGCTGTTTTTGAAAAATAAACTTCTAAAAGGAAAAGTTGATAGGTGAATTGGTGAAGCTAAAGAGTGAATGAACACCAGTAAACTAAGGCATATGACACATCCTAAATGAATATATTAATCAGATATTCTAGATACACAACATAAACGTAACATTACAACTTGTTTCTGGACAAAAGGACACAAATGCAAGTGAACTTGTTATGTGCTTACCATAATGTGTAACTCCTGTTGTGGGTGCGCTCTTCCAGTAACAACGCACAGAAACATGGGCATCTAAAACAAAGAATTCACAATATCCTATAGTATTCTCATTATAATGTTAAATTGGCGCTGCACATCTTGCACATAACTTTATTTTCATCTACTTTATCAAGTGCTTCCAGACAGGCTGCGCGTTTTCTAAACCATGACGAGAAAAATAACCCTGCTGGATAATTATTCATCAATGTGTTTGAAAAAGAAGCATCTAAAAGGAACATGACTGTCTTAAATAACCCAATCATAGTCAATAATGTTGGGCATTTCCGTTTGAGCTGATGCTGAAGAGTGAATGAACATCGTTAAACTGAAGCGCTTTGCTGCTAGCGGGTTAATGAACTCCACCAACACATACTATATGAGATTAATCAGATTTAGGCAATACAAATACTGCAACTTACATCTGCACAAAAGAAAGCAAATGCGCACGTGAACTTGAACATGCTCGCACAACTCCCATTGTGGATGCGCTTTTCAACAACGCTGAAACATTTACACATTAGATCACAAAAGTGTTCTCATTATAATATTATGTATATGGCAGATTGGCTCTGCACGTCTTGCACTTTACTGTATTTTCATGGTCAAAGTGATTCCATTGCGGACTTTTAAATCTCTGATCTCTAAAAAATGTATTTCGCCTGGTCTGGACGGCATGTCCTTACGTTAACCAATCAGACCTCAGGTACCGCCCAAAATGCCGCAATAACCATTCAGAAAAAAGAAATAGTCACGGGCACGGCAATCATTATTTTTATGATCGATCGTTGCTGTAATGTCCGAGTACTCGTTTACATCCCTAGTAATGAACATTACATCCCATTGCATTACATTTATCACAACTTCCTGACCTTCATCCTCCAATCCAACCCTCTTTTCATTTAGCTGTTTGCATGTGGTGGTTGTGCGATAAGATGCACTTATCAACGTGTAACAAAACATAATGCTTTTTCTGTTTGCGTGATGTCAGTCACATCTCAGTACTCGACATCCTAAAGCATTTTAATTGAACTGTGCATTAAACACAAAGTGAGTGTTCAAATGGCTAAAGAGAGAGAGCAGAATTGTTGGGCAGAAGGGAAGGGACGAGAAGACAATGTTGTATTGGAAGAGACTAAATAAATAAAAGTCTGTGTACTGTGCTGACAGACAGTCTGATGTGGTGTCTTCACGTCTGTAACAGGGAACGAGAGACTGGGAGTGAATAGATGTACCATTTTCTTCCTCTCTCACTTTCCACTGTGCTTTTGATGTGACAGGCAATTGCAGCTCTCCCACCGAGTGTGGGGAGTAAACTTGTTGTTCTGACGACCTCTTTAAATCTCTTCTGTCCCTGTCTATCGACTCACCTCTCTCTCTCTCTTTCAGTCACGCATTGCCAATTATTTTGCTCTCAGCGGCTGTGTGATTGCACTTAAAACGCTGGCCAGAGGGAGGACTGCTCACCTTTTGAAAGAGGGCAGAATGAAGAAAAAAAAGAAGGAAATTTTGTAGATAATGGGATTGAATGAGTCAGGGCAGGTGAAAAACTGGAGGGTGGAGAGGCGTTTTGTTGACACAAGCTGCAAACCCTAGTGTGCTGCGACTGCTGCCTACACACACATCACTTCAGACATCATACTCTGCTGAAAAAAACAACTTAAACCAGACTAAGATGTGTTGTTGATCTTTAAGATAGTCTAGCTGATCTACCATACTGGTCTCACAGGTATTTAACTGGTCTCACAGGCAGCCAGACCAGCTGACAAGTGTCCAAAACCCTTATAAACCAGTCCAGGCTGATGGGTCATTGTGAACATGCAGTTGTTTGTTTGTTTTTTTGTCATTCCTTGTAAGATACTGTGGCTGTGCAAAAATATCGATTTTTTTTTTCACAATAGTGTATCGATATTCCAACCTCTTGATACTTAAAAAAAAAATCATGTTTTAAACGGATTTAAAATGACGTTAGCATTTCATCAAATCCCAGTGTCAAACGACCTCCTCAGTTCCTGTAGATCGCTGTCTACGCTGCCCGTCGTACATTCACACGGCCAATGTCTCAAAGTAATTGGGAGCGAGCATGGCGGAAAATGTAAGAGCGCCTCTAGCTTGCAGAGCCAACGTGTGGGTGCACTTTGTTTTTAAAATAAGTCGGGGAGTAATGAACAAGATGAAACAAATGCCGTTTGTAAGCTTTGCCAGGCTACACAAAAATATTCAGGAAACAAGCAACTTGCGTTATTACTTAAGACACCACGCTGATGGCACTGCAACCTCTGCCGAAATCTGTTGATTCAAGGCAACCTACACTGGATAATAACACCAACAAGCTTCCGTCTACCTCAGCTCGTGCAAAGATGATGTTTGCAGCATAGTCAAGTCACCTTTATTTATATTGCGTTCTTTGCAAAACAGTTTCAAAGCAGCTTTACAGTGATAACAGGAAATGAATGCAACGTTTGTTAAAGCTTTTACAGCAGCTCTAGAAGAAAATGGTGTCATTGTCCATATTAAGTTCGTTCAGTACTTCATTTAGGTTGAAAAAATCATTAGTTATTAATTTAGTTTATACAGCAGCTCTGTAGAAAACAGTGATGTCATCGATCAGTTCAGTTCTCATACAATGGTATCAATGCAGAAAAAGTAAATACTACTTTACTTTAAAGGATATTATTGTGTATTATGAAAACAATGTTAACAAAGGTCTAGAATACATTGTTAATTTATTTATACTCCTGGCTAAATTTTATATTCATAAGCAAAAATATTTAAATTCATCCCCAATATTTAAAATGTTTAAATTAGAATTTGATCTCTTCATATCTTCTCTGAAAATGTTAAAAAACAAAGTCATTAACGTGTGTAAAATATTTTGATTCCATCATTGGTTCCCCTGCATCCAATTAATGTTTCTTCTTGATTTGTACTATTGTATGCTATTAGGGGTGGTTAATCTGTCTGATTTCCCGATTCGATTCGATTACGATTATTGAAGTCCCGATTCGATTACAGTCGATTTTCGATTATTAACGATTCTCGATTAGCGATTATTGATTTTCTATTTCACAACAGTAAACGAAAATACACTACAAAGTGATTGCAGTATTAAAAAAAGTCAGCTGCTGAATTACTTAACTCTTTTATTAAGTAACAACAACTTAAAACACTTTCTGTGTCGAGTAGTTATAACTTCAGAATTATTTGTATGTAGCTTATGTTCTGTAGAACACAGAAATGAATACATCACATTGTGTTGTGACTCATCAAGTTGAACTAAACAATAACAAATGAATGAAAGGCTTATTTCCTCTACGAAAAGAGGTCAGAACCAACATACTGTAGAAATTGGACAATTTTCTTCTAGAAAGACAAGGTGTTGTTCAGGTGGAGGAAGATGAAGGTTGCAGTCGAAACATGTCAAGGTAAAGAAAAAGTTTATAATGTAAAAAAATTTTTGCATTATATGCGGTTACAACAGCTGTCAGCAGCGCGTCCTCATCCATATCAAGCGCCTCGTCCCCTGAGGCGGCGGCAGCGCGGGCGGGAGCCGGCGGCTGCGCGTCCGGGAGGGAGGGAGGGGGGGGGCGGAGAAGGAGATATAGACGCTCGAGGGAGTCATTCCGGCGAGCGTTTGCATCAGAAAACGACGGCAGTGCGGCTCGTGAGCGGCAGCTGGGCGTCTGTGAGGGGAGGCGGAGAAGGCGAGAGCGAGGCTCGAGGGAGGGAGTCCAGCGAGCGCATCACGTTGGCCACCGGCTCCGGCGGCCTTTGAGAACGGCGCTTCTTTGCGCGGTCCTGCAAAGGGCGGAGTGACAGCTTGAGGGTTGCGTACTTCGAGCTGAGTGCGTCGCTGAGCTCACAAACCCCCTGAGGGCAAGAGCTGCGTGTTCCTGGCCCAGGCAGAGAGCGCAGATCACATGGCGGTCTCCGTCACTGAGCGGGGCTCTGCACGAGCCGCAGGAAGTGCAAGGCATCTTGAAAAAGACGCTCGGTGCTCTTTTAGACAGTAAGTTTTGCAAGAAAGGATACGTCGCCGGATAGCGTAGCTCGCACGGATGGCTGAAGGTGGCGAAGACGGCCGGCTTCTTCAGGCGCTGTCCTAAGCTGGCTTGTCGCTTCCACGACGGCGGCGGCGGCGTCTCTCTAGATCCAGCGATACGGCAATAATAATAATGCAATTTTTTTTTTATATAATAAAAAAACGATTTTTAAAAATTTAATAATCGATTCATACTCGTCCATAACATACTCGCGATTAATCAATAATCGATTTTTTTCACCACCCCTATATGCTATGTTGTATTTGTTCTATCTGCAATAAAAAAAACACATTTTTTAGACCAACCTGGAAGTTAGTATCATCCTGGTTCCATTGACAAAAAGCCTATAGGATTTTTCCATTGGATTTTAGATTTAGAAAATAAGCTCTGTGACCAGCAAAAGTTTATGATTCTGACATGTTTTTACATCTAGATGATCTTCACAATTGAACACTTTTATTAATTTTACATCCTAAATACAATTGAGTTTTCCTGATTGGGAGTGATGGCATTTAATATCCCTGACAACCTCGATAGTCTCATCGGTAGTCATTTGTCAGCAACCTCTCTTTTCAAAACACACAAAAGCTTTAAAAAAAAAAAAAAGGAGTGGAGTATTACTGATGTATTTTTATGTTGTAGAATAAGATGTGAAAATACGGATGTTAACCACGGATGTTTTTTAGGCATTTAACCAATACCTCATTTTCAGTTGCATCAAAGTTGTTTTTTGAATAACTCATTTCTGGATTTTGGGACTCCTAGATGATTTAAGAGTAAGCCATGAACCAAACTAACCAGCTATGAGGTGAATTTCAACAGTACAAACTTTGATTTGAAGGGTAGATGACAAATAAGGGTGATACAGCATTTTTTTTAAACAAAGTTCTAAATTGCTTGAGATTGTATGAATTTGTAAAGTTCAACTACTGTTGTTTTTGAAACTGTTAGAGGTTAGCAGATTTTTTTCTCATTATGTAATTTATTAAGCTTTTCTCACAGCTCCAGGCAAAATATGTCCTGCGGTGTGACATGACATTACTATAAAATTCAAATATTGAAATATTATTAATTTCAAATACAAATCAGGTATGTTTTAAGTTTAAAAAGTATTCTTAAAGAATAATCATTAAAATGCTTTTTTTTCTTTTTTTCACAGCTATTTTTCGATTATATTCTTTGCTTGTGCCATCTTTTACCACTCACGCCAGTGGAAATATTGTGTAAAATGACAAAAAATATTTGAAAATGTTTTTTTTTTTTTTTATATATAGTTATATTATGCAATGTTTTCAAATGCATATAATTATTTAAGCTAGTTAACATAGTAAAAGTCATTTAATTGTGTTTGAAGTGATGTCACACCACAGGACGAAATGAGACACTGTATGAACATTTATGGTGAAATTTATTGAATACTTTTGTAACAAAAAAAATCATTTGCATCTCTATTTGAACATTAATGAAAATGCAACATATCAGTACAATCTTATTACTTAGTGTATGAATTTGAACTAAAAACATAGTGAACAAGACATACTGAATAATTAACATTTTGGAGTCGTCAAATCAGACCCAGTCATAAAGCCCATTCATTTCTATTTTTAACTTAAAAGACTAAACAAATATCTTGTTTCTGAAGAGAAAGTCATTAAAATCATGCTAAAAGAATTAAAAGCATGTTCAAATCATCAATTCAGCTCTTTGAACAAAGATTCCAGTGAACAAGAGAAATTTGACATTCTGGAGTCGTCACTAACAAAAGATCAGACCATAAACATGATAAGCTGTTAGAGCCCATCCATCCATCTTCTTCCACTTATCCGGGGCCGGGTCGCGGGGGCAGCAGTGTAAGCAGAGATGCCCAGACTTCCCTCTCCCTAGACACTTCCTCCAGCTCTTCCGGGGGGACACCGAGGCGTTCCCAGGCCAGCCGGGAGACATAGTCCCTCCAGCGTGTCCTAGGTCTTCCCCGGGGTCTCCTCCCGGAGGGACGCACCCGGAACACCTCCCCGGGAAGGCGTCCAGGAGGCATCCGGAACCAGTGTTAATTTTGACAGCAAATTTTGATTTAGTTTTAGTCTTAGTCTTTTGACTAAAATGCCATTTAGTTTTAGTCATATTTTAGTCATCTAAATTATTTTAGTTTTAGTCTAGTTTTAGTCGACGAAATACTATAAGATTTTAGTAGACTGAATCTACAGTAGATTTAGTCGACTAAAATATTATGGGTTTAGTTAAATTGTAATGCATTAATTAAGAATTCCTCTAAAATGTCCAAACCCATATACTCCCGGAGAAAACATTTATTAACCTATTAATATGAATGATTTTTAGGTTTGAACATGCAATACAGATACAGATTTAACTATTGTGACTTAAAAAATATCTTAAAATTAAATAAAACCACTTTTCCTAAAGTAAAACACAGTCTTCTTTTCAATGAATGATATATGCATTCTTTGTAACTACTTGCATACATCATTATTTATTCTTTCAAGCAGACATATTTATTTGTATGCATTAAATATAATTAATCCTTATTAAAGCTATTAACAAACAGTGAATGCTTTTCTTTTGTTGCTTGAATATTAAGGACACAGACCGCATTAGGTTTATTGCCACTGTCACTTTAAGACATCAGATCATGTCCAATGACATGCGGATACAATTGCACTGATACACATCCGATACACTCACTGTTTAAGTGTTAATTACCTTTACGGGCAAAATGCTTTTTCTCTCCATGTTCTACAGTGTTTCAAGACCTTCAAAACTCTGAAATATCTCACAATCTAAAATTCACAGTCATTCAAACGGCCTCTCATCGTACCTCATTTATTGACGCAAAGGAATGCGTGAATGGACAGTAATGACGACGACTGTTAAACGGAAAAATGTCTTAACTGTTAAAGACATAACCAACATAGATTACATGAATACTCTCCAAAACGGACATTTAGACATAATGCTGTGTGTATTTGTCCATTCAGACACGAAAGAGAGCTCAATTCAGTCCTCGCGCGCTGTATAGGTGTCTATTGTGCATGGCTGCACGCTTCAGGTCGGGTGTGTGCCGTACGGAATAGAGCTCTTTTTTTTTTTTTTTTTTTTAGCTCTTATTCAGATCTATATGTCATTATGTCTGCTCTACTCATTCTCCCAGACGTTTAAATTTTTTAAAGTTTTGAGACCGCTCGTTACAGTACAAATGTGCGCATCTATCACACACGCAGGACATTAGTTCTGACTGGATCGCTTCCCAGATCGTCACTATCTAACGTTTTCGTCTCGTTTTTATTCGTTGACGAAAATGTCAATAGATTTTCGTCATAGTTTTTGTCATTCAAAACTAGGTTTTATTTAGTTATCGTCTCGTTTTCGTCTGTGAAAAAATGTCGTTGACGAATAATTTTCGTCATTATTTTCGTCAACGAAATTAACACTGTCCGGAACAGATGCCAGAGCCACCTCAGTTGACCCCTCTCGATGTGGAGGAGCAGCGGCTCTACACTGAGTTCCTCCCGAGTGACCGAGCTTCTCACCCTATCTCTAAGGGATCGTCCAGCCACCCTGCGGAGAAAGCTCATTTCGGCCGCCTGTATCCGGGATCTTGTCCTTTCGGTCATGACCCAAAGCTCATGACCATAGGTGAGAGTAGGAACGTAGATTGACCAGTAAATCGAGAGCTTTGCCTTGCTGCTCAGCTCCTTCTTCACCACGACAGACCGGTACATCGACCGCATTACTGCAGAAGCTGCACCGATCCGTCTGTCAATCTCCCGTTCCATCCTTCCCTCACTCGTGAACAAGACCCCAAGATACTTAAACTCCTCCACTTGAGGCAGGAACTCTCCTCCAACCTGAAGTGGGCAAGCCAACCTTTTCCGACTGAGGACCATGGCCTCGGATTTGGAGGTGCTGATACTCATCCCAGCCGCTTCGCACTCGGCTCCAAACCGTCCCAGTTTTGTCCTCTTTCTTTGCTCATGCCTAAAAACTGACAAAAATCACTTTAAAAACAATGATCAGTGACTGTTAACATACACATACAACAAACAAATGAAGACAGATATATATATATATATATATATATATATATATATATTTATGTTTAATATATGTATAATATAGGTATATTATGTATAATGAAGACAGATATATATTTGTTTAATATATGTATAATGTAGGTACATTATATATAGTATTTACAATATTTGTTTAATATATATAGAGACAGAGATATATTTATATTTATGTTTAATATTGCGAACATAACAGACGAGAAATCTAGCTAGATGTCTGACTTAATTATGTCACACTACAGGACGGGCTGTCACACCACAGGACTTTTCACCTTTTCAGCCATTTTGAGTCATTGCTATACAAGACTGACCTTGGGCATTACAGTAACTGAATAAGTTCATTGTTTTAAACCTGAATATGACTCTTTTCTAAAAATATTTTTCTTTTTTCTCGAACTAGATCAGTCACACCACAGGACTATCAAAAATGGACACGTTCATGGTCTGACAGAAATGATGAAATTTATCAAATTAATAAGAGATTAACACTCACCTTTTAACCTCCTTAGCACATCCAAACATCTGGGGGACTTCCTGGTAGGGGGCTTGACTAAAGAACCCCTATGGCTGTCCATGTAACTGCCAGTACAAAAATCTAATATCCTATGTCACACTGCAGGACATCGTTTGTGTTTCAAAACTAAATGTACTGTAAATATTATTTTAGTACTTTTTAGCATTTTGAAAACTTAAGTTAATTAAGTAAATACATACAAAATAATGCCTAGGCATTTATTAGCTGCTCCAAACATATCTGCTTTATTTTACTAATATTTACATTTGATGAGTCATCAATGTTACAGTCACACCACAGGACATTTTGGTATTCACCTTGAAATATGAACAACACCAAATACATTGTACGTCCCAAAATCATAATATTGAAATAAAATGATGTTCTATGCCCCACTGGCATGTGTTTTTTTAGTTGAGAAATGCAGTTCAGTAAACATTTACACTTAATTACAGAAAAAACATGCGTCACGTCATCTGCCCTGAAGCAAAAAAAAGTATTTGAAAATCAGACAAAAGTATAAGACCGTGTACTTAATGGCTTTAATGAAGGAAATGACTGCAATCCCATGAAGCACTGTGAATGACATAAATTAAAAAATGATGTAAAAAATATATTTAGAAATATATATTTTAAGTTTATTGCAAAAGATGCATATTATGCTTACAAATATTGAAGTAGTTTGATAGTGTTATTCGCAGTGCTGCATAGGAGTGGGCGGGTGGTTCGCTTGTCGTCACACTTTGCTTGTAATTCTTTGATTGGTGGAGATTTCTCTTCAAAATCCTGATGTAGTTTTTCCACCAGAAATTGTGTTGTTAAACATGGTTATTAAAAAAAATAAGTTGAAATAATGTGCACTGATGGCTTCAACAAAAGCGTATTCCATCAATTCACAACCTCGCAGCTCACAGTAGGTCTGCATGTCTTCAATGGTTTGTAAGTTATCTTTTAAAAGTTGTTTCCCTACATGGAGAAAATAATGGGATTTTTACCTCAAGAACCCGACTGTAACTACAGAACTTCCCTCTTGTATGTTATAGACTCAATTTCAGTAGCTTCTCTTTGTTATTAAGTGTCGTTCTCCTTTATCTCATGTTTTGAGGATGCTGCTGTGTTATTGAGAAGTGCAAGGTGTTCCCCGCTTAACCTTCCTCCACTCCTCTAATTGTTAAATGAATCCTTAACTTGTTTGCATTTGCATTAACTGCTAGATTATGTTAATTGCCAGGCTTCACTTGGCAGAGCGGTTGTTTGATATTATAATGGAGATGAGGTTAGCAGAGAGTGGTGCATTTGCTGGAGTACTAGGAGGGATCAGCACATACTCTTTAGCATTTGTCTTTGCTCATATGCACGACAAATTGAATTCACAGTTGCCGATAAGAGGATGCAAGTTGCCCGACATGTTAACCTCTGATACCCAGGCAGGTTGCTTGCTTGTCAAGCGCTGGAAGGGTTTTGTGGGTTAGCACCTCATCTAAGAGCTCCCTCATCACTGCCAGCTCATTCACACAAAGTAAAGCCAGGTTTCTCAGGGAATAATGGGTTTTATTAGCTCTATGCACGGACACTTTTCCTAGGTAAAAAGCCTGCTCCTCACTAACTGACCTTTCTGCTCATAATCTTTCCAAAAGTTACCAATTATCTCTTTTGCATCTCCAGTTCAACCGACAGACCATGCAAATTCCACAAATAGATGCCAAATGGTGCTTGTGTGTTTGCATGGTGGTCTGATTTTATTTTGGTGAGGAAATATGTGAAAAGGTAAAAAGTGAGCATGTAAAAAGTCATTTAATTGATCAACCCTTTTGCTTGTTTAAGCTGTGAGGGTAACACCATGTCCTAAATACACGCGAAGCGACGCTGCAAAGTGGTAAAAGGTTTCTTTTTCATGTTAATCAGAGTTTTTGTCCCAACCAGCCGCGACGACGACACACAACAATTCTATTTTAGAAACGGTTTCCATTTTTCTGCGACGTCGCGGCTGAAACAACAAACGCAAAGTGTGGCAATGATAATCTCAGGTACTGTTTATGTGGTTTATTTAATGTTAAAAGCATGCAATGTGACTTTTGAACATCATTTATTGCTCCCAGCTTTGTAGCTGTAAAAGCAACAATGGATAATTCACCTCAGATCTTGAAATTAAACAAATGGAAACTAGAACGTTCAATCTGTGAACAAACAAGTGTACAAAGATTGTTTTAGTAACTCAGTAGCCTATGTATTTTTTATGTTTTAATGGTGTAATTTGTGAATTTGATTATGTAGCCTACTTATTCATTTTCTTGCGAGTGCGACTCTCTGGTGCTGTGCTGGCGAGAGACTCCACCCACACGCTGTCCTGATTGGCTGTGGGTTTTGATTGATTTCGACTCATCTCGCAGTCGCGCCACGTGTAGTGTGGACAGACAAATTATTTGTCGCTGGAATCTTATCGCATGGCTAGGACACGGTGTAAAGGACCTGATATATAGTTCAAGCAAAATCAAAGACGAACTAGTGTGACATAATTTCAAACAAAATTTTGAATAAAAAAGTTTGTTTGGAGTTTATAATCAGGAGTTCGAACTTTCTGGAAATGTTTGCTCCGCCAGGTAAACTCCTTCAAACTACCATTGGTAATTTCTGATTATGTACAGTAATAGGTGGGTGTGGCTCTGGAGCTCCACCTTCTTTAATGTGGTAATCTTCTTTGGTTGATTTCTTCTGTTCAGTCCCTTAAAGACGCGAGTAAAAACATGAACATTAGAGAGCTGCTTTATAGTTGTATTCTACTAAAGTTGTAATTCTAATTGAAAGCATCACTGACACATTTTTTTTTTCATGTTTCATGCTGTAAACCTGCTTGCCATATTGTATATTGCTATATAAATTAACGTGGCATGACTCAAGAACCGTATTGCAGAGCTCATGCAAACATATCCACATCGCTATGATCTGATGCTTTCTTAACTGCTGTTTTCTCACCGCTGTCATTTTTGTTGTTGCATTTATTTT
The DNA here is from genome assembly GCA_026230005.1 of Gila orcuttii. Taxonomy (NCBI): domain Eukaryota; kingdom Metazoa; phylum Chordata; class Actinopteri; order Cypriniformes; family Leuciscidae; genus Gila; species Gila orcuttii. The sequence goes on along the minus strand of JAPDVR010000007.1, from coordinate 26,912,835 downwards.
GTTATTGAGAGGAAAGAGTGCAGCACAAACCTGCATATTCATCTAAGAGCAATAGCGTGGGTTAGGAGGTTTGCTAACAGTATACTGCTGAAAAAGGTATTTAAAGCTTCTTTTTACCCCTAACCAAAGAACACAAATTACTTGTTCTTCTTCAAAAGTTGCTAAATGGGCAGCTGGCTCAAGAGGGAGTCTTTGGAGCACCTGAGTTATACCATCTGCTCAGGTCAGGGAATTGACATAAAATTTAACAAGGTTCAGCTGCACACTGTAGTGAATTTTTCTCCTTTGATAGTTTTTAAGTGAATAGATGGTGAAGAGCAGTGGGATAAGAATGGCCTGAACAGAAATCTCAAACCAAGAGCAAGCCTTGTCTAGAATCATCTTCTTGCCCTGCAGGCTGCATCTCATCTCTGAGATTGTGCCCCTGGTATCACGCCTGGATGTTTGCCCTAAACCAGTTCAGATTGGGGTTACAGAATCTGAAAATAGATTCATAGATGCCTGACATCAGGGTTCAGTGCTGTAACGTGACAGTAGAAATGTCAACTGTTATTTGTTGTATCGTCATTTTATTATTTCCATAGTGGGATTTTTAAAAATCTGACTCCAAACCAGAATACCATGGAGAACAGTATTTCCTTTTTTTTTTTTTTTTTTAGTCCTGATTCCCCTACAACCTCATCAGTAATGCTTTGTACCCCTTCATCTGGAGCAGCACATTTTGTACTTTATGAATTGAACTGAATGCATCAGCTACCAAAAAAAAAATATTGTTATATGATTAATTATAGTACCGTTCAAAAGTTTTGGGTCTTATGATTTTTAGAAAAAGAAGCTCACCAATACTGCATTTATTTGTTTAAAAATACTGTAAAAACAGGAATATTGTGAAATATTTTAAAATATAATTTATATCTGTGATGGCAAAGCTGAATTTTCAGCTTCATTACTTCATTACTACATCATTACTCCAGTCTTCAGTGTCACCTGATCCTTGAGAAATCATTCTAATATGATGATTTGGTGCTCTAAAAAAGATTTTCTTATTATTGTTATCAATATTAAAAACCTAATATTTTTGTGGAAACCATTATACCTTTATTTTCAAGATTCTTTGACGAATTAGGAAGTTCAAAACAACATAATTTATTTGATCATTTGTAAAAGTGTTGTCACCTTTGATCAATTTAATGCATCCTTGCCGAATTTAAGTATTTTTTTTTCTTTCAAAGAAAAATAATCGTACTACTAACCCCAAACTTTGAAAGGTACTGTATATTTTATATTATATTGCCAAGCATCGGTGCAACTTTGCACATTAGAATTGCCGGAGTCCATATATCGACTGTTTTACAGCTTTGAACGTGACTCATCCAGTGGTATTTATAATGTATAATGTTTCAAGTCTTTTATTTTTAACTCAAGTGTTATGTAATGTGTTACTGTTTTTGCACTGATGCCTGATTTATGACTTATCTTTCTTTTGGTTTTATTCCATCAAGCTGGAGCAAAGTACCTTTCATATTGTAAAATATTTACCTAGCTGAACTATCTGAAAGAAAGTGTATATTCTGGTACTTAATAAAAATGACCTGTATGCCTGTATTTTTAGTAATTTTCCCAGGAGGAAATCCAGGAGCAGGGATATGACTGAGCTCGGTCAAATGATGGTAGTGTTAGACAATCAACGATGACTGAGATGAGATCCCTCTGTCTCTTTCTCTCTCAGCCCTGGTCCGCTGGTGAACTGAATGCTAATATCATGAGATTAAGGCTTGATTTGGTGACTTAACTTGGAGAGCTTGTAGTTTGATGCCATCAATATCTTTATGCTTTTACAACTTGAGGATGTAATGTTGGCATGGAAACAGCTAGCTGTTTCCATGGGACCTTGTTGAGTAGTTGTTATGGTAACAAACTCGTTTCTGTAGAATATGATATCTAATATTTAAGTGTCGATCATGTTTCTTCTGGAGACTGTGGGTTTATTGTTTGTTTAGGATGCGTTTATGCTAAGATGAAGGACCCTTATTGAGTTTTCCCATTACTTGCATCATAACTCATGATGATATGGAGTCAGCGATGAGTGTGTGGGCGTACGTGGTACCACTGTAGTGAAGATTGTCCCTCAGGTCTTCGCCTACATAGGAACACACACTCACATTCCTCCACAAAGGAATCTGTGTTAGCGGGTTCTTTCTATCTCACTCCTACACCATCATCTACTTTTCTAGACACACAACTGAAGAGTGCAAGAATAATCAGAGATGCCCGAATGGTAAAAGTCCCTCTATTTTTATCCTCGCCCCGTCCTTTCCTTGTGTCTCCCCACTGTTGTGATTGGTAAAGTGGTAGGTCCCTCTGGCTTGTTCGTCAGGGTGTGAGAAGACACCGTTAGCTTTCCTATTAAAAAACCCAGCTGAGTGCCGCCACCTCAGTCTCTCAGCCCTCCCTCTCAGCCTCATTTGACTATTTTGCTCTTTTATTCTCACTTTCTGTCTTTGTGTCTAACATCTGTGATTCTTCAAAGCACTGCCGAAGTAACCTGCTGTTAAACAGTGCCATCTTTCCTCTGTTCCTTTCATTTTTTTCCCCTCGTTTCATTTGCATGGCTGCCGTCTGCTGTTCCTCCTCTGTCAATCATCTCTCTCTCACGCAGTCTCCGTTTTCTCTCCCCACCCGCTCGCTGTTGTTTCATTAGTGTTGCGTACCTTTTGTGTGGCTTGTGCGCTCTAGCTCAGCAGTGATAATGTGTGAGCAAACATGAAGTTCAATAATTGAGTTCTTATGTGCAGAAGCTCCTAATGTGCATGCAGGTAAACCAACTTGCTGAAACCCAGTGGATTTATTTTCACATGTGCAGTAATGCCGAAGCAGCGCATGTATGAGTCTGTTCGCTCGAAGCTTACATCTCAATAGGTTTTTATTTATTCAGGGCCAGTTGCAAAGAAAGAGACAGGCTGATTGATTCAGAAAGGCTTTCATGCAAATCTCTGGAATAAAAACTAATTTTTAGAGTGAGTTTGAAGTCCTCTATTTAAGATTGTAATGTCAAGTGGCTCAGCTGAACCCAGGTGCACATTCTACAGTTCTTAGTCCCCGACTCCCAGACTAAATCTGCAGACTTCTTTGCTGATTTTCAGGAAGAATTTGTAATATAATGTGTTAAGTGGAGCGGAGAGGACTCTTATTGCTACTTTAGCTGAAAGCATAATCAATTTTGTTATCATATTAGGACTTGCATTTATGCATTTGACAGGAATTTTTTGTTTAGGCATACACTATACATCCTTACAATACTGATTAAAGGCAACTAATATAATAATGGCCATTAACCAATATTGTAAGGATATGTAGTATATGTTATATTAGGTATATTATTCATATTCATAGATATATTAGATTTTTATTTTTTATTTTTAATTAATATATTTTTTTAATTGAAAAACCGGATTAATTGAAAAATTAACTAATTAAACACATTTTTTCGCACATAACATTAATGTTTTCAACAGATTTTTATATTGTTATAATTTCACATTTAATCTCCACATTAATGTATAAACAACATAAAGACAGTATATTGTAAATATTTTATCTAAAAGATATTGGCCAGAATGCATCGTTTTCTACAGTACATTACTGTTCTACTGTTCTCAGAATTTGGCAGATTTTTTTTTACAGCATTTCTTTACAGTGTAGGAAATATACAGAAACTGAATAAAGTTATCAAACACTTCACAGTCTTCACTTCATAAATTATAAATTAAATATAGATTAATCCTTATTAAAGCTACAAAAGTTATTCCGTCAAGAGCAGTCAGTCATTTGTTCTTTGATTTACATTAATAACAGACATCACAGAAGCAGGTTTATTAGGCTGCTGTCACTTTAAGATCTGAAGCATGAGCCATGGCACAAACAAGGCCGCCAATGAGAGCTCTCACCGACTGCATGTCCACACATAACATAACATGAAAGCACGTGTCCGAAATAAACTGTGCGCTACACCGAAAAAAACACATGCGGACAGACTGCACTGAGAATGGGTATATGCTCATCCCGTGCACTCACAACAGAAGACAAACACACGGAGCATGAATGTCCGAACCCCGACACCGAACCAAAACCAAACTAGCCCGAAGTGCCAGGATCTGTACACCACACTCCGCACACAAAACGACTCGCCTGGACAGAAGAGCGTATGGCCCGTGCGAACTCGGGACCACGGCACACACTCACAATGACGAGACAGTAGGAGTGACAAGGGGCCTGACTGTTTCATTTTAATGTGTTTTATTTTTTTCAACATAATATGTAATATAATTTTAACCATTTATCAGATATTGCCAGGCTATAATATGAAAATAACTATTGTCATATTAGTATCAGCCACAATTATATTATCAGTGCATCCCAACTTTTCGCCAAAGCAACTTACATATTGTTTTTGAGCAATTAATGCATTCCCTGACAACCAAACCAATAACCTTGCCGTTGCTAGCACCATGTGCTAGTGAGTTAAACTACAGGAATGTGTTCCAATCTCAGGTAGAAGCTTATGTCAATTCATCCCTTGAATAATTTGATGTTAATTAGATATTCTTCAACTGAAATGTTGTCTAGCTGTCATAAGCCAGGTACATGCACTTAAGTTTACCTCAGGCTCTTCAAAAAAACATTTTACCAAGGTGGCAAGGTGCACCAGGAACATTTCATTACGTGCTACTCCAAGTGCTGGCTGGATGCATTGACATTGGACCCGCTTCAGTGCTGGAGACATGCAATGCTGGATTCACTGAATGGGTGACAAGGTGCAGGAAGCACCAGATGCACCTCATCACTCATTGCCAGCAATATTACATTTCCATGCATCTCTTCTTGGCCAATGATCAGCCCGGGACTGGCCCAGCGATTTAAGATCCATCCATAATATACTTCAATAGAAATTTCAAAAGCACTTTTTTGTGTTATATCTTTTATGGCCACAATTATTTTTGGAAAGTCATTTAAATAATTTTTTATCTCTGCTACAGTTTAGAAAAAGTTCTAGTTGACATCTACAAATAGTCATGCTTAATTAACTCAAAAGTTCACTTTTATTTTGCTAAAGGCCTGTTATATCAGGATTTGTAATGTTTTTTTTTTTGTTTTTTTTTGGAAAAAGAAACTTGATGTATTGGAGTCACTGACAGCTGTCAGCACCTCATTCAGATAAATATTACGGCTGCAGTTTGCAACATGTCACACAGATTTATTTCCAGGATTTTGGTTTGTCACGAAAATCCATTTCTCGCACAGTGATGTCAGAGCTGTTTTTTTCACAGCCTGTGAGCCGCCGTTCCCGGGCTGAAGATCTGACTGGTGCTAATCAATGCTAGCACCGCACAAAGACATCTAGCGGTAATGGGATGCAGAATATCATGTTGTGTCTGCTCGGCGCTACAGGATGGAACTGCGGTGTCAGAAATGTGCTGGAATGCCCTGCTGCTGAGCTGGAGTGTGCAAGTGTGGGTTCGAGCTGTCCATGAAAACGAAATCTAAGTTTGTATATTGGTTTATCTGCGACCACGGGTCTGTTCTTCTTTCATGCTTCCCCAGCTTCATGCAAATGTGTTCATGACATGTGCATCTGCAGCAAGTTGTTTACATATGTGAGCCTATGGCACTGTACACACAAGAAAGAGAGAAACTGTGTAGGCTAAACCCATAAGGGTAAGACCAGAAACATACTTAAGGAAGGTACACGAGCGCATACTTAATTTGTGCTCTAATCCTAGTGTTCTAGCAGGTGATGAATTTACATTTAAATGCCTGTGCCTTAAAACTGATCTAAGTTACTGTAAGCATATTGACTGAAACTATCTACTATTATACCTGTAGCTGTATTGTAAAACAAACTATTCTAAATAGTTTTTTATAATTGTAATAATGCAAATAAAACTATTTGATACAATTAAGTTATGTGCATGCTCGTTTGCCATATTGTTGTATTTAGATTACCTTTGTAATCTAATGATTACCTAAAGTTAATATTTAAAAACACTAATAATTAAAAAAAAACTTAAATGTAATCTTGAATATTCATTTTTCATATAAATTCATTATTATTTTTTTTTTATTTTTTTTGGCAAAATAGTATATATTTTTGATTGGTCATTAATTGGTTGTCGGTTATAACATAAAAATAATTATTGGCTTATCGGGTTTCAGCCAGAATTTTAATATATCGTAGAGTACAATATATGTGCAGAGTACATTCTGACCTAAGAAAGCATGTACATATTTTTGTGCTCTATTCATTCTCTGTGTTTTGTTTTTTTGAAAAATTCTGTCTGAGGCTGACAGAGGAAGAAAAAGAGCAAGGGGTTGTTGAGGACAAAAAGAGGCTTGTTTTTTCTGGAGGCTATAAGTTAATAAAAGGGTTGAGATTGCACTACCCTGCAGGAGAGAATCCTGTTTAAATGTTAATAGGACACAGACTGAATGGCTTTAAGGGTGTGTTTTGTTGTTCATGAACTCTACTCTCAAACTAACCTCATCCCTTGGTTTCGTCCACAGTGATCCCAGACTCTTTGACAGTGACGGCCACTGCTCAAACTCTCTCGAAAGTGGAGGGGGACACTCTACAGCTGAGCTGTGAGGTCACACGTCAGACATCCCAGCATACTCATGTGTCTGTGGGCTGGTACCTACGTCCTGCTGATGACCCCAATTCTGGTCCACGTGATCTGGTCACTCTGTCACGGGACTTCGTTCTACGGCCAGGGGGACAGTACCGCCAACGTCTATCTTCAGGAGACCTGCGGCTAGACAAGACCAGCGCCACATCCTACCGTCTCACCATCTACAAACTGCAGCCCACAGACCAGGGAGAGTTCTACTGCGAGGCCTCTGAATGGATCCAGGACCCGGATCGCTCCTGGTACGCCATGACCCGGACGGAGTCAGAGAAGACGTCTGTCAAAGTGCAGCCCACAGGTGAGTGTGAATTGTTTGGGGGGGTCCAACACAGCATCTTTCAGTGAGAAATTGCTCTTTCAGAGCCTAATTGCTAGTTTTACACTGAGATTGATTTAATTTAACACATTGAATAGAAGAGGTGTTGGTAAAGAAAAAAATTGTTTTCTTCTCAGAGGTGGAAAAGCACATATCTGAGCCACATTCAGTTGCTGAGGGAACGCAGCCGAAAAGATAAAAAAAAAAAGTGAAAAATTAGTCAAAGTAGACATATTTAATGTGATAGAACAAAAATGAGTCTTTGAGGGATGGAAGTACTGTATGATGCTTTCAATTGGCCTCATTCATGAAATGTAAAATAATTTGCATATACTTTGCATAAATTCAATCGTATGTAAACTAACATAAGAATGGTTAATGAACAATTTACAAAAAAACATGTCTTCCATTTGTGATTCTTGAAGGATATGTATTGTGTATCTGGGTGTTATTTGTTCAGCTGATGAAACATAGAAACATATCTTTCCAAAACATTTCCAGTGGACAAACAACTCTGAAATTGGACCATTATACATGACCTAAGAATGGATAATATATTTTGACATCATTTACTTACCCTTATGTTGTTCCAAACCTGAATGATTTTCTTTCTTTTGTGGAGCACAGAGTATATTCTGAGAAATATTTCAGTGTTTGTTGTCTAAACAATGGAAGTCTGTGGTCACTAAAACGGGTTGGTTGAAAACGGGAAATGGAAACATTTCAAAATGTTTTTTATGTTCCACAAAACAAAGTCTTACAGGTTTGGAACTATCCCTTTAAGACAGTGCGCCATATTCAACATACTGTACTATCCTTCACATACTTGTTTTAGATTATAATAAATAAAAACGATATAGTGTTTTAAATTAAATATAATGTCTGCTCTAACTAAGGTGATGATTTCTTCAAAAACTTTCCTCCACAGATGCCTATATTATAATTCACCCCCACTAAACAAAGCATGTCATGCTCTGTAAAACTGGGTATGCATGACTCTGCTTCCCTGCAGAAATGCTTCAATATGCCCTGTAAGCTGATCACTATCTAAAATAAAGCACATTACCAGAGTCCCTGACCCATGGTTGCTGATCCTCTTAACATTGAACTCTCTGTCATAGAGGACAGAGCAGGCATTGGCTCTCACATGTCCACTCCACTCATGGATATTGTGAGTGTCATGAGGGTTATCTTGTGACTCTTTTCCATTACCAGTACCAGCTCAACTCGAATGGCTCGCTTTTCGCTCCGTTTTCCATTACAGATAGTACCTCCACAATAGTACCTGGTCGTCATAGCGACGCCACAGGAAACTGCCGTGATGTAATCTTCTACGCGACACACACCCGCTACCCACACACTCACAGGACAATGGAGGAAATCAAGTGTATGCTGTTTTTGATCCTCGGGATGTGGCTGTTTCTCACAGCAAGAAGACAAACATTGTTTCAGGAGAGGCTGAGGGCAGCAAAACGAAACACTGCTGAAAAAACCAACTCCATCAGGTGCGTGCAATGATGACGCAGTGAATAGTGACGATTCTCTCTGACCAATCAGCAGTCTGCAGTGTTTTCACATTACATTTTAGTATCGCCTCAGCTCGCTCAGAATCTCACCGGAGGTGATACTAAAAAAAGTACCCGAAAGCAGGTACAGGTACAACTTTTACACAGTGGAAAACCAAACAAAGTCGAGTCGAGTCGAGGTGAGTCGAGTCGAGCTGGTACTGTGTAGTGGAAAAGCGCCAATAGAGCACTGCGTAGTGCAGTCTCAGTGGTCTCTTAGCATCAGGTAATGAGCCAGTCGCATCGACTCATATGAAACCAACCCATCAGTTGAGTAACCTCTAACGGCTGACATCTGCTTAATGACCAACATTTTTAATTGGAAAAAAATTTAAATCTGTCGTCATTTACTCACCCTTATATCATTCCAAACTCACAATGTTGTTTCTTCTGTGGAACGCAAAAGGAACGCAAAAACTGTTTTTGTCCGAACAATGAAAGTGGAAATGGTACAGAACGAGAGTAAGAGAGAAAGGATATTCTGAGAAATATTTCAGTGTTTTTTGTCTAAACAATGATAGTCTGTGGTCACTAAAACTGTTTGGTTGCCAACATTCTTTTAAAGGGAACCTATTATGCAAAATTCACTTTTGCATGGTGTTTGGACATAAATGTGTTATGGCAGTGTGTGTACACAACCACCTTGCAGTGATAAAAATCCACCCACTCCTTTTTTTTGAATCCCCATAAATCATAAACAGTGTCTCCAAACGACCTGTTTTCAGAATGCGGATTTAGTGACGTCACTAAAGCCACAGGTCCTGCCCACGAGTGTTGACAGACACTGCCGTTCTAACATAGAACCGCCCTGATCAAGTTCACAGCGAGTTGAGATTTGTACACATCCGCCATAGCTGCAGGGACGAGAATGTCTCCCAAACATTGTCGGTGTTGTGTAGCTGGATGTATTAATCCACATAGCTCTATTTATTTACTGGAGCGATAGGCCTAACGTTATTGATCATGGCAGTAATGAAAGTGAGAGCGCGCACTTTATTACCTAGATCATAGGAGTTGTTTTACGGATATACAGTTTAACGTTACCAATTTATTAAGCACCCCCTGAAAAGATGTGTATATATTTGTTTACTGTTAGTTGTAACAGTGTTTTTTTGTACTTCGCTGTGTATGTTGATGATAATGAAAGGGACAGAGAGAGAGTTTATGGATAAGACTTTAATGCGGACTTCTTATACAGTGTTTATTCAGCTCTTACAGTGATATTCTGGAGTAAAATTGACGCTTCATCTTTTGTGTGATGTACAATAAACTTCATTGAAGGGATAGTTCACCCAAAAATGAAAATTCTGTCAGTATTTACTCACCCTCATGTTGTTCCAACCCCGTAAGACTTTCGTTCATCTTCGGAACACCAATTAAGATATTTTTGATGAAATCTGAGAGCTGGATCATTCCTCCATACTAGTCCATAGGCTTCTTGAGAGATTGAACTTGCCGGCCTCGAAAAGTTATTAAAGACATCGTTAAAATAGTCCAAGTGACTACAGTGGCTCAATCTTAAGTTTATCAAACGACGAGAACACTTTTTGTGCGCAAAAAAAACAAAAATAACGACTTTATTTCAACTATTCATTTCCTTCTCTCTGGGCCTTCTCATTTTTGGGTGAACTATCCCTTTCATTGAACTCATCAGTATATTTTTGGCCATCATTCCGACACGGTCCGCTACAACAGGCTTGTACTAATAGTTGACAAAAGCAAGATGGAAAAATAAGTTATAACCGTAATTAAACTAGACCAGGGGTGTCCAAACTCGGTCCTGGAGGGCCACTGTCCTGCAGAGTTTAGCTCCAACTCCAATTAAACACACCTGAAACAGCTAATCAAGGTCTTGATTAGCTGTTGAAGGTCATTAGGCATGCTAAAAACTTACAAGCAGGTGTGTTGAGGCAAGTTGGAACTAAACTCTGCAGGACAGTGGCCCTCCAGGACCGAGTTTGGACACCCCTGAACTAGACTATACCTGTTCTGTCTACATACAGCATATATTATCTGGCTCTGTGGGCATTATTGTCCGACTCCGGGTCGAAATGAACATGGCTACTGAGAGTTTATGTTTTGATATTATCATTCCATGAGATGAGATTGTCCTGCCACTGACCGCGAGCTTGTGAGGCTCCGCCCTCTGGGCCGGCAGCAGCTGCTCATTTGCATTTAAAGGGATACACACTAAAACGGTGCGTTTTTCTGAGCCCCAAAAAGTGACTATTTAAACATGCTGTAAAAAATTATCTGTTGGGTATTTTGAGCTGAAACTTCACATACACACTCTGGGGACACCAGAGACTTATTTTACATCTTGTGAAAAGGGGCATAATAGGTCCCCTTTAAAATGTTTTTTATGTTCCACAAATAAAAGTCATACAGGTTTGGAACAACATGAGGGAGAGTAAATGATGACAGAATTTAAATTTTTGGATGAACTATCCCTTTAAGACATATTAAAACATATTCAAAATATATATCTATATATATTTTGTGTTCCACAGAGGAAAGAAATGTCATAAGGGTGATTAAATGATGACAGAACTTTCATTTCTGGATGAAATGTTTGAATTTTTTTGCTTTGCTTCTGCAATGATTTTGCAGACCCCCATGCATTTTGGGGGTGGAGCATGGAAGGGAGGGATGTGTTTGTTTGGGTTGATTTAGAATATTAACAGTGTTCAACAACAATTTTGAGATCGCATACTACACCTTTACCTATCCCTTTCAGTTGTTGTCAAATCAAATATGGCACCTTTAGACACTGTGCCAGGCTTTTGCCCATTAGAACCAATGATGTTTGATATCACTGGTCAAACCTCTTATGGCACGTCTAATAGCACCAAGTTTGATTTTCAATCAATAATGACTAAATTTTGCACTGTGTGTCTCACAGCTGTCATATTATGTGAGATATTCTTTAACACAATGTAGAGGGTGTCATAGATCTGAACTTTTTCTCTCTCCCCTTCTCCAGAATAGCTATATTTCATGGGACAGAGGCTGGAGCTGAAAAATGCCCCCCTCATCTCTGGCTTTAGTCCATTACTTTCCAATTTATTACAGAGCCGTAGCTCCATCCTGAGCATAAGACAGCATGTACAGCAGATATGAGCGCTGTCTCTCTCTGACTGACTGAACACTGGGCAGTAACTCAATCTCAAAGCACGCTGGCCCGGCGGTTTGATGAGAATGGGAGGTGACAGCGCACCTCCTCATCAAACACGCTGCGGGACAGAAGCTGCGAGTGGCATGTTAATTCAGCCCTGTTTTTGGTCCAGAGTCCCAGGGGTGAGTGGATTGGACAAGGAGAAGACAGGTTGTGATTTTAGGATGTGGATGTCTGATGGCTGTCTCCCAAGGGCACCTCCACAGAGCCAGGCTGCAGATGGGGACAGAGTCTAATGCATGTGATTTGTGTGTAGGATCAGGGTGCGATGAATGCAGACCAGACAAGCTCCTCATATAGACAGACTGGAGACTCATCCACTTCCCTTCAGCTCTCCTGATCAATTATTCTTGTTAAATGGTCATGTAACACTAAATACCTTGACTGTAAGTGGAGTTTGGGTATATCACCAAAAACATTTTTTAAATCCTTTTTATCTAAAATATTAAAGTAAATCGATACTCGGTTACTGACGTAACCTCGGTTCTCTCTAGAAGAGGGAACGAGTATTGCGTAAGTTTAGCTTACGCTACGGGAAAGATTCATCTTCTCGAGATACTGAAGCCAAAAAATTATCCTTAATTTTTGTATACCTTGTCAACGCAGTGCAGCAGCTAGCAGACCTAGAGCAGGCTATCTTGCGTGCTCATTGGCTGCTCTGCTCTGCTGCAGCCTACCAGTGAGCAGGGCGTGACATCACGCCCAATGAAGGGCGCCCGCGCCTTCATGGCGTCACAGCCCGCCAGAATGGGCGTGGCTTCAGCTTATAAAGGAATGGGCTGTAGGCTGCTTCCCTGGTTTTTGTTGACTGAAGCGAAGTCGCTCGTGGCGCGAGCACGGCCGGTTACGCAATACTCGTTCCCTCTTCTAGAGAGAACCGAGGTTACGTCAGTAACCGAGTATCGTTCTCTTACGAGAGGTTCCCTCGTATTGCATAAGTTTAGCTTACGCTACGGGAACACTTTGTCAACGCCGTGCGCACCAAGCATCCACATGAGACCCCGAACTTAGGGGGGAACCCCATAAGTGGAAAAAATAAGGTGGCCGGGCGTTTCGCGGGCCATCACTTGTACATAAGCACACATAGGGAATACAGAGCAGCGCGGGCGCGGGTCTGTATAGGCACATGGCATAACCCCTTTAGTGCAGCTCAACCAGGAGAGCTAAGTCATGTGAGAGTGATCTGAGCAGGGGATCTGGGCAGAATACATCTCTCGTTTAGACTGACAGTAGTTTAGCCTGCAAGGCGGGAACTTCTAGGTTATAGAACCTGACAAAAGTAGACGGGGAGCTCCAGCCCGCCGCTACACATATGTCGTGGATAGAAATCCCGCTGGACCATGCCCACGAAGAGGCGACGCCTCTCGTGGAATGAGCCCTGATGCCCAGAGGGCATTGCAGATCCTTTGACGCATAAGCGGTCGCTATAGCGTCTACTATCCATCTGGACAGGCTCTGTTTCGAGGAGGCGAAACCCTTGGTGCGCCCTCCAAACGAAACAAAAAGCTGTTCCGAGCGCCTGAAGGAGGCGGTGCGCGTAATGTAGCTCCTCAGCGCTCTGACGGGGCAGAGGAGGTTTACATCGCTTTCACTGTCAGACACTGCGAGAGCAGATAGTGAAATAACTTGCGCTCTAAATGGAGTGCCCATCACTTTAGGGACATAGCCGTGTCTAGGTCTGAGAATAACTTTAGAGTCATTTGGTCCAAACTCAAGACACGACGCGCTGACAGACAGCGCGTGTAGATCCCCTACGCGTTTTACTGATGACAGCGCAGTCAGAAAAAACGTTTTCAGTGATAGATATTTCAACCCCACGGAGTCCAGTGGTTCGAAGGGAAAAGCTTTCAGGGCCTCGAGGACCAGTGAAAGATCCCACATAGGAACCGACGGGGGGCGCGGCGGATTCATCCTTCTAGCTCCTCTAAGGAAGCGGATGACCAACTCATGTTTCCCCAGCGGCTGGCCGTGCGTTGGTTCTGCAACGCTGCTTCGGCCGCCACGTACACTTTGAGCGTGGAAGGGGACCTTCCCTTATCCAACAGCTCTTGTAGGAAAGTGAGCAGATGCGCCACCCCGCATGTCCGCGGGTCCAGACCTCTGTCGGTGCACCAGCCAGAGAACACCGACCATTTAGACGCGTAGAGCCTTCTCGTGGAAGGGGCTCTAGACTGTGTGATCGTGTTCATCACTCCTTCTGGCAGGGTAACGAGTACCCGTTGATCAGCCATGCATGCAGCGACCAGCGCTCTGGATGGGGATGCCAGATCGTGCCGCGAGCTTGAGAGAGGAGATCTGCCCTCACCGGGATCGGCCACGGAGCTGTAAGCGACAGCTGTGCTAGTTCCGGGAACCAAATCTGATTCTCCCAACGCGGGGCTATGAGGAGCACCGAGTGGCGCGTTTCCCTGATTCTCTTGATCACCTGTGGTAACAGAGAGACCGGAGGGAAAGCATATAGCGGGAGGCAGGGCCAAACTTGGGCCAGCGCGTCCTCGTCCTTCGAGAAGAACATCGGGCATTGAGCGTTGTCTTTTGACGCAAATAGGTCGACTTCCGCTCTGCCGAATAGGCGCCACAGTTTCTTGACCGTTTGGGGGTGTAAGGACCACTCCCCTGGGGGAACATTGTCTCTGGAGAGTCTGTCTGGGCCGTCGTTCAGATGGCCAGGCACATGCGTCGCCCTCAGCGAGCGCAGGTGTGTCTGAGACCAAATAAGGAGGCGTTCCGTCAGATTGCAGAGTTTTCTGGATCTGACTGTTTATATAGGAAACCACAGATGTGTTGTCCGAACGGACAAGAACATGCTGGCCCTGTATGAACGGGAGGAAGCACTGCAGTGCGTTCTCGACCGCCATCATTTCCAGACAGTTTATGTGAAACTCCTTCTCCCGGTCTGACCACTGGCCAAAGGCCGGTCTGCCCTCGAACAGCGCTCCCCAACCTGAGTTGGACGCGTCTGTTGAGATGACTTTCCGGTAAGAGACGGTTCCCATCATTACTCCCTGCTGGAACCAGCTGGCCGCTAACCAGGGCTGCAGAGCTGCTATGCAGGTCTGAGTCACTATGATTTTCCGACCGCCAGATACCCAGGCTCGGGGGGGCACGCAAGCATTCAGCCAGCGTTGGAGCGGGCGCATGCGCAGTAGGCCCAGCTGGAGCACCGCTGCAGCTGATGCCATACAGCCCAACATCCTCTGAAAAATTTTCAAAGGGAGGAAGCTGCCCTTCTGGAAAGAAGCAGCTAAGTGGCGAACACGGCGCACGCGCTGTGTCGACAAACAAGCCGTCATGGTTACCGAGTCCAGTTCTATTCCTAAGAAGGAAATTGACTGGCTGGGCAGTAGTGAGCTCTTGGTCCAGTTGACCGTGAGACCCAAGCTTTCCAGATGACTGAGTAGCACTGTTCTGTGAGATAGAAGTTCTGTCTCTGACTGTGCCAATATCAGCCAATCGTCCAGATAGTTCATTATACGCAGCCCCTGACTTCTCAGGGGGGCGAGCGCCGCGTCCATGCACTTTGTAAATGTACGGGGTGCCAGGGACAGGCCGAACGGCAGGACGGTGTATTGATATACCTGACCGTCGAAGGCGAATCTCAAAAATTGCCTGTGACGGGGTACTATCTGAATCTGAAAATATGCATCCTTCAGATCTAGAGAGATAAACCAGTCCCTCGGGCGAACGTGCGCGAGGATTTTCCTGGTCGTAAGCATTTTGAACGGTCTTTTCGCAAGCACTTTGTTCAAATGTCTCAGATCTAGGATGGATCTGAAGGCTCCGTCCTTCTTGGGCACGAGAAAATAACGGCTGTAAAAGCCTGACTTGCTTAGAGAAGGCGGTACCATTTCTATAGCCCCTTTGCACAGCAGCTTTGCTATTTCTGCGTGAAGTAGGTGTGCTACTTCCGCATTCACTATTGTCGCGGTCCGGGCTCGAAAGCGCGGGGGACGGCGAATGAATTGTAGTGTATAGCCCTGCTTTATTGTGCTCAGCACCCATTCTGAAATCCCTGGGATTTTTTCCCCACGCGGCTATGCGAGCCGCTAGGGGGCGAATGGCCTCCGTGTTCAGACCGCCATTTGCTGGCTTGTGAAACTGAACCGGAGCCGAGAGCGCGGCGCGCGCTCTCGATTCTGGGCAATGGCGGCTCGCTGACAGCCGAAACCGGCTGATTTATGTGAGATGTCCCGATCATAGGGGATGGGGAACACACTTTTACCACATTTTGATGCGCGAGCCGTGCTCTGGGTGACAGAGCTCTCTGTAAGCGTGAGCGCGTGGGCGCGGGCACGAGACTTAAAACTGTATCTAACGCCCCGGTCATAATAGACGGGGAGCGTTTTATTAACGCTCTGCGTTTTGTGATAACGCTTAAGCGCGCGGGCGGGGCCCGGGGGAAGGTTTGTGTTAGTAAGCGTGAGCGCTCTCTGGCGGGCACGAGACTTACGTTTATAACCTGTTTGTTTGACCGTGTAACAGAGCGGGCAGATAGTGGGCACAGACCTGTGGACACATTTCTTACATGCAACACTCGAGCGGCTTTTCTGCGCTTTATGAGAGTGTGCTCTGTGAGTGACACAGAATTTTGAGTGCTTATGTGTAGGGGTGAGCTCTGGGGCGTGGGCACTTTCACTACACTTAAAACATTAACGGCATGAGCCGGACCAGACATTACACTCTTTTTGAGATTTCTCTGGGTCGCCGTGAAAACGGCGTTTGTGTGCAGGCGAGAGGGTGAATAAACCGGTTCGTTGGCTGCTAAATGAACCGCTGCAGTAGCCTGTTTGAAGGGGACTGACAGGGAAATGAATTTTGACGGCGGTCCGGCCGCAGCGGGACACGCGCGTCTTTTCTCTCTTACTGTTAGGAGGGCTTCGCGTGCTCAGATTTCAGCATGATTCTCTGCCGAGGCCCTCTGGGAGGCGGCGGTCTGTGACGGCTGTCTGAGCGCGATCTAGGGCGGCCGCCCTGACGTCGCTGCGAAGGCTGTTTGAAACTGACCCGGAGCCGAAAACGCGGCGCGCGCGCTCTCGGTTCTGGGCAATGGCTGCTCGCTGAAAACCGAAAACTGGCTGATTTATGCGAGATGTCCCAATCATAAGGGATGGGGAACATTCTTTTTTCACTTTTTGACGTGCGAGCAGCGCTCCGGGCGAAAAAAGCTTCTTGTAAGCGTGAGCGCGTGCGCGGGCACTAGACTTACAAGTGTATTTGACGTCCCGATCATAATGGATGGGGAGCGTTTTATTAATGCCCTTCGTTTTGTGATAACACTTAAACGCGCGGGCGGAGCCCGGGGGGAGGTTTGTGTTAGCAAGCGTGAACACACTCTGGTGGGCACGAGACTTACATACATAACCTGCTTCTTGATCGTTTAACAGAGCGGGCAGATAGTGGGCACAGACCTGTGGACACATTTCTTACATTCAACACTCGAGCGGCTTTTCTGCGCTTTATGAGAGTGTGCTCTGCGAGATTCGGAGTGCTTATGTGTAGGGGTGAACACTGGGGGCGTGGGCACTTCACTACACTTACAACACCGACGGCATGAGCCGGACCAGACATTATACTCTTTTTGAGATTTTTCTGGGTCGCTGTGAAGACGGCGTTTGTGTGCAGGCGAGAGGGTAAACAAACCGGCTCGTTGGCTGCTAATTGAACCACTGCAGTAGCCTGTTTGAAGGGGACTGACAGAGAATAAACTTTGACGGCGGTCCGGCCTTAGCGGGAAGCGCGCGTATTTTCGGAGGCGATGTGTCTATTAGTAAGCGTGAGCGCTCGTGAGCGGGCACTTAACTTACATTCTTAACCTCATATATACTCACTTAAGACTTCTCTGGGTCGCCGCGAGAACGGATGTGTGCAGGCGAGCGGGTTGCATCACCGGCTCGTTGGCTGCCAAATACACCGCTGCAGTAGCCTTATCTAAGGGGACTGACAGGGCGAGACATTTCGACGGTGGCGCGCAAGCCCGTCCAGGTCATGCAGAGAGCTCGAGAGGGCTCTGCATGACGCGCTAACGGGGACGCGATTGCGGGGTAGCTCTCTTGTAACGTAAAGAGAGCTAGCCGCGTGCTCGTTGGTCGAGCAGAACTGGAACAGTGTTTGTACGAGGGCGCGCGCACGAGTAGTGGCCACGGGACCTACATTAACACAGATGATGCCCGTCCGGGTCATGCAGAGAGCTAGAGAGGGCTCTGCATGACGCGCGAACGGGGACACGAGGGCGGGGTAGCTCTCTTATAACGTAAAGAGAGCTAGCCGCCTGCTAGTACGTGTCCCTCGGCCTCATCCTCAGATGCGACGGCAGTGAGGCTCGTGAGCGGCAGCTGCGCGTCGGTGAGGAGGGGCGGGGGGTTGAAGGCTTCGAGTCGAGCCCGCAGGGTCGACAGCGGAAGCGCTTTACAGAGCTCGCAGCCCCCGGAAGCGAGGGCGAGCTCTGCGTGTTCCAGGCCCAGGCAGAGAGCGCAGATCAGGTCGCGGTCTCCGGCGCTGAGCGGGGCTCTACACGAGCCGCAGGAAGTGCGAGGCATCTTGAAAAAGACGCTCGCTGCTCTTTTAGAAAATAATCTAAATAGCAAGGCAAAAAGGATACGTCGCCGGATAGCGTAGCTCGCACGGATGGCTGAAGGTGGCGAAGACGGCCGGCTTCCTCAGCGCTGTCCTAAGCTGGCTGTTCGCTGTTCGACGGCGGCGGTGGCTTCTCTCAGATCCAGCGATGCGAAGAGCTCGCTGAAGAGACAAAAATCAGGGAAGCAGCCTACAGCCCATTCCTTTATAAGCTGAAGCCACGCCCATTCTGGCGGGCTGTTACACCATGAAGGCACGGGCGCCCTTCGTTGGGCGTGATGTCACGCCCTGCTCACTGGTAGGCTGCAGCAGTTGCCTGCAGAGCAGCCAATGAGCACGCAAGATAGCCTGCTCTAGGTCTGCTAGCTGCTGCACTGCGTTGACAAGGTATACAAAAATTAAGGATAATTTTTTGGCTTCAGTATCTCGAGAAGATGAATCTTTCCCGTAGCGTAAGCTAAACTTACGCAATACGAGAGAACCTCTCGTAAGAGAACTTTTACTCACTGTCATGTTGCTCCAAACCCTTATGACTTTTACTGAAACTAAGCTCTAAAGGTTATTCAGAAACTGTTCTGGTTATGTCGTCACAATCATGGGCTTTTTAACATTTAACCACCAGATTAATTAATTATTGCTTATTCAATATTCAACACTTTGGCCGATCCAATTATTAAAGGTATGGACACATTTTCCTGCAATTTGGGCAAAAAAGATCAATTGTAAATAGTGTAGCAATGTACTAAATGAAGCACCACTACTACGGAAATCAAGCAGCTTTTTGTTTGTCAACAGTGAATTTGCATGACCAACTTGAACAAAATCTGCTTCTGGAACATTTCCACCCTTCTTCCATTCACATGGATTTCTTTTGAAACGACTATATTTTGTCCGTGAAATTTCACCAAGCAATGGTAAATGTGACTCCACCTTAACAATGTTAACTACATCTGTAGTCTAGCCAATTGTAAATTGTTTAAGTCTTAAAGGATTAAGGTTTAAAGGACCAAAATGCAAAATGGTCATGTAACACTAAATAACCAATGTTTTGGTGCAAGAATCCTTGACTCCGAGTGGACATCAGAGAAGACTTTTAACAGAGCTTAGAGTGGATTTGAAACAGTGAACTGAATCAGTTGCGTATAATAAACTCATTTATCATGTTTATTGCTAAGTGCCTTTTTCAAAGTTTCAGAATGTGGAGCCATTTACAGTAAATGGTTTTTAAAAACGCCTTTAGAGATAGTCATTTGTTTTACTGTAACTTAAGCACCTTCCGGTCAAGTGTCCCAGTTTCTAACAAACAACACTATCTAAAGACACATAATGATTCTGTGAGTTTGTTACAGCTCACATTTTCTTTAAAAGATGCTGGCAATTGCATACAGGAATGGCTCATTAAAAACCCTGGAAGCTATATTAAAATGTTGTTTTTAAAGAAATATTTAATGGATTTTCAAGGTGAAGTCATTACGACCTGATCCTTCAGTATGCAAGCCAGGCTTCACCTGACTGAGATTCCCATTAGAAATTCCAGAGAGCATTTCAAGAGCAACACTCAGACGAGAAAAGACAGATTTGTCTGTAATCCCCTTTTCTAGCTGGCTGTGTCCAAGTCCCCTTCTAGCTAGACAAGATGCTCACTGTGTTCTGTCCTGTTAGGCACAATTGAAAGTGCACTTGTCTGTGCAGGAGTGATTGGGTGGGTCTTTTTTTGTGGGATTTGAGCCAGTTTATGTATTTTCATTTATAGTTGACTGAATTGACTGGGCTGGATTGGCTGGAAAAGTCTGGTTTCAGCTAGTAGCTGTGTTTTCTAGCTGGTCATTAGCTTGTACACCAGCTTGGACCAACAACAAACCAGTTACCAGTTGTGTTTACCAACTGGTCATGATGCTCAAGCTGGTTTTTGGAGCACGGTGACTGATCAACCAGCCAATAACCAAATTGGTCCAGCTAGAAACCAATAACCATGTTCCAAAAAACCACATTAAACTGGATTTTCCAGCTGGGGACCTCAAAGCTGGTGAAGAGAGCCACGTTATATAAATATAAAATATAAATTTTACAAAATATAAATATAAATAAATATAAATTTATTACGCGCTCGGTCATGTGTGATTACTCTATTTTACATATTTATGTTGACATTAGCTCAATGCACACCATATGTCATGTTCATAACGTGTAAACGTTTGTGTGTTTTTCCTCTTCTCTCTGTTAATGTGTTTATTGCTCTGGTGAACTGTGGGGGAAAAACAGAAGTTGTGCGGTAAGCATTAATAGGACATCAGACGGCTCATTGAAGCACATACTACAGCAGATCGATGGATTCATTTTGTGACGGAGCTTTTGGTAGTGAATCCCATACAGCAGCACGTACAGTTATTACCGCTCCGTCGCAACACAATTCTCTCTCTCTCTCTCTCTCTCTCTCTCTCTCTCTCTCTCTCTCTCTCTCTCTCTCTCTCTCTCTCTCTCTCTCTCTCTCTCTCTCTCTCTCTCTCTCTCTCTCTCTCTCTCTCTCTCTCTCTCTCTCTCTCTCTCCAGTTAGCTGTCATACAAATCTATTGTGCATACTAAATTCAAATCTAATGGCGTTATTCATGCTGTGAACCCTCAATCCTGACATTTCCTTCCCATACTAAATTCTTTATTCATGAGACTTTGAGAGTATCCCTCTCCTTATGAATGCCACATTTGTCCACAGTCATCTTATTGTACTGTACTTGACTATAACAAAGCTGTAAAAGGAGGTAGAACGTCTGCATAATTAGATTATAATAAGTTGCCAACCCCTTGGGTACTGGGAACATAGTTACTTTGTGTGACTTTAGTACAAAGCACTTTTGTACTCCTGTCTGTCAATCATCTCTTTCAGGGCACATGGAGGAGAAATTATGGACTGTAACTAGTGTACTCTTGCTATCTCAAGCTAGCTAAAACATCACTGCAAACTGTGGGATTATTTGTACAATTACTTCTGAATAATTCAAAATGTATTTTTAAAGCTGAAATATTTTTTTTGCAGTACTATCTCCCTTACATTTTTCTGGCTGTGATTACATAGTACAGTGGGTCCTTGATCAATGAACCCCCTTGATGATTGCTGCATGACTGCTTCTCATATGCGCGAAATGCTGTACATTGAGGATACAAGATAGTTAATCTCAATATTTTCCAGCCTTTTTTCAGTGCTTATATATTTATATCACATTTATTTTTTTATTTATAAAATAATTACAGTAGCTGTTCCAAAGTTTGGCTTCAGTGAGATTTTTTAATAAAAAAATAGTGCATTTAGTGCATTTATTTGATTTAAAAATACAGTAAAATCATTTTTTTCTACTTTAATATATAAAAATAAAAAAATAATTCCTGTATGGCAAAGCATTCTTACATTCTGATTTGGTGTTGAATAAATATTGTTATCAATGTTCAAAATGGTTGTGCAGCTTTTTTTTAAAAAAACTAATACTAATAGAAAGTTTAAAAGAATAGTATTTATTTGAAATATAAATTTGCAAACATTTAAATGTCTTTACTGTTACTTTTGATAATATTAATACATTGCTGAATAACATTATTCATAATAAAATTTAAATTTATACCGGCCATAAATGGTAGAGTATTTTTTGAGTCATGACACAAACAAATTGTTAAATCTGAGAGTTATATATACATTCTTTGAAACAAACCTGAAGTAATGAATAATTGATTACGGGCCTTTGCATTATTAGAGAAATAATGCACACCCGAGGTGGTAATGCCGTTACACCTCGGGTATGCATTATTTTTCTAATAATTCAACGGGACACATTACAGTTACCACACCTCAAAACATTTTTCAGATGTTGTATTTCATTGCTAGTGAGAAATGTCATGTAGCATTTAAGTTGTTATTTAATAATTTAACTTTACATTAAAATCCTTGCAAATGTTGCTTCATTCACAATTTAATGTGAATATTCAGTGTATCACCCAACGCTAATTTATGCCCATTGAATTGCCACCCTTATAATCCAAAATGTACTAGGACTGATAATAGATGTAAAAAGTAGGAGTTTAGAATATTTATTGATATGGAATGTGCTGAGTAGCCATTGATGCTTATTATTAAAGACTGATCTGGCCATGAAAAAAAAATCAAACACAGACACAATTTAGATTTGGATGACCTCTCTTCTACAACAGACTGATTTAGAATAGAGGGGTATATGCATTTGCCTAATGTATCCTGTTGATTTTCCATTCGTTTCCATGTGCAGCTCTTCATCTCCACTGCTAATTAATCTGTCTGAAGCGTGCTGATTTAGTCCTAATACGCAGACCGGCTCCACTCAGGCGGGCAGTAATGTCCTAATGGAGCATCACGCTGCTTGAGTACCACAGGGGAAAAGGAAAAAAACAGCCACTGGCCTTTGTTTCCCTGTGATCTGTGAATTCCTCTTTTAGCACAGGCCTGTTTACTGTGCTGTTATTTTGGAGAGCAGTGCACAGCATGAAACGCAAATAATGACTGCATGTAAAAACACACATCATCATCCCCCCTTGTACATTTCCTGAGTCCTGTCTCTGTGTCTATGTAGTTAGTGTTTCTCAGGAAGTTTGTTGTAGTAATTAGAGCCCAGGGGCAATCACCTCCGAAGAAGCCAAATGAAGTGAAGAAAGTGCTTTACTGATGAGGCGCGCAAACTGCATATCATAAGAAAATTAGTCCTATAAATGAGGATTCGTTTGCGTTTGATGTGTGTGTTGGTTTGAAGTTAGTCTAATGCGGACTGTTTTGTCATGGCTAAATCATCTTTTCTTTCTCTTTCTCTCGCAGATCGGGACTTTAGTATCCAGGTGAACACCGAGCGCCGGGCCTACACGGCTGGTGAGCCGCTGGAGCTCCGCTGCACCATTGACGCTCAGAATGTTCCAGAGCGCTTCTTCTCGGTGTCGTGGGTCTTCAGCAGCTCACCCGTAGCCGTGATCGGGCCCAGCGCCGTGCCCGTACTGGGACCCAACTATGTGGAGCGAGAAGCGTCCGGCCTCCTGACCGTGCGCAAAGAGAGCCCCTCCGTGCACCTGCTCAAGTTGCAGCGGCTACTGCCGGAGGATTCTGGGAAATACATCTGCAGAGTGACGGAGCGGGAAAAGACCCCCACTGGAGATTTCATCGACCGCAGCAAGCGGTCCCGTAACGTTCAGATCACTGTAACCCCTCTGAGTGAGTATCACAGTTCTTTATCGGCCCTCTGTTTCTGACTGGCCCCTAGAGTAGTAGGCTGATACCTCTCAACAGCTCGCCTATTAATTGAATAATCAATTTCGGCCTCACTTCTGATGTTCATCACCTTAAGTGGATTATTCTGATCTAGTTTAGCTTATAAGCTAGCAGTTTAAAAGAAGTAGAGAAAAGAAATTGATTTGTAGGCAAACTGCCATTAAAGTTCTACTTATTCTTGCTGAGGCTTTCTAAACTATACTGTACTGTATCACTCAGTATCACCCAATATTTTGTCTGCTGTTTTTTAGTTCTTGTGCCAGGTGCTCTCTCATAGTACTTCCAACAGTGGGAGTCTGTGCAATTAGTGCACAGACTTGGAAGTACTATGAGAGAGCACCTGGCACAAGAACTAAAAACAGCAGAGGATCAGAAAAAATAACTGTGGTGTTTTCAAAATAGCAAAGCATTTCCTGTAAGGAGTGTGTGTGACTGAATGCTACATCAGTTTTTGTCACGTGTGTGCGTTTACTTGAACAACAAAATCCTGATAACTTTCAAAATTCAGCTCATTATAAAAGTCTAACAAAACATGAAAAATGTATTGGCATGGGATTTAGAATTTGAGTTTTATAAACTTACAGTTTTTAACTTTTTACAGTACTTGAGCTTGTTAATGTACATCAAATAATCTGACATAATATTTTTATAGAGGTTTAAATGGCTAGTAATATTGGAGTAATGGGTAAAAATCTAGATTACCTATTTTATATATATATATATATATATATATATATATATATATATATATATATATATATAATATATATACACACACAAATAACTTGATTTATGTAATCAGATTACTTTTTCAAGTAACTTGTAAAGTAATGCATTACTTTTCAAATTTACAACAAAATATCTCAGTTACAAATAAGTAACGGAAGTTACTTTGTTTTCCCATTTATTGACTGCACTTTTCTCAACAATGGGACAGGAGAGTATGTATGTATATGTGTAATGTATGTATTAGGGGTGCACGATTTGGGGAAAATGTCATATTGCGATTATTGAGGTCAATATTGCGATTTGCGAGATAATAATTTATGATATGATAATAATTTAATTTATGATTTGCTTGGTTCTCAAGGAAAATGCACACACAGATTAGTGATAATGCTGAAATGTGTGTTTCTCAACTCAAACTAACAACAACAACTAAATTATTGATAACACCTATAATGATCAATAAGCCATTGATGTCTGGATAAAAATGCCCCACCCCCCACAATTTTGAACATTAATTATAGCCATCCAATCTTTACAGTGATTCCGTCATTACAATTGAAAGCTATCCATTTTTTTAAACATTTATTAGGCTTCAAAAATTATAACTTCCTGTCTAACAGGTAGGACATATACAGAAATTGAATAAAGTTATCAAACAGTCTGTGCTGCATACATTTTAAATTAAATATAGACTAATCCTTATTAAAGTTACAAAAGTTTTTTAGTCAAGAGCAGTGAGTGTTTTCTCTGTTCCCTTTGTTCTTTGATTAACTTTAACGACAGAGATAATTAGTGGCTACTGTGGATCTCACACGCGCCTCATTCTCTCAGGAGTCACAAGTCACAACTCTACGTTCATCATAAGACTGCTCTTAAGTTATGAAGATACTCGACAAAAAGACATTTTGGCATAATTGTGTGTGTTATTGTTCGTTCAAGCGTGAAAGTGAACTGTATTCCGGCGTGCTGTCTTGTGCGCACTTATGATACTGACGCGCATCTTTCTGTAAGTCACAGTCAGGACATTCACAGGCAGCGCGCTCTTTTTTGTCTTGTCGTGCATGAATGGTTCAAAAGCATTTGCATGAATAAGAGCGTGATCATGTAACACTAGCCAAATGATGTCAAAAATTAACTGCGTTAATTGCGTTAATAGCCCTAATTTGTTTAGGCTATTTCATATAAAATTGCAGCATTTTGCGTCATATAATCGCATAGGCTTGATATCGCAATTGCAATTGCAATATGATTAATCGTGCAGCACTAATATGTATGTATATAAAATTCAGCTTTGCCATCACAGGAATAATAAAATGGAAAATTGCTATTTTAAATTGTAATAATACTTCACAATATTCCTGCAAACACAAAATGCAACATTTGTGAGCATAAGAGACTTTTTGACCCCAAAAATGTGAACAGTAGTGTAAATGCTACGCCGATTGTTAAAGTGTAACTCAACCCCTGGTCAGAGCCTATCTCCACCCACTGGCAATATTTGAAAAATGCTGGAAAAGGGGGCAGAGCCCAGAGGGGACGAACCGAGGGCGGGGCTGAGCGGGGGGCGTGCACCTGAGACCCGCAGTGGCGGATTGATTGACACAGGCGTAATTTGCGAGTGGGACATGTCCCCACCACTTTTTGCCAGAGTCGATTGTGTCCCCACCATTTTTGAAAGATCTCGTGGCACGGATGTACCAATACAAATAAAAAAACATCTCCAGTTAAGCTCTTGCAGAGCATTCATTTCGTTCATTGTTAAATAAGAGGCGATCTTGCGCTCAAAAGTGATCAAAGTGCTCGTTGCCGCTGAGGAAAAAAAAACCTATACTACTTAGTGCGGATTAGAACCCAGAACATCTGACACGCTTGGCAAAAGTTCTGCCACTGGACCATTATAGTACATACTATAGATCGAAGTCAGATCTATGTATTTATTCACGTGAAAATTCTCCGCACTAACAACATATGTGACCCGTCACAGAAACCAGGGACACAAGTCGGCAGCACAACTTTCGACCAAAATGAGAAAGGAGTTTTTTTTTCAAAATTCGTGAATTTCATTTTTTTGCAGAATCTGTTAGTTGAAATCACGAAGAAGCCTCTCCATGTTTGAGATAGCAGTATTGGTATATTTAAAAGCTTACATTTTGAGGTTGAAATCGGCTTGTTTTCGGAGATTCTAGCACGCAGTAGGGGCGTGGCGTGTTATTGTCTGTGTGTATTTCCATACTGAATATGGCGCTTTTGTCCAAGTGAACCGCATGGCTACTTATTATGCTGTGCTCTGGTAGGCTCTATCTGATATCAAAATTCAATGAAGATGGACGCCGCAAAGATTGTCGCAGACGAGCTGAACCGTGGCAGTTACACCGAAAATGTTTTCGCCGCTCGGGAAACTGAACCGGAATTATGGGCGCGGCGCGCGCGCCCTCGGTGTTGAATATGGCGGCTCGGCTCGCTGACAGCGGTGGCTGGCTGTTTCATATGTGACGTCCCGATTGCTTTGAATGGGGAAAGTTTTGTGAACTGAACAGACTTAATGGACTGGCAACAATCTCCATAGAACATGAACTGGCACAGAGAATCGAAATAGAGGATGCAGTTAAGACCTTTGCTGTGATGAAGGCCTGCCGTGCGCGTTTCTGAAACGTAAGTTAAGCTTCATTTGCTCTTTAGTCGTTATTTAAGATGCTGAACCTGCTGATGATATAATGTGCTTGCGGACATTTCATTTGTGTGTGTATAGTATACGCACATAAGAAAGTGGTGTAAAGAGATTTGCAACAGTAATTTGAGGAGGTGAAATGTGATTATTTGGAAAATTCCTGTCATGACTGCTTAAAGAAAAATGCCAGCAGGCATTTGCCTCCTGCATAAACTTTAATATTGTTGACATTTTGGGCACACGCGTGTTGCACACTATTTGCGTTATATGTAGGCCTATGGCTTATTGGTCTTTGTGTGTTGTTGCTGGTTTTGCGTTATATGTATGGCATATTGGTCTTTGTGTGTTGTTGCTGGTTTTGCGTTATATGTATATGGCATATTGGTCTTTGTGTGTTGTTGCTGGTTTTGCGTTATATGTAGACTATATGGCATATTGGTCTTTGTGTGTTGTTGCTGGTACGTTGCAAATAGAGGGGCATCACAATTGTTTTTCGCCTAGAGCTGCTGCAGAATTGCACTCATTCGAAGTGCAAAAAAAAGCTGTAAAGCACAGGGGGGAGCTTTACAGGGGGTATGACTTATCTAAATGAGATGTAAATGAGCCCTATTGTCACTCCTAGCAGCAGAGAGAGGTGAGAACTGCACAATCTTTCGAGGTCGTTTTCTCATCTTTGAGCTTTTTTAAGTGCCTACCTTCAAATGGCCACAACTTCTCCAAATATTATCAGATTTCCACATGTTACACATCGTTGGAAAGCTTGGAGACTACACTTTCAGAATCTATGAATAACTCAAAATCCCCCAGAACCGACTTGTGTCCCTAGTTTCCGTGACTGGTCACATATATTAGATCTCATTAAACGACAAATTAAACACAATGTACTATTTAAATCGATTGCTGGACATCATAAATGGTATTGTACATACATCTGATTTATGATTTAGCATTGTATTAACATCTCTTATCAATTCGAGCCGCTAGCTCAAACTGGGTTCTTAACTCCCGAAGCCGACCCGACGATTCTAGCGAAGGGCGTGGTGAGCTCATGCCAGGGGCGTGAGTAGTGAGCCGTTATATGGCACGCGGGTAAACAACTTCCAATAGGAAAATTCAACTGCAGTAGCCACTGTTCAACTCAAAGAGGGCAGCACTCAGACATTGTTACACCATACTGTAGAATTAAAACGATACTCGGTTACTAACGTAACCTCGGTTCTCTCTAGAGAGGGAACGAGTATTGCGTAAGTTTAGCTTACACTACGGGAAAGATTCATCTTCTCGAGATACTGAAGCCAAAAAATTATCCTTAATTTTGTATTCATTGTCAACGCAGTGCAGCAGCTAGCAGACCTAGAGCAGGCCATCTCACGTGCTCATTGGCTGCCCTGCGGGCAACTGCTGCAGCCTACCAGTGAGCCCGGCGTGACGTCACGCCCAATGAAGGGCGCCCGCGCCTTCATAGCGTCACAGCCCGCCAGAATGGGCGTGGCTTAGCGTATAAAAGTAGGGGCTGTAGGCTGACTTCCCTGCATTTTCGTCGACTGAAGCGAAGTCGCTCGTGGCGCGAGCATGGCCGGTTACGCAATACTCGTTCCCTCTCTAGAGAGAACCGAGGTTACGTTAGTAACTGAGTATCGTTCTCTTACGAGAGGTTCTCACGTATTGCGTAAGTTTAGCTTACGCTACGGGAACACTTTGTCAACGCCGTGCGCGCCAAGCATCCACTATGAGACCCCGAACTTTCAGGGGAACCCCATAAGTGGAAAAAATAAGGTGGCCAGCCACGCGGGCCATCACTTGTACATAAGCACACATAGGGAATACAGAGCAGCGTGCCGGTCTGTATAGGCACATGGCACATACCCTACTTAGTGCAGCTCAACCAGGAGAGCTGAGTCATGTGAGAGTGATCTGAGCAGGAGATCTGGGCAGAATACACATCTCCTTCAAACTGACAACAGTTTAGCCTGCAAGGCAGGAACTTCTAGGTTATAAAACCTGACAAAGGTAGACGGGGAGCTCCAGCCCGCCGCTACACATATGTCATGGATAGAAATTCCACTGGACCATGCCCACGAAGAGGCCACGCCTCTCGTGGAATGAGCCCTGATGCCCAGAGGGCATTGCAGATCTTTTGACGCGTAAGCGGCTGCTATAGCGTCCACTATCCATCTGGACAGGCTCTGTTTCGAGTAGGCGAGACCCTTGGTGCGCCCACCAAACGAAACAAAAAGCTGTTCCAAACGCCTGAAGGAGGCGGAGCGCGTAATGTAAAACCTCAGCGCTCTGACAGGGCAGAGGAGATTCACATCACTTTCGCTGTCAGATGCTGGGAGAGCTGACAACGAAATAACTTGCGCTCTGAATGGTGTGCCCATCACTTTAGGAACATAGCCATGTCTAGGTCTGAGGATGACTTTAGAGTCATTCGGCCCGAACTCAAGACACGACGCGCTGACAGACAGCGCATGCAGGTCCCTCACACGTTTTACTGACGACAGTGCAGTCAGAAAGACGGTTTTCAGTGATAGATATTTTAACCCCACGGAGTCTAGTGGTTCAAAAGGAAAAGCTTTCAGGGCCTCAAGGACCAATGAAAGATCCCACATGGGAACCGACGGGGGCGCGGCGGATTCATCCTTCTAGCTCCTCTGAGGAAGCGGATGACCAACTCATGTCTTCCCAGTGACTGGCCGTGCGTTGATTCTGCGAACGCTGCCACGGCCGCCACGTATACTTTGAGCGTGGATGGGGACCTTCCCTTATCCAACAGCTCTTGTAGGAAGGTGAGCAGATGCGCCACCCCGCATGTCCGGGGGTCCAGACCTCTGTCGGTGCACCATCCAGAGAACACCGACCATTTAGACGCGTAGAGCCTTCTCGTGGAAGGGGCTCTAGACTGCGTGATCGTGTTCATCACTCCTTTTGGCAGGGCAACGAGTACCCGTTGATCAACCATGCATGCAGATACCAGCGCTCTGGATGGGGATGCCAGATCGTGCCGCGAGCCTGAGAGAGGAGATCTGCCCTCACCGGCATCGGCCACGGAGCTGTATGTGACAGCCGTGCTAGTTCCGGGAACCAAATCTGATTCTCCCAACGCGGGGCTATGAGGAGCACCGAGTGGCGCATTTCCCTGATTCTGTTGATCACCTGTGGTAACAGAGAGACCAGAGGGAAAGCATATAGCGGGAGGCTGGGCCAAACCTGGGCCAGCGCGTCCTCGTCCTTCGAGAAGAACATCGGGCATTGAGCGTTGTCTTTTGACGCAAATAGGTCGACTTCCGCTCTGCCGAATAAGCGCCACAGTTTCTGGACCGATTGGGGGTGCAGGGACCATTCCCCTGGGGGAACATTGTCCCTGGACAGTTTGTCTGGGCCGTAGTTCAAATGGTCAGGCACATGCGCCGCCCTCAGCGAGCGCAGGAGCATCTGAGACCAAATAAGGAGGCGTTCCGTCAGATTGCAGAGATTTCTGGATCTGACACCGCCCTGACGGTTTACATAGGATACCACAGACATGTTGTCCGAGCGGACAAGAACATGCTGGTCCTGTATGAACGGGAGGAAGCACTTCAGCGCGTTCTCGACCGCTATCATCTCCAGACAGTTTATGTGAAAACCCTTCTCCTGGTCTGACCACTGGCCAAAGACCGGTCTACCCTCGAACAGCGCGCCCCAACCCGAGTTGGACGCGTCTGTCAACATGACTTTCCGATAAGAGATGGTTCCCATAATTACTCCCTGCTGGTACCAGTCGGCCACTAACCAGGGCTGCAGAGCCGCTATGCAGTTCTGAGTCACTCTGGTTCTCTGGCCGCCAGACAGCCAGGCTCGACGGGACATGCGAGTATTCAACCAGCGTTGGAGCGGGCGCATGCGCAGTAGGCCCAGCTGAAGCACCGCTGCAGCTGATGCCATACAGCCCAACATCCTTTGAAATGTGTTCAAAGGGAGAAAGCTGCCCTTCTGGAAAGATGCGGCTAGGTGGCGAACACGGCGCGCGCGCTGTGTCGATAAACGAGCCGTCATGGTCACCGAGTCCAGTTCTATTCCTAGAAAGGAAATTGACTGGCTGGGGAGTAATGAGCTCTTGGTCCAGTTGACCGTGAGACCCAAGCTTTCCAGATGACTGAGAAGCACTGTCCTGTGAGATAGCAGTTCTGTCTCTGACTGTGCCAGTATCAGCCAATCGTCCAGATAGTTCATTATTCACAGCCCCTGACTTCTCAGGGGGGTGAGCGCCGCGTCCATGCACTTCGTAAATGTACAGCTCGTCCGATGGCTCGTCCGATGGCTCGTCCGATGGCTTGGGCTGCGGCTTTGGTGGCGCGGAGAGAGAGATCCGTCGCACTTCTCAGGTCCGTAACCGCAGCTGGATCCCGGCCCGTCTCATCCCATTCACGGAGGAGGTCGGCTTGCAGGATCTGTAGCACAGCCATTGAGTGTAGAGCAGACGCGGCCTTGCCGGAGGCGGCATAAGCGCGGCCAACCAAGGCGGACGTGGCTCTGCAGGCTTTAGACGGGAGGGCTGACCGTGACTGCCATCTCGCAGAGGGCGGGCAAAGGTGCGCTGCGACCGCCTCTCCCACAGGGGGAATAGCCGTGTACCCTTTCTCGGCGGCGCCGTCCACTTGGGAGAGCGACGCGGAGGCCTGTGACTGAAGTCTCGAAGAAAATGGTGTACTCCACGACTTCGTCAGCTCCGAATGAAGTTCCGGCAGGAATGGAGCGGGCCTAGTTGCTGAAGCTGCGCGGCGGCGACTCTGAAGGAAACAACTGTCGAGCCTGTTCGGCGCGGGTTCCTTTGGCAGCGACCAGTCGAGCCCGAGACGGTCAACAGCCTGTGTCAGCAGGCGCATCAGTTCCGCATCATGGCGGTCTCCGGCGCTGAGCGGGGCTCTACACGAGCCGCAGGAAGTGCGAGGCATCTTTAAAAAGACGCTCGCTGCTCTTTTAGAATATATAAATAGCAAAAAAGGATACGTCGCCGGATAGCGTAGTTCGCACGGATGGCTGAAGGTGGCGAAGACGGCCGGCTTCCTCAGTGCTGTCCTAAGCTGGCTGTTCGCTGTTCGACGGCGGCTTCTCTCAGATCCAGCGATGCGAAGAGCTCGCTGAAGAGACGAAAAATCAGGGAAGTCAGCCTACAGCCCCTACTTTTATACGCTAAGCCACGCCCATTCTGGCGGGCTGTGACGCTATGAAGGCGCGGGTGCCCTTCATTGGGCGTGACGTCACGCCGGGCTCACTGGTAGGCTGCAGCAGTTGCCCGCAGGGCAGCCAATGAGCACGCGAGATGGCCTGCTCTAGGTCTGCTAGCTGCTGCACTGCGTTGACAATGAATACAAAATTAAGGAAAATTTTTTGGCTTCAGTATCTCGAGAAGATGAATCTTTCCCGTAGCGTAAGCTAAACTTACGCAATACGAGAGAACACTTTATACCCAAATGTCACAACATTTACTCGAATCAATGAACAGTACTAATAAAGCCCCAGTCTTACAGATCATTAACTAAAAAAAGTTGTTTTAGGGTTTAGTTACCCTTAAAAAAAAAACTTATAATCTGATGATCATGCTATTTATTGAATTAGATTATGCCCAATTAAATGCCTTCAAAATAGTTCTGTTTGAAAGGGTAGCATTACTGTTGTTTATAGCTGCACTTTCAGAGTAGCCCTGACACTGGTGGTGTGCTCGTGAGTGGATAATACAGGACTGTGTAAAATTGTTTAATGCACTGCATTTTTTCACAACTCGTTTTGTGGAGTCCTGAAAGCCCTTGAAATAGCATTGCATTTCAAGTGAGAGCTACTCGAAAAGCCAAGTCTAACAAGCATGAAATGATGGTGGGAATATCGTCGCCATCAGCACAGCCTTGATAGATCCCCTAGGTGGATGTGACTCTGCCCAGGCAAAGAAACCACAACTGGGCTCAGGGAGTTGATGAGAGCTAGATGGGGGAGAGGAGGTTAATCAAAGGTTAGTAAGAATACATCTGTTCTTCTTGGACCTTGGCCACCCGAATCAGCCCCTGTCAGCGACGGTCTTATCAGACTCTATAGGTCTAGGGAAATCCTTCCTTCTCCCCAGGGGATCTGCTTTTAGAGGGTTTAAAAGGACCTACAAGTTTCTACAAGAACCTTAAAGGGGTGGTTTACTGCTTTTTTTCTTTGCATGATTGTGTTTATGGGGTGCAATATAACATGTCTAAGTGTGTGTTTTTTAAAAAAAAAGCCTTATTTTTCATAAATTTCACCTTTATTGTAAGCCGCTTTCTCCTCTGTCATTTAAACGACCGGTTGACTTCCTGATTCTATGAAACCACTCCCTCAGAAACAGGCAATGGGCTCAGATTGGTTAGTTGGGCCGGTGTGTTGTAATTGGCTAAACTGCGTAGCTTTTGAGATACGGTTTTCTCCTGATTAAACATTTAATATAACTGAATAAATGACAGAGTAATACCGTTTTTTAAAGTTATTGTTTTATCGATATAATGAACAACCGTTTATCTATTCACAAAACTTTAGTTTACTCAGTGTATCGTTTTCTTTAGGTGTACACGTTTGTCTTACACAAAATAGCATCGAACTAACTGGCTACTATAAACAAACAGCATTGGCATTGGTTTACGTTCTTGATCAAATTGAAAAATTACGTCATAAAGTATACATGGAAAATACATTTACAAAATTAGTACATAATTACAAATTCAGGTCCAAAATGTTTGTACGCGTTTGTCATAGACACACGAAATAGCATAACTAAGTGGCTACTAAAGCCAGCGCTGACATTTATTTACGTCCTTGATAAAACTAAAACATTACGTCTGAAATTATACACGCAAATACATTTAATATGATTAAGTCTTACTTACAGGTTGTGGCCCAACAACTGCTGCCTCTGGTTTTAAAGTTGGAACTGCTTCATGCTTTAGTAACAGTTTGTTGTTGAATCCGGCATTGAATTCGTGGAGATTCTGGAAGCTGTCTTCCGTAAAATGCTCAGCACAGAGAGCTAAATTACGATTGTAATTTTCAGGAACATAATCAAACATAAATTGTAGCCATTGTTGACGAACTACAGCGTCCGTTGGAAGCCCGAACACAGAAGACCTGGCAGCTGGGTGAAAATAACACACTTTCGACGGCATGGCTACTGCTCTCCACTATAACTCTTCCTCTTCGACAAAGCAGCAGAAATATGGCCATGCCCCCTTTTTTGCATATTCCGGAGGGAGGGTTGATTATGGGTTAGTTACGTATAAAACCCGGGAGTATCTCGTTGTAGTCCTATTCGAGTCATTTTTGTAGGCATTAAACTTCCTGATTTTTAAAAGATGATATCTCTGCTTACGTTGAACTTTCAGTGCAGCAACTTTGCAGATACTGTTCATGCACCAACAACAACATTACACACTATTTAAAATGAAAAAAGCGAAATCGCAATCAACCACCCCTTTAAAAAGGCTACATCAAGAAACCATAATTGGTCCTCTTATATGATAGTGGCAATTTCTTTCTGAAAGTCCCCCTGTAGTCAATAATTGTATCCCTTAACTCATCTTTGATCACCAGAATTACATATTTAAAAGTTTTTTCCTTGCCTTAAAATAGCTTGAATGTAACTCTACACCCTTGCCTAATTTAGTATATGCGGGTCTATAAAATGCAAATTAGCCCCACCTCCACTCACTCACACCAGCTCAGAGGTCTACTCGTTGACGATCACACGTTCACGTGATTGGTTACAAGGTAGTTTGTGACGTCAGAAACACCAGCAATTTCAAACCACGATTTTACTGCAGTTTTAAAGAGAAAATACTCAGCAATGGTGCTGACTTATGTATTTGCACATGGTTTGTCTTAAAGCATATTAAAAACACCACATAGACATATAAACAATATTAAAAGCTTAATTTTCACCATAGGGGGACTTCAAATCAAAAGTTCACCCAAAAAATTTTTTAATTCAGTCATTTATTAACTTTAACATTGTTCCTAACATGTACGACTTATTTTTTTCTGTGGAACATAATAGAAAAATGTCTTGGTGTTTTTTGTCTATGCAATGAAAGTCAATGGGGCCAATATTGTTGTTTTAGACCTCATGGACTTTCATCGTATATGAACAAAAACTTTCTTATGGACAAAAAAAAATCTTCTTTTATCTTTCACAGAAAACAAAATCCTACAGGTTTGCAGCAACATAAAGGTAAATTGACACAATTGTAATTTTTGCAAGAATAGGCCTGTTCACATCCACGATGATGACTATAGCAAAAGTTTTAAGAAAAAAGCAGTGTCCACACCACAAGCTGTTTGTTCCAGCTAATGAACAACAAAAACATTGACAAACAATCTAAATCCACTACTTTAAAGAGCTTGAGCTTTTAAAGTGACAGATGACAACTGCATCTCGTGCTTTTAATAAACAAAGTTATCATCTGTTGGTGTGGATGCTAATATATTTATCACTATAGTTATTGTCTTTGGTGTGAATTGGCCTGTAGAAAAAGGGAAAAGACCCTTGGAAAGGTTGAAATTATTACAGCTTTCTTTTTTCTTTTTCTCTTTTCTTTTTTTTTCTTCCTTTTTTGCTTTGCCCCTGCAGAAGACCATGTGCAATATTTGCAGGGTTATTAGAGCAGTAGATTGATAGCTACAGCATGGAATCAAGACAACAGAGTGTTCAGCCCTTTCTTCACCCACACACTCACTCTCACTCTCTCTCTCTGTCTCTTATGATCACGGCCACACCAACTATCTAAGTAGGTCTTTCAGACAATATACGAGACTGAGAGACTAGGTTGGGCGACGATACATATACTGTACTCCAGCTGATGATTGTGTAAACTTCTATTTCATGTCCTCTGAGAAAAGGAGCACATTAGCAATTGAAGAGGTTTCATCCCCAGATGTTTCGCTTTTGTTATGCATAAATTCAAAGCCTCTTGTGTTCCTTGCCCGATTGGTCATGGCGGTTTTCTTCTCAAGAAGTTCTGCTACAGCCTCTTTCTGAAGGGAGGCTCGGGTGACCCATGGGAAGGGTGCAAACTTTCTCTCTTTAAAGTCCTATTTTTTGTTTTATCACACACTGCTTTTATAGGGATGTGGTGGTGTGAAGTCCCTGTCGAGAACTCTGGAGATGTCTACGAAGGCTTTGATCTACACTCATACTTACAAGATCTCTCAGGCTCTAGACCTCTTGATGAGAAAACTACCCTAAAAGTCCTGCTAGTCTGAGGCCTTGCCTTCTGTAGAGTGCGACAGAAAGATACAGAATAAACCTTTCATACCTAACATGAGCTCAAAGGTTGTCAAATGATGTTAGGTTCTGTAGAAGCCACTTTCAACTTCAATCAAAAATAATTCCTTAAATTGAAGAGATGCCATAGCCCAATACTTGCCCCCTCCCATAAACCATTGCAAATTTCTTCTTACTGTTCTCTTAATCAACTTCAAAATATTAAACATTAAAAAAAAGAAAATTAACATTTCAAAATATAAATGGAAAACAGTTTACAGTACTTTTTTCTGACTCTTAAATGTTTTATTGCTTTGAATCTAGTCTGGTAGTGGTGTGATTCATCTGGGTGGCTAGTTCTTCCAACTCTTTAATGAAGAATGTGAAGAAAATAAATGAAAAAATACACTGTCCGGTAGAACTCAAAGGAACCTGTTGGAGAACTGGAAATGTTTGTTTTTGCTTCAGGTATTATCATCATCCATCTGCAGTGGTTTTTCCAACTGACTCACAACTAAAGAGATCGTATAAGATAAGAAAACTTAGGTAAATTAATGAGAGCAACTGAAGTGCTGACCTTTCCGTTAAAATTAATCTGTTGCCTCATTAGCAAAGGAATCACCTCATCATATTCCTCCAGAATGAGCATTAGCATGACGAGCCTGAAATTGGGCTAAAGAAACTAAGCGGACGATACAAATGTATTGCTAATTTGATGTGTTAATTAAATGTAGTGGTAACCTGCTTTCTTCATTCAAGTAGGGGTTGCTCGCCTAATGTATACACAGAAAATGGTGTTATTGTGTACTTTCCCTGTGGTGAAAATCAAGTTTTTAATTTTGCTTATATGTGCTCTATGTGGTGTTATATATACTTTAAGACAAACCATGTGTAAATACATCAGTCAACGACATTGCCAAGTATGTTCTCCTTAAAATACAACTCCAGTGTACCAAAGAGAGTCTCAAAAACGCGGTTTGAAACCGCCCCTGTTTCCCACTGTCAAAAACTTGCAACCAATCCCATCAACGTGCGGGGCTGGGTTTTTCCTATCATGCTCTGTGGGAATTTTAACACAGTGAGCACAAAAAACCTTTAAAAATAGACAGGAAAATTTGAAATATACACAAATATAATATAAAGGGACAATATAATGTATTATATGATGTTATGATGAAGTATATGTCTTTCTCTACTGATTTTTTATGATGTTTGTAGCATTTCTAAGGATGCTGGCTGATGGTGAACAGGAACATGGATTGTGTAACATTAGCAATATAAGCTGTTTGATAACATAGTCAAGCCAAAGGGTGATCAAATTAATTACCGTTATCCAATGTTCTAGAGAGCGATACATAAATTGCGTTTAAATATGTAATTTTGATTTGTGAAGTAAAATTATTGAGTGCAGTGCAGGAGGACTTTAAAAGTACTTTAAATTGATGAGAATTTGAGGAGTTTCTTGTTCAGCTTGTCATGAGTAATTTACTCATACATAATGTACATTTACTCTACAATTATCATGATAAACTAGCGCTAGTGTCATGTTTCCAAAGAACAATGTCTAATTTCCACTCTTGTTTGTCTGTCTCTCGTAGGAAGTAACATCACTGTGTCATTATCCAGTAACTCTTCAGAGATTATGGAGGGGGAGACCATTCAGCTGACCTGCGTTGTTAGCAACACTCTGGGTCCCCTGTCAGTGATGTGGCAGTGGACGGATAAGGAGGACGCGGGTCCTGCCGTGAACGTGGCTTCTGTGGATCGTGAGGGCACGGTCACTCCTGGGCCCACTTTTAGGGAGCGCAGCAGCTATGGAGAGGTTAGGGCGGAGCGGGTTCGGCCCGACACATTCATCCTATTCCTGTATAATGCCTTCCCCACAGATGAGGGCCAGTACAGATGCAGCGCCACCGAGTGGTCCCAGAGTGGAACTGCACCTGACTGGGTTTGGCAGCAGATTGGAGACGAATCCGCCATCAAGACCACTACAGTAAAATCAGTTGGTAAGACCACATACACTGTTGGAGGGAAAGGAAAGAAGAGAATATATATATATATATATATATATATATATATATATATATATATATGAGTGCAAACCTTAGTAAATCACCTTGCATGAATACTTTAAATATTCTCCTCCCATAAATGTTGTGTCTGAAAGAGAAACTCCTACAAATGCATATGCAATAAGGTCAGCTGCAAAAATAACCCTGTCCACATCTTTTCAATGCTAATTTTTCACTGCGTGTCTTTAGTAAATCCTGACAGTTATTTTTTAAGGCCAAAAAAGGGTTTGCGCTGTTAGTAAATCTGGCCCATATAATGTTGCAAAAGATTTCTATTTCAAATAAATGCTGAAACTTTCTTTCATCAAAGAACCCTGAAAAAAAAAAAAAAAAAAAAATATATATATATATATATATATATATATATATATATATATAATATCACAGTTTCCACAATACACACCAGGCAGGGCACAAATGTTTCATATAAAGTAAATTTCTGACACCGTATTTGCATATATAGTATATTTGTGGTCATGCAGTGTATTTTTACTGTCAGCAACACGTCATATTTATGACATCGTAAATAGTCTTGTTTTCTGCTTCATACACTCAAGCATATGCAAACTCACACTTGAGCTCACACAGTGACAGGAAAATGTACTTACTCCAGTGGAGTAAAGTGAATGTTGAAGTGTCATGTGCACTGTAAAGCTGAATCCTCTATATAAAGTCAATCGCTCAGTCATGATCGTGCTTACATAGCATCATGTTCATGTAGCGCAGTGGGACACGCTGTCTGTCAGCTTTCCATCACAATCAATAGCCGTGACTTCCCAGTCTGCACTTTAACTGTGTGTGTAATGAGAACACATACACACGCACATGCTTGCACATGGCAGAAAAGAAAAACATGACTGAATAGCAAGCTGGCAGATGCTC
Organism: Gila orcuttii; assembly: GCA_026230005.1. Taxonomy (NCBI): domain Eukaryota; kingdom Metazoa; phylum Chordata; class Actinopteri; order Cypriniformes; family Leuciscidae; genus Gila; species Gila orcuttii. The sequence goes on along the minus strand of JAPDVR010000007.1, from coordinate 26,873,650 downwards.
TAAATAAACACATTGTGTGACAGCGTGTGTTGCGTGACAATGAGTGGTTTTTAGAAAAGATACTTGATCAGTTCTTGATAACATACAATATGTCTTCTGCTTTGAAGGTGAAGTGTGTAACTTTTTTATACTTAAAATACTTTCTTCTATTCCAACTTAGTTTGCAGAAACATCTGTAAGTCAGTCATTTATAGACAGTCTTTCTCTAGAAAGCAGTAAAATGTAGCTCTTTTTTTTAGCATAGCAATTATAATTACTTTTAAGTCATCCTCCATCCTGCCCTAGATATATGCTGAGACTATTTCTATAGACAACTTCAGAGTCTAAACCATTACGAATAATTTCAGATAATTCTTATTTTTGCATTGCCATTTAGTGCCATAAAGATAATATACATCTCTGACTTTTTCACAAACTTTGTAAAAGAGAATGTTTGTATAATTTCAGTTTTAAAATGTTTTTTTATTAATTAAATTTAGAAAAGTTTTATTAAAGGACATTAATCAAATATTAAGTCAGGGAAATTTCTATATTAAATAAAAATGTATAATTTATAATTTGCTCTTTGTAAGTCAAAGCAAGTTTCCGACTCAAAGTAAAAACATTAAAAAAGGTAATTGTGACTTTATCATTTTTGTTACTTTTTATTTTTTTTACTTTGAGATACAAAAAACATGCTTTTATATAAAATGCTGGATTTTTAAAAAATGTTTATGTGGTTCCATGTATGTGGTAATCACAAAGGATAGGGAAAGTCATTTGTCAAAGCTTTAAGGTTGGGAATGTTATCCAGCATCTAGTCTTAATTTTTCCTGCGTATCGAAGGTTGGATGAGATTACAAAGACTTTTTTATTTTATTTATTCCTCTTAATTATTAATATCTATGCTCCTCCTCTCCGGTTGACATTGATCATTTTTACTTCCTCTGCTGTCTGGATCAGCTTTGTTGAAGTGTTTCATCAGCTCTGCTTTTGATTTGAAGCTCAAAGAGTAGCAGCGTGATGCTCTTCATGTCAGCTGCTTTGCCTTTACAGAGTAAAGTACAGACTTCTCCAGGTGTGATGCAGCAGGAGTGACTTTGTTCGAGTATGATGTGCACGTGATCATGTGATAGTCAGTCACTCTTATGAGTCCGTGTTGCTTAGACAGTGTTTTTGTCCTTTGCACTTGCCCTTTGACAGGTGTGTTGGTGGTGGTGAGTAAAAATAGCAGTGTTGTGTTTTCCAGCATTGACTCTGGGTGACTGTATGGATGAAGGATCAGGATGGGGTGTGAAGCAGGGCCCAGTTTATGGAGTTATTCTGCTGAGAGTGTCTTAACATGCTCATTAGTGTCTGGCAGTGGTATGGGTGCTGACTGGCTGCAGGCCACCATGTAGCGGTGGAATCGTTTGGCTGGGTTACACATGACACCCAGAGGTGAGCCCAGACACACATTCTGCCACAATTTACTTTTTTTATTATTGCTATGAAAGCAGTTAGAGCTCCCAGCATGCTAATTGGATGACGGATAAATATACATTTTTAGGTTTAATGTTACATCTGTCCGTGAACGCACTATTTTAGATGATTAGGTGAGATATTTGTGAGAAACTTTTTCTTTAGTTTACAAACTTTTGGTGATTTGAATAACCAACAAACAAATTCTGCCCGCTTTAAGTCCCTGAATGTATAGCTGTGTTTGGGAATGTGGTCTACCTGTATTGTCTTCCTAAAATATAAAATGCAGATGTCTATTTTCATGTCCACTACCATTCAACAGTTTGGGGTTAAGAGACGGTCACACTACAATCTTCATTCCATTGACTTCCATTCGTACACATGCAAATGTAAGAGACAGGTGAACCAAAGGTGAACTCTGACCTGCGAGTTCATGTCACGTGAATACATGTGACCAATAGAAGAATAATACGTTATGGCGTTGGCGTGACCTCTTAGCTGTATTAAAAGAATGCAAACTTTAAATCTGCAGGAATGCAGCATTACAGTAAAGTGGAGTAAGTTGGATATTTTTATATTTAAGGGTGTATTATTTGTTGAATTATGTTTTTAAAAAAGACGCCATAGAGTGTGTGTCATATTATGACTGTTGCAGTGTCTGTTCAAATTCCATGTCTTCAAAGCGCTTGTTTAATACGTTTTTTTTTTTTAAGAAATGAATACTTTTATTCAAGAATGATGAGTTAAATTGATCTAAAGTGACAGTTAAGACATTTATAATTTTACAAAAGTTTTCTATTTTAAATAAATACTGTTCTTTTGAAATTCCTATTCATCAAAGAATCCTGAAAAAATGAGTAAAAATATTGATTAGTGTGACTGAAGAACTTTTTCTGAAGAACCTCATTAGCATATTATAATTATTTCTGAAGGAATGTGTCACTGAAGACTGAAAATTCAGCTTCGCTATCATAGGAATAATACACATTTTAAAATGAATTCAAATAGAAAACTGTTATTTATAATTGTAATAATTTCCTCAGAATATTACTATTTTTTACTGTAAATGCAACCTTGATGAGCATAAGAGACTTCTTTAAACAACTTTTAAAAAATGTACCCGGACCCTATAAGTTATTATGAACCATAAAATTGTAATAATAATACTTGTTTACAGAAAGGAAGAATTTGGATTAGATAACTGTTATAAGCAGTAAAGAGAAGAAACTGCAGTGACCAAAGTAACAGTCAGTTGTAGAAGGCCGATTCTTGACATGAAAAGGCATCCAGAGGCCGACTGAAGCCTCCCCTTGTGCCAGGCTACTAGATTTGAAATCTCGATTCCCACTGTGCGTGAGGGTGGGTGTACGCCACATGTTTTTCTGAGCATGTCTGTGTGTCTGGAATAATCAAACACAATACAGCTCTGTCTGCCTGGGCTCTGCCTTTTCCCCACTTCTTCAGGTGTCGTGATTGTTCCTGTGATCATAGATTGGTTATTAAAACTGTGTGCAGTGGATCAGACAAAGTAACAGTGGGCAAAATGTTGGCATTTGAGAAAGGTTGTGTATGTGAAAGCTGTTGTGTTAGTGTTTCCATAAAGAATCACTCTCAGCATGTGTCCAATAGCCCTGCACTCTAGAGAAGATGGCATTGATCATGGTTCCCTGCTGTCTGCAGTCAAACACAGGATGGATAGGAAGCCGTTTCTGATCATGTGTTTACAAGAGACTAAAGCACTGGAATCCATCAAAACATGAAACGTATGCCTTTAAAATGCCTCCTTCTCTTTATTTCTCTGTCTTATCAATCCTTGTAAACATCCTATCATTCTTTGGAGATCTGTGTGTCACACATGCTCAAGCCTGTCCTATATTTTTCAGAATCTCCTCTGTTCATTTCTCTCTCTTCTCTCCACGTCTGATCATCCAATAAACTTTGTTTGTGCTATTTTAGTAATAAATGTCAATGTTTTAAAGGGATGTCTGTCGACATTGACTCGGCCTCATGTTGTTCCAAACATGTATGACTTTCTTTGTTCTGCAGAACATAAAAGAATATTTTGAAGAATGTAACCAAAGTTTTGTTGTCCATTTATTTCCATTGTATGGACATACAGTAAACACTCTCAAAATATCATCTTTTATGTTCTTCAGATTTTCTCCTTTTACGTTCCACAGAAGAAATAAAGTCATACCGGTTTGGAACGACATGAGGGTGAGAAAAAAAGATGGGTGAACTTTCTTTTTAAATAATAGTGTAAATGTTTGTAAATGTTTGTTTAGGATAGGAACTATTTATCCTTATGCTCAAAGGAGTACGCTGAAACAAGTAGGTGCTTACTTGAGGTAATGACAGAGAAAACTAGCTTCATCTGGAGTTATTTCAGTCCATTAAATAACAATCTAGGTAAATGTGACATATATCAAAGGTTAATGAGTTTTTGTATTGTTTGATATAACAATCATTACATTTTATTGCCAAAAATCACAAGATATCTCCATTTGATAGAAGTTTAGGCGTTAGGATCAATAACGGCATTAATGACACTTGGCATATCTGAAAGAATATAAGTGGTATCGCCCCTTAGATTGATTCAAACGTTTGAGTTTGTGCGTCTCCTGAATTGGATCACGCAAGTCTTGCTTAATGTTTGTTTTTTAGTGCAGCTAAGACAACACGATGGAAAGATGTGTTTTCTTGGCATTATTTCATAGTACACAATCTTTTTATCTAATCACATTCAATTCTGACTTAAGTCTCACAACTCAGGGAAAATATGATTACATTTGCTATAGCACAGTAGTTTTAGCTGCTGAATGGCTTTGCGGAAAACACTGTTATAAATCCACCAATAATCCTCGTTTGAGACATTTCTTTCAATATCTGAGCAAAACTGAGCTCATTAAATGTAAAAAAAGAAAAATGGAATCCAGCTGTCCACTACGTTTTTTTTTTTTTTTTTTTTTTGCAGGATTAGTTTGCATGTGCTCAATAAACAGGGGATGTGTGTGTAATCTCCTTTTGGCTGCTTTCCTCGGTTGCTGCCCGCAGGATTGAGTTGGCGTGCTACAGGTCACCTTGTCCAAATTTTATCAAAATAACGCAGAGTAGATTAACTCTACTGATCTCAAGCTTTCCTCCCAAACAGAACAAACTCCTGCTAGTCTTTCTCAGCCCAGTGAACGTCTAAACTTTGGGATTTATCCCAGGAAGTCTTTGAGGCTTATTAGCATGCAGGCAGAGTAGTCTGATAATGTAGACATCTAACTTTACTGGCCCGTTCCTTTAATAGTTTGCGTAATTGAAGGACATAGAGGCTCACCAAATGAAATTTACTTCTGTAACTTTGCCAGAGCCCTGTGGTACTGCTAAGATCTGGGCAAAGCTTGTGCCCAGCAGGTTTTGCGTTAACCTGCCCTCTGTTACAGCCCAGCAGCGCGGCATCATTAGGGCACTGCCGGGTAGGCTGGGAATGGATCTGGCCGTCTCCGGGTCCGATATGGCCTCCAGCTGCTGTCATCCATATGAAGCGCAAACACTCAGAAGGGGCCAAATGATGCTTTACCCTTCCACATGGAAAACTATTCGAGTTCCAGAAATCTCATGCAGAATATAATTATGCCCCTGCAAATGGAAATTTATGGGAATAGCCAGGAAATAGTCTTGTTGTCTTTATGCCCATTAGCAGATTCAGAGACTCATCAGTATCAGCGGTGAATTCACAATTAGGTCCCCCGCAGTTCTCTCGTCATGTTTACTTGTGTTGACAGGCTTGGGTCTGGGGGGCAGTGTGCTCAGATCTCAGTTTTTACTGTCACGCAAAAATAGGAGAGCCACTGGAGAGAATAAGTGCTTAAACAGAATGGCAATCATATTGCAGTGGAAACAAGCAATGCACACACTTTTATCTTTATTATTATCTAATATTTATTTATTTGTTGTTTTTTTAAGAAAGCATTGAGTTTGGGAATGGTGCTGTGTCCAAAATCCTACATCATAGTAAAAAAATCAATTTATTAATTTGTTTAATTTATTTATTGGCAATTCAGTTAAAAATTGTCTGTAAATGTAATTAAAAATATATAATGCTGATAATAATAATAATAATTATTATTATAAGATCTTGATGAACACAAAACAAAAGATATTTTATCAATTATAGTGTATTATACATGTGCTACTTAATTTTATTTATCTGAGCTTTATATGCATTTTATCTGTATTGTTGTATTGTTCCCTTTTGTTTTCTGCCGAATAACATCAAAGAAAGTGAATGCGGATGGGAAAATTAGCCTTTCGGCTAACTCTAAGGTTAATTAATGCACATTGTCCATTTTTAAATGGATCAAAAGAACTTTTTATAACGAAGGCCAAAAATCTAAATTTGTGTCCGTGGTCCAAAAGTAAAAGGTGCATTATATAAAAAAATGTATATTAAATTTAAAGTGGTTAACCTTGGTTCACTTTATTTATGATTTCATCATTTGAAAATATTAAGCAATCAGCTTAACTAATCCAGTTTTATTTCCAGTTTTATAGTATAATGAGGCTTTATTGTTGTTTTTAATTATGTTTTCGTTACTTTTTAAACACCAACTGACGTAATAAAATGAAATAAAAAAGAAAAGAATCCTGAACATTTAAGAAAGTAAATAAACGTTTAAATTAATTTGCATATAAATTATGATTTATAATATACAAATGTGCGAAGTAGATTTGTATTTCATGTGACTGAACGACTTTGGCCCATGGGCCCAGGTTTGGGCATCTTTGAAATAGATAAATAAAATAACAAATAACTAAGTCTGGTATTAGTGCAGTACCAGTTTTGAATTGTATCACACTTTCAAAAGAATCAAAAACGAATACAAAAGGAAACGAATATCATAAAAGCATAGTTCTGACTCTTAGTTCTTATTAGAAAAAATAAATGCATTGTGGTGAATATTTGTAATTGCTATATGAATTCTCTTTTGTTGTTCTTGTTCCAGAATCTTTCTTCTTTGTATCGGCGTCCTCTCGTACGCCCAGCGTGACGTTTGGTGATTCGTTTGACCTACAGTGCATCGTGAAGCCACGGCACTATCCCAACGTTCCTGCTGCGGTCACATGGCGCTTCCAGCCAGCAGAGGGCGATGGAGAATTCCGAGATTTGGTGACGTTCACGCGGGATGGCACTCTGCAGTGGGGCGACCAACTTCTGGGCCTTGGCACGCGTACCACTGTGGATCGTACACCCACTAACACCAACTTCCGTCTCAGCATCACCCGAGCCGGACGCAAGGAGGCCGGGACGTACCAATGTGCTGCCTTACTTTATCGGAGGAATTACGATGGCACCTGGAGCACGGTGGCCAACCGCACCTCCAACCCGCTGGGCATCAGTGTACTGCAGCCTGGTGAGTCTAAAAAACGCTTCTGTCGCAGGAAAGGTGCATGTTAGGCTACCTGACTGCTTGACGGAGGGCAAGAAACGACCATGACTGTTCCGAAGCCACTAAATTACAGATAAGTTCCACTGACACCCTTTAGGGGTTGGGTTTGTAACTTTGTATGCTCATGGCAGACTGCTGGAGTCACTCCCCAGCCTTAAAAATTTGCATAAGCATTATAAAGAAGCACAGATGACAACTCGCACTTTACTGTCACTACAGAAATAAAGATTTCACTGATAATGCACCATGTTGTAGTCTGGCCTAGTTTCACAACTTCCACCCTCACTAGTCTTCCACCCTCTTTTGTCATGTCTGCATGTGTGTGTTTCCCGAGATATTGGCCTCTGTGTGCTCATAAGAGTAATTGAGATGACTGGCGTGTGTGTGCAGCTGAGGCAGGCCTTCCTAATGGCCTGGAGTGCGCAAAGAAGAGGTTGTTAATATCCTCCACACCAGAGAAGGCGATTAGAACGGAAGAGTATGAATGCGGTGGGGGTAGGGGGGTTATTAGAACAAAAATTGGAGCTCATTAAATTTAGTCCCTCTGGACTTCAAAAACTCCCGAGTAGTGTGTGTGGACGGCAGGCGCAACCGTAGCGAAGGTTATGCGTTTTAAAATGAAAATGCACTGGTGTAAACGTATAGGTATTATTACACAGTCTGCACGGGAACCGATGCTCTCGAGCCAAATATGGTTCTTTCAGTGAGTAGGCCTATATGGCTCGACGGCAATTTTTTAAAAAAAAATTCAATAATAAAAGGTAGTGTGTCGATTCAATTAAAAATCAACATATCACAAATTTTTAAATATTACATAATTCATTGAAGCCTGTTTGTCATGTATAATACACCGACCAATCGTCATCTGCCACAACAAGTTCAAATTTGATTGGACAATGTGAAGTGAAGTGGTAATTTTCCGGTCATTCATAAATTGTTTGAAAATTACATGGACAGACGAATTTACATTTATGAAGCGATCTGAATCTACGTTGTTGAAACAATGGATGTTAATTGACTACAAAGCACTGCACAAAACCAGCACCAAAAGTAGCATTAATGGTAAGTAGTATTCAAGTCACTTGTATTTTGTCTATGTATATTGATACACCGTTTACTATGCAGTAAACATAATTATGCTAGCATAGATAATTATGCAGCAATAGTACCTATAATAGTACAGTACTACTGGTAAAAAATTTGGACACTACTATTTTAATGGTTTTTTTTTTTTTAAGAAGTCTCTTATGCACATCAAGCCTGCATTTATTTGATCAAAAATACAGACAAAATTATTACAATTTAAAATAATAGTTTTCTTTTTTTAATATACTTTAAAAAAAAATATATATCATTTATTTCTTTGATGCAAAGCTGGATTTTCAACAGCCATAACTCCAGTCTTTAGTGTCACATGATTCTTCAGAAATCATTCTAATATGCTGATTTATTATCAATGTTGGAAACAATTTTTTTTTATTGAACCTGTGATACTTTTTTCAGGATTCATTGATGAATAAATAGTTAAATAGAACAACATTAAATTAAAATAGAAATAATTTTTTTAGTCTTTACTGTCACTTTTTTTAATCAATTTAGTACATCCTTGCTGAATAAAAAGTATTCATTTCTTAAAAAAGAAAAGAACAAAAATTACTGACCCCAAACTTTTAAACGGTAGTGTACACTCACCTAAAGGATTATTAGGAACACCTGTTCAATTTCTCATTAATGCAATTATCTAATCAACCAATCACATGGCAGTTGCTTCAATGCATTTAGGGGTGTGGTCCTGGTCAAGACAATCTCCTGAACTCCAAACTGAATGTCAGAATGGGAAAGAAAGGTGATTTAAGCAATTTTAAACGTGGCATGGTTGTTGGTGCCAGACGGGCCGGTCTGAGTATTTCACAATCTGCTCAGTTACTGGGATTTTCACGCACAACCATTTCTAGGGTTTACAAAGAATGGTGTGAAAAGGGAAAAACATCCAGTATGCGGCAGTCCTGTGGGCGAAAATACCTTGTTGATGCTAGAGGTCAGAGGAGAATGGGCCGACTGATTCAAGCTGATAGAAGAGCAACTTTGACTGAAATAACCACTCGTTACAACCGAGGTATGCAGCAAAGCATTTGTGAAGCCACAACACGCACAACCTTGAGGCGGATGGGCTACAACAGCAGAAGACCCCACCGGGTAGCACTCATCTCCACTACAAATAGGAAAAAGAGGCTACAATTTGCAAGAGCTCACCAAAATTGACAGTTGAAGACTGGAAAAATGTTGCCTGGTCTGATGAGTCTCGATTTCTGTTGAGACATTCAGATGGTAGAGTCAGAATTTGGCATAAACAGAATGAGAACATGGATCCATCATGCCTTGTTACCACTGTGCAGGCTGGTGGTGGTGGTGGTGTAATGGTGTGGGGGATGTTTTCTTGGCACACTTTAGACCCCTTAGTGCCAATTGGGCATTGTTTAAATGCCACGGCCTACCTAAACATTGTTTCTGACCATGTCCATCCCTTTATGGCCACCATGTACCCATCCTCTGATGGCTACTTCCAGCAGGATAATGCACCATGTCACAAAGCTCGAATCATTTCAAATTGGTTTCTTGAACATGACAATGAGTTCACTGTACTAAAATGGCCCCCACAGTCACCAGATCTCAACCCAATAGAGCATCTTTGGGATGTGGTGGAACAGGAGCTTCGTGCCCTGGATGTGCATCCCACAAATCTCCATCAACTGCAAGATGCTATCCTATCAATATGGGCCAACATTTCTAAAGAATGCTTTCAGCACCTTGTTGAATCAATGCCACGTAGAATTAAGGCAGTTCTGAAGGCGAAAGGGGGTCAAACACAGTATTAGTATGGTGTTCCTAATAATCCTTTAGGTGAGTGTATATTGGTACAAAATATTTATATTTTAAGATGCTGTTCTTATTTTTTAACTAAGAATCCTGAAAAAAGTATCAAAGGTTATAAGTATAAGTATATTATAATAGAAAACAATTATTTCAAATTGTAGTAATATTTCACAATATTACTCTTTTTTTCTGTATTTTAGATAAAATAAATACAGCCTTGATGAGCATAAAAGGCTTCTTTCAAAAACATTAAAAATAGTAGTGTCCAAACTTTTGGCCGATAGGCTACTTATATACTATTATACTTATAATACTTATATACCATATATATATATATATGCCCCTTTTTTACATTTGAGCCCCTGCCCCTGAGGAACTCTCTGCACATCCCTGGTTAATACCAATACCAGTGAAATTTCACTTTTCCTCGATACAAATTGCACAGTAATTGCTAATGCAGTATGTTATTGAACACATTCGTTTATTTCCTTTTTTTTTTTTTCTTCTTTTTTTTTTTTTTACATTTTATTCTAAATAAAGAGGTTTCTCATTTAAATTAGTATTAATGACACAGTTACGGTGTACATTTTATGACATCCTCAGACCTCACTCATATGACGAAAAGGCGTCATGCCTCACACAAAAGGCTTCAGTCATTGGACAAAACGGCATTGCACCGCCGACTGAAAGACTTCAGGTCTCAGGAAAAACAATGTCAGGTCTCGTACAATTAGGCATCGGACCAAATAGCCTCAGACTAAAAGCCATCAGACAAAAAGGCATCAGATGAAATGGATGCAGACAAAAAGGCGTCAGACATAATGGCATTGGACGAAACAGACTCAAGGCCCCGATATATTCACTTTCGAGGTTCTTTTTCTTCTTTGCTTAGGGGTAAAACAAAGTTGAAAATACCTTTGCAGGTATGTAGTGTTAGTGAACATCCTGAGACCATCCACGCTGCTGAGAGCGGCATTTCTACAAATTTGTGCACACAACAAAAATGACTGCAGTTAATAAAGCAACTGATCATAGTGATGTGCATGTTCACACCAGCTCTGCAATTCAGCGCTAAAGTCTATTCACGTCACGTATTTATATAGTAGGCTACTTCATACAATAGATTACTTTAAAACAGCAACTTTATAGTTAAACTTGAAAAAACAGCTGTGTGTGTGTCTGTATGTTAATTATGTACAATCTATCTATTGATGGTATTCATTGTATGTATTTATGTAATCCCTTGGCAATGTTCTTTATGTAGGCTAATTATTCAAGCATTCAAAAATAATAAATAAGCAGAGAGAGAGAAAGAGACTGAAGCTGTACTTGAAATTTTATTCTTAGTTTTAATTAAATGTTACACTGGTCAGGAGAAATAAAGCCGTTTCCCTGGTAACCTCTGTACACAAAGCAGCAACACAGTCTTGAAAGATTTCTTTTACTTCATGATAGTTTGCCAACATACGAGCTAGTTGCAATGTGTTATTTAGCTAACTTTTTAAACGTTCAAATAAAACGAACAAATAATACAAATGTACAAAATAATCTCAGTGGGACATGTTCTACACAATTTAACCAGTAAGAAAACCATGTGCATGTGACGTCACATTGAGACTGGGCATTTCGAAACTTCCGTGCTTCCTTCTGAATCCGTTTCGTCCGATGCCTTTTTGTCTGGGGAATTGGGAATTGGGGAATTGTGGAAATTGTTTTTTCAGGACTCTTCTTTGAATAAAAGTACAGAAGAACAGCATTTATTTGAAATGGAAATCTTTTGTACCATTTGAATGACTTAACTCACTTTTGGTTAATTTAATGCATCCTTGCTAAAAATTCATACTGAACACAAACCTTTGAACAGTAGTTTATATTTTGTGTGTGTGTGTGTGTGTGTGTGTGTGTGTGTGTGTGTGTGTGTGTGTGTGTGTGTGTGTGTGTGTGTGTGTGTGTGTGTGTGTGTGTGTGTGTGTTTTATATATATATATGTGTGTATGTATATATATATGCATGTATGTATATTCTTATCAACCTAAGTAATTGCACTTTTAATGGCACTATCTCTACAAACCATAATGATCAAAAAAGTAATTAAACAAAAATTTAAAAGATTTTAAAACCTTCATTGATTGTTTACAGATTCTAATAATTGATTATGATTTTACATTACAAAAACACAGTTGTGCCAGCTGGAGCGCCCAGCAGGTTTTTATTATGAAGCAGAGGTGTAGTGTACAGGTACCTCATTCCTGCCTCTATGTTATTTCTCAGCCAGATCATCTCCATAGAGCTCACTGGCATGGAAACATAATCCTGTCTGTCCTTTGTCAAGCCGTGGTCTCTACAGACTAGTCAGTACAGCAACAGATGTGTTTATTCCACACCATTTTTTTCTATTTATTTTTTGCATGTAAGTGTGGGTGTATGTGTACATGTATATTTTGTTGACATTATTTGTAACCTTGACCCTATGTGCCATAAAGTTTGTTTTAATATTTGGATGCATGAGACCTCAAACCATTGCCTTCCATCTTTCCATTTCAAGTTGTGTTTGTAACTGTTGTCTAACCCGGTGTGGAGCTTGAGCCCCTTAGTACAATCAATGCGAGGACTTGGCAGGAGTTAATGGCTGTAAGACAACCCTGGGGGAGAAACATGCTCTGCTTTCCCCCGCAGGCCTGCTCCCTGCCCTCCAGCAACTCTCAAATCAGTGCAGCCCGCTGGAGACTTGCTTGTAGGTATACTAGCTCATTTCAGCCTGAGGTTCCCTAGTTACAAAGCTTATCTAAACAGGATTATGCTATTGTGTTTGTGATGCCTTTTTGAAAGTAAGATGGCTCAAATGATACAGATAGAAAAACAAATGCAATATAATATGTCATGCATTTGGAATATATTGAATGCATCAAAATATCCTCAAATTGGTTCTATTAACATCACCATTATGAGTTCCATTAGCATTGACAGTATTACCAGCATCATTGCCGATTTACTCCTTATTATACTTTAACTTCCTGAATTTTTTTATTTTTATTATTGCTGCTGATGCATCACTTAAGTCTATCAGGGGAACTTTTAGGGAGGATCAAACAACAAACATGTGTGACTTCATTTCTTCCATGGAACATAAAAGGAGAATTCAATTGGTTCTTGTCCATGCAATTAGAAGCCATGGACGTCTCCTTGGAAAAAAACTCTCAAGCTTTTTAAGAACAGAAAAGCACTGTAAAAGTATTGAACGTTTTCTGAATCCATGTGACAGACAAAAACTATAAATATGTGATAAACAACAGTCCGTGCATTAGTTCTTAAAGTGACAGCATCCTAATATTCTTGCTGTTGCCTATGTTTGTAATGTTTTAATCTATGTTATAGACAAAAGTAGTATTTGATACACAAGAACTATAACGTTCTTTACTGAGAATATTGCCCCTCTATTGAGCATATAAATATGGATAATTTAGTCAGTGAGTTGAACTGGAGAACTAGAATCAGGGTGATTAAATAAAAAAAAACATCTGACTCAAAAGAATGAGTTGTCCTTTTTAAATCTTTTAAAAATTTGCCAGTACAGTTCTTCAGAATTTCTCCTTTTATGTGCAATATTCATTGGGTTTTACTTCTATACTAAACACACTGTTCTACATTTGGAAAATCATTCAAGATGCATTTTTTCTATATGTATTATTATTGGGTTATTTTCATCCTACTAACACTCATCATAAGTTGATCACTAAGAGGAACGCTGGATCCCACAATGCAGTGCTTTTAACATTCTAGTCTCTAGTCTCAAATGACGCATTATACACTATGTACTTATGCACTATGTACTCAACCGTGTAGTGTATGAACTTTATATGGATATTTTGTCTTTCAACATCAGAGTCTGAAGCTGCAACAGTTGAGTGCATGAAGTGTCCAACATTCCCCACTTCGTTCTTTTGGTTGACTAATTGCATCACCCGGGTATTTAAAGTGCACTTTTTCTTTTTATAATTTTCAGTGTGAACACACTTTTCACACTTTGTATACTGCAAAACGGCATAGAATAGTGCATAAGTATGTGAATTGGGAAGGACCTTCTTTTTGTTTTTAAGTAGTATAGTCAGTAATTCAGTGTAAGTTGACTACAAAATTAAGTATAATTTTAACTCTTGATGCTATTGTTAACTAAAACTAAAAGTATAATACAATCTAAATATTAGATGCATAACTTAAACTTAAAAAACAAACTAAATTGCTGTCTGGGTAACTAATTGAAAAAAATAAGTTGAGGTTAAAGTACTAAAACTGAAAATTTAAATAGATTAAAGATATATATGTATATTATTATATAAATGTAATAAAAATAAAAGTTAATTCTAGTATAATAATAGTATATCAATATTACTAATAATAATAGGGGGCATGCGATGCTGCACACTGTGTTTTATAACTTTAAAAGCTAGTGTGCAGTATAAACTGTATTATTGGATGTTCTGCATCTGAGGTAATCAGGAAATGTCTATTAGTTTGCTAGTCTATCTATTACAATGTTTTAGCAAAATGTTGCCCTCACACAGGACAGATACAGTTTTCAGCGTTTTCTCAGGGGCGTGTGACCAGTGACATCAGGGACTGTTGTTGTGTAAACCCATTCTACGGTTGCAGTACTTTTTCCCAGTAAGATTCTTCAGTCTTACTACTCCTTATGTGCCAACGGTTTGGTTTACACAAGTATCACGCACAGATGTTTAAGATGCAGAGCGAGGCAGAGCTCTTTGCTCCACTGGCTCCGTGACCTTACTCTCTCAAGGGGAAAGCCACACGACCCTTCAGCATGCATTTGGGAATCAACTTATCATCCTGAGCACTCGTTTAGTTTCCCTGATGTATGCTTCACTGTGTTTATTACACTGAATGGTAGGCCATTAGAGAGCAAACACAGAGACGTTTGAGCAATGGCCCGTAACTTTCCACAGAGATTTTTCTTAAAAACTATTTGAATTTAAAAGTGTAGTTTTTGAAATTTTGTAGCTACCCTCCATCTTCATGAAGAACTTCAACGCAGAGGCAATTTCGCAGCTATACCGAAAAAGGTGTGATTGGTTAACGCAGTCCTGGTGGATATTTGACGTTCTAACATCATGTTGTATCCAAAAAACATTTCATAAACATAATCAAACACGGCCCTGCTGTTGATGTTTACTTCATTATTGACATTTCAGAACAGTGCTGAAATGAGTGTGTCTGTCATCATCTGTCTCTGAATACAGCTTCTCCAGTCTCTCTCATCTAGGACGCATTGGAGCGTTTGATCGGAAGAGAAGTTTTACACAAAGACTGAAAAGGGCGAGAGAGAGAGAGAGAGAGAGAGAGAGAGAGAGAGAGACCTCCTCTCTAAACTAACTTACATCTGCTCTGTTTGTAGTCCAAAACTTTAAAGAGAATTAGCAGTTTTGAGTTGTGTGTTCTGAGTAAAATAAGGTCTGTTAAATTTACTTGAGACTTTTAAATTTTGTTCTAAAATATAAATTCTGAAGTCATTGTGTTTAAAAAAAAAAAGTCCACTTAGCAAAAGTTTCTACAACAGGACTTCAACTACCATAAGGATGTGAGTTTATATGCTTGACAAATAAAACAACCATTGTAGTTTGGTTTAAAATTTTAGTTTTAAAATTCATGTTTAAAATATGAATGCATAATTTTATGTTGGAAAAAAAAAACATGAAAGACTCTTTAAAGAGAAAGTTCACCCAAAGATTTTAAATGAACTCCAAACCTGTGGTATACAGTAAAAAGATGATGTTTTAAGAAATGTCTCAGTGTTTTGTTTTTTGTTTTGTTTTTGTCCGTACAATGAAAGTCATTGGGGTCCAGTGTTGTTTTCATTGTATGGACAATGACATTCTTTAAAATCTTATTTTATGTTTCACAGAAAAAATAAAGTCATACAGGTTTGGAACGGCATGAGTAAATGATGACAGAATGTTCACCTTGAACCATCCCTTTAAAGAGCTTATTTTTCATATTTAAATATGATATATGAAATATGATTTAAATACCTTATTTAAATACCTACCAGGCATGAAAACGTATAATGCGTTATGTTATTTATATAACTTCTTTTAATCAACGGCACAATATCAGATTAACATTTTTAGGTTCTGTAACTTGTCATTTAATATGCATCACCTTTTAAAAGAATACCTTCAAAATTTACATTTCTTCATTTACCTTAATTTAAAAATACCTTAATTTTAAATAGTCCTGCAGAGTTCATTTTTAAGTACAAATATACCATGTAATTAATTAAAATGAGCAACAATGCTGTTTAAAATAATTTTAGATGAAGTATAGCATGTCAAGCCACCAAACTTCCCTAAAGTATTTCAACGCAGCCCATATGCTTCATAAACGATGTAGAACATTAATTTTCTCTGCTTTATCTTCGTATCTGTTTGTGCTAGTTTTCTAAATGTTAAATACTTCTGGCTAAATGTTGCGAGCTGACATTTGGAGAAACGGGTTGCGTGGAGAAAATTCTCTGAAAGAAATGGAGACTGGAGTGGGGTAATGATGTGTGAAAACATCATGCAACTGACTGAATGCATTATTGAGAGACATTAAATCATGTCACCAGAAGTGCCTGTTTAATATGTATAAGGCAAAGCGCATTCTCACCGCGTGAACATGAGGAACAGAGTGGCTCAGTATAAATACAATAAATTGAATATTTTTTGCAAGGATGGCTTCGTTCACACGGTGAAAACAAACACTACACATTCCTCGTGGCCTGAAACAAGTTGGATGCTTGCTCTGTTTGCTCAGGGAGCTCGAGACGGTCTGCGTCTGGCAGTAAAAAGGTAGATGTTTATCTCGTCTCATAGGACAGGTCGTGTCTGTTTTAAAGCCTTTTAATTCATATTTAATATGTAGGCCGGCTCGTGTGCTTACCTCAGCACCCACATCTGGAGTTCCTCACAGCATCATGGGAACAGACTGTGGTGCCACAGCTACACCACACAGTCTCTTACTTTTCCCCTCTCCCACTTGTATTTTTGACTCTTTCTCCTAAACTCTACCTTCTCATATTTCAGATTTGATACCGTTAAATCAGCTCCTTTACATTGTTTGTAAAATGGCACGTCGATGCACATTTCACCAGACATTCAGAATATTCAGTCCAGCAAAACGAAAACGGCATTAACACTGATGAAAAGTGTACAACGTTCTCTGTCCAAGTGAAAAGTCGACCCCAAGTGGCTGTTTTGCTTTAGATCTTTGAAGAAAATTCACTATTTTCCTACTTTCTGTCACTATATGTCTATTGCAACCACCGTAGACAGTGACCATGTTTACATGCACGCTATTTTCTGAAAAATTCCATATTCTGGTTCTATTCTGAATAAGACATTTATTTGCATTTTAATAATTTGGCTGTAATCAATGTGATTCGTAATCAATGTCATTAATTACTCACCGTCATGTCGTTCCAAACCTGTAAGACTTTTGTTCATCTTCGAAACACAAATGTGGATATTTTTGATGAAATCTGAGAGATTTCTGTCCCTCCATTGATAGCTACCACTTTGACAATTCAGAAAGTTCATAAAGAGATCGTAAAACTAATCCATATGAATTGAGCTGTTTAGTCTAAATTTTCTGAAGAGACTCGATCACTTTATATGATAAACAGATTGAATTTAGCATTTTATTCACATATAAACATTCATCAGCTCACAAATCAGATGTGCAAGAACCAATGAGGTGTGTTCTCACACGTCAAGGTTCGGTTGTGCTTCTGTTTATGTTCGCTGATCAATGTTTAAATGTGAATAAAAGCCTACATTCAATCGGTTCAATACATTCAATCTTTTTTAGCTTTTTGAAGCGTCAAAGTGTCAGTTGTGTATCTGTCAATGGAGGGACAGATTTCATTTAAAAGAAATCTTCATGTTCCGAAGATGAACAAAAGTCTTACGGGTTTGGAATGACATGAGGTTGAGTAAGTTCAGGTTGTTCTCTAGTATTATCCATTTGTGGTGTCAGAGAGAGAACTAGTGGGATTATTGTTTGCTGAGGTATGGAAGTGATGGATGATTAATATAACAGGCTCTGAATGCTAATGATAGTGCATGTTCCCGGCGCATAGACTCCAATGTTTCATAGTGACCAGTGATACTGCTTTTCTTGCTGCCTTCACGCATTAAACAGTGCACAAACTCAAGTATGTGTTATCCTATAATTGCTTATCATGCTGATTTATTTCATTTTGCTAAAAAAAAAACACATACACACACTTCGAAAGTCTTCGATTTGAAGTAATATTTAAATAATTCATGTAGGAAGATTATTAAGTTGTGTTTCTCCCATAGACAAGGAAGATGTCAACAACATGTAGGCAATATTGTGTGTGTGTGTGTGTGTGTGTGCGTGCGTGCGCGCTGCAGGGTGTTTCTGGGGGCAGGAATTGGCAGTGTTAGAGCCGGAGGTCTTTTTTGTGTGTGTGTGTGGCTATGGCCTGAGGAAAGGTGTTTGGCACTGGTGTGATAGCCGCCATTGATCGCTGTTCTCTCTCTGAGATAGTTTATTATGGCATTTTTTTTAATGGAATATTATAGTATTTATTATGATGATATGATTTATCCGTGCACATATTTTTTTAAATCCACTTTAAAAAAAAAATGCTGCATGGCGAGGAAGCCACTTTACTTGTATATATACCATAATAAAGAAGAAAACACTATTGCAATTTCCGTTTCATAATGAAACATTTATGAATTTGGCAGACGCTTTTATCCAAAGCGACTTACATTGCATTTCAAGGTATATAAAAAAAAAAAATTCTCATGCTTTCTCTCCAGAGTAACTTCCATTTTATCTAGAATGATAAAACTGCATAGCACACTCATTTTAAATACTTTAAATATTAATGTATCCACATAAACCCCACATTTCTCCTCATGGATTCCTGTTGTAGATCCGTGTACATTAGATGTGGGTTGTGAAGGCAGTTGATGTGATTCAGTTTCTCAGGAGGATGCCAGCACTAACGGCATGAAGGTGGACGTATGCAGTTTCCGAGTGTAGGTTGTTTCAGGCGTTGCTCTGTGTTCATTAAGCTGTCCCTCTGTTCCACTTCTGCCACTTAATGAAACCGCACCGGCAGGTTGATCCAAAGATTTATGGCATCGAAATTCATCTTCCCTTAGTGCTCACGCTTTTGCTTGAATTAGAATTTCTGTCTTCAAGTGCAATAGAGGGAAACTCCTCTAGCTGTGATTTAATCAGAAATCCACAATGACGACAGTGACTCCACACACAAACACTCTGTGTGCAGCATCTCAGCAGGGGCTGCAATGTGATTTTCTCCTGTTTGAGCTCAACTTTCTAAATCTTTTTACATTTTAAAACTAGATTCGGCATTTAAATCTGAATATGATGCCTTGTTTTTCTTCCCATGATTACGCTTGTGCTTTTATGGTGAATGTGAAATGCAATAAGAAAACACATTCTCATTTATGACGATCTCGAGGGACGCTGCCTAACCTTCCAACATTGTGACACAATCTAATATGTGTGTGGTAATGCCAGTGGATGTGTCCTAATGGGACCATTGCCACTCCAGATTAATGAAGCAGTCAGATGTGGAATATGAAAATTTTTTCATTAGTTTCTCAGCAGAAATCGGAATGAGAAATGAAACCGAAACAGGATTTTGTGTTGTCCTACATAGAATACGGAACCAAAAGAGTTCACCTACTCACAACCGAATTAAAAGCACATGCTGTTTGCACATGCTTTCATCACAGAAAACGGACAGATTGCCACTGTCAGAGCTGTGGTGGGGTGTGCATGCTGACATATTAGCTCTGTTTCAAATCCAAACCCGTTGAGCTGCCTACCTAGACAGCATTTTAAGGCATCATGCTGTTATAGCATTATTATTCTGCCTTCAAAGATGTCTTTTTGTCCGTGTTCTAAGGCAGCATCGCCTGCAGAGTGAGAAGAGAATCCCGCAATGCTTTGCACGGAAGTCAAATATCCATGTTTTTCTTTCGGTACTGCAATATATTGATAAAAAGCTCCATCTCATTAAATATTTGTGCATGTTTTGTATTTTTTTTGCACTTATCAGCACATGTTAGTGTAGCAATGTGCTAACAAACATTTCAACTACTAAGTATAAAGTAAAAATGAATACTTTTATTCAGCAGACATTAAATTGATCAAAAGTGGCATTTATAATTGTTACAAATTATATCTATTTCAAATAAATGCTGTTCTTTTGAACTTTCTACTCATTGAGAAATCCTGAAAAAAAGTGATGTAACAAATATTAGGTAGCACAACTGTTTTCAACATTAATTGTAATAAGAAATGGGTAACGCTTCCTTTTACAGTATTTTAACTTGCGTGTACTTACAGTGTGCTTACCTAAGAAAGTACTGGGTAATATAAGGTAAGTACATGGGTTAAGGGTAGGTTCAGGGTTAGTACCTAGTTATTACCCAGTTATTGTAATTACTATAATAAGTACATAGTATATACATGGGGAACAGGACTGTAAAAGGAAGCATTACCAAGAAATGTTGGTTGCACTTTATTTTACAGTACATGCACTTACAGTGTACTTGCACAAGTAAGTGCTGAGTATTTTAAGGTAACTAATATGGCCTAAGGTTCAGGATTAATTTATAGTAAGGACATAATCAAGGACAGGACTGTAAAATAAAGTGCTTCCAAACTGTTCATTGAGCAGCAAGTCAGCATATTAGAATGATTTCTGAAAGATCATGTGACACTGAAGAAAATGACTGTTGATGTTTAGCTGGGTTTTATCATGAAGCATTCAAACGTACGTACACAATTAGTTAGCCTAGCAGTCTTTAAAGTCAAAATTGACAATTCTCTAATCAAAATAACTTCCCCACCCTCTTGAAATGACGTCTCTACTCTTCTCTGATGATGTGTTTTCTGACATCACATTGATAGCAAACCACAACCCTTCTAGCCATCCAATCAATTCACAATGTAGGGCAGTACAAAATCAAGTACTGGCCTACATTTCTTCTTGTGCCGTTTCACTCGGATATACATCACAACGGGGAAGAAAAGACAAACGCAACTTCCGTCTCATGCCGACTTGAACACACTGACAAACCTGCTTTTGTTGTAGATGATAGAGGTGGTGCTTCATCTGCTGAACATTACTTTCTTTTAGCCTATATCTCACTGTGTTACTTGCTTCCCTCAATTAATCCTGGATCCAGTCTTACAGGAATGTGTCACCAGACCTGAGGTGGTAGTCAGCTCAAAGCTTTCTCCTCCAGTCAAACCCTTATACCTTCAGTGATGTGTGAGAAGACTTTATATGGCTCAGTCATCAGATTTTAAACAGCTTCCTCTTGTCTTAGATGCGAGGAAGCACTGTGAAGTATTATTAGCTTGAAAACAAATCAAAGGGTTATAATTAACAAACAATCAATTTTAGTTTCATTCCTTTTTCTCTCTCTCTCTCTCTCATTCGTTCTTGTACCCTGTTCTGTTGAAACTTTCTCATTAATACAGTGCTGTCCCAGCGGCCCCTGTTAAAGTTCCAAGTGTCGTTTACATTAATGGGTCCTGGCACTGACGGATCAATGCTCTCCCACACCTGTTGTGCCCAGTGGGCACCAGTCATCCTGCCCACTGATGGCTCTCACCATGCCTGTAATTGATGGCATCTAAATTGTCATGGAGAACCGCTATCTCTTTGTCCCACGGATGGATCTCTACTGTCCATCTTCATTAGGAGCATAGTCTTCCAACATGCACCACAATCTCCCTCCAGGGCATAGAGGATTTATCAGCCTCTCTCTTTCCTTTCCCTCACACATTCTCTGTTTCTTCTTTCACGACACCCTCTAGCTTCACGCTCTCTCACTCTCTCCCACCCTCTGTCTGCTTTGCTCCTCCTTGACCATCCCTACTATACCAAACTAGTGCACCTGAGCAAGTGTGAACAGCAGGTGTTTTCATATCTCCCAGAAACCTGAGAGGAGAACCACTGCCGAGATCCAGCATAGAAATCTGTGAGCCTCATTGGCTGCATGACGACACTTTCTGTGACAAATGTCACTGTAAATGGTGTGACCTACAGCGGTGGTTCTCTGATTCTGGTATATAGTTTCTTAGCCTGCATGCATAGTCATCTGGAATGTGGGATGTTGTGTAGCCGTCCTGATCAGTGTATTCAAATGTTTAATTCAAAATAGGTAAAAGGATAGCAGCAAGCAAATTAAGGCAAAAGGCGAGATATGATTTTGTTTGCCCTTTAAATAGAATCTAGATGCTCAGTTTCATGAAGGGAAGCTTTAAAAAGTGGCTTCTGACTCAGAAACAAGACGGGAGGTTTTAAGATCAAATTTATTTATTTAGTACTAATTATCTAAATTAAACTACAAAGTATGTATGTTAACACATGCAATTTGTTGTAGGTGTTTTTAATGTTTTTTTATTTACAAATACAATGTTTCAAAAGCTTGTGGTCAATAAGATTTTTTTATTGTTTTTAAAAAAAGTCTCATGCTCATCAAGGCTGCATTTATTTGTATACAGTAAAAACAGTAATATTATGAAATATTATTTCAATTTAAAATAACTTCTATTTTAATATATTTTCAAATGTAATTTATTCCTGTGATGGCAAAGCTCAATTTTCTGCATCATTTCTCCAGTCTTCACTTCAGTGTCACATGATCCTTCAGAAATCATTCTAATATGCTAATTGCTGCTCGAGAAACATTTATTATCAATGTTGAAAGCAGTGCTGATTAATATTTGTGTGGAAAACGTGATACTTTTTTTTCAGGATTCTTTGAGTAAACAGCATTTATTTGGAATAGAAATCGTTTGTAACATTATACATGACATTCTCTTTTGGTCCACTTAATGCATCATTTGCTGAATAAAAGTATTAATTTCTGTAAAAAAAAATCTCATTGACTGCAAAATGTCCATACAAGGATAGTAATAACAGTTTTTTCTGTACAGTATAAAAATCATTGTCTATGGAAAGTCCCCTTAAAAAATGGAAACCAAACATGCGTGTTTGTGTGTATTTAGGTGCTGCTCTTGGTTCCTTCCATATAGATGTGCAAAAGGGCCAGTTAAGAGACTGATTAGGGTCATACAGTATCATTTTTTCCTTATATACAGGAATATTGATATTCATTAAAATATGGCAGTATGCTGCTCACAGTCGTTAATCTTGCTTCTAGAGTTATGTCAGTTTCATTGAGTTAGTTGGCAGTACTTGGATGTTCTGCTTTGATCAAAGATGGTACTTGGCCCGAGAAGCACTGATCTGCAGTATTTTCCAGACAGTATTCCAGGAGTCTTTATGTAGAGCACCTTATATTTCTCGTAGAGCCAGAGTCCATCAGCTCTTTGCTCCTAATTCAATCACTAGAGCTTTGTGTGCTCCCTTATTTTCCATCTCAGTGCTCAAGCAATAGACCTTACTCCATGACATTCACTGACACAGTGGAAGATTGATGAAGCACATTTGTTTCTGAAACAGTCATATTCAAAACCATTTCATACAGGTTTGGTAATTAATTAGCTCTGAAATGATGTTCAAGGTCAAAATATAGGGTACTGTCTCTCACCAGAATCACACAGGGCCCCTTCAACACACACACACACACACACACACACACACACACACACACACACACACACACACACACCTGCACTGTGGTTTAAAACCTGGTGAAGTGCCTACATTGGCTAATGTGGGAAATTGGCATAATTCTAAAGCAGCACTGCAGGTATAAATTTCAAAGATCCCACAATACACTGTGACTTCAATGACAAAAATCCATCCAGATGGTGGACGAATAAAGAGATAAGTTGATTATTTTTTATATTTTTTGCTATTTGTATGAAGTATAAAGTTTGTACTGAGGTAGAGTGTTCCAAATTTGTCACTTTTTAGGCTCTATTTCAGAATGCTGCCTATGTAGACAGTAGACAGCGAGGCATCTCTCCAGCCTTGTTTAGAAATCTTAACTGATGGTGCTCCAACTGTCATTTTGCATATTTCAAAAAATTATTTTCGCTCAAACCTTTTTTTGAACCACTCAAAAATATGTCCTTATTCATCACCAGCACTTCTTAAATATGCCTCTAATAATAACTCATCTTTAGCAACTCTCCCCTTTCTATATCCATAAACACTTCATAGCATTTTAAATCTAAGTCTCTGAGGATGTCGCACATCTTTTCCAAAAATGTCTCCTCACTCACTGAGCTCGCTAATGTCACTTGACTTCTTCACTCTTCAGTGCCTGTAATGTTTTTCCATTCCTTTTTACTTTTTGGATGAGTTGTTTTTGCTGATTATCATACAGTACATCTGAGGCCCTGACTGTAAAACGACAGAAAGGCCTGTGGGTAACATGACCGGAGCATTTACCAGATGCTATTTAGCCTCAATACTCGCCAGACACTCGCTCCAGCCAAAAGAAAACATTTAATTTAGTTGAATGCTCTCTCAGTGCATAAAAACACATGTCCATATGCCCTCTCTTGTAGACCTGAACTTATGCTTTGTGGGCTGTTTTTTGCTGTGTCACAGACCTGAACCCATGCATATGTAGTATGTTAAGGGAGGGGGGTACACGTCTCAGTAGAAGTTGGAGGATTAATGGAGGGAGGATATGCCCAGGAAACATCGAGGACTCATCTGTGGACTCCCTGCCCGAGCACAGATTCACATAATTACAATATAGCCCTAATTGCATTGTAGAAGACGGCTGGAAATCCTTCTGCAACACAAAGGAATCAGAGATGTATCAGCCTCATTAGCATAGATATTAGGCTTCCATTATGTGTGTGTAGCATACGGAGGGCAGCAGTGCTCAAGCCCCATTCTTCACTGTGCAAGGCAGATCTGCTTAAACTGCTCTCATGAGGGAAGACAACCTCCCACGGTCCCACCCCTCTAAAAACACACACACACAATCTGTTTCCCTGGTATTAAGCACATATCAGAACGTTAATATGACACATTACAGGCTCTGCTGCATGGATTAACAGTTAATGAAAGAGCAGTCAAGTTTGGACGTGACTCTAAGCAGGTCTTCAATGTGCTTGAGTTAGTGCTTCATAAAAAAGAAACACTATTTATTTTTTGATGCGTTTTCACTTGCAGTCACTCTACTACTCCAAAGTCCATAATTTCACTTTTCCCCTCAGTTATCCACCTCATCTCTGTTCGAAGTGAGCAGCTCTTCCACCTGTTTGCGATTTGAACAATCACCTCTTAATATTTCTGCGCCGTTAACTCATTCTCTGATCCCCCTCCCCCCTCATTTTTTTTTGTATGTTGTGCTTTTTCCCTCTGTTCTTCTCTTCCTCTCAGGCACTCCTCTGCCTCCTCTTTTCATCTCTGATGATTATCCACCTCCACTTGTCATTGCTCCACTCAAAGCCACTTTACATCCGCCAGGCAGCAAATGGATCCCCTCTCCCTCCCTTTAAAAAAAAGAGAGTGCTCCAAAAAGACTTTTACAGTTACAGGTACATCTCAACCATTTCTCAGTCTCCACTCGTGCTCGGGCAAATAGACTTGCCTGTGGAACTCATAAATATGCATGACCGGGGATAATAGTACGTTGTAATTGATTGACAGTCGTAAGAACTCTTCATCTGTCAGTGGGGGTTGAAATTAGCAGCTACCGATTAACTGTTCATCCCTAATGACTGCTCATGATTTTTTTGTCATCAACAGAACTCTTGAAACATCGCTGTTTTAATAAAGAAATAAGACTGACTTTGTAGCATAGATCTTTTTCTCTTCGCAGGTCACATAAATGTTAGTTTTAGTGTTTTTCATACTGTTAAATAATCAAGAAATCAAGGAGAGTGTGCATTATGTCTTTGTGTGCATTCTCAGTGTGCATTTGGTCCGCTGTACATCAGTAATCAACATTCAATTGTGTGATTTGTTGTTTCCCTTGATTATGATTCCTGTGTAAGTTATTTAGAGTTAGACCACCACTGTGCAGCATTAAAAAGTGTTTTTCTGCACTTGCATAACACCTGTGGTTTGCTGTTCAGTCGAATAGAGTTTTTACCTACTCTATCCTTCAATAACTGCCTTTTTGCAAAGTCTGCTTTACATTTGACATATTCGCAGAACAATCTGTGCTCAGATCAGATTGAAATCTAAGCTGCTCTTTCAAGAAGGCTTTTTTTTTGGAAGGTGTTACACCCAGTCAGGAACAGCATAAGAATTGGTAAGCATTGCCATTTTGTCCTCATTAATTCCTCTTTACCTCACTATGACTGAGTAGGCCTGATTTATTGCCTTTGCAATAAATTTCATCTTCCGACAAAGTTCTGGCAGTGCCATTTAGTGTGACATTCGTGCTGCTTGACTGCTCCTACGAGCTGTCAATGGAACGCACATTCTGACTTTTACCCAAGATCTCACTGGGATCAAAATCTACAGGATTTAGTTTCAATAAATGCTTTTTTGGACCTGCAAGGACATTTTGATTGCTCTGAGTTATAGTGTTTTCATAGTACAACCAACTTTTAATTTTTTTATTCTACATGATAAAAAATGTCAGTGCGTTACAAAAGTGGACGCCACCAAAATAAATCCTTTCTTAATGTAATTGATAAATAATATGTCTTTCTTGATGGGAAGGCTGCATTATCTTTGGAGATTGTGTCATCAATAAATAAACCAAATAAAAGCATCTTTATCTCGGCAGCGCAGCATGTTTGTAATTAACTGGGGCTAACAAATTGGACACACGCAGGAGGAGGGAGCGCAGCTCGCTGTCTTAGAAAATCACAAATGCACTCTAAACATGTTCTCTGTTTGCTTTTTCCGCTGCCAACCTCCCCCTCTGCACGTCCTCGCCCTCCGTCTGAGAGCGTCACAAACGGCCTGTAATCAAGCTCTGAGCTTTTTAAAATGTGCTGCTTGATTTGCTTCTTTTTGCAGTCTTACTCGCCCATCTTTCTTTTCTTCCCCCTCTCTTGATTTTCATACATTTATTGATTTTCCTAATTCGATTTACAACAGAAAAGAAATGGCTTGCATTTTTGTCTAGAACACATATCTTGTTTAATTAAATTGTTTAATCATGCCTGATGGAGTCAGAGAGGATCCTGTCAGAATTTAATTGGGCGCTTTCATTCAATAGGACAAATGTAGAAGGCCCTCTGAAGGATTCAGACCTAGTAAGGGTAACCCTAAAAGTGAATGATGGAAAACCCACGCAAGATTATTCATAACTATGGCTAATTTGAGTGGGGAGATAATCATATCTGCAGCAACTCTTGGGAGAAAATGAAAGATTAGCTGCTCCTGTAAGACAAAGTACAAAGACCGATGGACTTCATTTTGATCTTGTCAAAGGCTCCCTTCTCTGCTCATTTTCTTTATTAGAAAATTGAATGGGGGAAGAGAGAAAACAGAGCATCAGTCCACTTATGCTGAAAGGAAAGCATGACCAGGAGTGAGCTTGAAACAGAGAAGGCAAATGTTTCCAATCATGCTTGCTGTATTGCTTTTCTGTTGCCCAGGAGACTAAACTGCAGCTCAAATACGAGCTGCCTTGCATAACTTTTCTCAGATTTCAAAGCCTCGGTAAATAACCTAATGTAAATCTGAGAAATATTGTACGATTGTATTTAATTGTGCCCCAGTGCCTGCATCAAACAACAGTATTATTCAAGTCATCTTACAATACAGATTGTTTCAAAGCAGCTTTACAATGATAACAGAAAAACGATGCATTTCGGCTGTTGTTCATCTAAAGTCAGTTTCGTTGTAAAGAGCATCAATTATTAACTTAGTTTATTTCATCTATAAAGCAGTTCTGAATATCAAAAATATATAAAAAAAAGATGTCATCCAGCTCAGTTCAGTTCTTATATAACAGCATCAGTACAGGCAGATTAATAATGTTGAATATTAAATGTCCCCAACTAAGCAAGCCAGAGGCTGCAGTGGCTTGCTCCATCAGGTGACAGAATCAGTCTGGGGGGCCAGTTCTCCTCTGGCCAATGAATGAAAAAAAAAAATTGTGATTTATGATTCACTAGTCAGATTGGAATCGGTCGCATTCAAATTTCCTTTTGCTTGAAAATTGAATTCATCATGTTGGCTGGGTTTTGAAATTAAAATGTTGATAATATCATTGTAATCATAGTTATCGGTTAGTTCTATTTCAAAAGACAAAAGTTTCAAGTCGTTACGGTGTCCTGTCATCTTTGTTTAGACGCGTTTCTTTCATAATTGTGTCATAGATAGCGGTTTGGCCATTTCTGTAATAACATAAAAAGGGTGCTGCTGCTAGTTGGAATCTGGATATTGGTGCGAAGAAGAATATAACATTACTACTGGCGTGATGTAACTGAAGAGACGAATTAGCATATTATTGTTACTATTACAGTTCTAATTAGTGCTGTCAGTCGACTAAAATTTTTAATCGGATTAATCACAGTTTTGTTACACTTATCGTGAAATTAACACGTTCATTTTGTCATCATTTACTATATCCAGCAAAGTAAAGAATCAGATTGAAGGACTATTCTTACCAAAAATGTATTTTCTGCAAGCTTCAAGGAAGCTTGGAGAAGGACACCAAATAACCAAATAAGCACCCATGAAAAAACAGTACAGAAATAAATACTTTACAGAATTCACAGTGTATAGTATGTGTAAAAGAGCAACAACAAAGAACTTGTTTTCATTTTAGACGAGCTACGATACCGAACAGGACCACATGGAGACGCCAAAAACTCCGCCTTGACTTGACTGCATAAACCAACAATTACTAAACACTGCAACGTACACATGACAGATCAAACATTATCCTGAGTGTGTCTGGAAACAACACAAATATACTGAAATATGTCTGTACATAAATGCAGCGTACGATCAATGATCGAGAACGCACATACGCAGTTTGTTGTTTGAGCATCAATATAAAAGACTCTCGCATGCTTACTGTACGTGACCAAAATCACGCTCTTCAGAAACAATCACTGAATATGACAGAGCTAGTGTTTTAAAGCAAAGCACACACTGGAATGAATAATTCACTAAAAATGCAATGCGAGTCTCTATTCTCTCTGATATCTCTGATGTAATCAGCCTGGCCTTCTTTACATTAGCGCTGTTTTGGACTGATTGTTGAATGAATTCGATTACTGGATCAGTGAAAACATTCCCAGAATTTACCGGATTAAAATGGTCTGATCACAAACAGAGAAGCAGAATCATTATATTAATGGGCGCTCCTCTTGTGACATCATGGACCATCGTCATCCAATGAATTGCTGTGTTTAACACACAAGCTTTAGACACCGGTCATGCTGAAGGCATTCCCCATAGCATCATTATCAGACACAGCGTTGAAGATCCACTTTGAAAGGGAACTTGTAAAAGATTCATCTCACCACACAACTGCCATTAAGGATCCTATAAAATCTAATGTCCTATGGAATCCTATGAAAATCCTATGGAAACGGGAAGCTTGTGTGCAATGTATTGAAGAGCTTGATGTCGCTTTATGATCTCAACATAACAATGTAAATAAATGTAACGCCGAGTTCATGAAAAAAGGACAGGAAATAATGCAAGACCTCCTACCTAGGGCTTCTGTACAGATGAATTTGAATTGCATATATCTGCTAAAAGTGAAATGTCAACATTGACGAGTACACTAGCACATAGCTTCAAATCTATCCTACATGAACTAAAAGCCACATAACTCTAATTGATTTCATGGGGTCTTTAATCCCTGACATCTCTTTTTCATCCTTTGTTTTCTGTCGAAACCGGAGAAATTATAAAGAAAACTAAGAAATCTGTTGTGTGGCAATCCCATCCATTGGTGGTTCTGCTTTAGAGGATTGAGGAGTCATTCTCCTGCAATTAGCTGCTCGCTCTGGAGTCTTCTGTTGAGATTCCCGATGGAACGACTGCCAGCGCTTTGAGAGCATCTTTAGTGTGCACCCAACCAGTAATGCCACACAAGATGACATTTTGCACTTACAGGAGAAATGCCTGTTAGCTGTGACAAAAACTAATGTGAACGTCCATTGTTGTCGATCCGAATTAAATTCAGCCCCATGCAGTTTCTGAACGTACTTTTTATAAGTACCCTAAACACGGCAGTTCAAAGGAAAAAGACTGGTTTATAAAAGTGTGGGGTTAAGTTGAATTTTTTAATGTTTTTGAGTCCCTTTGAAAAACGTGCTAACCAAAGCTGCATTTATTTAATAAAAAATTCAGCAAAAACAGTAATATTGTGAAATATTATTACAATTTAAATTGTAATAATAATAGCGATCCATTTCGCTATATAGGTTTTAAAATGTAATTATTATTAAATAGATATTTTATAAGTATAGTCTTTTATAAATCTTTTATAAAAAAACAGTCTTTTGATCAATTTAATGCATCCATACTGAAAAGTCTTTCTTTAAAAAAATCGTACTGATCCCACACTTTTGAACAGTAGTGTATATTCACATGCCTTATGTGTACGTGTCAGGTTTTCCTTGAATGTTGGTGAGTAAAACATTTTTTAACGTTATTAAAAGGTGACTGAATCTGTGATTTTTCTACATCCAAACAAGCAACTGATCTAATGTGACAACCATAAACAACTGAAGGACACTTTCATTCTTGTGAGTATTGTTGGAGTCTTGAACTGTGGGGAGATATTAACTATGACAGCCCTGCAAGAGTGAACACAACTCATTTTGCTGTGTGACATTTTAATTTAAGAAGCTTGGTCTGATATCAGATGCGATGACAACAGTATGTCAGCACACGGCGATTATACTGCAAACTCCTCAACACGTGTCACGTCAAATACAATTATGATAATTAATTATTTGTAGTTTTAGCTGCATTTTTGGAGTATGTTTATACTTGGCTTTTCAAGAATATGGAACAAAGCCCATATCAGTAAATGTAAAAGCCTAAACTGAAGAGCAATTCCTTATTAGTTTGCGGTTTCGTTTTTTTTTAAGTCTTAAACCTTAGGAATTGAAAGGGGTGGGGGTGGTTAAATCGGTGAGATTTGACATTATACAATTGAGGAGCTTTTCTGCAGGGATTGAGTTTAGGCCTACTGGTTAGAAGCATGAGTGTGTTCATGCCGCTGTTATTCCGGAGAAGGTCCAGGCTTAGGGATGAATCAAGGGACTTTACTGGAAGTGCAGAAATGCGTGATGGGGATTACTGGAGCCAAAGTGTCAGTGGAAAATTGGATTTTTAGCAAAGAGCCATTAACACAGGAAAAAAAATGGAATGTGAAGTTTCACAGATGCTCATTAATTTGTGGTATTAATAAATGTAAAAGAAACAATCATATGAAGTCCCAAAAATGTATTATTTTCTTGATAAAAGGTGCCGTGTGTGTGTTTGTGTGTGTTGAGGGAAAATGAAAGGAGTGATTCAGTGGCATATGTTTAATGTGTTTGAAAGTGTGCCTGAGCCATTTGCATGTTCCTATGCCAAATAGCAGGGATTCACATAGGACATCTGCTCTCTTTACTTTTAAGCACTTCTCTGTTGCACATATCTAATATCACATATTTGTAAGTGTGTGAGGCCTAGTATTTGCAGGTGTGAAAGTGTGTCTCACGTCTTCATTGTGTCTTCCTGAGCTCTTCTGGTGCTCATAAATCCACTCATGTTGTGAAATAGCTGATGGCGGTCACACCTGACACACCTGTAGTAATCCAATATGTATGCCCAGGATCCCGCAGCCTTTCTCTTGTTTCTGACATCTTATTTCTGCCACATGTAACACGAGTGATACCAGCATCCCCTCGGCAACAACATGCATATATCCATCCGGATAAAAGGCCTATTCACATCAGAATAGAAACAATAGATTCCCATGCACCTATTCTTGTGAAAAATAATGCAAGTGGATATTTAACACAATTAAACACACTTCTTTTTAACAAGGATACTCCCTTCAGACAAGAACAACAGACAGAAGTGTCTTTTTGTTGTTGTTGTTGATGTGCATTCATTCTAAATACGCCGTAAATGTCAGTATTCACTGTTCTAACGTTTCCCCTTTTTTATTTCTCCTCCTTAAGTGAGTAAACTGAAGGTACACAAGTCCAACCAGAGTCTGCAGTTTCTGGAGGACAGTCGGGTGCGTGTCAACTGCTCCGTCACGTCTCAAACCAGCCCGGATTCTCAGCATGCCGTGCTGTGGTACGCCCGGAAGGCTGAGGCCGGAGAGCCGGATGAGCTGCTGTTGAAGATCAAACACTCTGGAGCATTTGAGTACGGAGCGTACGCTGAGGAGGAACGTCTCCGCAGCCGTGTGCAGTCAGAGACACTCTCTCCTCGGCTATACGGCCTCACACTGCATCGTTCCGAGACCAGCGACTCTGGAACATACTACTGCCTTGTGGAGGAGTGGCTCACGGACCCTGATGGAGCCTGGTACCGTCTGGCACAAGACTTCTCCGGCTTCACACATGTGGTGGTGAGACAGCCAGGTAAGAAGGTGGTTGCTTATGAAATTGATGTATATATTTCTACGTAAAATTTCTGTGAAAAATATATTTACATTTTCTTTCTAAAAATGTACATGTATT
The DNA here is from genome assembly GCA_026230005.1 of Gila orcuttii. Lineage (NCBI taxonomy): Eukaryota > Metazoa > Chordata > Actinopteri > Cypriniformes > Leuciscidae > Gila > Gila orcuttii. The sequence goes on along the minus strand of JAPDVR010000007.1, from coordinate 26,841,269 downwards.
TTTCTGTGTCCCACGTTTTGTTTGCAACCTTGTTACTGCATGATTTTCCATTACTAAAAAATGTGACATCACCCAGGAAATCACCCACTTTTTTTGGTGTGTGTGCGCATTAATCAAGTTCATCTATTCAACACTGTTCCCCAAAGAAACAATATCAAATAAATGTTTTCCTTCAATTTATGGGAAATTTATCTGGAAAATGTATCACTGTATCCACAAAAATATTAAGCAGCACAACTGTTTTCAGCATTGATAAAAATAATTAAAAAAATGTTGCTTGAGCTGAAAATCAGCATATTAAAATGATTTCTGAAGGATCATGTGACACTGAAGACTGGAGTAATGATGCTGAAAATTCGGTTTTGCCATCACAGGAATAAAATACATTTGAAAATATATTTAAAATTGTAATAATATTTTGCAATATTACCATTTTTATACTGTATTTATCATCAAATAAATGTAACCTTGAGCATAAGAGACTTCTTTAAAAAAAAATGTTTAATGGTAGTGTTTCTCCAATTTTGGTGTGGTTTTCTTTCTTTTTTTTTTTTCATTTATTTAATTTATAGATTTCTCCATTTAGTTTTTAGCTTAGTTTTTTGCAAGAAAATGACAAAATTACACAAATAATGGTTTTAAACTTCCATTTAGTGACAGGGTTCCAAAAACTGCTTAAAATGAACAAAAGCAAACAGCTCTCCTGAGATTGACGATCAACATTTTCTAAAGATTTCTCTGAAGAATTATTTATTTTGTATCCTGTTCATGGAAAGTGTCGGGCAGTATTTACGGTGGTACCCAACTAGCAGAGCTGGCCTTTATTCCTACAGCAGACTCGGTAGCCTTTGAGATTTAGTTGTAGGTGTTGCCGTCCCACGGGCTTATCAGGCCATCTGGCATGAGAGGATCGGAAAGAGCAGCATGAAAACATTCTCCCCCTGAGACCGCCATGGAGCGCAGCCATCCTGAGCTCATGCCTGCCCGAACTGAATCATTCATCAGCATGTGTGCATTTATGAGAAGTAGACATAAAGAGAGACTGGGGCTTAGTACGTTTGACTCCTCAAATGCAAACGTACAGGGTATCAGCCCCTTAGGGAACCCACCCCCCATCATGGGCCACAGACCTTAGCACTCACGAGGGGGAGTCAGAACCTCATAACAGACACAATCACGACTGCCGGAGCCCAGAGGCTTTACTTATGACGGCCATCTGAATGGCACACAGCTGCTGCTCCTCTATTCACCCCGCGCAGCTGCACATGAAGACCCCTAATGCAAACTGCCTCAGCTATTCATCTATTCACCCCCCTCTTTGCCGATAATGTCCACTTTTTTCCAGTGACATCATGACCTAGCTTCTGTATGCAGGACTAGCATGGTTCAGGGGACTATGTCTGCGAGGTTAGCCCTACTCTGAGGCCACCTGGGCTCTTTGGCAGCATTGTATCAAAGCTTTGAGAAGCAGGGAAGACAGATCTCATCTCCACACAACACACTCTTCAATATTACTGCCTTACACATGGGTCGTTGGCTTACCGCTGTTACACAGACGCACTTTGTTGTGTAGTTTGTCCTCGGGTCCGTTAAGCAAGTTGCTTTAGGAGCACAGGTGGCCAAGACATCTGCTCCTCTAAAACTCATCAAGGTCAAGAAAAGTGTGTTTTGCCACACTTTCTGTTGGTTTTTACTGGTCAGATAACTTCAAAATATAATAAATTATTCTAAATAAATAATGCAAATCTCAAATTCACATGAATATGCTGATAATTATGGAAGCCCTTATTTTGCATAGTTGTTTTATTCTTCAGCATGAATGCGTCTTCCTTAGCATACAGCATCTAATCTTCTTCTCAGCACTGCTTTAGTCGAGCTGTCTTTTATGAATATCGTGTTTTATATTTCTTTCCATTTTCTCATCTCATATATTCACAGTATATATCTCTATAATATATCTAAATATGTGTTTGAAAATTCCAGTCTTATTTCCCTGGGGATGCGAGTGTGAGTGTTAAATCACCTCCCTGCTGCATGATTGCCTGAAATAGCATCCATATAAATGTATTTACAAATAGATAGTTGATAAAAGGTTCACCACCTCCTAATCTGCCATCTTCAAAGTCAAACTGCAGTGCTTTTACATGAGCAGAAGATAAGAGGAGCCCCTTAAATTCTGCCGGAAAATGCGGCCTTATTTTCAGCCTGAACTCAACTCAGACGCTGCTGAAGTATCTTACGACTTCTCGCGCAAAATGTGATGATTCTCACCTTCAGTTGAGAGTGACATATTGAACAGCTAGTTCCACATTTCTGGATGCGTGATGCCCTGCTAGAAAATAAAGTTCATTTTAGGGTGTGTGTGTACTTTTAGAACTTTTCTAGAGTTGGTTCTCTCATTATTTTCTCACCCTTATGTCATTTCAAACCTATATGACTTTCTTTCATCTGTTGAACACAAAAAAAAGACATTTGTTTTGGTAAATTCATGTTGCTTTCTTTAAAAAAAATCATGTGAATGGTAACCAGGGACTGTCACGCTCTTAAGGCCCATTCACACCAATGACTATAACTATAATGGTAAAGATATAGTTCTAAAAATTGTTTTAAATGTAAAAGAATAGTAGAGTCCACACCACAACTGTAACAATAATGGCACAGAGAAATTATATCGTTGGAATCACTTTTAGAATTATTCTTTTCTTGCTGATAAATGATAAAAACACTGCAGAACTGCAGCGTGCGCTTATAATAAACTGGACGTTATTGTCTGCTGGTGTGGATGCTTATATAGTTATTGATAGTTATCTTTTTAGATACCTTTCTTGGTGTGAATGGCCCCTTTAAAGGACAAAAAAGCACCATAAAAACATCATAAAACCCAATTTATACACTACCGTTCAAAAGTTTTAAGTCGGTGAGACCTTTTTCTTTTGCTTATCAAGGCAGCATCTATTTGAATGTATCAAAATTGTATCAAAAATACAGTAAAAACAGTAATATTGTGAAACATTATTACAATTTGAATAACTTATTTTATTTGAATACATTTTAAAATGTAATTTATTCCTGTGATGTCAAAGCTGGATTTTCAGCATCATTACTCCCGTCTTCAGTGCTACATGATCCTTCAGAAATGATTCTCTTTGAAAGAAAGTCTTTTCATTTTTGGGTAAATTATTCCTTTAATTAAACCAGAGTATTCTGCTCTAAATAAATGTAACAAGTAGTTTGCAACAGATGCTACCCCAGTCTCTGAGGAACAGAAATGTTGTCATGCATTTAATGGTTTTTATTGCAGTGGTGAAGTTACAGGTGGAGGAGGCAGAATCTAATATCACCGTACCTGAAGATGGATCAATCCGGCTGGGCTGCAGCGTTCTGTCTCAGTCCTCGAAAGATTCCCGCTTCTCTGTATCCTGGTACGTGTACCGTTTGGGACAAGAAGAGGAGGATGAGCAAGAGTGTGTCTTTTCCATCGGTCATGATGCAGTCTTCGGTAATGGGAACTGCAGCCCTACAGAGGAACCCGGTCCAAACTCTCGCCTGCAGTTTGAACGCACCACCTCTGACCTGTACAGTCTGACCATCCAGAAAGCTCGGCCCAGAGATGCAGGCAATTACTACTGCCACGTGGAGGAGTGGCTGCTGAACCCACGCAATGCATGGTACCGCCTGACCACCAACAACTCGGGAGTCACCATTGTTAATGTTATGGAGCAGGGTGAGGTTTTGCACTTTATAAGCACTAACCACATCAACACAAAGTACTTCTTGTTTATATTTTCTTTTGCTTTTACACTGTCCACCAGGCCCTGTTTAGACCTGCTATTAAGATGTGTTTTGGTCAATTGGGTCACAATTGGACAATGCTAAATACATGTGTAAACGGGGGCTAAAAGGTTTTGAGCTTGTCCACTTTTGACCACTTCCAGAGGTAGTCCAAAACTCATTTAATTGGATTGCTATCAGTTTGTGGTCAAATGCGTTCGAACAGCCACAAAAGACTGTCTACTCTCAGCCCACTGACTTAACGTGTGAACATTATGGGAATCGCTCTAGCCAGACGGGATTTAAACTTTGTCGGCTGAAGACCCAAGTTTGGTTTGAAGACAAAAAAAACATACCAAACACAATGTTCTCTCACCATTGATTTCTACACAGCGTTCTGCGTGGTCTTCCGGGCTCCGGCTATCAGAGCAGAAACAAAAGCTGCTGCTCTCCATATGTTTCATGTAAATTCCGTGAGCTTATTTTGCCCATTAGATAAAAAAAAAGAAACATACATTTACCTGCCCATAGACTCTCCTCTCAAATAAATCAGGACAGAAGTGGATGAACGTGGATAAAAGAAATGGATTAAAACACAAGGTGTAAATGGAAATGTCACCCTCATCTACTTTTGATCTGATCAACCAAAACGCATCTTAATACTAGGTGTAAATAGGGCTTCACAATGCAACTATTTGCAACAGATAGATAGATAGATAGACAGACAGACAGACAGACAGACAGACAGACAGACAGACAGACAGACAGACAGACAGACAGACAGACAGACAGACAGACAGACAGACTCCAAACTGCACAGAGTATTGTTATCTCAAAAAATGCCCCTTGATACCTCTGACAAGAAACATTATGAGGTCATGGGACAACAGTGTAGTATAGAACTTAAAACATTTTGTAGCACAATGCCTACTGCTTCACCTTACTTTTTTTAATAAAGAGTTGGCAGTATGCAATGTTTAGTACACAGCATTGTAACAGTACAGGCTTGTTCTGTTCAGAGCTGCATTAACACGAAAGACAGGATTTATCGCTTGTTATTTTATCTTGTTGGTTTGGACACAGTGTTCACAGTGCTCTCTTTTTGTTTTAATAAATATTTAACTCACAGGTTAAATTATTCTAACTCTCTGTCATGCGTCTCCCTCCTCTCTAGGCTCTACCCTACAGTCAGTGGTTTGTTCCAACGACTCCCTCTTCTACTTTGTTTTCTTCTACCCCTTCCCTATCTTTGGCATCCTCCTCATCGCGGTCCTGCTGGTGCGATACAAGAGCCGCAGCTCCAACAAAAACCAGGAGGGCAAGAACGGAGCGCCGCTCCTGTGGATCAAAGAGCCCCACCTCAGCTATTCCCCAACCTGTCTGGACCCCCCAGCCCTCAGCCTTCACCCTGGCTCTGTGGAGTAACAGTGACACAAACACGACCCTGTCTCGCTCTGAGACTCGCTCATCTACACTCTCTCTCTGACTCCCTCTCTCTTTTTCGTCTCTCCTCGTTTGTGATGAGGCCACCAGAAAGTAATCTGGGCTTATAGCCTGGCCTGTCAATCCGTCCTTATGACTGACTAAGACCTTCCTCAGTTGAAGTTGGCTACTGGTGGTGATGCCTAGACGTTTGCTTTGCTTTCTTTTTCCTGATCTTTTTTTTTTTAAACATGATTTTACTTTTCATACATGCTCTTTTGTGAGAATCTTTCCTTTGAGGTGGCAGTATCTGTGAGCCTTGATGTATTTTACCTGACTGACGCCATCCTCGTTTTTGATTTGCTTTTTTTATTCCCGTTAATGAAGTCTGGTGGAAACCATTGCATATTTTTTGTTATTTTGTCTGTGCTGATATTTGCTTCCAAAGACTGGAAGGTCATTGCTGAACCATGAACGTTTCTAGTGACAATGGTGTATTGATGAAGGAAGAAAAGGACAATATTTCCTAGAAAAAAAAAACTTGGAAAGCTGACAATAGGATGTATATTGATTTTGTTTGTGTGCACGTGCCACAGAACTGCCTGTTTAAAAGGACATAGAAAGCCCTCATTGCCCACCGACTCGAGGATATACATGAACCCTAGCTCATCCTCACTGCCAAAGACCAGTTCAACTACAAAAGCCACAAATTCAAAATCAAAGACTCCGAATAGGATTAGACGTAAGTAACGAGAGCCATCTGATGTCATCCAGTTGGAAAAGACAGTCTCGACACTGACATGTTTCCTCATCACTGGAGCTCAGATGTTTCCACATGCCCTCAAATTTCACATTTCATTTCTAGGTATTCTTGACCATCTTAATGTTAAGAAGATCAGTTTATCTCCTGGAAAAAAACTTTTGTATTTGTGTCTATGTGTTTGATTGTGTATATACAGTATACACAACTGACCCCACATTTAGTGAGCGTTCGCCTCAGTGTCCTCGAATTTTCATAATGCAAGGTTGAATGGAAACAAAAGGGGCATGAAGGGCTCCAGAGTTTTTCAATTTCTTGTAAAAACAATGTCTTGAGGGAGACGGCTGACAGGACACTACCTACTCAAGGGACATTTTCAGTGCCAAGACCTTTTTATCATCATACGTGCCCTGTAATGATCCAGGAGGAAAGCAGAAATTGGCAGGCTTCTGAATATATGAGTTATGAAGGCATTAGACATTTTGTTTTATCTATATTCTACGTCACATCAAGTGTTGTTTTTCTTCTCTTTATGGGTTTGTGTTTAAAATATGGTGCCCGATTTGTTACCGCTAAAAAAAAAGTGAAAAGATTGTGAAATCTTAATGAGCCGTCTCATAACCTGTAACCTGTGAAGACCTAATAGTGTGATTATATCTCTTGAGAGTGAATTTAGCATCTAAATTATTGTCGGTCTCCATAAACATTTCAAAAACACTGCCATATTTTAACACTGAAAATGCTTTAACAATACTTGATCATCGCATTTGCTCTGCATTCCACACTAGTCCTGTTTCATTCAAGGAGGATTCAACCTCCATACTGAAAGCATTAATAGCTTAGCTGTAGCGTGAATTAATTTTATGTAAAATTTTCTTTCCTGTTCAATTTAAACACGGACTACCAAACATAATGTGTTGTCTAGTAACAGCAACATGCGTTCTGACACCAAACTGGATGGGTCTCACTTATAGACAACATTGGTGACCTTCTGACAGTGCAACTTTCACTCTGTTCCCACAGTCGCTCAGAGTGTCACTGCCGCCCTCATGTGATCTCGATAGTCAACATCACAGCTTTTCTGTAAATGAAATTTAGATCCACTTGAAGCTTGTGGTCGTCTTATTTATTGAATCATAAAACTCCTAGATAGAATATGTGAACTTCATAAATCTGCATAGACAGAATGTGGCAGAAATAGCAGTGAACATTTTAGGCAACTACAGTATAATATGGCTAATTAGCGTGTCTAGAAGCATATGAGACATGATTCTGAACCAATCTGGGAATCTTCATAAAGGTGATACAGTGGTTTAGCTCTCTTTATCTACTAAATTTTGTTGAACTGTACAGTGCATGATGAGTAAGGGGGACATTTTATTAATGTCTGAAAGCTGTGTGTTGTGACATCATGTCAGATCAATGGCATCCTCACCATCTCCACCTTGTGGAAGGCCTCGCTGATTCAACACACCTGTTCAATTGAATGAATGTTAGCCATTCTAACACAGCGACCCCCAAATGTAATGTAACAGTTAATTATTTGATCAATAATGTCAGCCTTCCTCAAGCAGGAGATGTGTAATGTGGCATTGAGTGATATTGCAGTTCTGCTGTCATTCCGTCTGTACAGAATTATTCAGAACTCTAAATAGTGTTTTTGTAGTTCAACATGCCCAGCTAAATCATAATGTTGTAAATGCATTTCGAGGGCTGCATGTCATGGCTGTGTACTGGCAGTATAGCTGCAGAAAAACAAAACAAATGATAAAAAAATATTGTGTTGATGTGTGTTCAGTTCAGCCAGTGCTGCTTTTTCAAGTGGTGATTTTTATGTTTTTTTTTTATAACCAAAATGGTGCACTGAATATTTAAAAAAGTTGCCATGTTTTTTATGCTTCTGTGTTTTTGTTGTACTCCATTTAATTTTTGTTGTTTTTTTTTTATATCGATACTTATTTGATTCAATTGTAGCAATTGCTATTATGAAAAGGCACTTTGCTATTGTCAGTTGATTGCAATAAAACGTTCAGTGCACAGCATTTTAGATTGTGTTTATATAATGTATCAATTACTGTACATGGGGCCCAATATACAAATGCTAAGTTACAGCTGTTAAAGGGGTAGTTTACTAAAATCTATTTTCAAACCTGTAAGACTGAACATTCCTACTTTGACTTTGATTGTATTTTTAAACATTTTTCAATATCTTTGTTTCATTTCATTTCATCATTGTTCCACAGAAGAATGAAAGTGATACAGGTTTGGAACAACATGACTAAATGATGACAGAATTTGCATTTTTTGTTGAACTATCCCTTTAAAATAAGCTTTTAAATTTACCATTACAATTTTGAGTACAGTTGCGTTCAGCTAAAGAATAAGGTTTCTGTACTTTTCTTTCACACACCTTAATAAATAACAGATGCATTTGTGAATCTCTTCTCTCCTTGACCCCCAGGGCTTTGAAGAGAGTGGAAAATCCTGACTCTAAAGACACCATCTTAAAGGTGAGAATGGGATCTGACATATCTTCCAGTGTTTTATCAGGTCTGTTTGAGTCAGATGATCTGGGTTGTGGGGTGGATGAGTTGGGTGGCTGCAGGCTGGTGTGTTATTATAACAGGCCAGTGCTTGTTAACCTCCAGAGCAGTGTGGAGGAATCATATTGAGAGTTGCTGTCCCTTCCAGCTGCTCACAAACCTGGTTTATTGATGGACAGTGGCCAGTTTCAGCATCTGGCGGAATTATGATGTCTGGATGAAGACATCATAATGTTTTGTGATGTTCTGTTCTGTATGTGTAATTGCAAATTATAGCAGTTAGCTCATAGGCCCTAAAATTTAGCATCCTGGCATTGCTGATATTTAACCCAAATGCAATGGAATGTTTCAATTTTGTAAAACTATTCTTGTTTGTCTGTGTGCTGCTTGGTGACTCTTCTTTTGTAGCCATTTTCACTGGCAGAGGAAAGAATACAATATAACTGGCCAATTGTGTCAGAAACTCGGTTACTTCAGTAGGTCTCTTAAACCCCCAATGAAGCCCATTTAAATGATGAGAAAACACTTTTGAATTTAAAGACCCATTGAAATCGAGTTTGAATGGGGCATATCAAATGCTAATGTATGGCTTTTGTTAGGTCATGGTCGTTAACTATAATTAAGTTGTAACTTGATAGTTGGTTGCAGATTTTATTTGGGGGAGAGATTTTCTCATTCTAGAGAGCATTTGAATTGGACAAATATTTGAGAAAGACTATAAGTCCTAAAGGTGCGGTATGGAAGATTTGGTACTCTAGCGGATGAGGCGAGTTACTCCCGAAAGAACATTTATTTTGCTAATTACATGAGTTGGGCTTCGGCTTAGCTATTCAGCGTAGATGAATATGATGATTTGAGGTGATGATTATGATTATAATTTTTTTCAACTGTAATTTATTCCTGTGATGGCAAAGCTGAATTTTCAGCATCATTGCTCCAGTATTCAGTGTCACATGATCCTTCAGAAATCATTTTAATATGCGAATTTGCTGCTCAAGAAACACTTATTATCAATGTTGATAACAGTTGTGGTGCTTAATATTTTTGTAGAAACAGTGATGTGTTTTTTATAGAAAGTTCGAAAGAACATAATTTATTTGAAATATAAATCTTTTGTAACATTATAAATGTCTTTACTATTACTTTTGTTCAATTTCTTTAAAAAAAAATATTTACTGACCCCAAACTTTTCAATGGTATATTTTCCACTTTTGTTTTGTCTCTTAAAAAAAAAAAAATTAAACAGCTCAAATTATAAATCGTTATAAGTCTACACTGTAAAAAAATATTGTTGGTTTACCTTAAAATTAAGTTCATTGAAATTAAAACATTTAGTTGATACAATGGAGATTGGTTTAATCAACAGAAACTCAAAATATGTTATATGAACCACATAAACTAGACAAGTTAGAAAAAAATGTGATAAATCATGAAAATATTTTTTTACAGAGTACAGTTGTGAATCTGAGTATGACAAGGAGAACATTTGTGCTTGTTTAAAGATTTGTCCATTTGTGTTCATTTGTGTTCAACCAAAAAATCTTGTATAGTACATAACCTAAATATCTGCTAAATGTAAACATTTCGTAAATGGAATACGACTACACTAGAATTTACATGACATCAAAGCAAATACAAATGAAGTGAAAGCCACAGACCTCTCATTGTAATTTCACGGGTTCTTTAAGCTAAATCAGGCATGCAGTCATGTGCTCTGTGGCTCATTATTATAATTTGCAATGTTTGCAGTGGGTGTTTTTAATATACAGGTCCTTCTAAAAAAATTAGCATATTGTGATAAAGTTCATTATTTTCCATAATGTAATGATAAAAATTAAACTTTCATATATTTTAGATTCATTGCACACCAACTGAAATATTTCAGGTCTTTTATTGTTTAATACTGATGATTTTGGCATACAGCTCATGAAAACCCAAAATTCCTATCTAAAAAAATTAGCATATCATGAAAAGGTTCTCTAAACGAGCTATTAACCTAATCATCTGAATCAACTAATTAACTCTAAACACCTGCAAAAGATTCCTGAGGCTTTTAAAAACTCCCAGCCTGTTTCATTACTCAAAACCACAATCATGGGTAAGACTGCCGACCTGACTGCTGTCCAGAAGGCCATCATTGACACCCTCAAGCAAGAGGGTAAGACACAGAAAGAAATTTCTGAACAAATAGGCTGTTCCCAGAGTGCTGTATCAAGGCACCTCAGTGGGAAGTCTGTGGGAAGGAAAAAGTGTGGCAAAAAACGCTGCACAACGAGAAGAGGTGACCGGACCCTGAGGAAGATTGTGGAGAAGGACCGATTCCAGACCTTGGGGGACCTGCGGAAGCAGTGGACTGAGTCTGGAGTAGAAACATCCAGAGCCACCGTGCACAGGCGTGTGCAGGAAATGGGCTACAGGTGCCGCATTCCCCAGGTCAAGCCACTTTTGAACCAGAAACAGCGGCAGAAGCGCCTGACCTGGGCTACAGATAAGCAGCACTGGAGTATCCACAGTCAGTGATGGTCTGGGGTGCCATGTCAGCTGCTGGTGTTGGTCCACTGTGTTTTATCAAGGGCATGGTCAATGCAGCTAGCTATCAGGAGATTTTGGAGCACTTCATGCTTCCATCTGATTTCATTTTTCAGCACGACCTGGCACCTGCTCACAGTGCCAAAACCACTGGTAAATGGTTTACTGACCATGGTATTACTGTGCTCAATTGGCCTGCCAACTCTCCTGACCTGAACCCCATAGAGAATCTGTGGAATATTGTGAAGAGAAAGTTGAGAGACGCAAGACCCAACACTCTGGATGAGCTTAAGGCCGCTATCGAAGCATCCTGGGCCTCCATAACACCTCAGCAGTGCCACAGGCTGATTGCCTCCATGCCACGCCGCAATTTCTTTCTGTGTCTTACCCTCTTGCTTGAGGGTGTCAATGATGGCCTTCTGGACAGCAGTCAGGTCGACAGTCTTACCCATGATTGCGGTTTTGAGTAATGAAACAGGCTGGGAAGTTTTTAAAAGCCTCAGGAATCTTTTGCAGGTGTTTAGAGTTAATTAGTTGATTCAGATGATTAGGTTAATAGCTCGTTTAGAGAACCTTTTCATGATATGCTAATTTTTTGAGATAGGAATTTTGGGTTTTCATGAGCTGTATGCCAAAATCATCAGTATTAAAACAATAAAAGACCTGAATTATTTCAGTTGGTGTGCAATGAATCTAAAATATATGAAAGTTTAATTTTTATCATTACATTTTGGAAAATAATGAACTTTATCACAATATGCAAATTTTTTGAGAAGGACCTGTATATTTTGCTCTCTTTGTGAAGCAATGGTGTGCTGTGTATGAACGGTAATTAATGTGTTTGTGATGATGGCCTGATGTGGGTATAGCGAGAGGTTGTCATACGGGATAGATGGTCCTGTCCGCTGTTGCTGTCCTGTCTGCTAACCGAGCGTGGCGTGACCACCAGGGGCCAGGAGGACCAAATCACATCACACCTATCATAACTCATCCTGACTCGCCAGCTAAAACTCCATTCTGCTCATGAATATTAATACTTCTCTCATGCCATGATGTGTATGTGGGATTGTGTTTCTCATTTCTGGGCCTGCGGGAGAAACTGCTCAGAGAATTTGTAAATACAGTCTCCCCGCTATCCTTCATTACATTACCTGTCTGAACGGTGTCAAATCAATTTGCTGACACCACCGCCTGTGCTTTGTGTAACAAGACCTATGGAAGCGCTGAATGGAATGGGAATTACTTTCTGATGAAAGCAAACCTGTGCCACAGGTGTGTGCCTTTGTGTCATTTGTAATAAAACAAAAAAGCATTCAAGAGGAGGGCAGACACCACGCCTCTGTAGGATTACAATGAATCACGGTTCTGGGCATTGGGATGCACTGCTCAATAACATCCAGAGCCGGGGTCATGTATCTGACAGACCGCGGCAGAAATCAGATGGATGGATTAAAGAAGAGTGAATAAAAATGGATAAAAGAATACAGACAGCTGCCTTGGGAAAAAGATGGGATGGAGAATAGAGGTGTAGATTGTGTGTTCATGTTTACAGCAGCGTAATGCAAGTTATTTTGTCTGCTTCAGCTGCATCCCAGCCTCTTAGCAAGGTCGAGCTGTCTGACAGGCCTATCAGATGAAAAACAAAGAACAAGTCTCTAATATCTCACAGCTGAGCCGGAGAGGTGTGCTCGTCTAATAAAGCAATAGACACCCGTGGAGACCTTGAAACATGTTCGATTAGGATATTACGTTCCATGAAGATATTTTGTAAATTTCCTACAGTAAATATAAAAATATATATATTTTTGTAAGTGAATGCAGCACAATCGCGAACATAAATGGACAACTTTAAAGGTGATTTTTCTCTATGTTTCGATTTTTTTGCACCCTCAGATTCCAGATTTTCAAATGGTTGTATCTCGGCCAAATATTGTCCTGTCATAATAAAGCTAAGCTAATTTATACAGCTTTCAGATGATGTATACATTTCAATTTCAAAAAATTGACCCATGTGACTGGTTTTGTGGTCCAGGGTCACATATTAGAATGATTTGTGAAGGGTCATGTGACTCTGAACACTGGAGTAATGATGCTGAAAATTCAGCTTTGCCTTCACAGGAATAATTCCAATAACTTATTTTGCATAATAATAATAATTCACAATATGACATTTTTTACTTTATTTTGATCAAATAAAAGAGACTTCTCTCAAAAACATTAAACCAATCTTAATTAAGCCAAATGTTTGTTTATTGTTTAATTTGCGCTAATAGCAGTATGTCATGACCATTTAAATTCGATCTCAAATAAATAAAGCCTCACATGTTGTCAGCTATAATCACTGCTAAATATCATCGGAAACTGCTGTATTTATGTTCTGATTTTGCTTGGTTGTTGAACACCCAACTCTCACTACAATCTACAGCCATCCATAATAGATGAGCTTTAAAATGTGTGGTTTTCTATGGGGCCTCAGCACTGCTTTAATGAGCTCTAGTTCCAGGCAATGTGAAATCTAAAGCATTTCAGGTGAGTATTACTGTCTTAATCATTTGCCTCAGAGCAAGTGTTTAGTTTACGTGTTATTGTTTACAGAGGGAATGTTTCTACCATCTCATTTTGTTGCTTGACGTGTTTTAGATTGTGCCGAAGGGTTTCATTATTAACCTCTCCATTAAATCCAGTCTTCTATTAGCTGTTGTTAAGTGTTATGTAAATGAAGGGTTTCGTTAGAGGGAAAGCGAGGTCATTTAGACTGGTTAATATACTATTGATTTCTGTGCATCACAGTGGTCTTCACTAACCTGAGCTTCAAGTATAAACATATGAAGCATATCCACATGAACCCTTTATTCACACAGTTGAATAAAATCACTTGAAATGCTGGATTTGAATTGATTTAAATTCTCATACATCTCAATTAGTGGTGTTCACAAGAAAGAAATGCCTTTCTTAAGTAAAATTGCTGTCATTAGGCAAATGCAACTTCAGTTACAGGTACACCGCTAACCCTGTGATTTTCTCCAGAGGAGGCCAAAGAGGAGGAAAGTGAGCAGCAGAAGAAATGTACTAAAAACTGAAAACACTTTCATTTGTTAGTTTAATTTGCCTCTCTCAGCTGAAATAAAAAGCGACGTTAGCCAACCTCTGTGGTTAGCTGATTGATCGTTTAGAGATGTACTTTTAAACTGGTCAGGCGTGCATTTTTTTCACGCAACTAATTGCTAAACTACCTAATTATAATAAGTTGTTGGAGAAATTAACTTACTGAGACCATAGCTTTGTTGCATATCATTCAAACCATGTTGATTCAACACGCAGGTGGTGGAGTAATAATTTCTGCTAATTAATAGGTTTGAGATTGAATTAATGTCAGAATATTGCTGTAAATAATGAACTCAAGGAATACTTTCCTGTTTATGTTATCTGTTGTTTTGCATTATTTGCAGATGATTGTTTTAATTGTGGGTTTCCCACACATTATACTCATGACACTCTTCAAACTGGGAAACCAGCCGGCCAACCAGTTAAACACCAGCTTAGTCAGGCTGGGAGACCAGTTAAACCAGCTTAACACCAGCCTACTCAGCCCTGAAGACCAGCTAAACCAGCTAAAACCCACCTTTGGCTGGATTTGTTTATTCAACAGATTTTGTAAGTTACGCCTGCTATAGCTTACCTGAGTGTGTCTACTGGCTAAAAATGCTAATATTTTTAGATACTGATCAATCCATGGCACATCAAAAGAAGATTGTGTTATTTCTTATTATGCTCACACTATTGCTTTTGTCCACATATTGTAATCTCTGGATAAAAGTGTCTGCTAAATGCATAAATGTAGATGTTTATCCTTCATGTACACACACGCATGAAGAGATAAGATGTTGGCTTTGTAGTTGCTAGCATACCTGGAAACAGATAGGTTACTTTTCATACTCCGCTTGTTGAATGATGTTCAACCATAGTGCACATATTTATCAGCTCTTCTGTAATGTTGTTTAGTTCATTTTACACTGCTGCCACAAACTGGAGTAATATTTCTACATTAAATGTTGTCACAACAGCAAGCTAATAAACTGAGCTCCATTTACTTGCTCTTCTGGGGCTGAGTAATTCTGAATGATTGTGAATTAAATAATGTGATAATATTAAAACTACTGTTTGTACGATTACACTGATGAAATGTTGCACTGTATATCTTAGGAGTTTTGCTTTTGATTGTCTCCATAAGAGAGATGTGCTAATATTGTTTTAAGTTATGTAGCCTACTGTCGGCTAGTTTTTTCATTTTTTTTTTTTCATTTGGTGGATGATACAATTCCCACACAGATCAAATCCCATTGATTTATGTTGCATAAGAAAGAGATTGACTCTTCGGAGATAAATTTTTCATGTGAACATCACTCATATTTTCTCAAAATGTAGTCATCTTTTGTCATGTTGAGTATTTTCAGTTGATGCAAATCATTAAATTATTTCAATTTTGTTAAATTAATCTAGTTAATTCTGTTTAGCTAAAAAAGAGTTAACTAACCAGAGTTAAACAAACACAAGGGCAAGAAGCAAGGCTATGATTATACAAAATGCTTTGTAGAAAGTTCAGCAACAATATCAAAAGATCTTTTTTGTTATTCAGCAATACCCAACACACATAAAACAAGTTTACATCATTACATTTTCTTTTCATGAGGTGATAACAGAGAATGACGATTGCAATACTTAACGGCAAAAACGAGAGGTGTGAAAGTATCAGATATGGAAATGAGGAAAAGTGCAGCAAAGTGGGACAACATGTAAAAATCAGTAAAAAGTGTGAAATTTTGAGATAACATAATACACCGTATAGAGAAAGAACTATGCCTGGAGCTTGGGTGGCTTCTGTTTTAAGGAAATGTAATGCTTTAATATTCTGATTTAAACACTCTCTTTTTCTCCTGTCTCTCACACGCTCCCCAGAGTCAAAGCCAACAATTCACTCCAGCCCTGTCCCCCTTCAGGGCTGTAGTACCTCGGGGAAGGAATGAATGAGAAGCTAAGCGTAGAGAAGCTGAGAGCACTTGCCACTCTCCCTAACAGGATTATCCCTCACTGGCGCTGCTGTCTCCACTCACGAGCGGATCACATTCTTAATAAACGTGTTACCTCACACTCTGAGCGGCCGCAGGTGATGTTATGTGGATGTGGTGGTGAGGGGGTTCTCACTGTCACGGTTAGACATGGAAGCTTGAATTTGTTTCACTCTCTCTGAGCACCCGTAGCATTATGGGTAGGGCTACAGTATAGCTGCAATCCCACATAATCAATAATTCATTGAATAACATAGCTACACTCAGCTAAGTTAAGTCAAACGCTCTGTGACCAGTGCAAACTTTAGGGGATGTGTTTGGATTTAAGGAGTCAGCTGTTGTTGTGCTAGCACTCATGGTCGCTCAGCACTAGCTGTGAGCTAAACTCTGTTTTTGTACGCCTACTTGTCATTTTCCTGGTCTTTCAGGGAGCATATGACTCCCAAAGCGAAGCACAAACAGACTGTCTGCCTAAATGCAACAATTTCGTCACTGTGTCATCACCACCAGTTTCAGTACACAGAGAGAGTTCTCTGTTTATGTGTTTGTGTTACCCATGGAAACATACAGTCACCTGCTAAGGTCAGTATTTAGTTGCTGTCAGTGGTACTCTGACAGTTATTCTTCCTGGTATAAAAGCACAGAAAAAGTCAAAACATTTTATATAATAACACTTAAAAGCCATATTCTAAATGCCACTGTCTATCTCTCTCTCTCTCTCTTTCTCTCTCTCTCTCTCTGTGTGTGTGTGTGTGTGTGTGTGTGTGTGTGTGTGTGTGTGTGTGTGTGGCTTTAGCAGTACTGCATACTGATGGGTTTTCACTCATCCTTGAGATGAGTAGCACTCGTCCTCTTGTGTCCTTTTCATGACGATGAGAAATATTGCTGCTCCAGATGGCATTTCAAATAATTCATTAATTCTTTCTTCGTAGAGCAGGCAGAGATGGTAGCTACCTGCTTGGTTAGGAGAAACTTCAGACGAAGCGTAAGCTGAGCAGATGCTTACATTTGTATTGTCAGCATGTGCTTTTGAGGCGTTTACACACTCCTGAGAATGAGATTTCAGATACTTCATTGTTTATACATAATAAAGATAAATGCTGGCTTGGAAAATACAAATGTTGTTTGGAGGACACAAAGATAACTGCACTAATGTTCTAATGAACTAGAATGAACTGCCTAAAAAGTTTTATAGTCATGACATAACACAAATAAAGCCTCTTCATTTGTGTATTTTAATTATTTTTATTTTATATTTATTACATTTTTAATAGCTAGATATGGAAGTGGAATCATGTGGTGCATTCATTAATTTAGCATATAGTAGGCTACACAAGCAATAAAGCTGTACATTTGAAGAAAAATAACGAAAATGAAAAGCTCATAGTGGCTTGTATGGAATACTTTCAAATTATTTAAAAAAAATCTTTCAAGATTTTCCATACAGTGAAATAAATAAAAAAGACGGTTGAGATTATTTTTTTTTATTATTATTGTATTGAAGTGTAGGCTAATAGAATAACCTCTATGTGTAAAGGTGTCCTGAAGAAAGCTGGATGAAGATTATTTGAAGATATTTCTTTGGGGTGGTGAAAATTTGTGAAGCAGTACCTGAAGGTGATTTAAGTGCACAGGAGAAAACTGCCCATAACAAAACGTTTCTGGTGAAGACGCAGAACTAATGGTACTTTATTAGCCCAGACTATGTTAAAATGTGAAGTATATAGCTTAATTTGAGGTATGTGTCATGGATGGATTATATGCCTATTCGTAGGACTTTATATGGAAATCATTAGGTTATCAAATCCAAATGCATATTCACGGAGATCAAATTCATGATTTTCTTCTGCTGTTAGCAGGGAACTGTAGTAGGCCTACCTAGTATGTGTGAGCAGCAGTGACAATAGCTCATCCTAAACATAATCATATTCAAAACACCAACTCGATGCGTCACACTTCCATTCATGTGCACATGACTCCATCTGCTGGAATATCTGAAGAAATTACATTTGGCATTTATTTGTTTGGTCAATAGGGCAACGTGAACATGCACGTACAAAATGTACCATATTAAACAAAGCTTCTGCAAAAAATACCAAAGCTACTACCAATTTTGTTACTGATGTGCAAATTTAATTACATTAGTTTGGTCTTTTAAGTAATGCATGTATTGGCTACGTTACAGATTACGTCATCAAAACCGCGACAGCGGCAGCAGTTTGTGTTCATAGTGCAAGTGAAGCCGGTGAGTGAATGAAATAATCCGCTGTCATAAGAAGATGGAAAGAGTTCTGTGTGAAACACACGGTGAGTACCGTAAATTTGCCCGTGTATCAGTGTAAAGATTGTTGTTGAACAATTTTACTCTGTAAGCAAGCATTAACGTTATGTGTTCACAAGCTTTAACTCCAGACAACGATGCATGGATGCGAATAAAAAAAAATGTATTTAGAAAAAAATGCTAATTCTATTTGTGTTATTCAGGCAGTACATGTTTGTTGAAGACTGGTGTAAAGGAAGGACCGAATAAAGGCAAAAGTTTCTATGTTTGTACTGCGCGTGATGCAACGCCCTGCAACTTTTCACTGCCCACAGAGTGTGTACACACCTTTATATGCATTATAATAATGTCTGCATCATTTTATTTCCCCCCTATATCCATGGACACATTCACATGGGAATAAGTGGTTTTATTTCTCATGTGTATGGGTCAGTGTGTTGCCATGTTCTGATGATATCATGTATGTTCTTCAGGATCCCCCCATCTCACTGCCTTCAGCATGAAGACTCCATGGTTGAACTTCAAACACTAATTTACAGTGAAAAACAGGACAAATACAAGTAAGGGTTAGGCTTTATGCCTATCTACTACATACCTACTGTGAGACTGAAAATTTGAAGTGTTGGGGAGGACAGATCCAGTAGAAACAAATATGAACAATGAAGAACTTGGTTTGGTCAATTGAGAGGATACAGCAATGACAAATTAAAATAGTTATTGAAATCATATGCAAACTCAGTTGGTATTATTTCTACAATTCTGATAATTCTATAAATGTTTCATACAAGGAGTTCTGTTCCACTACATGAATGTGGTTACTTGGAGAAAAAAGAGACTCAGTCTCCTTAATTCATATGCAAGTGTTATAGGTTTGTCTAGTCATAAATCCACGACAACTCTTCTCTGAACACATGGAGACTCGTTCTTTTGTTTTGGTCATGTTTTTCAAATCTCCATTTGTAATATAACAGTGAAAGGAAGAGAGGGAAGGATTATGAATTCATACCATTAATAATTTATTTCTTTCATAATCAGGTTGTTTTATCGCTGTATGCTTGGAAAAACTGAGGGACAGAAGTGGTGTGGGTGTGTTCCGTGGAGGGAGGTGAATTTTTTTTAACATATTTTTGTGTCCACAATATACTGTAAAAGTAAATCAGTCTTAAGACTTTATGAATATATGTCTTGCCACAATTCAGTTGTTTTACAACCTTCTTGCAGAAAGACCCTGAGAGACGGACTGATTTGTCAGACAAAGATCTTCAATCCTCCAGCCTCACTCCAGTCAGGAACCCTTTCAAAGTCAAGGCAAAACGAGACAAATCTTCTGAACACAGGAGGGATCCAGATGCTGAAAAGGATAGAGGAGAGGTTAAAGGTGAAAATAAACATGTGAACGGTGAAGATCATGGCAGTGCTAAAACTAAAGAAGGCCGTTTCAAGACAACAGAGATAGAAGGGAATAATAAAAATGGCCCGGTTGGTCAAAGTGTCTTGGACAGAGAGGGGAAAGACTCTGGAGGTTCAGAGTCCTGGAGGAGCAAGAAGCTTCCCGCTGGGATGAAGATAAAGAAGAGAGTGTCTGATGATGAGAGACCGAGGAGCACAGCTGAGGACGAGACGTGCCCTGAGAGTCCAAACCCTGTGAAGGAAAGTGTTCAAGGACCGGGTGAATCTGAGACCGGCATCAAAGTCCCGCAGAAGCTTACAAAAAAAACAGGCAGCTCTGCACAAAGCTCTTCAAAAAGCTCATCTGGACATGATAAGAAACCTTCAGTAGAGAATAAAACAAAGGATGACTGCTCAAACAAGCAAAGCACTTCTAACTCGAAATCAGTTACAGATAAAATACAAAGCCTGGAGAGCAAGAGCCAGTCACCTTCATGCTCCACATTACGGGATGTGCCAGTTTCTGAAAAGCCCTCAGCACTCAATGTTCAGAAGACAGTACCAAACCAGAGTCAGGAGAAGGACCAGAAGGGCATAGCGCGGTTCGGTGAGTGGAGTGATGAGGACGATGATGTTCAGCTGGTGTCGGTACAGCCTCCCACCCAGCAGAGTGCTCCCACTCCAGCTGCACCTGTTCAGAAAACACTCACCTCTTACCCTGGGTTCCAGCCTGCCTCTAAAGTCCAGGGTCAGTCTGAGGACCTCCACAACCATCTCACAGTCCAGCTGAAGCAGAAGAAGGTTACTCACTATTTATTGCTTTTTTTCTTAAGTACAGTTAGTGTTCTGTGATAGTTACAATAATAGTGTGAAATAATACAAATTCGATTCAACTTATGTTGCTTCAACAAAGGGATAAAAAATTTGCTTTGTGCTCCATCTTTTCTCAGGCCACTCTTTCAGTGGTGAATGTATCTGCTCTGCCAGATAAAGGAGAGCGTTTGAAGAGTCAGGTGAAGGAGCTGGAAGAGGCCCTGGAGTCTCTGAGCTTGACCACAGCTTCTCTGTCTGGTAAAACTGATGCTATTCATATGTGACTTGAATATGCCTCTGCTATAATGAGCATGTTTTTAATTTAAATTTAAATTTATTTTGGTATGTTTTTAGGGGTGTAATGCACTACGGCTCAAAAGTTTGGGGTCAGTAATTAAAAAAAAAGAAAATAAATTAAACTTTTGTTCAGAAAGAATGCATTAAAATAATCAAAAGTAACAGTAAAGACATTTTTCCCCGATTTCACAGACAAGGCTTACAGTAAGCTAGTCCCAGACTAAAATGCATGTTTGAGCTGTTTCAACTGAAAGAAACTTGCACTGACAAATCTTAAAATATGTTATTGCCATTGTTTTATCTCAAGATGCACACCAGTAATGTTTTTTCCTAAGACATGTTTATAAAAGTTACTTAAATGCCCTAATTGAACTAAGGCCTAATCCTAACCCTAACCCTAACCTAACCCTGTCTGTGAAACCGGGCCTAAATGTTACAAAACCTTTCTGTTTAAAATAAGTTCCTTTTCTATTCAACGAAGAACCCTAAAAAAAAAATGATTACAGTTTCCACAAAAATATTAAGCTGCAACTGTTTTCAACATTGATAATAATAATAAATGTTTCTTAAAGCTACAATATGTAATTTTTTTCGCTTCTAGGGGTCGCTAACCTCTTACAATAACAAAGGCGTAGATTGATGACACATAAGCAGAATTATGGAACTTCGTCATGCTGATGGATCTAATAATGTTTATGGATGAGTGAATACATTGATGTTTTTAACATAACTGTGGTATGAAGCAGGGGGCGGTTGCTAATGAGAGAAAGATATCAGCGCCACACGCGAGTCCCGCAGATATAAAGGAATAAGGACATTTCATTCTACCAAACTACCCGCAAGTGCTGAATTAATACTCACACAGGTCAGTTTATCAGACGAATGAAACTTGTGAGGTAACGCAGCGCTGTTTCACTTGGTCTACACTATCAAACTAAACTGCATTTGAGTGTTGAAAGTTGATGTGTTAGTTTGTCTGTATGAGACTAGCAGTAACTTTTAGGATATTGTAAAGTACAAAACTGCAGGAAATATATCACACTGTGCAAGTGATTTTTGGATATTTTATTACAAAAATCTTACATATTGTATCTTTTAGCACCAAATCAGCATATTAGAATGATTAGAGTGATGATGCTGAAAATTCAGCTTTGCCATCACAGGAATACATTACATAAAATCTATTAAAATAGAAAACAGTTATTTTAAATAATAATAATATTTACAAAATTACTGCTTTTACTATGTTTTTGATCAAATAAATGCAGCCTTAGTGACCATAAGAGACTTCTTTCAAAAACATTTAAAAAATCGCACAGACCTCAAACTTTAAACGGAAGTGTAAATGTAAGGGTGATACAACTGTCCGAACATGATAATAAATGAAAAAGCCTCAATATAGGAATGACATTAAATGTTCATAAAAATTGAAAAAATTAAAATGATTTAGCATTATCTTTTATTTCTATTTCTTAGACACAAGATTTATTTGACCAAAACTGATTTATGGTGTCGTTTGTCAATATTTGAAAAACTTTTTTGCCTTTGCAAAATCATGTTATAACTAACACAGGGGGAAATCAGGAAATATCATAGAGAAGACCCCTAGACCCTCATGACTGTGTGTCAAGGTCTCTTAAATTGTCAGATAATTTGACTTTTTTTTTTTTTTTTTACAACTAAAGGTTTGTTCAAGTTGTAAAATATAATTTGGTGGACAAAAATGTAATGATGTTTAATATGCATTAATAATAATTTAGCTTTATAAAGTTAATACCCACATACTGTGGAAAAACTGTTGAAATATAAATGAATTCATCTAATTATTTGAATGTAGAGTCTCAAGATAAAGACAGAGCAGGGGCAGAACATAAGCCCACACACAGCCTGTCCAATCCATTCAGTCGTCCTGGAGGCACCATCCTCCTGCCCACAGCTCCAGCTCCCATGCTGAAGGAATCCTCTGGTGTCTCGCTGGGCCTGAACCTGAGCCAAGGCTACACCCAGATGTATGGAGGTATAGTGTTTAATCTCATTCTTCTCTTGCAAATTGGTGTTTTCTGTGCCCATTTCATTAGTAAGTGTATTGATGTACTTATTTGGCCGGTTGTCTCTTCAGTAAATCCTCAGAGCCAGGCTTTCTATGGTGGCAGGATGACTGAGAACAGACTGCTGGCTGTCCGCAACGCCACCACTGAGGTCATCGACCATCTGCACGACTCACTGGAGTCCTGCCCTACAGAAGACACGGAGGTACAGGATCCCAAAGGAATCAAGGCAAGTCAGTTCAGACTATAAATCGGTATTCTGTGTATCCCATTTATTATTTATTTTTAAACTGTTTAAAAAGGGTGACTAAACGCACCATAATACCATCATAGTCTAATTTACAGAAATGTATTTATACAGCTATTTCCATAAAGAGATATTAAAGACCTCATGAAATAAAATTTATTGTTTTGTGTTTTTTTTTTTATCTATTAATACTGTACTTTTAAATATTGGCACAATTATTTTTCTTTTTTTCAATTGTAGCGGATATGCACTTATAAAATGTACAGTGTTTCTCTTTGGAGGAAACCAAATTAAAATATTGATGATCTTGTACTTAGTTAATTACCTTAGTTACTATGAGTATATGTGTCTTCGTAAGGTATGTACTATCCATTTTTTAAAATAAAACCTTGATTAAACCATGACTTTGTCCTGTTGATCTTCACAAGGTGGAGCTGTTGCCCCATCAGAGGAGAGCTCTGGCTTGGCTGCTGTGGAGAGAGACACAGAAACCCTGTGGAGGAATTTTGGGTAATACTCAGTGCTCTTATAAGAATGATTGATGTTTGAATTCAACATGTATTTTAGTGTGTGTTTATTTTATTTATTTAACCAGTCATTACTGGAAAAGCCCTGAGAAGATGATCAGGATCCTAATGTGATGCGGAAGGATCTTGCATTACGCTGTCAGAGTTTTTTAACATTACATTATTCATTAATTTCATTTAATTTATTTGTAAAGCATTTTACAACTGCACATGTAGACCCAAATTCTACAAACACAAAAAAATACAATAAAACATAAAACAAGATGAACCATCGATGGTTTCAGTTAAAGGGACAGTTCACCCAAAAATTACTATTCTCTCATAATTTACTCACCCTCATGCTATCCCGATGTAGTATATGGCTTTCTTTCTTCAGATAAACAATTATTTTACAGATAAAGCAAAATATTTTAGGAAAATAATACATTTCTGTGAATCCATGTAATGCCATTGAACGGCTTCCCATAATAGGACACTTAAAACACCACACACATCGATCATGGTGGTAATCCATATGACCTCGGTGGATGAATCAGTTTCTTCTGAAGCAAAACGATAGGTGTGTGTAAGAAAATTACAAATTTTTAACTTTTTGAACTATAAGTCAATGCTTCCAGTGTACTGTCACACGAGTGTTCATGAGATGGACTGAAGAAAGAAAGTCATACTTCAGGGATATGAGTAAATAAAGAGAGAATTTTAATTTTTGGGTGAACTACCCCTTTTAAAACACACACACTTGCCCTACTCCTTAAAAGAAAAAAAAAGAATTTTTACACAAATTTTAAAACTATTGGCAGATGCGAGCCTCAGAACCACAACGGAAAAACTTGATCCCCTTTAAGGTTTAGATACATCCGTGAAATAAGTTTGTTTGTTGATGTCAGCGATCTAGACGTTTGGCAAAGAGTGGTGAGCTCAGAAACAAATGCAGGAGCCATTCCATGCACTGCTTTAAAAACACACAGCAGGACCTTGTATTTTATCCTGAGCTCAACCAGCAGCCACCCGAGTGAGGCCAAAATAGCAGACATATGATTACTCATAACTAACTGCAAGCGTGAAATAGAGGCCTGATAGGACCCCACATAAAGAATATTACAATACAAACATAACCCCCAGATTGCTTACTTGATCGTGGAGATAGGATGACCACGGACCTAAATAAGTCAATCTCTGTTTTTCCCTGATTTAACTGTGAGCCATCCAGCTCTTAACCTTATCCGAACACAACATGAGTTAATTAAAAACACAATTATCTCCTGGTTTCAGAGGGAGATAAATTTGTATATGTGTATATATTGTGTATTTGTATATAAAGTGATAGGATGTTTATATATATATATATATCAAGCCCAG
This sequence comes from Gila orcuttii, assembly GCA_026230005.1. NCBI lineage: Eukaryota > Metazoa > Chordata > Actinopteri > Cypriniformes > Leuciscidae > Gila > Gila orcuttii. The sequence continues at coordinate 26,816,217 of JAPDVR010000007.1, read as the reverse complement.
AGGCATCATATACATATTATATGTCAAATAAATGAGTAGAAATGGTCACTAAATATTGATTTTAGTAAAAAAAAAAAAAAAAAATATGTGAAAATAAAAATACAGCTTATATGAGAAATATAACAACCAAAGCTAAGTAGCAAAAGGGTTGCCTGAGTTTCAGTGGTATTTGACCATGGAGTGATGCGATTGACCAATAACAAACCAGTATTCTGGAGAGCTGAGCAATAATCTATCATAGTGCAGGAAAACTCTTGAAGCCTAATATTAAACTACAGCCAGTTCTGTTTACAGTCTGCATAAAGGCAAATTTTCACCATGAAATTAAGTCTATTGACCCTTCTCACATTCTCCATGGTTCTTAGAGGTAGGAGTGAATATGATTTTTCTTTTCCCATTTGCTCCAGTAGCACAAGAATATATCCATGACAATGTTTCCATAACTTTCTCAAAGTGGCAAAAAATAAATAAATTTAGAAATATGAATTATATCAGTCAGAAAAAAAGAGAGAATTTACTGTCACTCCCTCAGCTGTTTTGTATTTTAACACCAATGTAATGTATAACACAAATGATAGTCTTACAAATGTGTACATTTAAAAAAAAATATATATATATAGCTAGATTTATGATGTTAATAGTTGTGGAAATGTCAACACAGTCTGCGAAAAGGTTTCATTGAACTTGTTAATTTTGCTGTTATTATTATTATTTAATTTTTTTTTTTAAGCTGATGACATGGGCCTGGGAAAGACCCTCACAATGATCTCCCTAATTCTGTCTCAGAAAAAGAAGGATGAAAAACTGGAGGAATGGATCTCTAAAAATGGTATCCACCAATGATTAATAGCTCAAACCCTTAGATGTTTAATTTGTCTGTTTGTGTGTGTGTGTGTGTGTGTTTAATTTGATTAGGGCTTTCTGCCATGCCTGCTATTCTCAAAGCTGTTGTATACTCTAACAGATGCAGAATTGTATGTATCATAATTGCCATCCTCAGATTCCACTATAGTGGCTTCTCAGGGGACGTTAATCATCTGTCCTGCTTCTCTGGTGCATCACTGGAAGAACGAGATTGACAAGCGTGTAAAGAGTAGTCGCCTCAGTGTGTATTTGTACCATGGCCCCAATCGACAGAGGAGTTCAAGCATGTAGGCCACGCACTTACATACACACCAACAGCAGAAGGATCATATACACATATATCTGTGAAGCATTTAGCAAATCATACATATTGCATGATAAAACTCACATGCATACACATTCAGTAGTGCCAAAAATGACTTTGACACTTCAGTTGCACAAACATGTAAGTTGCTATTACATGAAATACAAAATATCAAACCATGTGACAATTATTTACTCAATAGATCCACAAAATGTACAGTTGTTGAAGTCTGCTCCCCTCAGGTTTTTACTACATTTATTTAAAAATAAGTCCCACTGGGTTACTGGTATTGGTTATTTGATTATTATTTTTTTTTTCTCAAACAACATTTATACATTTTTAAGTGTCCAAATACTTTTTTGGTCACTGTGCAATCAGCCTCAATCAGCTCTCATAAGTTCTATTTCCTGTTGTCTTTTTTAGTCTCACTTTTTAACTTGATCTCTCTTCCTGTCTTGCCATTCTGTGTCTCCACCAGCCTTGCTGAGCATGATGTGGTGATCACTACGTACAGTCTGGTCTCTAAGGAGATCCCTGTGCAGAAGGAGGATGCGGATAAACCCTCTCGGGACTCTGATCATGTGGTATGAATAGAGACCACAACATTTGAAGAATTCATTAGATTGGCTGAGATGTTTGAGGGCCTGGACCGGTTAGTTTTGTTGTACCAGTACCAAAAGTTGCTTTAAGTAGCTATTTCTTCTGGTTGTAGGCCTCAGACCTGCCGCCTCTTTTACGTGTTGCCTGGGCACGTGTGATTCTCGATGAGGCTCACAACATTAAGAACCCTAAGGTCCAGACGTCCATGGCGGTGTGTAAACTGCGGGCCCGATCCCGCTGGGCTGTCACTGGAACCCCTATTCAGAACAATCTGCTGGATATGTATTCACTGCTCAAGTACGATCAGTTTTGGCTCTTTCTTGCTACATTTCAAGACTTTGAAACCCAGGACTTTGTTCAGACAGGCAGCAAAAATATGTAGACATAAGGTGGCAACAAAAAAAAAAATTTGTTTGGCATATCTGAATCCTATGTATTTTTAATTTTTTTTGTGTATTCTGAGCAGAAAAAGACTTTGCTTTTGATATTTACCCCCTATGTTGTTTGAAATCTGATCAAATCAGATTTTTGGGAATGTGTTGATCTCTTTGGATAAAACTGTCTCCTAAAAAACAAAGCTATACATTTCATCAGTTGCATGCAATGCCTCTGATGTCTAACACCTGATCTCGGCTTTGCTGGCATCATACTCTATTTTTCGTGCTGAGGAATATAGTGCATCTCAATCTGGTCAGTCGTATCTGATTTTAAGTAGATTTTTCCATAGTTCAGGACACAACATGTATGTAAGGCCACACACCGTGCTCAACAGTGTTTACAGCTGTGTCTGAATACACACATTTTTGATCATTCCTCATATGGAGATTTGACATTGAATGAATAAATGAGGCATTTGAATGATAGTCACTGACTATGTAGTAAATGGAGAATTAGTGAATGATTTTGGGCAGAGCATGAGTTTATGTGCCGAAGTGCCTAAGTCATAATCTCTGTCTGTCAGAACCAGACTGCGAGCCATCCAGCTCTTAACCTGATCCGAACACAACAAGAGTGAATTAAAAACACAATTATATCCTGGTTTCAAAGGGAGATAAATTGTGTATATGTTGTATTTAAAGGGATAGTTATATATACATTAAAAACAAAACAAATCATACCCAGAGGCAGCATATACGTATTATACTTGTTAAATAAATCAGTGGAAATGGTCACTTAATATTTACTTAATTTTTTTTTTTTTTTTTTTTTTTTTTTTTAAATGGTTGCCTTTTTGGGTTGCCTGGGGTAAGTTTTAGTGGTATTTGATCTTGGAGTAATGCGATTGACCAATTACAAACAATTATTCTGGAGAGCTGAGCAATAATCTATCATAATTCAGGAAAACTCTTTAAGCCTAATATTAAACTACAGCCAGTTCTGTTTATAGTCTGCGTAAAGACACATTTTCACCATGAAATTAAGTCTATGGACCCTTCTCATATTTCCATGGTTCTCAGAGGTAGGAGTAAATATGATTTTTCTTTTCCTATTTGCTTCAGTAGCACTAGAATATATCCATGACAATGTTTCCAAAACTTTCTCAAAGTGGCAAAAACATTAAATAAAAAAAAAAATAGAAATATTATTTATATCAGGCAGAAAAGAGAGATAATTTACTGTCACTCCCTCAGCTTTTTTGTATTTTAACACCAATGTAATGATAGTGTAACATGTGTAACAAAAGTTAAAAAAAAATCATATTTATAAAAAACATTGCTAGATTTATGATGTTAATAACTGTGGAAATGTCATCACAGACTATGAAAAGGTTTCATTGAACTTGTTAATATTATTATTTGTATTTATTTATTTAGTTAAGTTGATGACATGGGCCTGGGAAAGACCCACAAAATGAAATGTATAGCTTAGTCTCTTTGGATAAAACTGGATAACACATTCCAAAAAATCATCGGATTTTATCAGATGTCAAACAACATATGGGGTGAATTCCAAAAGCCATGTTTTTTTGTGCTCAGACTACACAAACAAATGGATATGAATCATATATGCCAAATATTTTATTTTGGACTTATGCCAAACATTTTTGCTGCCTGTCAGAACGTGCTGGACAATGAAACACAATATGCATGAACATTTTTAACATTCAATTAAACCTGATATCAACATGCGTTTTGTATTTCGTAAGCTGTTTCTGGATATAGTTTAGCAGTTACACCTTCATTCCAATCCATCTCTTGTATGATCAGAGAGAAATCCGATCTCACTTACCTTCACAAAATGAAAGTCATCACTTGCATTGTAAACAAGTTATTTGTGAACTGAAATGTTTAATTTCTCATGTTCTTTTTGTTTTTGCACATGCTGTGCAGGTTTCTGAGATGCTCCCCATTTGATGAGTTTAAGCTGTGGAAGTCTCAAGTGGATAATGGCTCAAAGAGAGGAGGAGAGAGACTGAACATCCTCACCAGAGCACTGCTGCTTCGCAGGACCAAAGACCAGCTGGACTCTACTGGAAAACCACTGGTACACACACAATGTCTAGTTTTCATAGTCTTGAAATTAATATAAACCTCAGGCTTTGAAAAGCTTTATTAGGGACATTTTAAATTGTGGTTTCCTTACCTGAAAATTAATAAAATCCTAAAATGTCCTGAATTTCTGTAGTGAGCATGTATATATTTTTTTAGTAATGCTCAGACTATTTAATCAACTAGAAATTGTTCTTTGTGAGTGTATTTTCTATAAAATCTTAAGTGATTGCAGATTTATTGGTTGCCTGAAGGAATCTTGTAATGTTTGTGCTCTTGTTTTTTAGGTTTCTCTGCCTGATCGGACCTGCGAGGTTCACAGATTGAAGCTGTCTGAAGATGAGCAGGCTGTATATGATGTTGTGTTTGCACAATCCAGGTATACCGTGTCACTGAACCTCAGTTTTTATGCATATTTAGTACATTTCTTGATGTTTTGCGTGCATGGTGTCTCATATGGACATTGGCTTGTCTTCCACCCCAGGTCCACACTTCAAAACTATCTCAAAAGACATGAAGAAGGAAACGCTAAAAAGGCAGACAATAGTAATCCTTTTGAGAAAGGCAAGCAGTCTCTGTCATAACATGCTCTTAGCTAAGGACTGAGTATTAGCAAGTGTTTAATCTGTTGTTCTAATTTAATCAAGTCTTACGTTTTCAGTCTTACGCTTCAGTTACATATTCCAAAATTGGGAGTTTGAATGCAATGAGGTTTAACCATTGACTTGCTGAATTTTTAATGGCTTGTACACCTGGGTGGTTGTCTAATTTATCTTCTCTTTTCATATTTGTAGCATGGACTATAGAAACTATATTTTATGTAGATTTATTGGCATTATTATAGTTTCCCTGTAATGATTGTGCCTGTGTCTCAGTTGCACGGGAGTTTGGGATGTCTCAGCAGGACTCGCTGTCTTCCTCTCAGCAGCCTCAGGCCTCCAGCACCATCCACATCCTGTCACTGCTGCTGCGTCTCAGGCAGTGCTGCTGCCACCTGTCTCTGCTCAAGAAGGTGATGTTCCCTCACTGTCTCACACACACTTAATACTCTCGTTCACATACTGATGTGTGTTTTTCCAGACTCTAGATCAGACAGAGCTGCAGGGGGATGGTGTGGCTCTGTCTCTAGAAGAGCAGCTGTGTGCTCTATCTCTCTCTGAGCCTTCAGACTCTGACCCTAAAGACACCGTCTCTCTCAATGGCACTCGATTCTCCTCTGAGCTCTTCCAGGACACTTGTGAAAGCACTAAGGTGAACATCCTCTGCCGTACCTTGCTGTGTCTAATGTATCTGCAGTATGAGCATCTATTATATTTTATTATAAAATATTTATATTTTTTTAATTTCAGATTTCAGCCATTCTGACAGAATTAAAAGAAATTAGAAAGAAAGGTCAAAAAAGGTATGTCAACTGCACTTTCAGTTTAGATGGCAGTGCTGTAGGTAACTGGCTAAATATTTCTTACCATCTATTATACATATTTAAAAAAAAATTTTTTGACAATTTAATTTATTGTTTTTTCTTTGCATATTTGTGACATAGATTATTGTGTCAAATTCAAACTAGTCTCCATGTCTTGATAAAACTGCATAAAATATTAAGACACGTTGTGTATTTCTTATATTTTTTTCTTATTTTGGTGGCTTCCTTTGAGAAACACTTATTAAACACTTAAACAATTATTTAGGGAATTAAAATAATGTAGTAAATATACATTTGGACACTTAAAAATGTATGAATGTGTATATAGTTTATTCTGCTGTGCATGGTAAAACCTGCAAGCCAGCATAATTACAGTCCTTTGTACACTAAACATAAAATTGACATTTATTTATTCAAATGATGGGTATCTGACATACAAATTGAAATCTGCCAAAAATGATTTATAAAATAGTGAAGTAGTGTAAAGGTCTTGGTAATTTGTCAAAGAATGAACTGAATATTTTTACAATCTAGAGGGTCAGACAATTTGACTTTTTGACTTTTACTTGCATTTGGCATTTGATGATTGTTCATTTTGGATTGGCAGTGTGATTGTGTCTCAGTGGACCAGCATGCTGCGCATTGTTGCTGTTCACTTGAAGAAAATGGGTCTGACGTTTGCGGTAATTGATGGTACTGTCAATCCCAAACGCAGAATGGACCTAGTGGAGGAGTTCAACACTAACCCTAAAGGACCACAGGCATGTGATCACATTGAGAGGCATTAATAAGAGAGGGTTTAATAAGACAAACATTTATTTGATGACTGCTGGTGTACTCAGTTGCTGTGTCCATTGAAATGAAGAAGCCTTCTGCTCATTGCAGGTGATGCTGGTGTCTCTGTGTGCTGGAGGTGTGGGGATCAATCTGATTGGAGGGAATCATCTGTTCCTCATCGACATGCATTGGTGAGCCGCCTCATAAGTCCTTAATTTTTTAACAATGCTTAATGTCAATTTTTACATTTAAAAATAGATCACGTGAATACCTCCAACTGCTTGTTTGAATTCTTGAATATTGGGAGGTCAGTCAGTTACAAGGTGTTAAGCTATTACCAAATATAATCAACATTAAAACACAAACACAACTGCTTCGGTTCATACTGCAAGTTGGTATGCTCTGTAGAGACTAGATGGACATGTAAATAAACTGGGCCTTCATTCACAGGAACCCAGCACTAGAGGACCAGGCCTGTGATCGGATCTATAGGGTGGGACAATGCCGGGATGTTACAATTCACAGGTGAGGGGTTGATTTTGCTTTTGTTCATTTGAAATTACACAATAATATTGTAATTAGTAGTTTTCTGTCGTGCAAGCAAATCAGCTCGCAAGCAGCTGATGGAAATCTGGACAACAGTGACATGTAGCCTGACTTTTTGACTTGCAGTTCATCTTTCAGCAACATGTAACTCCATCAACTACAGGTCAGGGGCAGAAAATGGTTTATAAGGCATAGCATAGAATTAAAAAAAATGATAATTGGATGTGTTGCTTTTGTTTGGCTGTACAGAAAACAGAAGAAATTAAGGAAAGTTTTAACAGATTTAATTTCCATCAAAAGTCAGGAGCCTGGTTATATCACTGAGTTAACTGAATAGTTATGCATTGTTATGCAGTTATAAGATTGAATGAAACACTCTTTCAAATATTTGACTCCACTAATCTTGTAAAATGAGACTTGCTTTGAAGGGCACTCATTGTATCTACCTGGCACATTGTGAACACGCATTCATTTCCAATCAGACTGCTGCATTCTGACAGACAGATATTACATAGAAGCCAGATAATGTGTTTAGAACTGCCAGTTTTCCGATAATCGTTCAGTGAATAGTTTGTGGGTGGTCCATGAGTGTGCTCCCTGAGGCTTAACTAAAAAAATATATATATATTATGTCTTTGTGTTTACAGTCATTTTACAATTCTAAAAATGTACTTTACACCTTATATTATCTGTTAGTGGATTGTGCCATGTGGTTCCATCTACCCACAGGTTTGTTTGTGACGGTACAGTGGAAGACAAGATCTCTTCTCTACAGGAAAAGAAGAAGGAGCTGGCTCAGAAAGTCTTGTCTGGAACTGGATCCTCATTCACTAAACTGTCTCTGGCAGATCTCAGGGTCATATTTGGTGTATGATGTGCGTTTTATTTCAGAGAGTAAATATTAATCTAACGTCATTTTATCTACTTTTGTTTTTGTCATGAAAGCAAAGAATTTATATTCAAATGCTGCATGTTTAAATTGAATAAATTTAAGGAATGTCACTAGGTAATTGTCTGTCTTTTTTAATTGTTCCTCAGCTGTAATATAAAAGGTCTAAAGCATATGGAATATGAGATTTACTTTAAGAAATAGTGACTCCCCATAAAAGGTTAAAGGCACCTATTGGTGTTAAATTAATTGTTTCTATTATAATTAATGGACATATAAAATAATTAGGGCCCGAGCACAGATGGTGAGAGGACCCTATTGTTTTTGCTCCGTTTATTAGGGCCCGAGCACCGATGGTGAGAGGACACTATTGTTTTTGCTCCGTTTATTATTATTCCGCTTCTTCTTCTTCTTCTTCTCCTAAATGAATCGCTTTTTAGAGGGCCTAAACATGCTCGAAAACTCATGAAACTTTGCACATGCTTCAGAAGTGGTGAAAATTTACGTGTGATATGGTTTTCAAAATTGGGTGGGGCAAATTCTGTAAATTATTGCCCCCACATTTTGCCCCGGCTCTACGTTTGACGTACAGGTGTGAAATTCGGTACATACATGTAATGACACAATACCTACAAAAAAGTCTCTTGGAGCATAGCCCTAAACACAACAGGAAGTCAGCTATTTAGAATTTCCTCTCAGATTTTGTGTAGTTTTTGCCATTTCCAGACGTTGTACTTTAACGAACTCCTCCTACAGTTTTGATCTGATCCTCTTCAAATTTGGTGAGTGTAATCTTAAGGCCTTTGCGACGTTAAATTGCGAAGATCTTGAGTTTTCGTCGAAGGGTGTGCCCTTGGCGGCCTGACAAATGTACACCCAATTTCAGCCTTTTGGTGATTTGTGCGATAAGAGTCCAGTCCTGAATGCATAACCATGCTCATATTTGGTTATAGCAATAGCGCCACCTGCTGGTAGCAGGAAGTGTGCAAATACAAATCCTTTGACATAGTCCTCCTATATTTATTATCATTACATACTGCCCACCATGCTCTGTTTTCCTAAAACTGCCGGGTGGTGGTGGCACGGGTGCGAAATTTACATCTGATATGGGTTTCAGAATTGGGTGGGGCAAATGGGCAAAAAGTTGGGCAAACAAATATTTCGACTAAATGTCCCTGGCGCTACGTTTCACGTACGTGGACTAAATTCGGTACATACATGTAATAACCCAATACCTACTAAAAAGTATCTTGGAGCATAGCCCTAAACACAACTGGAAGCGATGAACTTGGCAGGGTTCATCCAAACTTCGCATGTCCTGTCCTGAACACATGACCATGCTCATATTTGGTTATAGCAATAGCGCCATCTGCTGGTAGAAGGAAGTGTGGCAAATAGAAATATTTTGACGTAGTCCTCCTATATTTATTATCATTACATACTGCCCACCGTGCTCTGTCTTCCTAAAACCGCCGGGTGGCGGCGGCACGGGTGCGAGGGCCCTCTTCATCGCTGCTTGCAGCTTTAATATATATTGTATTTGTGTTCATTTTATTTATCTATATTTTAGGTGTATAATTCTATGTGTATGTTCCCTAAATGACAGGAAGTCTCATTTTCTGGATCGCTGTGAAACAGCGGGAAAAAAGTATGAGCTACAGCACTGGCTGCTAGTTGTTTTAACATTAAAGGCCATTGCACACTGAGTCTGAAATTTTCGTATGCGTTTTTTCGTATTCGTGATTCGGTGGCTCTGAATTGTCAAAACACCATTCAAACTGCTTGCTATGGATGCGAAAAACGCAAAAAATCGAACCTGATCCGATTTTTTTTTTTAAGACGGACTAAAGTTTCATATACAGTGTGCAAGTGTGATTGACATAACGTGAGGTCGAATTTTTTTTTTTACGTGCGAAAATTTTAGAGAGTTAATTCTCTAATTTCTCAATGTTCCATTAGCTCAGTGTGTGCGCATTTGTAGACATGTAATGTTTTTATGTTTAGGTTAAGCTACCATGAATTGGCACTGTCCCTGACAAAAGTTATTTGATTTGTAAAGCCTACGCAGGGTTCCCTGGGCATTGAAATGCTTGTAACAAGGCTGCAACTGTCTACACAATTTCCTGTACTGTCAGAGAGATGGGGTTAGCAGACGTTTACTTTGTAAACAAATTTAATTTTTTTATTCTTCAAACAGTGAAGTGAAGCTCAGGGGCAGCAAATGTACAGTAAGAAGCAAAAAGTACACCATAAGATGTAAAACAACACTGCATACAGTAAAAAGATGATGTGCACATAGTGACAGTATGTAGATTAATACATGCCATTTATTTTGGCTCAAAGTTATTAAAGTTAGCAAACGGGTTAATTTTATTTGTTAGTTGCACTGCATGAAAGCTTGCATTTCCTGACTGTTGTTCTATAAACATAGTTTCTAACGTCTTGAGAAAATTATCAAATTACTCAAGATGACCTACCGGTGGTTCAGAATGAAAACTTAAATGAAACATGAAAAATTAAACATGAGTTGCACATCTTTTCAGACAGAAAAAAAAAACTGTTGGTATGAGGTCCTGCACTGTAATAGAGTACAACAATGCAAACTACAGTTCATTGCCTAAGGAATAATCCATGGTTAGGTGTGCTTTAAATGATTACGCATGACTTGGATGGTTCTTTCAGTGCTGCAGGGTTGTCTTCAATTATTACGTCAATCAGTCCATTAGACAAGTTAGTCCAATCAAAATTATTCCCATTTTCGCACGCATTAAAAATGTTCTCACATTTTTTCATAGCACTTTTTTTTACCCTCTTTCGCATTTCCTCCTCTGCAGATTTTATTGTCTCCTCTTCATATACATCTTCAAATAGAGACTTGTAAGGTGTGTTACGAAGCTGACAAATCATGGACCCCAGGATCCAAATTATTGGTGCGCCAAAGAGAATTATCAAGCCGATTATCTATGGAAAAAACATCAGCATGTTTTAGAATGAACAATTTATAATTATAGAAAAGACCAGGGTTAGAAAAGTCTGTATCTTAATAAGGTTTTGAATCAAGTTTAATTATGCAAATGTATTTTGCTCTAACAATGCCTTTGTGGCTCAAAACCTTAAATTAGATTTGTCCTACAAACTAAAATTGCAATATCATTGTTTTTTTCCATAGCTGCAAGTGAACACAATTAAGCCATAATACATGTAAACAAGGTTGAACTATAAGTAACTGAAAGGATGAATTGTAAAAGCTGCAATTTAATACAGTGAGCAATTTAATAAAGGTGAACTTTATTTTATTTAAACCTCCTCACCTGTAAGTTTAAACTTAATCCCCAATTAAGATTTAAATCTGAGTTTAAAGTTATGGAGCAACGGGATTAAAGTGAAACGATCTTAAATGTATATTAAATCCAGGATCAAAATTATGTTTTAAATATAAAACCTGACAAACCTGCTTATTTTAAACAAGGTTTAAAATTTGGTGCAACAGAATTATTAGACAAAACTTTAATCTAGATTTAAGATGAGCTAATCCTTATTTGTGGATGCACCACCACCTGTCTTTCATTCTAAATATTCACATACATATAACTTTGTTTTAAAGTCAATTAGTTGAAAGAAAAAATTCTTACAGTAAATAATTTTTTTCTGAGATGTATGTATTCCACAACTATTGGCACCCCTTCATTTAATAATTTGTGCAACTGCAACCTCTCTTTGCCAAGATAACCGCTCTGGATCTTTTCCTAAAATGCGTAATAAGATTGATGAACATATGGCAAGAGATCTGAGACCATTCCTCCATACAGAATCTTTCCAGATCCTTCAGAGATCCAAGCTTGTGGACTCATTTCTTCAGCTCATCCCACATGTGTTTTTTTTTTATTTTTTTATGGGTTTGGCTAAGGGGACTGCTATGTCCATGGCAAAACCTTCATTATGTGGTCAGGGAACTGTTATGTTGTTTATTTTTGCTTTGGATCATTATCGTGCTGGAAGATCCAACCACGACCCAGTTTAAGCTTCCTGACAGGGTCAGTCAGGTGTTTAGGATACCATGTCTTATGTTGCCCAGGGTCTTTGGAAGAAAATTAGCCCCACAGAATTAAGGATCCAAGTGGGAATGAAGTACTTTTCTACATGGTTATGTTTCTGTCTATGCCAAACTCCTCTGGTTTTCCAGAAAAGCTTTATTTTGGTCTCATCTGACCATAAAACCCAGTTCCACTGAAAGTTCCAGTAATGCCTGGCAAACTGTATATCATGAGATGCTGTTTGATGTCGCCAAAGGCTTTTTTTATTGCAAACTTCCCAGCTGGTTATATAGGTTTATGGTTATATATGTGAGGTCTGATCATAGTTTTGGAGACTTTCTGACCCCAAGACCAAACTAGCATCTACCTTCCTTACAGTTTGTCTGGCACCTCAAACCATCCTCCTCAGTGTGTGGGGGGCCAATATACAGTAGACACATGCCCTTTTCCAGGTAGATTGTTACCGTCTCCAGTTAATTAAAACTTCTTAATAGTTGCCCAGATAGTGGATATGAGTATTCTTATAACAATTAAACTATTATCATTACTTATCATTAGGCTACTGTATTCTCAGGTCTTTCCCATAGGGATGGATGACTATAGGAATGACTCTGTGTCACTTCATATTTAGAGCACAGTAAAACAGGAAGCCATCACTTACTGTAAGTGCTCCTGATCACTGAGGTGAACTTAAAAACATACCATATGAATGGGGATATAATAAAAATAGGTTTTTACTCATTAGAATTTGTAGGGGTGCCAGTAATTTTGGCACAGATATTTTGGAGAGAATTTTTTTTTAATTTATTCCATATTTATATTTTGTGTAAAATAACTTTAATTAAAGGTTAGATGTTTGTGAATATTTTGAATGAAAGACCAAGAGGAGAAATAGCAAAAACTAAATTTCAGTCAGTTTTGCTAATTTTTACCAAGGTATATCCTAATAAACCCTATAGTGTTAAATGTGAAAACTAGAAGTCTAATACATTTTAAATAGGCAAAACGTTCTTCTAAAAATGTCGTCTTTATCTTTTATTATTATTTTTGTTATTTTTTATTTATTCTATTAGTGTGGACAGAATCGTCATAGGCTACTCGTAATGTTAAGTATTAAAAACAAAGTAGCCTATATTGTTATAATAAAACAACATTTTCCTCTATTGTAGGCCTATGGGAAAGCATCATTATAATTAACAAAGTTAAAGTAGATTTCTTATAATCACATGGTTAATGTAGCCTACCTGTGATAGAGAGTGCCAATATTGAAGGCTCTTGAACTCCTCAGCATTAAGTTTTTCCGGCTTTTTACAAGGAATTTGGTCGTACCACTCCGTAATGTTTTCATTTGTTAGTTTCAAGCAAACCAAAGCGTCTCCATCAATCAAAATCGTTATGATCCAAAATGAAGAAAGAAACACGTTTCTAAAAAAATCTTTACAGAAAAACCTACGGCAAGCCCTGGATTCACAACAGCGGCTGGATTCACTTTTTTTTTTACAACACAGTGCGCACATTATTGTACACGTTTTAGCAGGTAATGTCAGTATTATTATAAGTCCGACACATGGAAGTACAAAATATGATATACAGAACCACTGGTTGTTATAAGTATTACATGGGCATTGGAAGTCCATTTTAAAAGTGAACTGAAATACAAGAAATAGAAAAGCAATTACAAATGCACTGCTAGAGGCGAGCAGATTCTTCATTAATGTGGATTCAATCGCTGGATGTTCTGGATGTACCATGTTGACAGCTCCCTCAGGCACATTTGGAGTAGTACAGGTTCATAAAGTAGTTAAAAGATACTCTCTCCTCCCCTTAATGTCTATAACAGCAGAGGCTGCATGAGTATGGTGTGTGTGTTTCAAAACACATTAGCACTCATCAATACGGTTCTACTGTACGTTAAGCCAGGGGAGCCTTGATTTCTTATATGCTACATTTCACAGTTTATAGTATTTTGAAGCAAAAAAAAAAAACTATCAAACAGGCTATAAAACCAAGTAGATTGTTTAAACACATAAACCACCCACAACCTGTTCACTGACCATCTATGATCAAAACCCAGGTGATTGGTTACTATAAAGTGGGGTTCATTTGGTTGCATTTTATTTGCAGTTTAATATACTTGATTAACTTTACCTATCCTGTATGGCAATATTAACAAGAATAGTAATCATTCTTTGACACCTTCACCTTTAACTTCTTGCTGGTGAGCAGATTTTCTCATAGACATACAGGAACTTCCACCCCCTCTCATTTGTGTTGCAAATGTATTGATGCCACCCGAGATACAAGCCTTTTTCTCATATGGAAAGCCACAGTTATGTTGTGATGCATGTATTGTATGTGGTTATGCACTAATTTGGTAAGTGGTGCATGGATCACGTTATAAAAACATTCAGTATTAAATACCAGACTGTTCAATTTTAGATTATTTAAGGTTATGCAAATAGAAGACATTCAGTGCACATAATTATAAGCTTATAAACCTAATTACTGTGCAATTTTATGTGTATATCACGTTATAGTTTAAATTACAACTATTGCTCATTGTCTGTTACATTTCAAAATATTAACCCATGATTATGGTAATGATTATCCATTCCTGTTCCCCATGTACATTCCTGTCAAAATTTCCGCTGATATTATGCCTTAGAAAATGTTTTTTTTCTCTATTTTTCTCATGATTAGAAACTTCTTAAAACGTCTTAAACTTATCATTTACCCGACAACATTTTAAGACAATAAACTCGGATTTAAAAGGTCCCAACTCTGCTTTAATTCTGTTAATGCTTCTGAACACCTGAGTTTGTTTGTTAATGTTTTTGTTTTTTTTCCCACAACACTTTAGTTTATTCATTACAGGGACAATCCTTCTTAATATTTGAAGTCGGATGCTAAAGTCTTTATTGCAATACAGCAGTAGCAAAGCACATCAGACATTTCAGATTTTTTTATTTCAAGTTCAGTCAGGCTAAACTTGATTTCCCCCAATTGCCTACAACTGACCTCAATTCTCATGCACAAGCTGAAGGCATAGACATCAAGCAGAGTGCCAAACATGAGCAGCAGCAAAGGGCTTGAGCATACAGCATAACCCACATCCTTGTTTGGCACAAAGGTAACGGTTGAGATGATGAGTTTAGGTGAACCGCATGTTTGTGCATTTAACAGCCAGAGTAAAAAAAAAAAAAAAAAAAGTTCTCACGGTTATCTAAACATATCAATACTTACACCTTATAGTGACTTAAATTGAAGTGCACAATTAATGTATTATACATCTTGAATGATGCTGCTATTTTTAAACTAAACAGCTTCATTAGATGTATAATTTTATCATTACTAAAGTGATATCAGGTCAATAATTTCATTAATTTAATTCATACATTTTTTATTATTTATTTATTATTTTCTTTTCTTTTTTATTATCATCATTACAGAAATACATACAGAAACTCTACGAAATACACACATCGACCAAAAAACAAACAAAAACAAAACAGATAAACAGCAATATAAGAACAGACGAGGAGAGGGAGAGAAAAAACTGATAAAGAAAGAAAAGAAAAGAAAGACCTTATCATTTAAAATATATATCCCTTGAGGGTGTTGAGTGTTTTAAGGTATTCAGTAATTTAACATATTTTACCCTTTCTCTCATCCCATTGTAAGACATATAGTGTATATGTGTACATATAGTGTATATATTTTTTTTTTTATAAACATTTTTTTATTTCAGTGCTCAAGTAGGGTTTACGTTTTTGGTGTTTGGGTCAGATAGACCCCAAGCATTTACAGAGCGATTGCATAAGGACATATATTTTTTTACGTGGCAAACTATATATATATATTTTATTTATTTCTCAACTATAGCCTACATTTATGCTGTGTTTTTGTGGATATTTGGTAGTTTTTGTTTACCTATTTACTGCAAAATTACTTAACTATGCCATAAATTGGCTCATGAAAAAATATTTTTTAATGAAAAAATCACTTAAATGATGATCTTAATTAAATCTAAATTGTTTTTGGACATTGATATGTGTTAAGGATAGAATACAATCTTCTGCAGGTTTGTGGAAAATCTTTAGGAATTATAGTTAAAGAAACAAAGTGCAATGACCACATATTTCCAATAGAGGTCCATATGGACTCATTTAATATTCACTTAATTTTTCTTGATGCTTCAACTTCTTCTCACAACTTTGATATATATTTTGTGAATATATATTTAAACATTCTAAAATACATTAAACATCTTTATTTTTGTCAAAGTCAGAATTTGTTGTTGTTGTCTGATTTATTTTGAATTGTCTGCTTTTGCAAATTATTATACATAAATTTGCAGAAACGTTACAAGTCACCACTAAAAGACATGACTGTAATCACATACTATTTATTTCAGAAAATTATTTATCACAAATTATTTATTTTTTAGAACAAGAGATTAATTTTAAAAAGTAACTAAAACCAATATAATACAAAACAAAACAACAGCACCAATAAATGAACAGGAGTGAAGGGTACACAGAACAAAAATTGGACCTAGAGTTGTTATTTTAAAAAAAGGACCTATAGAGTTGTGCACTCTAGTGCACAAACACTAGAGTGTCTGCTATTACTCCATTTCTGTATGGAAATTTTTCAGATATATGCCTGTTTTTTTTTTTTTTTTTTTTGCCAATTTCTATAATGCTCTCTGTTGCAGTCACTTGTGTGTGTTTGTGTGTGTGTGAGAAAGTTCTTTCCACTTTGTGTTTATGCTGTAGGACCAGACCTTGATTTAAATGTAGACATTTTCAGATTTATACTGGATTCATTTCATTTTTTATTTAAATGTTGTTTTTGACAAACAAACCCTAAACACCTTAAATGGTGAATATTTTTTTACACACCTTTAGAACAACTAAATCAAGCCCAGATTTTTGTCACAGAGTCTCATGCCCATGAGATGAAGGTAACACTTTTTAAAAATGAAGGAAAAGTCCAGTGGGGTCAGCTGGACCACAAACACTGATTAAGGGTTAAAGATACGAAAAAGATCAATGAAGGACCAATCAATTGCCATTTTTCTGTATATTGTTAATGTTATTGTCTGCTGTTAGGTAAACTTGAAATCAGATTAAACTATTGATATAAATATTGATATAATAATAGCCTTTGTAAACTTCCTGATTAAAAATACACCTGTGACTTGTTGCAGGTGAGGACTTTATAGCAGATATTTTTTCTTTATAGCAGGACTTTCATAAAGGTTTGTCAGAAATAGCAAGAGTAGGCTATGCTAGCATGCTGGGTCTCTGCAAAATGGAACAGGCTGTGCATATGTGAACGTGTGTATCTCTGGAAATATGGCAAGTTATCATTAAGATGTATACGTGGAAAAAAAACTTTGTGAAAAGGATATAGTGTCCCTTGTTACAATTACAATTACAAAAAAAAAAAAAAAAAAGTATAGTGGGAAAGACTCGTCATTTTGGCCAACAGTATTTTGTCCATGTGTCTCATAAATATTGCTTTAGACAAGAGATGCATTCATATGATTAACTACAGTTTAGGTTTACTTTTGATCATAATAAAATGATCAAATAATTGAATAACAAATAACAAAAACAGCATTCATTTAGTTTTGTGACATTCTCTGAGTTATCCAGGATCAGCAGAAAACGGTCACTTTCTTTTTCACAGACATAACATTTCATTTTTTAGGATTCAGGCTAATTCCAAATCGTATATGCCTTGAGGGTACAATTACTCAAAAATATATCAGTACAGTATAACAATAAAATTATAACAACAATAACAACAGCCTAAATCTTTTTGTTTAACAGTGGTTCACAAATTTAAATAGTGCAGTCCTGCCACCTGCTGTTAGTACGGTTCGGATACACTGTAAAGACAGTACGTCCACACAGAACTAATCAAAGTCCAGAGCAAAACATTGTACCTCTCAGTGACCAATCTAGAAATACCACCAGTATATTATTAGAAAAATGTTCTAGCATTTAGAATATTTAATCAATCAGAATCATAAATACCAATAATATGCATAATAACAATAAAAACTCTTTATTTTAAGTATTTACTATACAATAGTAAAATATATACTTTTATCATGATTGAGTTATCCAAACATTTCTCAATCTTCCAAGGCTCAATCCCATCCTTTGTGATAAGCGCAGACATCTCAGCAAACACTAGTGAATGCCCTTCCTCATTAGTCAATCAATAGCACAGCTCATCATACACATAAAATGACTCTTTCTCCAAACAACACTTAAGGCTTTAGTTAAGCACTTTAGTTAAGCTCCTTAACAATGGCGTTGATGTGAGTGACATAGATGTAGAAACACTGGCCCTCTGAAGAATAATTGCATCGTTCACAGGTTTGCTAAATACATGATATGATGGATAATTGAAGTGAATAATTTCAATGGTAGTCAGGCCTTTAACAGACAAACTGTTAACAGACAAATAAATTAAGAAAGCATTTAACTCTATACCAAATCTTAATAGCTATTTCCATTACCTAAAAAACATAAATAAATTCTTTGTTCATAATAACAAGAATATACAAACATGTGATTGCTAGGAGTTATCTGCCACCCTAGTATAACACAGTGTGCTTTTCAATTAACAGACACAAATACAGGAATACATTAAGAAAAGTCTACATTCTGTCAAATGCACCAGTCAGGGCAGGACTTATAGGGGGCACCTGTGTTTATGTTTGGGCCCTACTTACGCAAGAAACATCATTATGGAGTACCACAAATTACACAAAAATTAAAATGTGCTTTGAGGTTCCTAGAACAATTAATATGCAACATGCCTATATTCAAAGTTTAGTGGTAGGATAATATTATATATAGTCATTATAATACAATATAATGCAGGATTGATGCTCTCTCGGTTGAGAGAAGATCAAAATTCTAATAATAAAGCCAAGAGAAAACAGTGTTATTAAATTAATTGTCATAGCTATCTGTCCTCTTCAGATTCTTAAATTTAGTAAACAAATTCAATAAGAATGCAAAGACACTGTGTATGGCTATTATGAGCAAATAAAAAAGGAAGTCGGTATCAATAAAATCCATTTTTATATTGACACAGGCTGTTTAGACATGGCATGTATTTACATAGCAAATTATAATTGCATAAATTATGTTCAGAGATTAATGTTTTAAATGTAAAAAAAAATGTATGTAACTAGGAAATGATTGGAAAAAAAAATGAAATGAGTCTACTTTTTAACTACGAAACTAACACCACCAGTAGGTGGGAATTAATGAGGGAGTTGAATCCTTTATACAACCGATTCGTTCAAAAATTCTATTTCATTTAACCTTGCAAACGACTGTATTTATGAATGGGTAACCTAATTGAATAATTTACTCGTCTGATTCTGTCAAAAATGCAGATATTTTGAGGAACAACACGTATTGCTCTGAGCAAAAACAGAATGTAGCCTATCTATAAAAGTTACTAACTTTATTGAACTGTTGTAAATGTCACATTTGCGATTGTGCAGATGTTCAGAAAAACTGCTCCTTTGCTGGTGTAACTCACATAGGCTCGTGTTATAAATAGGCTATATAAAACGGGAACTCGTTAGACTTAAATGTTTTTATATCATTCTCTGTAAAGCAATGAGACGTGAACATGATTATTTATCAAGAATTTTCTAAATGTGCGCTCTTTTGGACTAAAAGCCTAATTGTATATACTGTACTGTAGTCAGTACATTTTAAAGTAGGCTATGTCCCTATACAGAAATTATACATACAAATATCTACTGGAATTAAATAGTGTGGCAACTAGCCCTGTCTACATACACATCAATTATACATTTAAAATGGGATCCTCTTCTTTGCCTATTTTTAAAATTATATTTTTATAAGATGATTATATTCGTATTTTTTTATATTAAAAACAATTGAACCCTATTTAACAGTATTTTTCCTTTTATATAGTATAATTGAATTACTAAGTTAATTTAGCATATTCGTATTATTGGATGGTTCATAACATACCTGTGATTCAGACAGATGTTTTGTAATATTCCCATCAGCAGTAAGTTTGTCCTTCTCTTTACAGGGAAGTTGATTAAACCTACTCATGTTTTTGTCTGTTAGCTTCCAGCAAACATAACTGTCACGTTCTATAATAGAGAAATAATCAAGTTTCTCGTTATATTTTTCCAGGTAATCCAGCAGTAATCCTTTTCGGTGGGGGATTTACAGGAAAATAACTGTAAGAAATGTTGTTTCGAACATTTACAACAACATCGTTTGCACGTCATTGGAAATGTTTTATAAGTTAAGGTCAGTATTATAAAAAGTCTGATAGACGGGGGGAAAATACATTCCACATAACCACTGATTGTCATGACCATTACATGGGCATTGAAAGTCCAGTTTAAATGTGTACTGAAAAACAAGAAATATACAGGCAATTGCAAATGCACTGCTTGAAGTTATCTTTTTCATCAGTGGGGATTCAATGGTTTGATGATCTGATGTGTCATGTTGACAGATCCTTGCAGCTCAGACACGTTTGCAGTACTGAACAGGTTCATATAGTAGTTTAAAGGTATTAAAAATATCTGCTTCCTCTTAAATTCTCTCCTCCCCTTGTCTATCACAGCATAGTCTAAACATCAAATGTACATCACCTGTAAGTAGGTGTATTTGACTGTGTCATGTCTTTTAACTGACACCTGGCAAATGCAGGGTTTTTGTATTAGAAACCTGCTGGTTCTGTGCACATGACTGATATTAGTTGTTAATATACATTTTTTTAGTGAGCAATAAGTTTGGTGAATTTAAAAGTACATCTCAGTGTCTGTGACCATCATGTCACCTGCAGTGTTTAACAGGTTTTGATGACTGATGATCTGAAAATAAGTGATTATAAAAATAAAACAAACAAACAAACAGCTGAAAATCAGTTGACAAATAAAATATACATGAAATCTGTATTTCATTTAGGAATAAATGTAAAAAATCTTAAATACATTAACTTGAGTTTTATAGGCTACTTGGTTTTAAGATAGAAAATAGAATTGTATTTTTTTTTGATAGCATAAGTAATGTTTATTTAAATTGGTAAATGTGTCAACATGAATTTACATTGGATTACAAAAAAGTGAATAATTTGCCGCCTCATTTCAAAACCACTGCATACCACTAGTATCATTTTCTTTTAAATGTTGTTTTGTCAGCTGAACAATTGACATGTTATTAAACTACAAAACAATTAATTGAACACACTACTTAAATCCCTCACAGTCTACTTTTCATTATGGTACAAATGTGGCGCTAGACTGATTAAGGTTAACCGTTTCAGAGCCCACATGGGACATTCCTGACACTGCAGAAACTGAAACTGTGAAACTAGATGAGAAGGAAGACGCAATAATAATAAAGGAAGTTGAATGGCGAGTGTACAATCAATCAATCTAAACTCACATAATTAATATTAAGATAAAAAAAAGAAAAAGGTTTGACCAAAAGAGTATGGTTAAAGATAATCTTTTTTTCCCCTAATAATTTTGATGTGCTAGTCCTCAAATTAAGGCTCGATCTGACCTTTTGTTAAAGGTCTTTTGTCTAGAAATCTGTTCTCACAAGCACCAGCAATTTCTCTTACGGTGACAAATGCCAGGCAACAAGAAAAGTGCTACTGCTCGCCTGTCAAAATACATGCTGTACATCATCATACAGTAAGACAGCTCACCGTACACATTATGACCAATGTGGCAGCACCACATTTATGAGCCCTTTTTCACAATTGAACTGGCACATGCACTGGTGCAGTAAGAGAAAGTGTTTATGATCCCACACAAGAATTCAACATGTCAGCCTGACTGAAAACCATGTAATATCCTAAGCTGGAGTTGCACTACACATGTTCGCTAACAGAGTGTGCTGTTGCTCCAGAAAATGCTGAACTGCCATTAATGAAGTGGATGGAGAATATAGAGGGGCTTTGCCTACTCCATTATTGTTATTCAGACCATCTTATCACTATATTTAAAAATACAAACAATTATATAATTACTGAGACCTGCATTTTAAATAAGTTCTGTTGGATTCATAGATTTGTTGACAAAATCTAATCTAGTGAATTTTACTTTAGCCTTGTCAGTTTTATCTAGCTAAATAAAGCCTGAAATCCCTTTTATAAAGGCTTTGATGAGGTTAAAATTTGTAGTGTCATGTTTTATGCACTGCTGTTTGCATAACAGCAAAAAGAAATACAAGGTTCTGTTTAAAGTACATGGCTGTGTCTTATGGTCACCTCCACATTGGAAAACACTTTGTCTGGACCTGCAAAAATATTCAGAATGTGAATGATACTTCAAATGTTCACGTTGGTATTACATTGAGATTTCTTAATGCCCACAAGGTAAAAATCTACTGGTAAGGTGATAAATAAAGCAAAAACTAATAATATGATTGACTTTAAGGAGATCAAGCAATGATACGTATAGATACTCACCTTATAAACTTCAGTGCCGTTTATGTTCCATGAAAATGAGACTGACATGTGACGTCTCCAGATTGGATTTCTCTGCAGAAGTATGGACCCCACTATAATTTCCCCTTCCTCGACTGTCACTGGGGCATCCAACATGAAAAGAGTCTGTTTCCAGTGAGTGATCCTGGGAAAAAGGCAGGTTCTGTTTTACATTTAGTTTCAGATTAATGTTTTACTCACAGATTATCCTGTGAACTGTAAATTTAGAATTAGAACCTGCATTCAGATCTGAAATTGCGAACTGAATATCAAGTATGCTATAATGCATTTGTATTTGGTCTTTTTTCTGTTTATGCATCATACTCTGAATATGGTCCGGTGTTCAACTCCAGTGATGGTCCATCCTCTTCTAAACTCTGGAAATGTGCACTGAACCAGACGGTGAAACCATGGAACATGCCTGACTTCTCAACTCTGAAACTAAACTCTCCTTTGAGTCTCTGGACAGAAGTGGGGAAAAGCAGTGTAGTTAACATGTGCTTCCTTTTTAATAATGGTTATTTCATTTAATCCAAATTCTAACATTTACCTCTAACTCTGAGACCTGTATTGTGACCATATCAAGAGTGATAACGTCAGCTGGGGTGGACAAACAGTCCTCAGGTAGAAGATGATGGCTGAATTTAGGCTTTGAGAGAAACTCTTTCTGTGCAAGTGACCTATAATACATATATGCACAGTCAGAGTTATCATATAACAATGTAGCTGATCAATTGGGTCATCTTGTTTCAGTAAAACTCACAGTACAGTTTTAATTACTCTATTTAACTATTAATTATTTAATAATTCAACAATTTAATTACATAGTTTTATTAAATAAATAATAAAAAAAATATATATTTTCTTAATTAAGTTATTTTTACAAGTAAAATGTGCAGAGGTTTAAGAACATCTGAATTATTTTTTTCATTGACTACTATGGTCCAAATGGTCTCAAGTTCATTTTTAGTAGATGTATGAAGTTCAAATTCACAGGTGTCCTATCAGAGCAATCACAGTTGTAGTTCATCACATTAAATAAGGGCATGTTTCACTAATATTTGACAACTAGAAAGTGCTACAATAATGTTTGCCTTCATTTTGAACAACATATTGTAAACATTATAATTTTAAAGCCACTTGATTTGATATTTTGCCACCTAATGCAATGGCAAGCTGCTCAAATACCCACAACACATATGTCAAAAAGAGCTGTATATCAATATGAAAGGCCTCACTGTAGGTAGCTGAAGTCTAGGCCATAGGGTTTCTCCCAGAACTCCATTTTTTGCCTGTAGTCAGAGAAGGCCTGGCAAGGAACGACGGTCAGACAGGCAGAGGACGGCCACATCATTCCACCCTCCTTCAGCCAGCGATCACGTGCCAGCAACACTGACTCCAACATGTACTCAAACTGAAAGATAGTGCTTAAACCATGACAATTATGGAAGACGTAATATTACAGTTAAAGTGAAAATAATTTCACAGGTGACATTGTTTACCCACTCAACAGACATAATGTTTGTGTTGTGATATTCAGTTTATTTTCGTCTGTGAATATTGAAGTTCAAAGCTGCTCTCATACCAGTAGGCAGTTGCCCATCCACTCTGACACTAGAACATCCACTTTCCCAGGAAGAGTGAGATTCTCAGCTCGGTCCTGAAAGACGGTCACAACTTCCTCACAGCTGTTCTGCTTCACTAGTTCCTCAGTGTGTTCTGCCATTGAGCTGGCCTCCACAGCATATACCTACAGGAACAAAAACTGTACACATTTATATGAAAGTGTTTTTTATATTATATTTGATTAAAGTCAAATTATTAAACATGGATTTTTTTTCTTCTTTTAACCATGTAAAGCCTGACATATGATGTTATAAGCAGAAAAGTCTACTTTTTTAAATGAGAATTTAAAAAATATAAAAGAAAATCTAAAAAAAAAAAAGTTTGGATATGTTTTATGTTTGTATTTCATCAGGCTTTTATGGCTCATATAGTATGATATAATAGAAATATGGAGGGGTATGACACACTTGAGGAGAGAAAAAACACTGAGAAATGTTTGTATGACCAAGAAGTAATAAAATGCAATACAATGATGATTGAAGATTTATAAATAAGCATTTCTCAAAAGCCTGTTGTATCATATTGATACATACAGTGTAAAAAATTTTTTATTATTATGTATGGATAATCAAGTAAACAAGCAAAGAAAATTGCTTCAGTCCAGTATGTTGATCTTGAAATATTACTAACATTAGAAAAGTAATTCTTACATTTACTTTCTAAAAAAATTCCAAAGTTTACCACAACCTGAAGGTGAACTTTTTTTTACTTCGTAAAGAACGTGTCAGAGTTCTGCCCTGGCAGCATTGTCTATGATGTCTTTGTTTCATGTTTCTATGTTTGTCTTGTGTTTGAGCACATGGCTGTCTTTGTTTGTGTATGCCATGTGCTCCTCTTGTACTGCCTCCTTGTTTAGTCCATGTCTAGTCCTCTTTTTTTACTAATTGTGCTCACCTGATCCTCATGTGCTGTGGTCCCTTTATATTGTGCCTCTTTCCCTCATGTATTTGCTGGTTCGTTGTGTATGTACTTAATGGTGTTTTCAGGTTTGTGCTCCTGAAGTTATCTTAGCGCTTGCGCTAGTTTTTTTTTTTTTTTATCTTATTTCCAGTATCAGAGGATCCTTGTTGTTAATTTGTTTTTCTCTAGCATGGTTTTGCTTAGCTTTAGCTCTTGTGCATTGTAACCTAGTTTAGTTTCTCTTTTGTTTTAGAATTTTATTCAGTTCTTATTTTCCCTATTAAGTGGGAGTCTTTTCTTATGCAATTCCAGGTTATTTTCTAGAATTTTTTTTTACTCTTTATTTTCACTTGTTTGCCATAGTTATATTTATTCCTTTAGTTGTTGTTTCTCTAGTCAGTTTCAAACTCCACAAGATGCCACCAACTGAAGATGACCCTTAACTCCTTAAATTTTCAAGAGGATTGTTCCTATTAAGGGCACCTGTTTGATTTCATATTAGTAAATTCCCTAAATGTCAATATAATAAAATACAAATTATAAAAAAAAACAGTTTAGTCTCATTTCTATAGGCCTTTGCTATTTACACCTGCAAAAATGACTCTGTCATTCAAAAACTCACCTTCAAGCCATCGTAGGTGTATATGACTTTCTTGTAACCAAAAACAAACAAAGTTATATTAAAAAATAATCCAAGCTTTAAAATGGGAGTGGTGAATGATAACATTTTTGAAGCCCCAAAACGCACTTCCATCCATCATAAAAGTAATCCATACAGGGGTTAATAAAGGCCTTCTGAAGCAATGTGTTTTTGTAAGAAAAATATCCATAATTATAACTTTATAAACTGTAACCACTTGCTTCCGCTAACGTCCACTAAAGCTTACGTGAGAGTAGTCGCCTCTCACGGTTCAAACAAATAGGGCTAGGCAACAAACTCAAACTCCGACATTTCTCTTTGAAATTTTTTGTTTTAGACTTCTAATTTGTGACCACTGTCTATGTTTGTGACGTGTTTAGTTTTGTTCTCTCCTCTGCGCTTCCGGGTTCGTCAATACGTCGGGTCAGAGTTCACTCTTCGGCTGGTTTTCGATTTGTGTAAACCAGTGATTATAGTTTATAAAATGATAAATATGGATATTTTTCTTACAAAAACGCATCACTTCGCTTCAGAAGGCATTTATTAACCCCCGGGAGCTGTATAGATTACTTTTATGGTGGACAGCTTTTTTGGGCTAAAAAAATGGCACCATTCAGTCCCATTATAAAGCTTGGAAGAGTCAGGATATTTTATTAATATAACTCTGATTGCTTTTGGCTGAAAGAAGAAAGTCACCTAGGGTGGCTTGAGGGTGACTAAATTATGGGAAGTTTTTCACGTCTTCACAATTTTGGGTGAACTTTTAACCATAACGTGACTGTAAAGCATTCTGCAAATATTTCGTTTGTCTCACCGCTGCAGGTTGTGCTAGAAGAGCACAGAAGAGGCTGATAACGCCTGTCCCACAGCCCAAGTCCATGACCACCTTCCCCCTCAGGGAGGCGCTATTACTCAGGATCACCTGCCTGTATGTATCTGTGCGGGGTTTATCTGACAGCATCTCCAGGTGAAGCCTCTGAGAGGAAGATCCAGATAATGCATGTTAACACATAGTTTGCTTCTGTATGAAGAATCCTTTGAGTTCAATCCTACCATTGTATTGAAGCAATTGTAACGATTTATTAACTGGATGCTTGCTAGGCTTTAGATTGACTAGCTTAACATTTTAGTACTTACTAATGTCCCATAATCGCCAAAGTATTCGTCATCTTGCCAAGCATCTTCTACATCTACTCTTTTGTGCAAATAGCTGGATGGGACATAACCAAAGAGACCCCGCAGTTCAGCCCACCACCACACGTCTGAACTCCTCTCATGGACCAGCAGTTTATCGCCAACTGAGAAACTAAGCTGTCGTTTAAAAGAAAGTAAAAAAAATATTTTGTTCCTTTTTCGCGTGTATTGTCACCACAAGTAATTGTCACATGTAAACAATTTTTGATCGATATGTTTCTCTGTCTAAAGTATGGCTTTAGACTAAAAATGATGTTCAAACAAGATGTTGAATGAGACGTGGCATTTGGTCATCTAAATTCCCAAAAAATAAATACTTAGGCTCAATAGTGAGTATAATGCTGTCTTCACGTGCTATCAGAGTTTCATAGTTAAAAATTGGACACTTGGAACTTGTGGGAAGCTCCCAAGTAATGGGCGGGTCACAAACTGAAGGCTAAACATGGCGGAAGGGAAGAACATTACCATTATTAGTGTTTTCCCACAACACCTACATCGGATTGTCTTGTCGTTAAAGTAGTGCATATCTACACATATGAATAAACATTTGAAGCGTATTGTAACGTTATGTTTTAGCGAAAATACCCTGTATTTGACCGAAATTCCAGAATCATAAGCAAGCTATAACGTTAGATAACCTTGTGAATGTTTACGGTTCTCAATGAATGTGACGCTTAATATCATTTTGGCTTTATAATACGATTTCCCCAATAAATAAGAATAAACCCGGTGTCCTCAATGATTCCTGTTCTTTCCGACTGCAGTGCACTTGAATGCGATGAGCTCGTAATCAGGACTTCAGAAGTGGGAAGTAACGTTAGGAAATGTCCAATAGCACTTGAAGGCAGCAATAATCACACTCACTCACTCATTTTGAAATTATAGTTTATTTTGAAAGGCGACCATCATGTGCTCAACAGCATATAACGTTAATACGTTACCTGCTCATCTCCTTCAGCCACAAAATCCGCAAGTCCGACATACTCTTCAGCTTCATGGTCCTCGCTAATGTCATTTTCATGCATTTCAGCACGTCAAACCTCTAAATGCACACAAATCACGAAACGCAAACGTGTTAAATCTCTACAACAAAAAGTGTAAGGAAGTGTTTAACATTCTACGGCGCATCTCCCACCACACAATTTTCAAAATAAAAGTCCTGTCGAAATTGGTATGTTTTTTAAGAAACGACTGTTTTTTAAAGATACATGTGGTATATCAATAGTAGATCATTACAGTTGTCATATGTGTTTTAAAAAGGGTCAAAACGTGGTGGACTTTGCATGGTTAAAAAGTGACCAAAATACCCCCACAATAACATCACATTTATTTTTTAATATTCTGTTTATTTAATCCTGCATGAGTCCAAAAATGTCCAAAACAGAGGTGGCTTGCTTACAAACCAGGTTTTTTTTTGTTAATTGCAGGCCAAGACAGAATAGTGTTCATGCACTATGAACGACAAACTGAAGGTGCTGTGCAGTGAAGTTTATCACCCCTAGAGTTAAATATTACCCGCCCATTATCTGGTTTTCATTATGTATCTAATATCGTGGTGGCACAGTGGCTCAATGGGGAGCACTGTCGCCTCACAGCAATAAGAACCCCAGCTGAGCCAGGACTCCTTTCTGTGTGGAGTTTGCATGTTCTCTCCGATTCGTGTTAGCGTAGGATTCCTCCGGTTTCCCCCACACAGTCCAAAGACATGCAGGTTAGGTGGATTGGACATGCCAAATGGGCCATAGTGTGTGTGTGTCCCAAACCATGTAATGGGAAGGGTTAGGAAAGTCCTGACAACCTACCCCAGAAAAAAAAATTGCCAAGAAAATCACCAAGAGTCAGATATGACTGAAATAGGTAATGAAAGAGAGATATCTAATATTGATAATATATAATATTAGAGACTCTTATGGAGAATATTTAATAATGTTATCTTTTTTAATCAGGAAAGCCTATTGCATGGATGGAGACGGTAAGCAAATGCTCTGTTTCTTTTTTCAGTGAGCAGTGAGTAAATTACTTAAAAGACAGCAATTGTATGAAATCACCTGCTAAGCAAACTTCGAATAGACTTTGAAAGCATCACAATGCAATCTAATAATTATCTGTAACAGTTACAGAGCTACAGAGATAACCAAGCAAAAAGATTCATAGATGTTTTCTGAAATAAGTACTTAAAAATGTTATAGCATTTTCACAAACTGTTCTATACCCATGAATTTGTAAACAGTGATTTGAAATAACATAGCCAGGCAAAACTAAAACATGTACTAGTGTAGAAAAAAGGTAAATGTTCACACTCAGTATAGGTTTTTAGAGGCTTTATTCAAGTCATGGATCCAGGTCATGGAGGTATTAAAGTTACAAAAACACAGATTAAAGAGGTTTCTAACAATAACCCCACAAAAAAAGGACAAAAAGTTGACTATGTATCTACTCCTTCTTCTTTTTCTGAGTTTTTCTGAAGCACTTCCTGAAACAAAACATGCAGCTTTTGACAGTCACAAAAATAACAGTCACTAGAATCATAATGAGAAAGCCAATCACGTCCAGAGAATGATACTGAATCCAGTTCAGCTCATGGGCTGCGGATCTGAGATGATCTGCCCCTTTGTGCCTCATGACAAACTCAGTCCAGAACACAGCCAGGTCCAGAGGCTCAATGGGACGGTCTCTGTGAATAGCTGAAAGCTCTGACATCTTCTCCTTGTAGCTGTTGAGTCAAAAATGGAGGAAGTATTTTTATATTTTGTTGCATACAGAAGGATTGCACAATCTACACACTGAAAACTATTTGTTGTAGGATATACTCAAACAATTTTCACTCAGAAATTGCTAGTACATTTAATAAATAATTACAAATAAATAGCAAATAACATAATTAAATGTGAAATTTTGAAGTAGAAAGACTAAAATAGTATTTTTTTTATTCACACATGCAAACATGCCACTTTGAGTTCAATACTAAATAAATGTTGTATGAATCAACACAGAATCTATCAGTGCATAAACTGCATTTTTAATGCCCAGGCTGAACGTAATACATATGTTTACCTTTTGTCATTGAGGACCTTACTCAATGCAACCAGCAGTTTTTCTGAGGTCACATCGAAGATACTCAGGGCTTCTGCAACACCTCGAGCCACTAAACGCTGGGCGTTATCCCCTTGGTCTCCAAACAGAGGAAGCATCACCATTGGCACCCCATTACAGATTCCTTCATAGATTCCATGTGATCCGCCATGTGTAATAAAAGCCTTAACCTTAGGATGGCCTATAACATACAAGAAAACAACACATTCAGTATGTTAGTGCGTTGCCAAATGATTTTGTATTGAATTATAATATGCCATGGTAATTCAAACATCATGCACTCCCTGACTCTTGCCATCAGTTCCAAAAAAAAAGCACACTTATTTAAATAAAATGTCTTCCAGGAAGGTTAGAGGGTCAAATGAGAATATAAACATACCCAAGAGATCATTTTGTGGAAGCCATTTCATCAGTTTGACAT
This sequence comes from Gila orcuttii, assembly GCA_026230005.1. Classification (NCBI taxonomy): domain Eukaryota; kingdom Metazoa; phylum Chordata; class Actinopteri; order Cypriniformes; family Leuciscidae; genus Gila; species Gila orcuttii. The sequence goes on along the minus strand of JAPDVR010000007.1, from coordinate 26,785,887 downwards.
TCTTTGGAGGATTTTCAGGGACTGGTCCAGTGTACCTCCATAGCACCTACAAATCAGAGAGCTAAAGGTTAATATTTTGAAGCCATTTAATCATGAACATGCAGTATGGTCACATGCATTATTTTGCATAACATTATTTTGTTTCACAAAACACATGGCTGGCCATCAGAGATGCTAAGTCTTTAGGACGTCAATGCTACAAATTAAAGTATTGCTATTTTTAACAGAAATGGTGCTGTTATTCAAGTCAGAGATTTATGCATTTTACTCTGCAGGACAATGGCCCTCCAGGACCGAGTTTGGATACCCCTGGTTTAACATTACAACCCACATACTGACTGTAACATTTTTTTTTTTTTTACCATCTACAGTTATTTTATTCAACATCTTTATGACTTTAGCTGCTTTTGGTGCAACAGTAAGACATTTCTTAAATAATAAAATATGCAGCCATCAATATACACATATTACTGTATATTTGTAAATAGTCTTATTTAGACAGCCAGTGGCTGGAGTTTACATGTCTTATGAGTTTTGTGGACAATAAAATCACAGTTTTTAATTCAGTGCATTTATACTGTGATGAGATAGCCGTTTGGTCCTTGAATAACATCCCGGAGGAGTTGGAAGACATAAGGCCCTTTCACACAGAGGTTCCGGAAAATACACGGAAAAAGTGACCCGGGATTTGACCTGGGTTCGTTTGATTTTGGTTCATTCACACTGCCAGTGATTTTCCGGAATCAAAGAGTGCGTTCACACACAACCCGTAAAAATCCCGTAAAGACACGTGACATCGATGTGACATGTAATGTCTCAGCAGCGTCTATAGTTTGCTTATGAGCTGCGATTTCTCTCTGGAGAAACCACCCTTTAGCATTTTTTTCTCTGATTCGATCATAAACTAGCGCATTACGTACCGTTTCACTAGCCTGCTTTCACTTCACTTCAGCGTCATCATCACGACACGGCATTGGTTACGGCTTTTGTTCACACAGCGCGCGTTCCGGGACTGATCCCGGCAATGTTACTAGGTCCCCAACCCGGGATCAATCCCGGGTCGTGTTTGCGTTCACACAGAAGGTGTTCTGGCAATTTCCCGGGATCAACGCGCTGTGTGAAAGGGGCTATAGAAAGTCCTAGAATTTTTTTTTCACAGAACAAATGAGAATACTGGGAAAAATCATTTTCAAATGGGGTGCCCTATGCAGACTGCATGATGTGCATATGCCCTACCAGCCAAAACCAGATTTTTTTTTCAGACCAGGTTGATTATTTTGGGCTTTTTTCTAGACCAGGGGGCATATTCAGAAACTTTCTATCTTAAGTTAAGATCTGACAAGTTAATTTTGGATTTTTCACAAATTCGTATTACAGAAGCAAATCTTAAGTTGATTTAGAATTCTTATCCTATCTTATAAAATCTCATCTTGTCTGTGGTTAGGAAATCTTAAACCCCTCCACTGAGTTCGGTAATCAACTCTCAGGTCTGTTACCAAGCAACCAACAACACAAACAGCTGCTGGGAAGTACAACGGAAAAACTAGTGAATGGAGAACAAAAGTTTTTATAAGCTTGATAGAAAAGGCAAAGCCTAATCCTTTTATTTCATAGGTGTTTGTAATTATTTTTCAGAATTTTGTTGTCAAAAGTGCAGCGCATCATTTAGGTGTTCACAAAGTCTTTCCACCATCAAACATCGCTGTTCTTCAGATTGTATCATTAATAAATGTGACGCCATTCTCAGACAGAGCTATTACTATGTGATTTTTACAGTAATCATTAATTTCACAAATAATTTTGACGTTAGGACACCATTGGGGTTGTCCTAAAGTTAAGACAGTTTTTAGGAATTTTTTGTGGAGTTAGGAAGCTTCTGTAATACCCTTTTCCTATTCGTGGTTAAAGGGGAAATGAAGCAGTCAGTCAAGTTTACATGATTTACAAGATGGATTTCCACTATAATAAAAAATTATATAAGAAACATGACAAATGTTTACATATAAAAGAAACACCGTTATATCTTTCGCGGCAAGGGCGCCGCCATTGTGCAGTATTATAACCGGTGACGTCACAGGTTGGGTTTGCTCTGTGCTGAGTTCAGTAAAATACAGTGAAAGATGCATGTAAGCTGGTCGAACCAGCGAACAACTAACGTTAGGTACAGTCATTGTTAGCTAACAGCTGTAAGCATGAACTAGCTAACGCTAACTTAGTGTTTAGCTAGTGAACTTTATTAGTTTTTTTTTTTTTTTTTTAATGCTTAGAACGGGAACATACAAAAGAGAAAGCGTACGTACATCACATAATATCAACCAAAACAATAAAGGAGACAATAGCAAGAAAAAAAAAAAAAGAAAAAAAAAAAAAGGTAGGGCCATTACATCACATAAAAAATGTTCACATGAAGAGATCAAAGGCAGTGCAGATTCTAACCGTCCTTATGGCTTTCATATTAGTAGATACTGAAATCACATTTAAATAATTTTCTATCTCTTTTAAGAAGACAGAGAAGATAGGTTTACAGTTTGAGAATTTGCATTTGTGAATGTAAAATTTGCTTAGGAAAAAAATTAAATGAATAACAAAGCAGACATTTACGTTTGTGGGGTCTGAGTCAAAATACCCAAATATAATGTTTCTCATTTGTATTGAAAAGCCTGGCCAAATCTTACACTTGATAAATACATCAATATCATTCCAAAGCTTCTGAGTGTAGTGACACGACCAAAATAAGTGAACCACTGTTTCTTCAGAATTCAAACAAAAAGAGCATGTTAGCTCAATGTCAGATTTAAACCTTTGTATAAATGTCTTAACAGGATAGAACCTGTGTATGAGCTTGAAGGAAATTTCTTTCACCTTATTTGTGAGAAAGAATTTCTGCTGTAAAGACCAGATTTTTTTCCAATTAAGGTTAACAAACAAATTATTCCAAAAGGAAATAACAGGTGGAACAGAAATCAAATCCTTAAGAAATAAAGATCTTATAGTTTTTAGCTTTTAACTCAGAGAAACAGATTTGACCAACAGAAGTATCACAAGGTTGAGGAAAGGATGCAGTAGATACTGCGGAGGAGTAATTACAGTTTTTAAAAAGCATACATAAACCAGAGGGAATAGCTCCCATTACTGTAGCAAATTCTTTTGGGGTTATGGTATTCGGAAAGAAATTCTGAATATCTGAATAAAAGACCTTGCTTATCAAACAACTGCTCCACTAAAAATAAACCATTACTGAACCAATTATCATAAAATAGAGATTTATTCTTGAATAAGATGTTCTTATTGTTCCAAATATAACATCTCTGTGGTGAAAAGTTATGTTGATAAATTAGAGCCCATGCTAAGAGAACCTGACGATGAAAGTTGGAGAGTTTGATAGTAAGTTTGGAAATATCATAATTACACATTAAGAGAAAATGAATGCCACCAAGTTGTGAAAAAACAAGTTGAGGAAAAACATTCCAAATAGAAGACGGTTTGGTTAGGTACTGATTCAGCCAATTAATTTTAAATGTATTGTTGAGGGAATCAAAATCAATAAAATTCAGACCACCATTATTATAAGAGTTTAATATGACTGATTTTCCATAAGAATTTTATTAAAACCTCATTAATTAATTTAGAAGTGGGCTTATCCACAAAAAGAGTCTGAGCTGCATAGGCCAAACGGGACAGACCCTCTGCCTTAGTGAGCAGTGTTCTGCCTTTTAAGGACAGATCCCTTTGTAACCAGCAATTGCATCTTTTTTGAGTCTTAGTAATAATAGGTTTGAAGTTTGCTGAGCACCTACGTTCATCTTTAGTAATTTGTATACCTATATATGTTACCCTATTTTTAACAGTAATATTCTCAATAGAGGTAAGAGAGCAATTTTTAATGGGAAGCAATTCACATTTATTAAAATTTAGATTTAATCCAGAGGCTTCAGAAAAGGACTGAAGAATACCCAAAGCCACTGGAATTTGTGAAGAATCATTCAAGAATAAAGCTGTATCATCTGCTAACTGACTCATTTTTATTTTAGTGTTACCAATTGTGATACCCTTTAAAGAACTACCTTGATATGTATGCTAAGGAATTGTGTTGCAATTAGGAATAGGTAAGGGGAAACTGGACATCCTTGCCTAACTCCTCGTTTTAAAAAGAATCTAGGTGAAGTACCATTACTTAGCTTAATTGAGCTGTTTCCGTTTGTGTATAGCATTTGGACCATCCTGCAAAAGGAGTCGCCAAAGCCAATTTTTTGAAGAGCCTGAAATAAAAATTGGTGTTCCAATGTGTCGAAGGCTTTGTAATAGTCTAAAAAGAAAATGAAGCCATCATTGTCAATTAATTCTGAATAGTCTAACATATCTAGTACTAACCGTATATTATTAGAAATGTGTCTTTTCTGCATAAACCCGGATTGTGTTTCGTCAATTATAGAGGTCAAAACATATTTTAATCTTTTTGCTAGGACTGCAGCTATTATTTTATAATCATTATTTAATAGTGTAATTGGACGCCAATTGTCTATTAGGAGGGGATCTTTATTTAATTTTGGTATAAGAGTTATTAATCCTTGACATAATGTGGCTGGAAGTAATGTTTTTTCTATACTTTCCTCATACACCTTTAACAAGAATGGTGCTATATTATGATTAAATAGCTTGTAAAATTCTGAGCTGAGTCCGTCTGTTCCGGGAGATTTGTTGGCTTTTAAACCGTTAATAGCTTCCTCTATCTCCTTCAGTGTGATAGAGGCGTCACAAAAGTGTTTATCTAAGTCACTTAACTGGTTTATATTAGGTAATGATTTAAAGAAATCATCCATATGTTGTTGGGAAAATTTAGAAGTATACAAATAACTGTAAAATTTGGCACAGAACTTTGCGATACTTTTAGGGTCATCACTAATATTACCGTTAATCATTAGTTTTTGAATTTGGTTGTTTTTAGCTTGCTGTCTTTCCAATCTGAAAAAATATGCAGAATTTTGCTCACCCTCTTCAAGCCATTTTCTGCGCGATCTAATAAATGCCCCTTCAGCTTTATGTTTATATATGTTGTCTAATTTGCACTGTAATTCAACCAATTCTGCTTTTTCGCAATCAAGTAAATCATCCACATTTTTAGATAAAAGATTGGTGATTTTGCATACAACGGAGTTTATCATTTTTTTTCTTTTTTGCCAAATCAGTACTAAATTTCCTAAGATACTTGCCAATTTCATATTTAGTAAATTCCCAGTTGCTGCTGTAACTATTCTCCTCTCTTGCTTTATTCCAATTTTTGTGAATTATCTTATTAATTTCATCTTCTACTTCACTGTAAGACAGAATGGAGTTGTTGAGTTTCCAGTAAGAAGTGAATCCGAGCACATTATCAGAGGCAAGAAAATGGGTACGAATGAAGATACTCTTGTGGTCAGAAAAAGGTGATGGCAAAATGTCAGTAGAGGTATTGCATAATTCTTTAGAGATAAGCCACATGTCAATTCGGGACTGGGAGGAGAGAGAGTTATTACTCCATGTGAACATCTTTTGAGACGGATGTAACACTCTCCAACTATCGATCAAAGAGAATCTTTGCATAAATGTTTTCAAGTATAAACTAGTGTTATCAGGGAGTTTTGGAGGCCATCTGTCTATGCTGCCATCTATGGCAACATTAAAATCTCCGCCAAAAATAAGCATGGAATTTGGATATTTAGTTAATAATTTTAACACATGTTCCTCTAAACGACTAATAAAGGCTTCATTTTCTTTCTGCTGGTTATAGCCATAAACACAAACAAGAATACACGTCGATTTTGATATTTCAGTGACGAGACAGATATAACGTCCACCTAAATCACTTACATTAAGTAACACCTTCCCTTTAAACTGATTTTTTAAGATGTATACACCGGCTGAATGTGTCGTACCATGAGACATCCATATGTCCAGTCCCCATTGTGACCTCCAGAAATTACGATCCTCTACAGTTGAATGACATTCTTGGAGGAAACAAAAATCTGATTTGAATTGTTTGAGATATAAGAAAACAGCCTTACGCTTAATAGGATTTCTTAGCCCTCTAGCATTTAAAGAAACAACAGATAAAGACATGAAGTAAAATAAAGGAAATTGAAGAGAAAGAAAAAACAAACAAAATTGAATAGACAGATAAGCTAAACAAGTAACTTGTTGTAAAGAACTTTAAACGGTCAAGAAATGAGCATTAGGATGAGAACCGCAACTCAAATAATATGAAGATATTGAAATACAGTATGAAATTCCAATTAAGTGATATTTTAAATGAAATTTAGTATAATACCAGATCGTCATTATGAGACTATATTGTATTATAGCCTACAAGCCAGACAACACAAGTGTCTGAAGCATACTAGAACGTCTCTCTCAATATATAAAAAACTGTAACACGTTCTAAAATAGAACTATTAAACCACGTGAAAAGGCAGCATTTTAAATGTCTTACAAAATCAAGGTTGTAGTACCGTCATATGAGTCTTCGGTGTCCTGGGAAGAACTGTAACGTTAGACTGATGATAGTCCAGAACATCGAACCAGTCAAGAGGATGGAAGCAATGTTAATGTCAAGAGACGATAAGAATATACGAGAAACCCATTAGTCAGGAGGGAATATTTCAGATCCCTCTACAAAAGCTCTTCCACCCACAAAGTGAGCTCGTTTATTCTCTTTTCTCGCCTTTTCCACGGCGGGCCATAGCTTGTTTCTCCGCTCTCGATCCGCTGGAGACAGATCCTCGGAAATTTTCAGGTTGTTGTTTTTAAGAAAATTTGAATCTTTAGCAGCACGCCAAACCGCGTCGCGTTGAAAACGGGAGGCAAACTGGACGATGAATCCTCTGGGCTTGCTGTCGTTCATCCGTTTGCGACCCAGGCGATGAACGGTGTCCACGGCATCCGGGAGTTTGTCTTTCGCGTCTGGCAGAAGGTGCTGGCAAATGTCAATGATCTTATTACGGACATCTTCTCGTTCATTTTCAGGTACCCCATGAACTCTGAGACTCCATCGACGTGAGTAAGCCTCAAGGTGCAGAAGCCGTTTCTCCTGTTCATGCGAGTTAAACTCGACTCTTTTGGCTATTGACTCAGTCGCGCCGATTTTGACTTTCAAATCTTTTACTTCGGCACTCATAAAGTCAATAACATCTTTCATTCCAGAAATCTGCCTGGTATTTTCATTAACCGTTTCTTTCAAACTAGCGATCACACGTGAGTTGTCCCCTACCATCTTTTCCAAAGCATCCGAACGATTATTAATCAGCCTTGAAAGCTCCCCGAGTTGCGAAAGGATGGCAGTTGTGTCAGCACTCTCGGTCTTGCGTTGTTTGATGGCAGGGGATTTACATGGGGTTTCTGGAAGACAGGGAAATTCTTCCTCGCACAGCATGAATTCTGCGGAGACAATGTCGTGGTTCATATAGCAAGCCGTTTTAGCTTAAATTGTACTCAGCCTTACTCGTCGTAATTGCATTTGTACTAGTAAGAACTGAATTGGAGAGCTCTACAATTGAATTGTTACTAGTAAGAATTACAATTAGAGAGCTCTCTAATTGCATTCTTACTAGTAAAAATACAATTGGAGAGCTCTCTAATTCAATTATTACTAGTAAGAATTACAATTGCAGAGCTCTCTAATTCAATTCTTACTAGTAACAATTCCAATTAGAGAGCTCTACAAATGAATTTTTACTAGTCATATGTCTCCATTGACTTCCATTCATTTTTAATTACAGAGCTCTCAAATTGAATTGTTACTAGTAAGAATTACAATTAGAGAGCTCTACAATTGAATTGTTACTAGTAAGAATTATAATTAGAGAGCTCTCTAATTGCATTCTTACTAGTAACAATTGAATCCTACTTTTTCTTTTTTCGGATTTCCCCATTTTGACAGCCAATGCAACAACTAGTTAAATGTGATCTGGTACAAATTATGAGTTCAAAAAGCCTTTCTTACTGCATTACAAGCTAAAATAAACGGTTGAGTTTGTGGCGCTCCTCAAAACGTGACTGATCAGAGTGCCATCTTGGGATCCGACCTCCTGAACTTTATTAGTACCAGACAAAAAGACGACGTCTAACGTTAACAAACTGCACATGGAAACATTGTTCGCGATGTCTGCCATCATATTCCTGTCTCTTGTCAACACCATGGTTGCAATACATGGTCAAGATCAGCGTCTTGACAGCAGATGGATCGTGCTACCGTGGCGTAATAATCTGTTTGGTTGTAATGTATTTGTATTACTTACCTGAATGAAATGAAATCGAATGTATCGTCCTGTGGAATCATTCATCACAGACACCATACGAAGATGTTCAACTAATAAAGATCTTCATCGCTGGCAAACGATATAGATTTGCTTTCACTAGATTGATTCAGTGCGTGCAGGAAACCGAACAGATCATTCAAACTGATTCGTGAACCGATTTAGACAGATCTCCCAAATCTCGTTATATGCAGGGCCATACAAATTATGGTGTTATGGTGTATTAGGTGTAGCTCATACCTGTCAACACTACCGTTTTCCCCGGGAGTCTCCCGTATTTCACATCCATCTCCCGCCCCCTTCCCGTTTTGTTATTTCTCCCGTGAAACTCCCGTAATTTATGGCCCAAATCTCGTTATATGCAGGGATGCAAACGGCGCACTTTATTTTAATGCAAACATGTTGTTAAATGCGTAGTTTTCCAAGCGCGCTGTATCTTTTTTATGGGCATGATGAGCGATGCTCAATTTACAAATGAATCACTATTTTTTCTTCAGTCGATTCTGTTCAAAGACTTCATCAAACATGTTTGCAGATCTGTCTAAATCGGTTCGCGAATCAGTTTGAATGATCTGTTCAGTTTCCTGCACGCACTGAATCACTTTCAATTCACACTCGACTCGGAGTCGTAACAGAAAGATTCGTATGCTGTCTGTGAATTAATGATTCCACAGGACCATACATTCTATTTCATTTCATTCAGGTAATACATTTTGAGAGGGGGTAAAATCTTTGCGTGGCAGGGGGAGCTGCCACTCGACCAGTCACAGATATATGCGCCTGCCACTGCATTATATGCGCCTGCCACTCGACCAGTCACAGATATATGCGCCTGCCACTCGAACTTACACAATATGTAATATACGTTTTTAAACCAAATGCAGCGCATATCCCCTGAAGCCAGCGGGAGCCAGAACGGTACGCACAATAGGTCAATATTCACCATTAACCAAACGCTTTTCGCCTGATTTACAATTACTCTACCAGCTTTTTTTAATCCTGAGCACCAGTCTCGTGAGGCTTGCGCCTGCCTCAAAATCTCTCACTGTTTTAATATACAAGACGGACCCACAGACAAGTGCAATGCTGATCTTATTTACCTATTTCTCATCTGATCTTATATTTTATTCGCTCTTTTAATCCGTATATGGGAGTGCGCTCGTGGCTCTATTAAGCCTCGTACCAGCCACCAGCCACAAGATCTTTCACTGTTTTCATCTACCAGACACTCGGGATTGATACACGAAAACACACAGACAGTGCAATCCTGCTCTTATTTACCCATTTTCTCACCTTATCTTATATTTTATTCGCTCTTTTTATCTGTATATGGGAGTGCGCTCGTGGCTCTATTAAGCCTCGCGCCAGCCACACGACCTCTCACTGTTTACACCTATCAGACACTCCTAATGATACAGGAGAGCACACAGACAAGTGCAATACAGATCTTATTTACCTATTTCTCATCTGATCTAATATTTTATGTGCTCTTTTTGCCCGTGATGAAGCGCGTCTCGATCGTGGCTCTTACGTCACCAGCCACAAGATCCCTCACTGTTTTAGACACTCGGATTGATACACTCGACATACAAACAGTGCAATCCTTCTCTTATTTACCTATTTGACATCTTATCTTATTTTTTATTAGCTCCTTTGTCCCGTAATGTCTCGTGGCCAGCCACAAGATCTCTCACGTTACAGCGCCTGATACTCCGATTGACATTTTCTGAAGGAGTCTTTGACCACTCCATTCAGTTTTGTTTTGTATAAAGCATTTCCTTAAAGTGAATTTCGTTTTGTATAAATTGTATCTTAATTTTAATCAATGTTTGATCAACCAATTCCCTGGATTTTATAAATAAGAAGCAAATATAGCAGACATAGTCCTATAACAATAAAATCATGACATTTTTGCATTGCACGTTCCTCACATGGATGAGAAATAATGTCTAGCCTAGTTTTAAACGAAACAATTGAAAACAAAAATAAAAAGGCTACTTTCAGACAATGTAATCCGTATGAAATGAGCATTTCTCTCCACGCGTTCACTACTGCGAAGATGGCGAGTCCAACTTCATCCTTGAAGCCAACACTGTCACAGAAAACACTTTATGGATGGGTGGAGGTGGGTTGTGTCACCCCGTGCCACCCACACGCTCACTAAAGAACCTATCTTATTAATTACTGGATATCTGAAGCTAAGAAAATGTAGTCGAGTTACGAGTATTGGTTGCAGAAAATGTATATTAATTGAAATCAGCCACCCCACCCAAAAGTGTATACAGGTAGCCTAACTACTTAAAAAGGTACTTAAACAATATTTCATAAACCACGTGATGTTTAAATATTCAATTTACTCACTTGACTTTGACATGTTCTGTGACTGACAGTTTGTTCTCCTGCACCATTCCTGGATGACAGGCAGCTGTAAAACAGTGAGAGATCTTGTGGCAGTACGCGAGAGGCTGAGGCGACGAGCCACGAGGCGCGCTCCATCACGGGCAAAAAGAGCTTATAAAATTATTAGATATGATGACAAAAAGGTAAATAAGAGCAGGATTGCACTGTGTGTGTGTTTTCGTGTATCAATCCGAGTGTCGGGTAGACCGTAGAGCCACGAGTGCACTCCCATATACGGATAAAAAGATCGAATAAAATAAAAGATCAGATGAGAAATAGGTAAATAAGAGCAGGATTGCACTGTCTGTGTGTTTTCGTGTATCAATCCCGAGTGTCTGATAGCTAGATGAAAACAGTGAGAGATCGTGTGGCTGGTGGGCTGGTGCGAGGCTCAATAGAGCCACGAGCGCACTCCCATATACGGATAAAAAGAGCGAATAAAATATAAGATCAGATGAGAAATAGGTAAATAAGATCTGTATTGCACTGTCTGTGTGCTCTCGTTTATCATTAGGAGTGTCTGATAGGTGTAAACAGTGAGAGATCGTGTGGCTGGTGGCTGGTAATAGAGCCACGAGCGCACTCCCATATACGAATAAAAAGAGCGAATAAAATATAAGATAAGGTGAGAAAATGGGTAAATAAGAGCAGGATTGCACTGTCTGTGTGTTTTCGTGTATCAATCCCGAGTGTCTGGTAGATGAAAACAGTGAGAGATCGTGTGGCTGGTGCGAGGCTTAATAGAGCCACGAGCGCACTCCCATATACGGATAAAAAGAGTGAATAAAATATAAGATCAGATGAGAAATAGGTAAATAAGATCTGTATTGCACTTGTCTGTGTGCTCTCGTGTATCATTAGGAGTGTCTGATTGGTGTAAACAGTGAGAGATCGTGTGGCTGGTGGCTGGTGCGAGGCTTAATAGAGCCACGAGCGCACTCCCATATACGGATAAAAACAGCGAATAAAATATAAGATCAGATGAGAAATAGGTAAATAAGATCTGTATTGCACTGTCTGTGTGCTCTCGTGTATCATTAGGAGTGTCTGATAGGTGTAAACAGTGAGAGATCTTGTGGCTGGTGCGAGGCTAGAGCCACGAGCGCACTCCCATATACGGATAAAAAGAGCGAATAAAATATAAGATCAGATGAGAAATAGGTAAATAAGATCAGCATTGCACTTGTCTGTGGGTCCGTCTTGTATATTAAAACAGTGAGAGATTTTGAGGCAGGCGCAAGCCTCACGAGACTGGTGCTAAGGAATAAAAAAAGCTGGTAGAGTAGTTGTAAGTCAGGCGAAAAGCGTTTGGTTAATGGTGAATATTGACCTATTGTGCGTACCGTTCTGGCTCCCGCTGGCTTTAGGGGATATGCGCTGCATTTGGTTTAAAAACATATATTACATATTGTGTAAGTTCGAGTGGCAAGCGCATATATCCGTGACTGGTCGAGTGGCTGGCGCATATATCTGTGACTGGTCGAGTGGCAGGCGCATATAACGCAGTGGCAGGCACATATATCCGTGACTGGTCGAGTGGCTGGCGCATATATCTGTGACTGGTCGAGTGGCTGGCGCATATATCTGTGACTGGTCGAGTGGCTGGCGCATATATCCGTGACTGGTCGAGTGGCAGGCGCCTATAACGCAGTGGCAGGTGCATATATCTGTGACTGGTCGAGTGGCAGCTCCCCCTGCCACGCAAAGATTTTACCCCTACAGTACATTTTACAACCAAACAGATTATTACGCCACGATAGCACGATCCATCTGCTGTCAAGACGCTGATCTTGACCATGTATTGCAACCATGGTGTTGACAAGAGACAGGAATATGATGGCAGACATCGCGAACAATGTTTCCATGTGCAGTTTGTTAACGTTAGACGTCGTCTTTTTGTCTGGTACTAATAAAGTTCACTAGCTAAACACTAAGTTTAGCGTTAGCTAGTTCATGCTTACAGCTATTAGCAAACAATGACTGTACCTACCGTTAGTTGTTCGCTGGTTCGACCAGCTTACATGCATCTTTCACTGTATTTTACTGAACTCAGCACAGAGCAAACCCACCCCGTGACGTCACCGGTTATAATACTGCACAATGGCGGCGCCCTTGCCGCGAAAGATATAACGGTGTTTCTTTTATATGTAAACATTTGTCATGTTTCTTGTATAATTTTTGATTATAGTGGAAATCCATCTTGTAAATCATGTAAACTTGACTGACTGCTTCATTTCCCCTTTAAGATACGATTATGCACTTAAGAAATGTCATTTTGTAATAGTTTTTGTCCTAAATGAGGTCCTAACTGAAATTGCCATTGTTACCAAACAGATAAGATAGAATCTTTCTGTAATGGGCCCCCAGGTCACTTATTTCTCTAGCAAAACATGACAACACTGCTGACCTTTCTTGGACCCCAAAGGGTCCTGTAAAGTGTAAATTGCAGGTTAAATTTTTCACGAAGATAATGCAATGTGCTTACTAAACAAAGATAAGAACCACCCACCATTGTTTTGTATGTTTTTTTATACCAAAATGCTGAATATAATAAGAAAAGTTGGTACGTTTTACAGTGGTTTTAAGCACGCCCCCTCCCTTCCACTAAAGGGGACTCCAAGCTTTTACTGTCTATGCTCCAAGCCTAGAGTTACGTTGTATTGGAGACCTAGCTAGCAAAAATTGTTAACTATTGTGTTTGTGCGGGATGTACGAATACATCAAAAACGGAGGAGAGGCTCCACTGCGATACGTCAACGCGTCCGCCATTTTGCGGAGGGCAAGACTGCACTGTAATCAAATGCAAGTAAACGGTGAGCTGCAGTTTTTCTGGATAAAAAAAACTACATTTATCAACTGATTTCAGTGGTTTGTACGTGGTGTACAAAAAGTTCCATCTCTATTTATTTAAAATCTCGATAGTTAGACTTATAAAACATTTTTTTTAATAAGGAATTGTCAAAGCTCAGGCTTGTCATGTAGGCTATCTGGCTTTTTATTCGTGGATAAGAATTGTGAAGATATAATTTAATTTTTACATTAAATTAAATTAAGTTTTCTTATTGTGGAAAAAGCATTTTCTGTGATCGACCCGATTTTAACAATAGCAAAGATAACTGATGGATCCTTTATGGTAATACATATGATATGCTACAACTACAGTGCAATGCAAATAGTAAATATAAGATAAAGTGAGAAGTAATAGTAAATAGTTTAGTCAATAAAATAAACAAACAGTATACGGCAAATAAAATAGTAATGAATAGTATAATTATATAATATCATAAGTACATAATATAATAATACAAATATTGATAATAGCATATAGTTTATGTATAATACTATAATAATAGCAATGGAATAAGAAATATCAATTACAGTATATAGACAATAAAAATAATAAGTTAAATAGTGACTATGAAGTACAATCATTTAACAGCATAGCTGTAATAGATTGATAATTGCAAGTGGTATAATATTACAATAATAATAAGAACAGCAAATACAATGTAATATCAATTGCAGAATAATATAGACAATATGACAATAATAATATAGAATAATATAGGCAAAGATCTCATTTTTAAATAGGCGCTATCTTTGTAAATAAACCACAGATTTGAGCTAGTTTAAACAACTACATTGTCGACTGAAAAACTATTAAAACTACATTTCCTGACACAATAACAGTAGTATTTTTAAATTTCGCGGCGTTTCTCCTCTGGACGTTACTATTACTAATTATATCATGACCAAATACAACCAGAAACAAATGTTCAGTCTTGCTTGTGAAAGATAATTCCTCGAGACCTGTTTTCAATTGTCTGGCGATTTGTACAGCCCCAAGCAGCACACGAAACAGGCATTTTTCTCAACTCTCACTATGAGAAGTATGAGAAAGTTGCCCTCCGCAATATGGCGGCGCCGTTTACGTGCGCTCCAACAGCCAATAGCGCGTCTATGTATTTGTTATGTCTATGTGTCCGAAAGTGGTGTTTCTATTATGCTGGTGAGCTAACTATATAGTGCTCTACTCCCTACCCCCTACATAGGGGTTAGGGAGTAGTGGTTTGAGTGGAGATTTCGGACACAGCCTATGTTACTTTCTCTCGCCCGCAACATTTATGTTTTGTCCCGCTCCCGCCCGCAAAAAGACTTTTTTTCTGTACCTCCAAATACTGTCAAGTTAGCCTACGTCGCCACCATACACATCAGCATAAATGCTCCTGATAAATTATTTGTTAGTAAAGCATTAACACACAAACCACTGTTATAACATAAAGCAAGCAGCTAAGTTATTGCGTGCATGGTTTGGCATGACTCAGGGGCGTAGGAGCAATTTTTAACCTGGGGGGGACAGTAAATGCTAGGGGGGGGGGGGGGGGGGATGTCCCGAATTTTTGTATATATTTTTTTATATATAAGGCACTTAAATGCTAATTTCTAAAGACTTATGGGAACAGACTGTATTACTTAGTTTGTTTCTAAGTAGTGATTAAATTGGGATTTCTTATGTGGGCTCTCCCTAGCGGGGTCCAGGGGTATGCTCCCCCGGGATTTTTTTTTTGAAAAATAAACCATTAAATGGCACTTTCTGGAGAGTTTTGTGCAAAGAAATTGAGAAAATGAGTCTTACATGATATGTGAAAAACTGCAAGGTTAAGAGCATATACTTTGCATTGTTGTAGTATCAACAGGTATTAGGACATTTAGCATTTACATTACTGTTAATCAGTCATGTACTGATTAACTAAAAATTAAAAACTCAAATAAATGGTTGATTTAATTTCCATTAACTACCTAGCTTACCCCCCAAGGATAGATTGAAAAATAAAATCAATCTATCCTTGTGGAAAGGTTCCTTGGTAGCTAAAAGTAGGTCTAGCAAGTCTTATATTTCTGTAATTCACACAGATCAAACACAAATATGCTGACTGAATATATTGCTAGTTTATTTTGAGTAGCCAGCTAGCAGTTCTCTTGGCAGTTTGCTGATAATCCGGTGTCTGAAGTAAAATGCTCGAAACATCTCCTGAGAAAAATCACATGGCCAACCTAGTCTTGGTTATTTAATTTAGATTTAGTCTTATTTTCCTTACCTTGTCATTCAAGGCCAGGGCACTTAATGTACATTTCTGGAACTTTTGCACGCTTCCACATCCCGCGCAACTAGGATCTCCCAGGAACACTCATTATATATTGCTGCGTACATTTATCCGTGTCACCTAGATGCGCATGCGCGAGCGGTGCGCCATCATGGTCGACTGACAACGAGATTAGCAGCTGAAGAGTTCTGCCGTTTTTTAAAATTGAATTATGTATTTAAAAGTTGCCGAATGGATTCATTTGGAGACTCCGAAATCGGCAGAGATAGGCAGGCAATGCAAAACAAAATCTTACATTGAGAAAAAAGTGGGGGGGACAAAACTTCGATTTTGGTCCTACGCCCCTGGCATGACTGAATGCGCGCAAAGTGCGCTCCCTTAATAATTCCTGAAAAGCTGACATCAGTTCATCGCGATCTCACACATCTCTGTTATTATCAATGACGCTGACTGCACAATGAATCTTTCATAATATATACACTTTGTTTGTTATAGAGGATTTTTTTTGTATTAGAGGATTTGCCAGCAAACAGAACTCAGCAGCACTGAACAAAAAGTCAGTTTTGAGCGGTGACGGTGAGTGGAGTCTATTTTAAATGCTTCCGATTGGCCATTGCGTTGAAGAAATCAACACATATGTCTGTGATTGGCTACATCGCTCAACGCTGCAAACATGTTATAAATAGAAACTCTGGCCTGTAAATCGTTTCTATTTTGTTTTAGTTGTTCTTATTGCTTTTCTGCAACAGATGAATACAAATGTATTCGTTTTTATGTTTTATTCATAGATATTTGTAGTTTGCGGGAGTCCCGCGAATCGTTTTATTCTCCCTCAACCCGCACACAGAGAGTGAGTGCATTACCGCCCGCGCTCCCTCTTATGACGTCATCACCCAGTTACCGTAAAAAAAACATACTACCTTTGAAGAAACCCCAATACATGTAATTTTAACGCATTTTAAGACAGAATTTATATATATATATATATATATATATATATATATATATATATATATATATATATATATATATATATATATATATATATATATATTGAGCACTTTAATTTACACATTAATTGGTTGTGGTGGTTAACCTGCAATTTACACTTTAACATGATCATCATAGTGTTACTTTAAAGATTGCATTTAAAGAGTAATCTTTTTTAGTGTTCCACACTTACCCTCTGAGGTATCTGCCTAAATGCCTCAAAGAACTCTCTGGCTTTGGCCTCAGGTAACTGTGACACCATGGAGCCCAGAGTGAAGACCACAAACCCATGCTCTCCAGAACCATTCGCAAACTCCTCCAGCTCCTGCACAGAGGACAGACATCAGTATTGAGCATAGATATCACGTTTCATGATGGACACAAAAGCGCACGCTTTCACTGTTAACTATACTCCTTTTCAATGTAAGCAGTTCTTCATATATTTGTTTGCTCTCTCACTCGCACAAATACCAACATGAACTTGCATGTTTAAACTTTGAATATGAAGGTAAAATGATGTCTAAAAGAATCGCATGCGCAGGGTAAGATTTGTGAAAGTGTGCATAAGATTGCAAGCGTAAATTAAATTTGCAAGCGTAAATTAAATTTGCATGCGCAAGAGAAGATTTGTAAAGGTGTAAATTGTGTTTCAAGCGTAAAAAGAAAAAAAACTACAACATTTTGCTGGTTTTCGCAAGTGTAATTAATGTATTGTGAAACTGCAGCTTCATGTTAACGCAAAATATACATTATCTGTACTCTTCTGACTTCCATTTTTCCGCGCTTACACTTTTGCCACGTTTATTTCGCCGAAATACGGCCAAAATCATTGCAAGCCTGTGAACAGTGATTTGCAACCGAAAACAACAGTTTAAAGAACTGCAAACCGGATTGAAAGTGTAAAACCAATCTGTAGGCGTAAAAAATAAAACGTTGCACTTGTCTAAACTACTTGTTGTGTGCGTAGGGTAAATGCTCCCGAAGTAACCTGGTTTGCACAGTTCCGAATTCTGCGCTGACAGTTTTGACACGATTCTCTCACTCACTAAGTTTTGCAAGCGCGAAGAGGAGGGCGGGTCCACCTTCATCATGTAGCCAATCAAACGAGCTTCTGGCTGACACTTGATTTACTCTGATCTGATTGGTTCAATAAACACGCCAGTCACCAGAACACATCTTTATCTTGATTTGGCTCTGAAATGTTCTCTTTCATGAAATGGTACTTTTAATGCACACATACATGTTAAATAGGCTAAATAAATAAACGAACAAATACATTAATCATGATTGCTTAAGCTGTGCACCAGGCTGACTGACATTCATATTGAATTTCGAGCTGGTGTTAATGTTATTGGATTTAAATTTTATACATTTTATAATCTGTTACACCACTGAGCTGATGTTAAACTTTACAATCAAAACATTTAATACCCATTCTTTATGTAATAATACTATTCTGATGCAGTGTTTTTCACATCATGTCTCTGTTCATGGTATTTAACACTCAATTATATATTTTGAAATATTGTCTAGCACTGTCAATATTGATTCTGATTACTTCCGTGTGACTGATAAAGCTATTATATGTAGCTAGCTAGTATGAATAACAAAATGCTTTCTCCGTGTCCAGATTTGACGAATGAAAAACTGATACTAAATCAACATGAACTCAACTTTGACAAAAAGTGACTAATTATGTCTGAATAAAAACCCAGCAACCAGGGAAAACACAGCATAGATATGTTTATATATAAGGCTATACAGCCATCTAGTGGTTACACGATGGAATTGCAGGTGATAAATTGTGCATACTTTTTAATCTTAAAATACATGTTAAAGGGAAAAAATATTATTATAACTCATTTTAGTAAAATAATAATAATAATTCTGGAATCCCCCCGATCAGTAGTCGGGTGAAATTATGCATGCAGTAGTGCAGATACTAGGCCTACATTCAGCAGCATCAAGATTACAAACTGGTATGGCCTGATGAGCAGGAGGATGATGATGAGCAGGATACATGCACTGAATACACAGTCATTTTCTTTCTTAACACACCAGCTCGAAATTCAGTTTTGGCTCATATAGTCAGCCTAATGGTGCACAGCCTATTAAGCAATCATGATGTATTTATGTATCTATTTATTTAGTTAGTTAGCTATTTGTTCGTTTATTTATTTAGCCTATTTAACATGTATGTGTGCATTAAAAGTACCATTTCATGAATGAGAACATTTCAGAGCCAAATCAAGATAAAGATGTGTTCTGGTGACTGGCGTGTTTATTGAACCAATCAGATCAGAGTAAATCAAGTGTCAGCCAGAAGCTCGTTTGATTGGCTACATGATGAAGGTGGACCCGCCCTCCTCTTCGCGCTTGCAAAACTTAGTGAGTGAGAGAATCGTGTCAAAACTGTCAGCGCAGAATTCGGAACTGTGCAAACCAGGTTACTTCGGGAGCATTTACCCTACGCACACAACAAGTAGTTTAGACAAGTGCAACGTTTTATTTTTTACGCCTACAGATTGGTTTTACACTTTCAATCCGGTTTGCAGTTCTTTAAACTGTTGTTTTCGGTTGCAAATCACTGTTCACAGGCTTGCAATGATTTTGGCCGTATTTCGGCGAAATAAACGTGGCAAAAGTGTAAGCGCGGAAAAATGGAAGTCAGAAGAGTACAGATAATGTTTATTTTGCGTTAACATGAAGCTGCAGTTTCACAATACATTAATTACACTTGCGAAAACCAGCAAAATGTTGCAGTTTTTTTTTTCTTTTTACGCTTGAAACACAATTTACACCTTTACAAATCTTCTCTTGCGCATGCAAATTTAATTTACGCTTGCAATCTTATGCACACTTTCACAAATCTTACCCTGCGCATGCGATTCTTTTAGACATCATTTTACCTTCATATTTGAACTTCTGAAAAGCAGCATACTGCAACAATAAAACATCTTGGTAAAAGAGTACCTTTTTGCTTACTGAAAAGTACACAACATAATTACAAAGACAATGGGTTTCATTTCCCCTGTGCCTCATGATGTAAACACAAATGCGCCCCTCATTTCCTCTTGAAGATTACAGTGGTCAAATGAGAAAAAAAAAACAGAAAGAAAGAAAAAAGAAAAAAATACATAGCCTCCAATTAAAATCTTGCTGAATCAGAAATTTCTAAAATTATGCACAGTATCTTAACTCCTAAACTGACTCAGTGGTCCCACATTCATTTATACTCATCTTAGAAAGTACAGCCTATGACCATAGTTGATTGCAGATTAGACAGTTAAACATTGTTCATGATTGTGCAGGTTGGCACTCTTAAACAATTAGAGTTACGCAGATTTTGGTTGTCCTGAGTTCGTTTAATAAAAGTGTGATGTAATAAATGCTGTCTTTTTTTTTGCATTAACTGTACAGTCTTACCAGTAAAAGTTGTAAAAGACATGTGACATGTGAAAGCTCTGTATTTTGAGACAGCATAACTGAGAATGACTATGCTCATTAACATCTTACCTTTGTCAGTGGACCCCTCTTTGCACAGTTGATGCCCCCGATATGAACCATGTTTGGCATTTGAGGTTTTGGGAACTCAAAGGTAAAGTCATACCTCAGAAGCCAAACTGC
Source organism: Gila orcuttii (assembly GCA_026230005.1). Classification (NCBI taxonomy): domain Eukaryota; kingdom Metazoa; phylum Chordata; class Actinopteri; order Cypriniformes; family Leuciscidae; genus Gila; species Gila orcuttii. The sequence continues at coordinate 26,765,477 of JAPDVR010000007.1, read as the reverse complement.
AGCGTTCCCTAATAGCTTTTTGTATGTAGTGTCCTTCTGCAGATATCTACTGGCCAGTTCATCAGCGCTGGCACACAGTTTACGGCAAAGGAACATTTAAAAAAATGTCATAAGCATATTATTTACTCTCTGAGGGAAAGTCATCTTATCTGAGTAACCGGTGAACAAGCGCGGGACAGAAGACGGAGGCGAGGGACACTGAGCGGCTGACTCATCAAGCCGACAGGGAATCAAACGCAAAAAGTAAACGGTGGGAAGTGAGAGTGAATCGGCAAGAATAGTGCCACACGGCAGGAAAGGATCGGTGAGCAAAACATCAAATCCGGTCTCTCTCAGACTCTTCATCAGGGGCTCGTCGTACAGCAGCCCTTCACAGCCTTTCACCTGCATATTTGTGAACTCTATCAGGTTCCCCAAATTCACAAAGATATCAATCAATAGCGGAGGCTTCTCAAACGCGTTCTTCTCTATGTTGTCCAAGTTTGCCTTTAAATCAGCATGGGTGTAGGGCACACGAAAAGACTTAGTGGTGTAATTGGCAGACGCCCTAATCAGAAAACGACTCGGTTACTAACGTAACCTCGGTTCCCTGAGAGGAGGGAACGAGTATAGCGTAAGTAGCTTACGCTATGGGAAAACTCCTTTTCTCGAGAATATTGAAGTCTTTATGTAAAACGCATTGCGGCTGCACAGCTGACAGCAATGAACGAAGGAGCTCGGTCATTGGCTGTGCTGCGGCAACTTGCTCGAACCAATGACGGGGCGACTCTGAATGCGCGACCAATGAGCGCGCTTCGCGCCCGCGCGCGTCAGAGCCCGCCAAGATGGGCGTGGCCAAGAGCTATATATTGGGCGCCCCGTCATGAGAGTTCTTTAGGTTAAAACGACTGAAGCGAACTAACCAAGCACAAGCACGGCAGCTTACGCAATACTCGTTCCCTCCTCTCAGGGAACCGAGGTTACGTTAGTAACCGAGTCGTTCCCTTTCGAGAGGTCTCTCCTATTGCGTAAGTAGCTTACGCTATGGGAACACCATGCAAAACGCCGTGCGTGCTGAACTTCGCCTTATAATAGCCAGAGGCAGGTGCCTAAGCTGAAAAGCAAAGTTATCATCCAACTAGCCGGCAGAGGCGAGCTTTATATGTGGGAAAAAATACAGAGCGGCTAGAAGGCGCTCAGTGTGACACAAGCACATACATAATCTAGATACGAACTCGCAGTTCAACTAGCATTATGCTGATAGCACATTGGAATGCAATGTCGGGACCTGTAGGTTGTAGAATCTGATAAATGTGGACGGTGAGGCCCAGCCTGCCGCCGCACAAATATCCTCGATCGGTATCCCGCTCGACCATGCCCAGGAAGAAGCCACACTCCTGGTGGAGTGTGCTTTGACTCCCCAGGGGCATTGAAGTCCCTTAGCTTCATAAGCCAGCGCTATAGCTTCGACTATCCAGTGAGAGATTCTCTGCTTTGAAACGGCGGAACCTTTCGTACGGCCGCCAAAGCATACAAACAGTTGTTCTGTCTGTCTGAATAGGGTAGAACGCTCCAAATACACTCTGAGAGCCCTAACGGGGCAGAGTAGATTAGCGTCGTGTTCGTCTGCTGGAGATGAAAGCGCAGTTAGGGAGATAACCTGTGCTCTGAAGGGAGTGGTGAGCACTTTAGGAATATACCCATGTTTCGGTCTAAGGACGACCCTGCAGTCGTTAGGTCCGAATTCTAGGCAGGCAGCGCTTGTTGAAAGCGCGTGCAGGTCGCCCACTCTCTTGACCGAGGCGAGTGCCAGCAAGAGCGCCGTCTTGAGCGAGAGCTGTTTAAGGTGCACGGTTCGGAGTGGTTCGAACGGGGGCCCTTTAAGAGCGTCTAGGACCGTAGCTAGGTCCCAGATCGGCACTGAGGGGGGGCGTGAAGGGTTCATCCTCCTGGCGCCCCTTAGGAAACGAATAATTAGGTCGTTTCTTCCCAATGGACGTTCCATTACAAGGTCGTGTGACGCTGTGATGGCAGCCACATATACTTTGAGCGTGGAGGGGGTGCGGCCTGCCTCCAGAAGCCCTTGTAGGAAAACGAGTACACTCGTAATCTCGCATGTTACAGGGTTCAGGCCCTTGGTATTACACCAGTCACTGAACACTTTCCATTTCTGGGCATATAAGCGTCTCGTGGAGGGCGCCCGTGCCTCAGCGATGGTTTTTAGTGCTCCGCTCGCGAGGTTCCTGGGAACCCGTTGAGGGGCCATGCATGAAGGGCCCACAGATCAGGGCGGGGATGAAATATCATCCCGCTGGCCTGACTGAGGAGGTCCGGCCTCAGTGGAATCGGTCGTGGTGCAGATTGCATTTGCATCAGATCTGGAAACCATATTTGGTTCTTCCAGAGTGGGGCTATCAGCAGCACTGCGTTTTCCTCCTCTCTGACCCGACTGATGACCTGTGGCAGCATCGCGATCGGGGGAAAGGCATATAAGGGGCGGCTCGGCCAGCTCTGGGCGAGCGCGTCCGTGCTTTTCGTGAAGAAAAGAGAGCAGTGCGCGTTCTCCTTGGAGGCGAAGAGGTCGATCTCCGCTTTGCCAAAGGTTTTCCATAACCACTGAATCGTCAGAGGGTTGAGAGCCCATTCTCCTGGGAGAATCTTGTCTCTGGATAGCATGTCTGCCCCCTGGTTCAGGGCGCCTGGCACATGCGCTGCTCTCAGCGAGCGCAAGTTGTGCTGGGACCATAAAATGAGTCTCCTGGCCATTGAATGCATGGAGCTCGACCTGAGTCCACCCTGGCGATTTATGTACGACACTACCGTCATGTTGTCCGTTCAGACCAGGACGTGTTCGTTTTTTAGATGTGGGAGCAGGGCTCTGAGAGCCAAAGCGACCGCTTTCATTTCCAGACAGTTTATGTGTAGGCGCTTCTCCGGGTTTGACCAAAAGCCGGAGACAGGCCTGCCCTCGTAAAGGGCCCCCCAACCTATTTTGGAGGCATCTGTCGTTATCATCTTTCTCCTTGTGTTCACACCCAGACTCACGCCTGACTGGTACCAGTCGGCGGCTTTCCAGTGCGTCAGGGCTTTTATACAGCCGTGGTTCGCTCTGATTAAAAAGTGGCCCGAACGCCACGCGTGAGTAGGGACGCGGCTCTTGAGCCAGCGTTGGAGAGGGCGCATATGCAACAATCCTAGCTGGAGTACGGCCGATGCTGAGGCCATGAGACCGAGCATCCTCTGAAACCGCTTGACGGGGGCGCGCGCGCCCGCTCTGAATGATGTTGCAAGGCGTCGGATGGTGAGCGCGCGCTCCGATAAGAGAAGCGCTGTCATTTGCATCGAGTCTAGAACTATTCCCAGGAAAGAAATCTTCTGGCTGGGAGATAGTATGCTTTTTGCAAAATTGATTCTTAGACCCAGGCATTCTAAATGGCTGATAATCCAAGATCTGTGTGTTATTAGCTGACTCTCTGATTGTGCTAGAACCAGCCAATCGTCGAGATAATTCAGTATTCGCACTCCCCTTCGTCTTAGGGGGGAAAGTGCTGCATCCATACATTTCGTGAATGTACGGGGAGCCAGGGACAGGCCGAACGGGAGTACTGTGTACTGGTATGACTGTCCCTCGAAAGCGAATCTCAGAAACGGCCTGTGATGAGGCGCTATTGGAATGTGAAAGTAAGCATCTTTCAGATCCACTGAGAGAAACCAATCTCCTGGGCGCACTTGCGCGAGGATATGCTTGGTTGTTAACATTCTGAACGAGCGAATCATTAGTGCTTTGTTCAGGTGTCTGAGATCTAGGATGGGGCGGAGACCGCCATCCTTTTTCGGGACGAGAAAATAGCGGCTGTAAAAACCTGTCCCGCTCAGAGAGGGGGAAACAGTTTCCACAGCGCCCTTTTCTATTAGTTTGCGCACCTCGGTGCGTAGAACATGTGAACACTCTTTTCTCACTTTCGTCTCTACCACAGTCGTAAAACGTGGTGGTCTGCGAGCGAACTGGAGCGAGTATCCGTGCTTTACTATATTCAATACCCATTTCGGCATATCTGGAATGTTTTCCCATGCCGCTGCGTGTACAGATATGGGCTGAATACAGGCTAGGGGCGGGCCGTTGTGACGTAGGGACCCGGCTAGCGAATCGCCTGAGCTCGTAGCTCTCAGAGGCGCGGGCGCGCGCTGAGCAGCTGAGTGAATGGGCGCGTGTGTGATTACAACAGCGCGCGCTGTGTTTGTAAAACTCGCAGCCTGAGCTGAGGTTGTGTTTGACACTGTAAGGGCAGTGTTTATAAGTGGGGGTGCATAAAGAGTGGTAGGCACACGCGTCACTTTTATAATGTTTCCCGCTTTTACTGGGGATGAATTTATAACTGTGTGAACAGTGCTTGTGTGTAGTGGTGCGTACATGACCGTAGGCACGTGATCTACATTCATGGGAAGCGCAGCCTGAGCTGGGAATGAATTTGGCACTGTTTTGACAGTATCTGGGAATTCACACTTTGTGGACATGTGAACCCTTAGTGATGCAGGCAGAAAAAGACTCTTTTTGTGTTTTCTGTGCGTCGCCGTAAAAACGGCGTTTGTTTGCAGGTGAGCGAGCTCTGTGACTGGCCCATTGACTGCTGTATGGACATATCCAGCCACCTGTAAGGGGACTGGGTAATGTTTGAGCTTTTGCAGAGAGAGTGGTCCGGCTTTTGCGAGACACGCACTCTCTCTTCTCATTTCTGTGGATAGGACGGCTTTCGAGGCTCAGGGTTCAGCACAATCTTGGGCCGAGGACCCCGTCGCTCAGGAGGCGGCTTGCGGTTGTGAGAGCGCGAGCGGCGTCGAGCGTCAGCCTGAGGCGCGGGCTGAGAGGCGGTGGGAGCTGTTTTAGCCTGCTGCGGCTGTGGCGGTCTCTGTCTGCTCTGCGATGAGCTGGAGCGCTTTGGCAGGAAATGACGCATAGCTTGTGAAGCGTTCTGGGCCTCAGTGAAGCGTTCGGCGAAACCTTTAACCGCCGGTCCAAACAGCCCGCTGGTGGAGATAGGCGCATCGAGAAATGGCGCCTTATCCGCGTCCTTCATTTCAGTCAGAGTCAGCCACAGATGGCGCTCGAGAACAGTCAAATTAGCCATAGCACGGCCGATGGACTGGGCGGTGGCCTTCGTGGCTCGCAGAGCTATATCAGTCGCGCTGCATAAGTCCCTGAAGGCTTCGGGTTTGGGGCCAGACTCGTCCATAGAGCGGAGAAGCTTGGCTTGGAACACTTGAAGTACCGCCATTAAGTGAAGCGCTGATGCAGCTTGGCCGGCGGCGGCGTAGGCGCGACCGGCGAGAGCAGAGGTAGTGCGGCAGGGCTTCGAGGGGTGGGAAGCTTTGGCTTTCCATCCGGTGGTGGAGGGCGGGCAGAGATGATTGGCCACGGCCTCCTCGAGGGGCGGCGTTCCCTCGTAGCCTCTTTCCTTCGCGCCGTCCACTGAGGAGAGCGAAGAAGAAAAAGAAGGCTTTAGGCGCGCAGAGTGGGGGGCTTTCCACGACTTGGTGAGTTCGTCGTGAACTTCCGTGATGAAGGGAGAAGGCCTTTGCCGAGGGGCCTGCTGGCGCCCCTGCAGAAACCACTCATCCAGTCGGCTCCGGGTTGGTTCTTCGGGAGAAGACCAATCGAGCCCGAGGTCTTCCACGGCCTTAGAGAGGACACGGATAATCTCAGTATCCATAGTGGAGCCCCCGCTCGTGCTAGCTAGCGTCGACGGGGCGGGGTCGAGAGTGGAGCCCGGCCAGTCGTCCGATGCAGCGTCGATGGACAAGCTGTGGTCCATTCCCCCGTCGTCCTCGGACGCGCCGAAAGTCACAAGGCCCACCACTCTGCTAGAGGGGTGTGGGTCCGGCTGGGTGAACTGAACCGGCGGTGGGGAAGGCAAGAGCGGCGGTGAAGCACGCGGAGACTGGCTCGGCGTGACGTCACTGAGCTCAGGTTCAGGACCTCTGTGAGCGGCGCTTTTTCTTAGTGCGCGGCTCAAACAGAGGGGTGGCGATGGGCTCGCTCACGGCGAAAGCGGCGAGGCGAGCCCGTAGTGCGGAGAGACCCAGGTCATCACATTCCGGGCATCCGCCCTTGGTCAATGCAGCTTCTGCGTGGTCACGGCCCAGGCAGCGAGCGCAGATGATGTGACGATCCCCGTCCGGGAGAAGGTCTCTGCACGACGCGCAGGAAGGCATTTGAAACAACGCCTTATTGGAAAATTGCTCTTTCACAAATGTCGCGGGGCGGACAGATATAAAATACTTGCGTATATGGCGCGCCGGATGGCTCAGTAGGAGGTGCTTGAAGGCGGCTGAAGGTGCCGACGTCCTCGTAGCAATCCCGCTGGTATGCTTTTCCACGGCGGCGAAGGCTTCCAATAATCCGGAGGATCCAGCGAAGAAGGTGTTCACTGAAGGAGATTAAATCTAAAGAACTCTAATGACGGGGCGCCCAATATATAGCTCTTGGCCACGCCCATCTTGGCGGGCTCTGACGCGCGCGGGCGCGAAGCGCGCTCATTGGTCGCGCATTCAGAGTCGCCCCGTCATTGGTTCGAGCAAGTTGCCGCAGCACAGCCAATGACCGAGCTCCTTCGTTCATTGCTGTCAGCTGTGCAGCCGCAATGCGTTTTACATAAAGACTTCAATATTCTCGAGAAAAGGAGTTTTCCCATAGCGTAAGCTACTTACGCAATAGGAGAGACCTCTCGAAAGGGAACTGGTTTCAGGGACCAGGACCACCGTCTCATGACCCCTCCGAGATAACTCTTCCACCAGGATCTTCATGCTCAGCCAGTGGCTGCCATCCACTGGCATGACAAGCACCTTTCCAGCCTGCACAGGCTCTGAGGAGAACAAGCTTAGCCAGGCTAGAAGTCCCAGAGCGGGAACACTCAGTGATCTCACCATAACTCTAAAGTTCGTACAGTATACAGCAACTGGAGATACGATACATTTATGACGCCTGGGAATGTTTTCAAATGAGGAGGTGCTTCTAAACTAGACAAAATAGGAGTGAGTGTTAAAAGGTCTCTGGCTGAATGTGCGTACAGCACAACTAATAAGCTCAGACTTTTATGCTAAGTCACTGCACTGTGGTTTAAAGTCTAACAAGTGGGTTAAATGTAGCTCTGGGTTAATATTTCAAGAATGTATGAGCATATAAGAGCTGTCACAGTTTAGTTATATAAAGATAGCTTTGTTCATTCAAAGATCAAGAGGACCAAATGTTAGCAAGTGGTAAATAGGCTATGTTGGTAACATTTTTCAATAAGGTTCAACATGTTAACATTAATTAATGCATTAGGTAACATGAACTAACATTGAACAGAACAATACCTTTACAGTGTTTATTGTACGAGTATGGTGGCCGAGAGAGCTAAACGCGCTATTTAAACAAAAAAAAACACCAGCAAATTAATAAAACATCTTCATCAGCACAACACACGTGTTGCAGATACTCACAACACAACCAAATACAAACGCGCTGCAAAAGATCACAACAACCAAATGCACAGACCTCCAAGGAAATGTTTCCAGGGGGACCCCAATAAGTGACGAACTCAGCTGGAACTTTTGCTGCGTACTTACTTTCTTTTACTGTCTATGGTACTTAGACTACTTACTCCCTAAAACTATGTACTTTTTTCTGTGAAGAAAAAGTAGATACCTTTGAGTGTGGTAGCAAAAAGTTGACTTTGGGACATACTATCACTTCATACAATTGCGTCTTTAACGGTTGCTTAAAATTATTATTATTTTTTTTACAGTCTGTCTCATTAAGGTTACAGTAAACTGGCCTGTCAATCATCTTGTCAAAGATAAAATCCTCCACATTTCATTTAGTTTCCTACCGTATAGAGAAATGCAGAAGCACATTGATCTGCAGTCGCGGGTCTTTCATGTGGAGAACTCTCCTCATATTAATGCATAATAATGCTGCATTTAAAAGTTAAAGGTGCAGTGTGTATTTTTTAGTGACATCTAGCGGTTCGGTTGCGAGTTGCACTAAGGGCTCAGCCCACTGCTCACCCCTCCACAAACATATCGTCGTCTGAGACAGCAGAGAATAGCCAGAGTAAGCCAAGAGTGTGTAACATTGTCACTGTTTCTGTACCATAGACTGTAAAAAAATATGGACGTAGTGTCCATGACGTCACCCGTAGGTTTCTGAAGAGCGTTTTTGAAGCCTAAAGTGGGCGGAGTCGCTCGTCGCCATCTTGGAAGCGCGTCACAGTGCGTCACTCCCGGATAAACGAAAATGGGCAAAAAGGCGGGACGTGGGTGGAGTTGAGGAGCCTGGATGCTGAAACTACGCCCGCCTAGCTCGACGTGATCTAGTTTGCTCAGGCTAAGGAGCTAATGTGCTACTGGCCTCGCGCTACAGTGACAGCTGACTTGAAGTAGACCTAAAGCCAATAGTTAAAGTTCATGTTTTTGCCCTTTGAAATACTATTATAGTTAAAAGACATAACTAACCGTGAGACTATGTGTATTGTGATGCATTATTATTCTCATGCAGTAACTTACAATATTTGCTCTGAGCGTGTGTGTGAGTGTGACAGTGATTCATGCGCATAACGTTACATGTCAGTCAGCGCGGCATCGCACGTCAAGTTCGTAGAGAGCTTTATTCAGTCCATTTTCAATTCTGATAGATATTACCTAAGAAGTTCAAGTAATGCACTAGAAATCCGCGCTCATTTAAGGGACGAAGAAGAAGCACTGACACCTGCAGGATTTAATCTGACGGTACTTTTTATTGAACACTAAAAAGTTAAATAAGCATATTATAGTCTATCTGCTCCGTAAGATCAACGGTACAGCAGAACGAGTGTGGCCTCTAACGTTAGATCTTAGACGTTTTTAAATCTGAACTCCAAAAAGCAACGATATTGTCAGACATCCATGAGTGCATGTTCACAGAGGAAAACAACTGAAGAACAGCGCTGGTTGTTCTCTCGACACTCGACAACGACGGAATCCAACAGCGTGGGCGAAGGTATAAGGGCGGCGTGTAATAAACTGTATGAAATAATCCCGAAAAAAGTACAAACACGGCAGAGATGACAAGTTCAGCAGCTGGATTTTCCAGCATTTTAAGGCTTAATATAATTTAAACGGATGAGTTCTAAAAAAAATTCACCCCCCTCACAGTTGTCATGAAGGGCAAAATTAGCTGTACAGACCAAAACAACTTAGGACACCAGGCTGTAAACATTTTTTTCTGCGATAAAGTTGGGCATTTTAACATGGGGGAGATACAGATTTGACTCACTTTTGCTGCCAGCCTCAAGCGGCCAGGCGATGAATTGCAGTTTAATTCACTTCCGTGTTGGTTTCAAGAGAGAGAGACAGGGAGGTTGCCGCTTGTTCTGTAGCCTACCACAGTCCATTATAAACCACATCATGGATAAAGTTTACAAAGCCATAGTCTGGTGAGGATCAAGGGTCTTAATATATAATATAATAATATTAATCAGCTGGTTGTCTCATAAATGTAACCAGCACATTTCTCCCCACATAGCAAACCATGTAGCAAACCCATAATACAGCGAGGGAGAAGAACCACATGAAACTATGCAACTATATATTTTTTCTAACAGGGTAGTAAAAGTTTAGCTGGCTAAATATGAGCTGTTACTGTGGCTGAGCTGGTTAAAGCATAAAGCCTTGTTTAAACTCGACGCGTACGCGTGAGCCCAAAGGTGCGCGCGGCAAAAATGACATGATTGTAACAGCGCGCGCGCTTCCACATCCCCTAGTCACCATTTACTAGCTATACACAATAGGCTTTTTTTCACTGATTTTGAAAACTCTTCGCGATCGACTTAAAATGCTTCCAAGATCGACGGGTTGGTGATTCCTGTAACATAACGTTACTGTTTTACGGTCAATGACAAGAGTACTAATCAGCTGTCTCACGAACGTAACCAGCACATTTATCCCCACATAGCAAAGCCATAACACAGCGAGGGAGAAGAACTAAGTTACATGAAACAATCCAATTACATATTTTACACCACTGACAAGGGAAAAGTCACTACTCACGGTGTTTATGGCTAGCTTCTAGCTTTCTGCTGCTTCTCTTTCAAGGTAGTGACGAAACGCGCTCTGTAGCGCTGTTTGTTCGCTGTCGGCTACGGTAGAAACATAACGTCACAATATGTCGACCTTCATAGAAGGGGGTGCCCGCGGTTATGTAGATATAAATGTCTCATTCTAAGGTAATAAAAACATTACGGTTTATTAAGTAAGTTCTTTATACACCACTGAAAACATAGTTATGGATGTCATATTGCATTTCTGTTAATAGATACTCAAAATTATTACACATTGCACCTTTAATGGCCAAACGGATCTTTAAAAGTCGATATTGTTATTGCAGATGAAATATAACACGGTCACGGATAACATTAAATAAATATATATTTTTAACAGGTTAAACTTTGATTAGTCACTCAAACCCAAACATTGGTCGCTCATCCGCCATGTTTTGTAGTTTTTTAACACTTTTTACTCGTGTTTATAGTTCCCCCTCCAAAGCGCAGTGGGTGGGTTGGGAGGTTAGGTTTAGGGTTAGGGTTAAGCCGTTTAAGGCTAGATCCCAAATGGCAGAAACAACAGAACATCTGTTTTATGAATGTAAATTTGCCTATAGGGCCTACATTTTGGGAGGATTTGCATTAGCTACTGGTTATTTCCTAAATTTGAAGATTTACCTGTATTAACAAAGGAAAATGTAATTTTTCGTATTTTTATGAAAGATGAAACACATGACTTGGCAATTAACACATTTATTATTCTCTGGAAATTCTTTTTACACAAGAATAGATTCCTGAAAACACTTCCAACCTTTTACGTTTTTCATAAAGAACTGTGTCATTACTTTCTATCTATCTATCTATCTATCTATCTATCTATCTATCTATCTATCTATCTATCTATCTATCTATCTATCTATCTATCTATCTATCTATCTATTTTTCATTCTAACTTTTCCAACTTATCATTCTTTCTAACTAATCTTTCTTTCTTTTTATCTATCTATCTATCTATCTATCTATCTATCTATCTATCTATCTATCTATCTATCTATCTATCTATCTATCTATCTATCTATCTATCTATCTATCTTTTTCATTCTAACTTTTCTTTCTTTCTAACTTATCTATATTTCTTTCTTTCTAACATGTCTTTCTTTCTAACTAATCATTCTTTCTAATTAATCATTCTTTCTTTCTAACTGATCTTTCTTTCTTTCTTACTAATCTTTATTTATTTCTTACTAATCTTTATTTATTTCTAACTAGAAGAAATTATTTAATTATTTCTTACTCTCTGTGACTTCAAATTTACTGATACACATGTGTGGCTATTCTCTATGACTACAAATTTCACTGTCAGGCGTTCAATTGATTTGCACCAAAAATACCTTCATACTCACGCGTGTTGAAAAACTGATGAAGATGTTTCCTCAATTTGCGGGTGTTTTTCTATTTGCATGTGTTTTCTTCAGTTGCAGCGCGTTGAGCTCTCTCGGCCACCGTACTAAAGTTAATGTCTACATACATTTATGTAAAATAAAAATTTGTATAATAAGATTTTTGACATTTCAAATCTTTAACAATGAACACCGTGAGCATTAACAAAGAACAATAGTATTAATAAATCAACATTGATGCAGATTAATATACTAGATTTTTTTAAAGGTAAAAAGTAGTTTTTCTTTTTAATAAATATCATGTGTTTGGGGAGTTGCGCCAGATAAAGCTGAACTAACCTAATTCACTTCAACTTTCTGACCCTTCTGTTTGCAGGGGTGTTCTCTGTGATATCATTACTTTTTACGTTTTTGTTTTTTTCTGAATATATATTGATTATCTTAAAAAATAATAATAAAAGATTGTCAAACTAAGGCTTTCTTTTCTTTCTTCATTCTTACAATGCCCCCCCCCCCCCCCCCCCCTTATTATGATATCAGGACAGCTGTATCACCCTGACATTTCAGACTTTATTCCCCCCAAATTAAATAAACATAAATAGTGGCTTTAGCAGGTCTAATAGTTTTTATATCTCCACCAAATGAAATGTACTTTTCAAGGTTGTCATGAATACTGGCATATAGTGCAGATTTGGAATGTATCTATGCCATACTCTCTTTCTCTCAGATTATCTTTCATATAAAAATATTATGCACAGTAAATTCAAATCTAGTCCTGTCATATGTATCACTGTCATCAGTTGTTAATACAAAACAGTAAAAAGGTCTCGTTACATTTGGACTAAATCACTGAATTTGAAATACCATACTAGTCTTAGCCTATACTGTTTTTGCTATATAAAGACATGGCAGCAAAAATAGTAAGAGTAGTTTGGTCGTGTCCAGCAGCTGCTGTTTTTGAACAGATATAACATTCTATAACCTTGCTTGTCCTGTGTTTCCAAATTTACTATTTTAAATTAAACTTTATATACAGCTATATCATTAGTAAGCCAATTAGAAACTGAAAAATAAAGACTCACTTTTGATAAAGGTTTTGGTTTCTGGCTAACTGTTGCTCCAATCATGACCATGTTTGGCATCACCGGACGTGGGAATTCCAAGGCAAAGTCGAAACGCATAAACCAGAGAGCAGCATGGCTCATGATCTCCACCATCGATGTTTTTATCTGAAGTGCGCGTGAAGCGATCTCATCTGCATAAGTAAACATACGTTTGCAAGCCATTGGCTGCAGGAGAGTCCTTACCAGGTTCACACTTCTTTGCCAAAGATTCATGCGGTCAGTAAAGTGAGTTAAAGGTTGTGGAACATAATAGGCTGGAACTGGACATTGACTGGCAAGAGCGTCAACACCACAAGGATGGCTTATTTGCATATAAATAGCTGGAATGGAGAGATATTCACCAGCTATAGCTCCAATGGGCTCAAATGGATCTGTGAGAATAGCATCAAAGCTGTAGTCTTGCAGTTCATTCATCAAGTCCCTGTTGAAGAGTAGACCCTCTGCATTCCTCACTATGAAGCTTTGAAGAATATCCATTGAAATAATAAATGCCTGGAACTTGGCCAGGTCTGTAGAGATTTCAACACTCAGAAGTGTGTTTATTTTATCTGCTATGCCTGCTTCTAATTCAGCCTTGGTGTAGTTCACTGGATATGTCAGAGTGGTGGTATTCTGTGAAGGACCCATACTCAGACTCGCCTCTGGAATGACGACCACCACCTGGTTTCCTCTCCTCCCCAGCTCCTCCACAATAGGCTTCATCCCTAACCAGTGACTGCCATCTGATGGAATAACCAACAGTTTCCCAGCTTCAGCTGAACCCGAGAGGAACAGAACCAGGAGCAACCACACGCCAGCCATTTTATCAATGTTGTGAAGGACAGAGGCAGTTGAAGGAGATTAAATCAGAAAAACACTTACGCAGTGTAACCACAAAGGTTAAAGTACTATCTTGAGTGAGTTAAGACTGGGTTTAAAGGAGTGGCGATGTTTGCAGCTATGTGCTCAGTCCAAATATGGCACTGAAGTAATCAATGGGTCTTATTCACAAATAAGTGTTTGTGGATTTTTCATATTGTGCGCACAGGAGAACTTCCTAAATTAGATCTTGGTTATCCTGACACTGTTTATTGAACATTAAGTTTTACTACTCCTTTTCGCACATGTAATAGAGGTATGTTAACACAGGAAAGAAGGGTGCTTTGTTGCTGCTCATCTGTTGTTCTTTTTTTCTTCTATGTTCTTAAACATGGTTTTAGAATGTTTTTTATATATTTTCTCTTTCATGTTCGAAATAAGGATTTCAATTCAAAATTCAATTAAAAAAAAAAAAAAAAAAAAACATTGTATGATGTAACACTCTAGAGAGCCAGAACAGTAAAACTGCTTTTTCAAAAGTACATGGCATCAACTTATATTAGAGCATGTTGACCTGGACCACATGCTTCATGTTAATTTAAAAATATACTAATGTTCAGTGTTAAATCATCAATGTTAATTAAAACAACAAAAAAATGTTAAAAAAATATATATATATTTTTTCTATATGTAGGCATCAATTCACCATAAGCCAAGGTATGGTGAACACTGATGACTTCATCAAATCTTACTCCCTCGATGTAACCGTCCCACATTTTCTTTCATTCCTATACAGTCCTGCATCCTCAAATATCACATCAAGCACATCTACACATATTGAATCCATTTGACAATTTGAAATGCACAAAATTGAAATTCAAGCAAAGGTATAGTGATAGCTGAAAAAATCAACCAACAAGGACTGACAATACGACAAGTGTGTGTGTGGTACGTCCAAATCATTTGATAGTAACCCAGCAAATTAGACAGCTATAGACCACTGTTAAAATAATTAAGTACTTTTCAAGGACTTCCAAGTAGCCTACTTAACACAACTATTTCTAGGTCTTCAAAGTTTAAAATCATCAAAATGATCTAATTTAAAAGTTATTTTTAATGTGATGACTAAAAACTTTTTTCTAGTTCATCCTTCAAAGATTGTTGCCATTTGTAAAACTAAAAGTTTCACGATGTGGGAAAACTAACATTTTTATTTTAAAATCTACGAAAGACATGAAATTACCACAATAACCGGTAAATGGTGGCAGAGGAGCACTTATTGGCTCATTAGCCTTTTCCACTCCATAATATAGCCCAGTTTTTTTTACGCATTTTGCTTTTTAATTTATATTTAGATATATATTTTTAGACATTATCAAATCACTATCATAACATTAAAAATGTACACATTTGCAGTGTCGTTGAACTCACTTGACACGAATATAACAACTAGATCAATTCAATTTACTTACTTTTCTCTTTTATTAAACAATTACAAATTATATGTTTCACATGTTTCATTTGTTTCATGTTAATCCTGCAATAAAACCTGACCAGGCAGCCAAGGTATGGCAGCCAACATACCCAATAAAGGCCCCTGGTAGCCATTAACATAATTTCTGTTTTTTGTTTTTGCATTAACTGTACAGTCTTACCACTAAGTGCCTTTCACTATAATTGTAAAAGACACGTGATTCAGTGAAAGCTCTGTATTTTGTGCACAATTTAAAACACCTGAGAATGACTATGCTCATTAACATCTTACCTTTGTCAGTGGACCCCTCTTTGCACAGTTGATGCCCCCGATATGGACCATGTTTGGCATTTGGGGTTTAGGGAACTCAAAGGTAAAGTCATACCTATGAAGCCAAACTGCACCGTTTCCTAATAGCTCTTCGTATGTAGTGTCCTTCTGCAGATATCTACTGGCCAGTTCATCAAAACTGGTGTACAGTTTTCGGCAAAGGAACATTTCAAAAAATGTCATAAGCATATTATTTACTCTCTGAGGGAAAGTCATATTATCTGAGTAACCGGTAATGAAGCGCGGGACAAAAGATGGAGGCGAGGGACACTGAGTGGCTGACTCATCAAGTCGACAGGGAATTCCATGCAAGTAGTAAACAGGGGGAAGTGAAAGGGAATCAGCAAGGATAGTGCCACATGGCAGGAAAGGATCGGTGAGCAAAACATCAAATCCGGTCTCTCTCAGACTCTTCATCGGGGGCTCGTCGTACAGCAGCCCTTCACAGGCTTTCACCTGCATATTTGTGAACTCTATCAGGTTCCCCAAATTCTCAAAAAAATCAGTTAATTCTGGAGGCTTCTCAATCGCATTCTTCTTAATGTGGTCCAAGTTTGCATTCATCTCAGCCTGGGTGTAGGGCACACGAAAAGACTTAGTGTTGTAATTGCCAGACGCCCTAATCAGTAAACTGGTTTCAGGGATCAGGACCATCATCTCATGACCCCTCCGAGACATCTCTTCCACCAAGATCTTCATGCTCAGCCAGTGGCTGCCATCCACTGGCATGACAAGCACCTTTCCAGCCTGCACAGGCTCTGAGAACAAGCTTAGCCAGGCTAATAGACCCAGAGCGGGAAAACTCTTTGCTCTCACCATTCTTATAACGTTTGTACAGTAGACAGCATACATAGATACATTTAAGAAGCCTGGGAATGTTTTTTTAAAAGAGGAGGGGCCTCAAAACTAAACAAAAGGGGAATGAGTGTTGATAGGCCGCCACTGCAACAGCTCATATTGTTTAGCTATGTCACTGCACTGGAGTTTAAAGTCTAACAAGTGGGTTAAATGTAGCTCTGGATTAATTATTTCAAGAATGTACAAGCATATAAGAACTATCGCAGTTATTTAGAGATAGCTTTGTTACAAAGTTCAAGAGGACCAAATGTCAGCAACAGGTTAATATATTGTTAACACATTTCAGTAAGGTTCATCATGTTAACATTAGTTAATGCATTAGGTATCATGAACTAACAATACCTTTACAGCATTTATTAAAGGCAGGGTAGGTGATTTGTTCCAGATAAATATTTTTGTTATGCTGGTTTAAAGTCTCTTCACATCCTGGTAACAATCACTAAGTTAAGTGGTCTTAATGCATTTATATGTATATATCTTTTCTGTGGAAGGCGTAGGAACATAAAATATTCATCCAATAATTGAATTCAGTCAGAATGCAATGACACAATGATTCCTGCCTATTAAAGTATGTATTTCCATACCTCCATGCACCCTGCTCGCGCAGACATCATATGTCATCAGCGCGTTTCATGCTATGCAGAGTTAGACAGACGTCAGTCACTGAAATCCGCAACAGAAACAGCAGCCACCTTTTACAGTTCCTCCTGAACCAAAACAATGAGCTTATGCTGCGTTTATGACATAACTACTGTAATTTGGAAGAGATGCATGTGACGTTATACTCGGAGCAGTTCATGACTCCATGGCATTTTAATGGCAACACTATCAACACCGAAATTATTCTGCAGTAGTAAGCAGGTACAGGTCAGTGCTCTTTAAGTTCCATTTCAGTCAGTGACGGCGCTGTGTAATATTAATCACATAAAAGCTTGCCGAAAAAGATGGGTCTTAAGGCGAGATTTAAAAACACGAAGACTTTCACTGTTTCACACATCTTGTGGCAGAAGGTTCTTGGTTGCAGGTTAAGGAACCACTGGCATTATTGGAGATTGACTGAGTTGTTGTTCTGGACATGCTGGCGCCCAGCAACCCAAATCTGCGACCTGGAAGGTCATGACGTGCCTAACTTCAGCTGCATAATCGATGGAGATATGCTTCAGTCTATCTGTATATGTGTGGAAAATGACTGTTTATCTATTTCTTAGCCAATCAGAATCATTAAACCTGTAAGCAATGACGTAGCTTAGACCTTGGAAATGGTATAACTGGTGTGATCTTTGTAACTGTAAGCGGGGCGGCCTACGAACTCCTGTGTGATTCTTGAAGCTGACTTCTGCTGATGAAACTGCAAACTATCTTCAGTAAAACTTTTCTTTTAATTTATTATAATTCTGACTCTGGGTCTTCATTCTTCATATCTGGTTCTGGGTCTTTGACTGTATACCCCTTACAGTTTCAAAAATAAGGAGCTGCATGACTAAAGGCACGGGACAACATGGAAGTAGTGCAAGTTTGAGGGAAAACAAGTGTGAGTGAAGAAGATGATCTTAAAGTCCGAGTAGGAGTGTAAATATGAAGAAGGTCAGATAAGTGTGAAGGGGCAAGATTGTTGAGTGCCTTGTAAGTAAGAAGAAGAATTTTAAAATCAGTACGATATTTAACCGGGAGCCAGTGTTGTAATATGGGAGTAATGTGTTCAGCTAGAGGAGCTCTGCAGATGATTCGAGCAGCCGAGTTCTGTACTAGCTAAAGTTTGTGGAGTAGCTTTGAAGGCAGTCCATAAAAAGGAGCGTTGCAGTCAGTGTTGGGGGTAACTCATTACGTAATTAGATTACCTTTTCAAGTAACTAGTAAAGTAATGCATTACTTTTATAATTTACAACAATACACCTGAGTTACCTTTCCAAATAAGTAATGCAAGTTACTTTGTTTTTCTATTTATTGACTGACAGCTCTCTTTTAAGTGCAGAGGCGTTGTTTGTAAACATGATGGTTATTGTAGTTCTAGACTAAATATGAGCATTTACTCATCAAACTTGCACAAAAAAAGATTCAATATTCCTCAAAATGAATAAAATCCTTTTCCTTCAGCCTGAGGCTTATTATTTCACTTATTATTTGGTGAGAAAGGGTCTTTACATTTGCCCCAAAATATAACTTTTTTGTTTTAAAAAAACAAGCCCAGCCCAGCTGAAAAAAAGTAACGCAAAGGTAAAGTAACGCATTACTTTTCTAATAAAGTAACGAAGTAACGCAATTAGTTACTTTTTAAGGGAGTAACGCACTATTGTAATGCATTACTTTTCAAAGTAACTTTCCCCAACACTGGCTGCAGTAATCTATACAGGTGACTAAAGCATGAACAAGAATTGCCGTGCTCTATACTGAGAGAGCCAGACGAAGTCAGTTAATATTACGTATATGGTCATGATCGCTGCCTCACGTGTCTGGGCATAAAGCACACTGAGGTGGCTTTTGTGGATGAGTCATGTACCCACTGCGGGAAGATGACCATCGCGGTGCTGCGGTCGAGACTCGATTACCTCAGTCGAGGTGGAGTCCCCTTCACTTATACAGGTCCTTCTAAAAAAATTAGCATATTGTGATAAAGTTCATTATTTTCCATAATGTAATGATAAAAATTAAACTTTCATATATTTTGGATTCATTGCACACCAACTGAAATATTTCTGGTCTTTTATTGTTTTAATACTGATGATTTTGGCATACAGCTCATGAAAACCCTAAATTCCTATCTCAAAAAATTAGCATATCATGAAAAGGTTCTCTAAACGAGCTATTAACCTAATCATCTGAATCAACTAATTAACTCTAAACACCTGCAAAAGATTCCTGAGGCTTTTAAAAACTCCCAGCCTGTTTCATTACTCAAAACCGCAATCATGGGTAAGACTGCCGACCTGACTGCTGTCCAGAAGGCCATCATTGACACCCTCAAGCAAGAGGGTAATTTCTGAACAAATAGGCTGTTCCCAGAGTGCTGTATCAAGGCACCTCAGTGGGAAGTCTGTGGAAAGGAAAAAGTGTGGCAAAAAACGCTGCACAACGAGAAGAGGTGACCGGACCCTGAGGAAGATTGTGGAGAAGGACCGATTCCAGACCTTGGGGGACCTGCGGAAGCAGTGGACTGAGTCTGGAGTAGAAACATCCAGAGCCACCGTGCACAAGCGTGTGCAGGAAATGGGCTACAGGTGCCGCATTCCCCAGGTCAAGCCACTTTTGAACCAGAAACAGCGGCAGAAGCGCCTGACCTGGGCTACAGAGAAGCAGCACTGGACTGTTGCTCAGTGGTCCAAAGTACTTTTTTTCGGATGAAAGCAAATTTTGCATGTCATTCGGAAATCAAGGTGCCAGAGTCTGGCGGAAGACTGGGGAGAAGGAAATGCCAAAATGCCTGAAGTCCAGTGTCAAGTACCCACAGTCAGTGATGGTCTGGGGTGCCATGTCAGCTGCTGGTGTTGGTCCACTGTGTTTTATCAAGGGCAGGGTCAATGCAGCTAGCTATCAGGAGATTTTGGAGCACTTCATGCTTCCATCTGATTTCATTTTTCAGCACGACCTGGCACCTGCTCACAGTGCCAAAACCACTGGTAAATGGTTTACTGACCATGGTATTACTGTGCTCAATTGGCCTGCCAACTCTCCTGACCTGAATCCCATAGAGAATCTGTGGGATATTGTGAAGAGAAAGTTGAGAGACGCAAGACTCAACACTCTGGATGAGCTTAAGGCCGCTATCGAAGCATCCTGGGCCTCCATAACACCTCAGCAGTGCCACAGGCTGATTGCCTCCATGCCACGCCGCATTGAAGCAGTCATTTCTGCAAAAGGATTCCCGTCCAAGTATTGAGTGCATAACTGAACATAATTATTTGAAGGTTGACTTCTCTTGTATTAAAAACAATTATTTTATTGGTCGGATGAAATATGCTAATTTTTTTAGATAGGAATTTTGGGTTTTCATGAGCTGTATGCCAAAATCATCAGTATTAAAACAATAAAAGACCTGAAATATTTCAGTTGGTGTGCAATGAATCTAAAATATATGAAAGTTTAATTTTTATCATTACATTACGGAAAATAATTAACTTTATCACAATATGCAAATTTTTTGAGAAGGACCTGTACAATGATCTAGTTCCTCTGCTGGTAATCAGGAAAGGGCTACTTCGTTGAATAGCCAGGGTGACCTGAGGATCACAGTGGGGGCTTACCCGCCGAGCTAATCTCTGTGGGGCCCCCCATTCCTCTAGCACACTGCAAGCTGTGGAGCTTTAGACCTTCTCATGGGGGACCAAGCGTTTCATTCGGAGCTCCGGCGGATGATCAGATTTCGATCACTGTGTCGGAGGGTGGGCTAGCGTCCTCTGGGGATGAAGACCCGGCTACATTGCCTCCTTTGGGGAGAGTAGTGTTGATCAAATCCGACCCAGAGCTGACAGCCATGCTTTCTCAGGCCGCTGAGAGCATCAGGCTTGAGTGGAGGCCTCCACTGTGTCCCTAATGTTCGAGGCTGGATGATTGGTATCTCGGGGCGGCCCACACATGCCTTTCTTCCAGGAAATGCACAAAGAGGTTACCAGATAACGGAAGGCACCTTTTTCTGGTTTACCTCTTGACGAAAATCACTGCACACCCCCTGGTTCAAACGAAATCCACCCTGGTATTCCAGGAATGCCATCTCTGGCTGAACCTGACAGATATGAGGGAGACTGACAAATACCGTCTTCTCGACTCCCCGACATCCCAGGCCAGTCTCTTTCGTGACACAGTCAAGAATTTCGCCCAGCAGTTCTCGGCTACACTGATGGCCTTCTGCTGTCTCCACCCCGCCGCCGTTTGCAGTCCCCCAACCTGCTCATCGCCGAGGGCGCCCCCCTGCGGCTTCCACCTCCGCTCCTGCACAGGCTGGGTGGAGAATCCTGTGTTGAATTTTGTTTTAGTTTTAGGTACCCAAATTATTAGAAAAAGAGCAGTTTCCTCTGTGCCTGAGCCCCAAGAGGGCGCGGATGGCAGTGCATGCCGCTATGCCTTGTGACTCTCATCCCTCTCTTCTATCACCAGCCGGCAGCTAGGTGTGGTTCGAGGACACAATGCCTACTCGCGCACCCCCTGCCAAACCGTGGAGCCAGGTAAGTGTTGCACTGTGAGGTCAGAAGCCCCCGACGGGACACTGTCCATTCTGGGTCTTGTCCCTTTGCTCCACCTCACTGCCCCACTGCAGGGACATCTGTGGTCCCTCTGACCCAATGATATCTGATAGTCTCTCTGTATGGACTAGAAGGAACAGAAGTGATTGACCTTCTCTGCGTAAAGCCCCGTCCTATCTTCCTTCCCAAGCAGGTTTGGGGGGATCAGGTGAGTTACACGGAGCACTGGAAGGGGCAGCAATAGTGATGCCCTGAAGGAGGGAATGGAGACGTTACGTCCCATCGCCGCAATTGGTGCACTAACGCTGAGTGGCTGGGTCACCAGCTCGGATCCTCAGCGCAAACCTGAATGTGTGATTGCACGCGCTTCCTATATAAAGCTGTTTTGCGGGGCGGGGTGCGCAATACAAATCTCGCATGCCATTGTTCATTGGCTCGTTTAGTTTACACTTGAAGGTGTTTGGGCTCTTAGGCAAGATCCCAATTCGTCAGTTCAGTTCTGACGTAACATCTCAATACAATAGTAACCTAGACATTGTTTATGTTCATTATTATTATAATATTGTTATGTGCTTTGAGACATGAGGTAGTTTAACGCTGTCTCCCGTGACACTTTTGTTTGCACCTTGCTGTACTCGTTCATGTGTTTTGGAGGAGGCGTAGCTTTGGAGAGGAGGGTGGGATCTTATGCTTTCAAAGCTTTGCTATAGCCTCACCGAAAATTGTCTACCATACCATTATAGGCTAAAGTTAAATTCTACATACATTTTTGACATTTCATTCTATATAAATTAACATTAATTTATTATGAACAGAAACAAATAACAACAATGAACAATAGTATTTATAAATCAGCACTGACCTACGTTAATAAATAGTGTTTTAAAAAAACAATTTCCAAAAAAGTAAAAAGTTGAATTTTTTTTACTTTATGCCTCCCAAAAATATCTAATTGTATTTTAATTAAAAAAGTTAAAGCATGATCATCATAGAAGAGGTACATTCAAGTCATTGTATGCATGTATTGCCTTTTTAATTAAATAAATAGCTTAAACTGTCAGTCACTGACAGTAATGAACTGAACCAAGTATGACCAATATTTTTCAAAATTTTTGCACCTCAGAATTGTTTATAAACCCATAAATCATTCAAGAATTTAAGAAAGAAAATTAGTCACTTTTCTGGTTCATAAGTACAGAGCTTTTTCAAGGTTAAATTTATTGCTTTTATCTTTAAGTTGTGTGTCGTAATGTGGGTTTTGTGTCTTGTCTTGTTTTGTCAGGTTCAGTAGTTCCCTGTCCTGTTTATTAGTTATCCCAGGTGTTTCTTATTATCCACGCCCCCTTGTTATCCTGTTAGCTCGTTTGTCTATGATAATTTAAGCCCTGTGTTTTTGCCCTGTCCTTGTGAGTTGTTGAATGTTTGATGTCAACGTTGGTCACTTCTGATTCTGAGTCCTGTATTCCAGTCTGAGTCTTTGTCTAAGTTTGTAGTTTGTCTAAATAAAGCCTGTACACTGCGTTTGGATCCAGCCTCCTTCCCGTGCTTCTACCACACCACATTACCAGCGTTACAGAACAACTCACCACGATATGGATCCAGCAGTTGTCAGCAACTGGGCTCTGGGAGAATACCTGTCGACGTTATTGCAAGAGGGCCAGTCTGTCCAAAGGTACGCAAAGGATTTTCTGTCCATTTGCCATCTGGGAGCGCTAGATGATATCCAGCTCATGCGCCTGTTTTGGAACGGGCTGGATTATGACATCGCTCGATGGAATCCTGCGGGACCTTACCAACTGGACTCTTGACCGGTATATCGCTCAGGCTTGTTCCTTGGAAGACCTCTTCTCCATTACAGGCTTGTTCTACTCGACACCTCCTGAGTTCACATTACCCGCGAAGCCCTCGTCGTCGTCTTCGCCGCTGGTCCGGTCCAGCCCTGGCGAGCCCGCTCTTCACTGCAGCGCCGACGAACTCACTCTTCACTGCAGCCCTGACGAACCCGAGCTCCTCGTCAGTCTCGACGAGCCGGTGCTTCACGTCAGCCCTGACGAACCCGAGCTTCGCGTCAGCCTTGACGGACCTGAATTTAACGTCTGCCTTGACGAACCTGAGCTTCACGTATGCCCACTCGAGCCCGTATTCCGCACTGGTCCTGTTGGATTTGCCAATCCGGAGACCGCGGAGGTTTCGCCGAATCCCGAGTCAAGCCCCGAGTCAAGTGAATCTAGCCCCGAGTCAAGTGAATCTAGCCCCGAGTCAAGTGAATCAAGCCCCGAGTCACCGAGTCAAGTGAATCTAGCCCCGAGTCAAGTGAATCTAGCCCCGAGTCAAGTGAATCTAGCCCTGAGTCAAGTGAGTCTACCGAGTCAAGTGAGTCTACCGAGTCAAGTGAGTCTACCAAGTCAAGTGAATCTACAGAGTCAAGTGAGTCTACCGAGACTACCGAGTCAAGCCCAGTGAGGCGCCGTCGCAGAAGGAAGAGGAGGAGGACTCGCTCGGCTCATCAGACTCCAGTGAGCGTACCCAGACTTCTCGCCCTGCCGGCCCCGCCTCTGCGCCTCGCCCTGCCGGCCCGCCTCTGCGCCTCGCCCTGCCTGCGCCCTTCAAGCTCCAGGAGGCCTTTCCTGAACCCGTGGATTTCCCCAAGTATTTTTTTGGGGGGGGGCCAAGGGTCCGGTGAGGAGACCATGAAGGCTGCGCCGCCACGGTCGTCTGCAGGGGCTTCACCACCCTGGCCTTCGCCTCGTCCTGCTCCGCCCTGGCCTTCGCCTCGTCCAGCTCCGCCCTGGACGCCCGAGGGTCCGACAGCTCTGCCCTGGATGCCCGAGGGTCCGACAGCTCCGCCGTGGCCACGCCCGCATCCAGCTCCGCCGTGGCCAAGCCCGCATCCAGCTCCGCCGTGGCCACGCCAGCATCCAGCTCCGCCGTGGTCACCTGGTCTGTCAGGTCTGCCCACGCTCCACGGCCCAGGCCCGCCTTGCCTAGGTCCAGGTCCTGTTCCCCTGTATGGGCCTGGCCCCCCATCCCTCCCCCAAGACCGCCCTCCTGGACTTTTTGGTGTTATTGGGCTTCAGGAGCCCCCCTTAAGGGGAGGGTTATGTCGTAATGTGGGTTTTGTGTTTTGTCAGGTTCAGTAGTTCCCTGTCCTGTTTATTAGTTATCCCAGGTGTTTCTTATTATCCACGCCCCCTTGTTATCCTGTTAGCTCGTTTGTCTATGATAATTTAAGCCCTGTGTTTTTGCCCTGTCCTTGTGAGTTGTTGAATGTTTGATGTTAACGTTGGTCGCTTCTGATTCTGAGTCCTGTATTCCAGTCTGAGTCTTTGTCTAAGTTTGTAGTTTGTCTAAATAAAGCCTGTACACTGCGTTTGGATCCAGCCTCCTTCCCGTGCTTCTACCGCACCACATTACCAGCGTTACATTGTGTTTCAAACATTTCTGCAAGTCTCTATAATCTGACTGTAGTATGATTGCCTCATATATTGTGCAACTATTATTAAATAATTATTCCCAGCTCCTCCCTCACATACAAGGTGCTGTGTCATGAGGGGCTTAAGTGGTCAAAAACACACTGTGAATGAAAGAAAGTGCTGTTCTAAAAGTGTGGTTACAGACCACATTTTTACACTTGGGGGCCTATTTGCCACTTAGTCATTCTTTTTATAATTGAAAAAACTACAACAGATGAAAACAATTTATGTTTAAACAAAGTCAGAGACAGAGGAGTGTGTTTGATTACAATTCTAATGAACTAGGTCTAGAGCCGATCATAATCTAAAAGCCTGCAATGGTTTCAGAGCAATTCAGCACACAAGTGAATCTAAATCTGAGTAAATCTAACATGATTGAACATACTGTTAAAATATTCTACAGGAGCCTTGGAGGTAATCCCACAAAGCACTTTTGTGATGAAGGTGGAAATAGTCAGATATTTACTAGTGGCTTTACTCAAATAGATACATGCTAGAATACAGCATTGAACACCACACCATAATTACAGAGATAGTTCACCCAACAATGAAAATTAGCCCATGATTTTCTTACTTTTCAAAAGAGGGAAACAATATTGAGTGCTTGATTACGATTATAAGAAATGTCTAATTTGCTGTCACTCCATCAGCTGTTGAACTTTAAATAATGCCAAGGTAATAAAACACAATGAATTGTTCTATAAATGTACATTAATCTTTTTAAATGAACCCCAAGAAGAAGAGACTCAGGAGCAACTATTTTATTAGTGGTATTTAAAAAAAAAAACCTCTCACTGTGGCTTTTGTCAGCAGGATGAGAGGTCGACGAGAAGCAACCAGAGCTTAAATGACTCCAATATCTCACAATGAGTCTGGTTTAAGTTAGCAGAGGTTGGGATCAGCAGCTGGGTGGGACTTTGTGTATGGTGGTGAAGCAACCAAATAGAGGTGAAAGTTTAGAAATATGTCATGTCATGCAAAAACTTAAATAGAGAAAAATGCATATGGCTTGTAATGGCATAGATGAAAATGGAAAAAAGAAAAAGGGAAAAGTATATTACAAAGTAACTATTGCACAGATATGTTTACTTTAATACTTTTTCAAATAAATGATTCTTCCTGTCAAATGCAAAACTAATGGCAAGCATGAAATGTCAGGTCTTGTTATTCAAATAATCTGACTTTTTTCAGATATGCAAAATATTGGATATGCTGGTAGAGTTTAAAAATTTTTGAATGAGGACACATGTTAAAACCTCACATTATAACAAAAACCAAAATATAATGGAACACTGTTAAATACTTTTCTATAATCTATATTAAACAAAGCACTAAACAAAAACCAAGACACTTTAAAATGCTATATTTGAACAAAGAAACTAAAATCACATTCAAAGGCCGATTGGGTCACCGCAGCGCGACAAAGTGCTGTCCTAATTCAAAAGCTCCTTCAATGCGTCCTTGTTTCCCATGAAATTAAGGGTACAACAGATGTATCCTTCGCAGCCGAATTCATTGCACGGCAGTGACGACAGGATTTTTTGGGGAGAAATTGCCAAATCACACTTTTAATCACAAGTATTGGGTTTCAACTTATTTAAATATATAATGATACAAATGTAAAAAAAAAATAAAAAACTTTAAAACGGTTCAAATGTTGACTTATATCTTACTAAGATAAGATTATATATGGTTTACACTCTTTATTATATACAGAAATGGACCATGGTGGAATTTAGACAGTTTGTGAGCCCTGTTTTGTTTTCAGAGAGTTCAATATAACTTTCAAATAAGTCAAATAATTGTTACTGTCACTCATCAATACTGTCACGGGTGAAAGGCGACAAGAACAATCGTCTGTAGGCTAGAGTTAGACCATCCCGTTTAACAACGCTCGGTCCAACCTTCACTGCCTTAGAAACATGCAGCCTCTGAAGTCCGAGTCCTTCTAAGGATGCTGCCTCTAAATTGGGACATATAGCTTTTGTTTGGTCTGGGTGTGCTACATAGCTTCCTGGTCATGACGTCACCTGCCTATGATGTTCTGTCATGGCATTGGACTGATTTCACATGTGCTTCAAGACGCAATCACTTAGAGGCGTTCCCATAGCGTCACTACTCTGACGTAGTGATGGGAGAGACTAAGCTTTTCAAAGCATCGAATCAATTGAACCAATTGCTTTGCAAAATTACTCACTGTTTCGATGCATTTGAAACAATACACGCTAGATCGCTACACGCTACACAACGATCAGGAAAAAAACATAGACACTTGTTCAACGTGTTCAAAACGGTGAACCATTGAAATTCCGAAACAGTTATGACATAAGTAAGCCTTGTTCACTAAAATCACCTGACTTTAGCAGTTTGATATGCACTCCGAATCACTGATGCGAAAGTGCCCATTAATAATTGCCATTTGTTTGGGGGGTTTAACTGTACAGTCTTGCCAGTAAGCCAGTAAGGGGGTGGTGATGGCGCAGTGGATAAGACACATGCCTTTGGTGTGAGAGACCCAGGTTCGAATCCACTGTGAGACACCAATGTGTCCCTGAGCAAGACACCTAACCCCTAGTTGCTCCAGAGGTGTGCGACCTCTGAAATATAGCAATTGTAAGTCGCTTTGGATAAAAGCGTCAGCTAAATGAATAAATGTAAATGTTCCTTTCACTGTTGTAAAAGACATGTGACTCAGTGAAAGCTTTGTATTTTGTGTACAATTAAAACATCTGAGAATGACTATGCTCATTAACATCTTACCTTTGTCAGTGGACCCCTCTTTGCACAGTTGATGCCCCCGATATGGACCATGTTTGGCATTTGAGGTTTAGGGAACTCAAAGGTAAAGTCGTACCTTAGAAGCCAAACTGCCGCGTTCCCTAATAGCTCTTTGTATGTAGTGTCCTTCTGCAGATATCTACTGGCCAGTTCATCAGCGCTGGCAAACAGTTTACGGCAAAGGAACATTTCAAAAACTGTCATAAGCATATTATTTACTCTCTGAGGGAAAGTCATCTTATCTGAGTAACCGGTGAACAAGCGCGGGACAGAAGATGGAGGCGAGGGACACTGAGCGGCTGACTCATCAAGCCGACAGGGAATTCCACGCAAGAAATAAATGGCAGGAAGTGAGAAGGAATCAGCAAGGATAGTGCCACACGGCAGGAAAGGATCGGTGAGCAAAACATCAAATCCGGTCTCTCTCAGACTCTTCATCAGGGGCTCGTCGTACAGCAGCCCTTCACAGCCTTTCACCTGCATATTTGTGAACTCTATCAGGTTCCCCAAATTCACAAAAATATCAGTAAATTGTGGAGGCTTCTCAAACGCATTCTTCCTTATGTGGTCCAAGTTGGCATTTAGCTCAGCAATGGTGTAGGGCACACGGAAAGACTTAGTGGTGTAATTGGCAGACGCCCTAATCAAAAAACTGGTTTCAGGGACCAGGACCACCGTCTCATGACCCCTCAGAGACAACTCTTCCACCAGGATCTTCATGCTCAGCCAGTGGCTGCCATCCACTGGCATGACAAGCACCTTTCCAGCCTGCACAGGCTCTGAGGAGAACAAGCTTAGCCAGGCTAGAAGTCCCAGAGCGGGAACACTCAGTGATCTCACCATAACTCTAAAGTTCGTACAGTATACAGCAACTGGAGATACGATACATTTAAGACGCCTGGGAATGTTTTCAAATGAGGAGGTGCTTCTAAACTAGACAAAAGGGGAGTGAGTGTTGATAGGTCTCTGGCTGAATGTGCGTACAGCACAACTAATAAGCTCAGACTTTTATGCTACGTCATTGCACTGTGGTTTAAAGTCTAACAAGTGGGTTAAATGTAGCTCTGGGTTAATATTTCAAGAATGTGCAAGGATTAAGAACTGTCAGTTATCTAGAGATAGCTTTGTTCATACAAAGGTAAAGAGGACCAAGTGTCTGCAACAGGTTAATATGTTGGTAACACTTTTATCATATTAACTATCACAATAAACTTTTACAGAATTTATGAATTATGTTAAGTTCATTTCTACATATTAAGATAGTTTTAACTTTTCAAACTTTGTGGACTAACATTATTATAAACAAACATGAAAAACAACAATGAATAATAATAATAATTATAAATCAGCACTGAATAAATAGTTTTTTAAATAATTCATCTTGAGAAAGGTAAAAGTCAAACAGTTTTTGCATGTATGTTTCTTGTCTCAGAACTATATAAAAAAAAAAACCTGATTAAATCTACTTGATGATTCATTTTTAAGAATGTCATTCTTTTCTCACCTTTTTCTTCATTATGATATCAGGACAGTTGTATCACCCTGACAATTTTTTACTCTATGCCTGAAAATATCAAAATTAGTTTTAACAAAAAATTTAAAAATATCATAATCATAGAAGAGGTGTAATCAAGTCATTGTATTTCGGATTTGAAATTTTTTAATTGATCAGACAAAAAAATAAACGTGAGGCCACTAATAAGTAATATTAACAAACTGAATCAAGCTGCATGCATAACCAAGTATTTTTACCCTCAATTGTTTATAAATCCAGAAATCATTCAAGAATATAGGGAAAAAGGTCACTTTTCTGGTTTATAAGTACAGAGTTTGCTAGAGGTTAAAGTTGCTTTTATCTTTACCTTTTGACAAAATGTTCAAAACAATTCTGCAAGTCACTATGGTCTGTTAGTACAGGATTGCCTCACATATCATTCAAACTCTCTAAACACACAGGAACACAAGGCAGTCACGCAAACACATGAACTCTCACATTCAAGAGGGCTGTGGCATGAGGGGATTAAGTGGTCAAAAGCACACTACTCTGAATGAAAGAAAGTGCTTGTAACGATTGATTCCACTGGAGGAAAGTTGAGGTGAGAACCCAAACGCAATTTATTTACTAAACAAGATTAAACATAGAACAAAAGCATGACGAGGCATGGAAACTCTAAACTAAAAGACGACCAAAGACTTCAAAAACAAGATGCCAGAGCCGGAGCATAGAACAAACAATACTCGACAGAGACACGGCAAACCAGAGGGCTTAAATACACACAGTACTAATGACAAGATAAGGGACACGTGAACAATTAACAGTAAACCAATTACAACATGACACAATAGACAAGGGAACACTGGCAGGATCACAAGACTAAAACCAGGGGATCACATTACAGACAAAAGACAGGAACAAGAAACAAACACCCAAAATGTGACAGTGCTGAGAGAAAGATTACAGAGCACATGTTTTTATGCTTAATTTTAAGCAAATGGTGTTTGATTAAAATTCTAATGAATTTATAGAAATGACAAAGGGTCTAAAGATAAACACATCTAAATCTAAAATTCTGCACTGGTTTTAGAGCAATTCAGTACACAAGTAAATCTAACATGACCCAACATACTGTTAAAATATATACAAGAGTCAATCTCACAAAGCACTTTCATGATGCAGGTGGAAAAAGTGGCTTTAGCAGGTCACTTAAAATGTACTTAATGTACTTTTAAATGTTGTCATGTATATCGAAAGAGAAAATACCATACAGTATAGATTCGAATGCATCCACGCTTTCATCAAATCTAATGTCTCTCTTTTTCTCTCTGGTTATCTGTCACACAAATCTTACACTGAATTCAAATCTAATGCCTAAATGCCATAAATATTAAATTCTTATGAATACTGTAAGCCCTTATGAATTCAGCTATTAATTCTCTAATCAGTTTGATACTAAAATCGTTTTGCTTTTCTTGTCTATATAAACAAATGTGGTTGTTTCTCAATCAGAGTAACAATGGTAAAAAAATCAATGTTGTTAACCCTGGAGTGAAGGTGGGCCCAGATACTTATTTTAGCTTAGCTGCCAAATGATTCCATACAGCCAAATAAAGATTTAATTGTCTCAGAATCCTCACCACTGGTTTTCACCATTTTCTTTGCAACTGATCAGGGGTGCTTTTCCCAGAAGCATCGTTGGCCAACTATGATCGCAATTTCTATTGAACTCTATTGGTAACGACGGAACTTGCGACCATAGTTGGCTTTGAGAAACGCACCCCAGACTGACTTGTTTTTCTTTGAAAGCTTACCACTTCCTTAAAAAAACAACAACAACAACAACAACAACAAAACACTGGCAGGCACACATCTATCTGCCTTTCTTTTCCACTGTCTACTCATTATGTAGGATTATTACAAATAAACTGTGCTTAGTTGTATGTAAGGGGATGAAGTTGGTAAATAATGACTCCTAGCTTATCCCTGATTGGGGAAACTGGTGGTGTTACAGCTCTCCCCATGTTACAAGCATACCCAGTCCCCCTCTATGTATGGTTTCATTTTAAAATATGCTGTTTTAAAGAGAGAACAAATTTATTTAAATGTCTAAATATGAAACAGAACCAGTTTGTACAAAAAAATACAGACTAGGACATTAATCTGTGATTATATCTCACAAAAATATCTAACACAACACTTGGCTGTAACAAAAACCATGGGCTATCAGCTATGAAAAAAAACATTGTGCCCTTTAATATGTCCCACTCGAGCTAACCCATCTAAATGAATATATCAGCCATCATGATAATGTGCGATCAGGGTAGAAAATAGTTAAATCTCCGTATATTTCAGTGTGGAAGGAGGATGTCAACCTTCAACTAAGGTACTTTGCCTCAGTGACAAGAGAAATATACACATTTTCATGTTGTTGAAGCAGAGATCTTCAAAAAGGAGCATATTTCTGGAATGATTCTGTCCTCATACTCTGAAAAAAAGAGACCCAAATAGTTTCTTGCTCTTTCTCAGCCTATTAGACACCATTAATTTAGACAAAACACTCTTTATATATAGTATAAATAATGGTGTGAGGTTTGCTCGTGCATTTGCTGGCTATTTTCACAGTTCATGATGAGTTGATGACAGACATGGATAGAGAAAAGTGATCAATGGGATAGAGGGACAGAGAGCAACGACACTGATACTGTTAGTGAAAATGCACATGTAATTAGATGTAAATGTAATTATGGGAGCTTACTTGTGACAATGGTTTTGGCTTCTTAGTTGCCATTCCTCCAATCATGACCATGTTAGGCATCAACGGTCGTGGAAATTCAAAGGCAAAGTCAAAGCGCATAAACCAGAGAGCTGCACGGCTCATGATTTCCATTATAGACGCTTTTCTCTGCAGTACACGTGAGGCGATCTCATCTGCGCAAGTATGCATGTATCTACAAGCCATTGGCTGCAGCAGAGTCCTTACCAAGTTGACACACCTTTGCCACAAATTCATCTGGTCTGTAAAGTGGGTAATACGTTGTGGAACATAAGAAGGAGGACTTGGGCATTGGCTGGCAAGAGTGTCGACACCACAAGGGAGGTTTATTTGCATATAAATAGCTGGAATGGAGAGATATTCACTAACAATGACCCCAACAGGCTCAAATGGGTCAGTGAGAATAGCATCAAATCTGTAGTCTTGAAGCCTCTTCATCAAGTCCTCATTGAAGAGCAGACCCTCTGCATTCCTCACTATAAACGTTTGAAGAAGGTTAATTTGGTAGAAGAAAAGCAGAAACTTGGACAGGTCAGAAGAAAGGTCGTTACTCAGAATTGCAGTTATATTGCCTTCTAATGATGCATGTAGTTCAGCCTTGGTGTAGTTCACTGGATATGTCAGAGTGGTGGTATTCTGTGAAGGACCCATACTCAAACTCGCCTCTGGAATGACGACCACCACCTGGTTTCCTCTCCTCCCCAGCTCCTCCACAACAGGCTTCATCCCTAACCAGTGACTGCCATCTGATGGAATAACCAAAAGTTTTCCAGCTTCAGCTGAACCCAAGAAGAAGAGACTCAGGAACAACCACACGCCAGCCATTTTATCAATGGTATAATAAAATCTCTTTGTGGCTTTTGCCAGCTGTAGGTGAGGTCGACGAGAAACAACCAGGTAATGTGTAGCTTATACTACTCCAATAGCTCACAATGAGTCTGGTTTATGCAAGCAGAGGTGGAAAACCTTGTAGCTGGGTGGGACTTTATATATATATGGTGGTGAAGCAACCAATTGGGGTGAAAGTTTAGAAATATGTTATGTCATGCAAAAAAAAACTTTTTAAATACTTTTTTAAAATAAATGATTCATCCTGTCAAATACAAAACTCATAGCAAACATGAAATGTCTTCAGGTCTTGTTATTCAAATAGGTGTATATTTGTACTGGATATGTTTGTATGGTAACAAAAGTAAAAAAAAAAAAAAAAAAAAAAAAAATAGGATGAGGAGACATGTTAAAATGTATTATTTTTTACCTCATATTTGAACAAAAAATCAAAATACAATGGAATACTTATCTATAATTTATAACCTATTAAAAAGCACTAACAAAAAAACAACACACTTTAAAATGCTATAACATAGATTTGTTACAACAATTTGTGGAACAATGTGTAATTAAAGGTCATCACTAATACAAGTTATGATCTTTGAAACATTTATTGTTCAAGAGTGAACTATGAGCTTCCTTAACTGGTATATATAATATTTTTTTTCACGCATGTGAATTGTTTTTTTGTGCACAAGAATTTTGTTTCATGCATGTGAAATTGTCTACGCATGTGTGAATCATGTGTTTTCCGTAAATTATTATTGATACTGATCCCGAGCCTTGCTGCGAGTCTGCATATGTAAGCTCCGTATAGTTTTCTGTTTGAATCTCTATTTACTATCATTCCTTGCTATTCTTATTTGCTAAATTCAACTTATTTATCAACATATATAAGATATTGTCTAATATTGCCTATCACATTAATCTGACATTGCTAGCTTTTATCTAAATCAACATGCTAGTATCTCGCTAGCCTGTTAACCTGCCATCCGTGCTTGCCGTCTTTTTTTTTCTCGCTCGCGCCTTTTACGAGTCTATCAAGCAACTAAGGTAAGTAGAATCAGTCAACAAACACGGTGAGTAATGTCTTCTCCTGTTATTTTCACTTGCAATATACAGGTCCTTATCAAAAAATTAGTATATTGTGATAAAGTTAATTATTTTTTTATAAAATTAAACTTTCATATATTTTAGATTCATTGCACACCAACTGAAATATTTCAGGTCTTTTATTGTTTTAATACTGATGATTTTGGCATACAGCTCATGAAAACCCAAAATTCCTATCTCAAAAAATTAGCATATCATGAAAAGGGTCTCTAAACGAGCTATTAACCTAATCATCTGAATCAACTAATTAACTCTAAACACCTGCAAAAGATTCCTGAGGCTTTTAAAAACTCCCAGCCTGTTTCATTACTCAAAACCG
Organism: Gila orcuttii; assembly: GCA_026230005.1. Lineage (NCBI taxonomy): Eukaryota > Metazoa > Chordata > Actinopteri > Cypriniformes > Leuciscidae > Gila > Gila orcuttii. Next base: position 26,731,497 of record JAPDVR010000007.1, on the reverse strand, counting down.
CAATCATGGGTAAGACTGCCGACCTGACTGCTGTCCAGAAGGCCATCATTGACACCCTCAAGCAAGAGGGTAAGACACAGAAAGAAATTTCTGAACAAATAGGCTGTTCCCAGAGAGCTGTATCAAGGCACCTCAGTGGGAAGTCTGTGGGAAGGAAAAAGTGTGGCAAAAAACGCTGCACAACGAGAAGAGGTGACCGGACCCTGAGGAAGATTGTGGAGAAGGACCGATTCCAGACCTTGGGGGACCTGCAGAAGCAGTGGACTGAGTCTGGAGTAGAAACATCCAGAGCCACCGTGCAAAGGTGTGTGCAGGAAATGGGCTACAGGTGCCGCATTCCCCAGGTCAAGCCACTTTTGAACCAGAAACAGCGGCAGAAGCGCCTGACCTGGGCTACAGAGAAGCAGCACTGGACTGTTGCTCAGTTGTCCAAAGTACTTTTTTCGGATGAAAGCAAATTTTGCATGTCATTCGGAAATCAAGGTGCCAGAGTCTGGAGGAAGACTGGGGAGAAGGAAATGCCAAAATGCCTGAAGTCCAGTGTCAAGTACCCACAGTCAGTGATGGTCTGGGGTGCCATGTCAGCTGCTGGTGTTGCAATGCAGCTAGCTATCAGGAGATTTTGGAGCACTTCATGCTTCCATCTGCTGAAAAGCTTTATGGAGATGAAGATTTCATTTTTCAGCACGACCTGGCACCTGCTCACAGTGCCAAAACCACTGGTAAATGGTTTACTGACCATGGTATTACTGTGCTCAATTGGCCTGCCAACTCTCCTGACCTGAACCCCATAGAGAATCTGTGGGATATTGTGAAGAGAAAGTTGAGAGACGCAAGACCCAACACTCTGGATGAGTTTAAGGCCGCTATCGAAGCATCCTGGGCCTCCATAACACCTCAGCAGTGCCACAGGCTGATTGCCTCCATGCCACGCCGCATTGAAGCAGTCATTTCTGCAAAAGGATTCCCGACCAAGTATTGAGTGCATAACTGAACATAATTATTTGAAGGTTGACTTTTTTTGTATTAAAAACACTTCTTTTATTGGTCGGATGAAATATGCTAATTTTTTGAGATAGGAATTTTGGGTTTTCATGAGCTGTATGCCAAAATCATCATTATTAAAACAATAAAAGACCTGAAATATTTCAGTTGGTGTGCAATGAATCTAAAATATATGAAAGTTTTTTTTTTTCATTACATAATGGAAAATAATGAACTTTATCACAATATGCTAATTTTTTGATAAGGACCTGTATATCATAATATAGAGACTGTGTCTGGTCCCCGAATTAGGACGTACAGAAAACTCCTAAACCCATTTAACCCATTTTAACCGATTAAAATTTTTAATGTTCAACAAATAAAAAGCAGATATAATAAGGATGAACAAATGATAAAGCTCGGGTTGCTGAATATTCGATCCCTTACTTCAAAAGCACTTATTGTTAATGATATGATTACAGATTATAACCTAGATGTGCTGTGTTTGACAGAAACCTGGCTAAAACCAGACGATTACATTACTTTAAATGAGATTTTACTTTACATTACTTTAACAAGATTACTGTTATAAACATGAGCCTCGTCTGAAAGGCAAAGGGGGAGGTGTTGCTGTAATTTATAGTAATATCTTCAGAATTATAGTTTTAAATATAATTATTTGGAAGTGTTGGTGCTTAATGTTACACTATCTAATGTAAATGATAAATCACGTTTGAGATTTGTGCCGGCTACTGTATACAGGCCACCAGGGTACCATACAGACTTTATCAAAAAATTTGCTGAATTTGCAACAGAAACTTTTGACTCTCTTTTCCAGCACTTTAGACACAGTTGCTCCTTTGTGCTTAAAGAAGATTAAAGAAAATAGTCCAATGCTGTGGTACAATGAGCACACTCAGGCCCTGTATGGAGTATGGAGGACCAAACCTGCAGAAATTAAAAATGAATAAATGAATAAATAAATGAATAAATAAACAAATAAATATGCAAATAAATGTAACAATAAATAAATAAATGACTATTTATACTTTTATTTCCTTATTTATGTATAATTATATTTTTTTCCGCATTTATTTATTTTTTCAGTTATTTATTTATGCATTTATTTATTTTCAAATTTATTTATGTATATATGTATTTATGTCTACATTTATTTATTTATACATTTATTTATTTATAGATTTATTTATTTATGCATTTATTTATTTATACATTTATTTATTTATACATTTATTGCTCTGTATGCTAATGAGGGGGGCGTGTTTTACCTAAGACATAGCAATCGATCTCAGAGTGGCAGTGCTGAAGCATTGAGACCACAGTGACACTTTTTAATGTAGCCTATCTTCCAAAAACAATGATGACAGCAACAAACTTTTCCATTAAGAGGTAATAAGGTAAATAAAGAGAAAATAAATTAAAATTTATTAATATTTATTAATAATTTAAATAATTGAAAGAACAACATTATTACAACATTACAATTATAATATGTTTAATTAATTAAATTTTTTCTCTTCCTTGCCTTTCATGGTTGTAAATTTATTTATATGATTTGAGACTTCATTGCTGTTATTTATTGTAATTTGCAACTACGTCTGGCTTTTGAGAATTGTAAAAATTTACTATTTTGTTAATAGCCTATTGTTTGTTCAATGCCTATTTTGCATGTGAATTGGTTTATTTCTCAAAAAAAAAAAAAAACTTTCTTCCGCCACCTCGCAAACAACAATATTAATAAATAAATGCCCCAATTAAAAATGGTGTAAAAAAAGCCTATGTATGTGATAATTTTATTATAATTTTATTATATAACATATGATATACTAGCACACGGGAAGAGTGTTGAAAAATACTTTTTCTTTCTTTTTTGCTGTTTCTCAGAAAATATAAAAAAAGTTCCAAACGCTGCCTCTGAGCAACACGTGGTGTTTTCTTACTGAACGAATCAGTAGCCTATTTGGCTTGGCACCACCTACTGGCTGTTTTAGTTTCATACTTAAAAGTATAATTTCAGCGATTCTATCATTTCATATTTCAATATTCAAAATATTATATAAAAAAATTAATCTCATAACATTATTTACGCAACTGTAATTGCAGTGTAAATGCATCCATGGCTCCTCTGCATTAACAGTCTGTGTAAATAATATCTAATGCCATTCAGAGTCAGCGTCTGCACGTCCCACATCTGCAGTGCGAAGATGGATTTTGTTGAAACTGATTTTACTTGTGATAGCCATATAGTAGTGCCTTATTAACTGAATTGATCAGTTAAACTTAAGAACTTATAGGCTACATGATGATCCATATAGCCTATAATAAGGTTTTAAAAAAATGCCCCAGGAAATCAATTTATAGTGGAAATATCACCTCTTTATGGAAAAATTTGTTGCTGTCAACATTGGTTTTGGAAGATAGGCTACATTAAAAATGCAGTTAGCTTCTGTGTACGGATCTACAAAGCATGTCATAAAATGTGGTTAATAGTGGATAATTTGACGCACTTCCATGTCAAAGTGTATGTTATCTGCGGATTCTGTTCATGTGTGTCCAGACATTTTAGAAATCCCGAACTGCTGATGTTTTACGGCCATGTCCGGAATAAAGAGTAGGCCTATGTATGGTAAACCTATATAGCTACATACAGTTAGGGCATACCTGTCCACAAACCTCTTGCGTATTGTTGGTCACACCACAAGGTGTCACTGTGGCCTCAATGCTTCAGCACTGCCACTCTGAGATCGATTGCTATGTCTTAGGTAAAACACGCCCCCCTCATTAGCATACAGAGCAATAAATGTATAAATAAATAAATGTATAAATAAATAAATGCATAAATAAATAAATGTATAAATAAATAAATGTATAAATAAATAAATGTAGACGTAAATACATATATAAATAAATAAATGTGAAGATAAATAAATGCATAAATAAATAAATGAAAAAATAAATAAATGTGGAAAAAATAAAATTATACATAAATTAGAAAATTAAAGTATAAATAATCATTTATTTATTTATTTTTACATTTATTCACATATTTATTTGTTTATTTATTTATTCATTTATTTATTCATTTTTAATTTCTGCAGGTTTGGTCCTCCATACTTAAGAGTGCAGCCAGAAAAATGGAGCACAACTGGAAGAAAACAAAACTATTTTTTTTTCACATTTCATGGAAAGAGAGCAGAATTGCGTACAGAGAGGCCTTAAAAGCTGCTAGATCTGCTTATTTTTCAACCCTATTAGAAGAAAATAAACAAAACCCTAGGTATTTATTTGAAACAGTGGCCAAATTAACGAAAAATAAAGCTTCAATCCCAGACGTTTCCAAGCAGCACAGCAGTAATGACTTTATGAACTTCTTTACTTACAAGATTGATAATATCAGGGAGAAAATTATAACTATATGCAACCGTCTACTACAGTATCGCATCAGGCAGTGCAGTGTAGTCTCCCTGAGGAAAATTTGATTCATTCATTGCTATAGGAGTGGAAGAATTTTCTAAACTCGTTAAATCATCTAAATCGACAACATGTATGTTAGACCCTATACCGACTAAGCTATTGAAAGAGATGCTTCCAGAGGTCATAGATCCTCTTCTTAATATCATTAATTCATGTTTGTCATTAGGATAACTGCCAAAAAACTTTTAAGCTGGCTATGATTAAACTGCTTGTTAAAAAACTGCAACTTGATCCTACAGAATTTGTCAATTACAGGCCGATCTCGAATCTACCTTTTCTATCAAAGATACTAGAAAGGCAGTATCCTCACAACTATATGTTCCTTTTTAGAAAGAAATGGTATCTGCAAGGATTTTCAGTCTGGATTTAGACCGTACCATAGTACTGAGACAGCTCTCATTAGAGTCACAAATGATTTGCTCTTATCATCCAATTGTGGTTGTATCTCTCAGTATTAGTGTTACTCGATCTTAGTGCTGCATTTGATACTATTGACCACAACATTCTTTTAAATAGACTTGAAAATAATGTTGGCATTATTGGAATTGCAGTAGCATGGTTTAAATCATACTCATCTGACCATTATCAGTTTGTAACAGTAAATGAAGAGATGTCTTATCAATCAAAAGTTCAGTATGGCGTACCACAAGGCTCAATACTAGGACTGTTGCTGTTCACTCTGTACATGCTACCCTTAGGAGATATCATTAGGAACCATGGCATTAGTTCCCTTTCGAAGGGAACTCAACAATACGTCAACGACGTTATGGGGAACGCCTCAGGCGTGACAGGTGTCTGAAATCACTATCAAATCACGTCAATCATATTGACCGGCGACAGCCCGTGAATCATTAGCATGAATGATTAACGTGCGACCTGGAAGTATAAAAGGGCGCCTTGCAAACATGACAAATCATCTCATCGTCTTCAGGGACTGTCTGTTTGAAAACGCTACTCAATGAAACGGTAAGAAAATTAAATGTACAGCACACGAGTGTGCTTTTCCTGCCTGGGAGAAGAGCACGCACGGGAGGTTCTCGAGGGAATCCTCTGTGTGAACTGTGAGCGTTTTTCTCTTAAAACGCTCCGCTCTCGTCTGGCCCTCTTCTCGAGTGAAGGGGGTTCAACGTCTGGTCCTCGTGGTCCCGCTCGTGCCGAGGCAGAGCGGCGACTTGCATCATGGGCTTCCAGATAGAGCTCGTCGATCATCTTGAGAGTGCTGTAAACCTCTCAGATGATTCGACGGCTGACGAGGGCGAACTGCAGGTCGATGATGAGGATTTTTCACCGACAGTTTCCTGCAGTTGCTGCTCTTCAGGACGAGCAGGAGATGGCTGAGGAGGTTTATAATCAGGTAGATCCTGAACCCTCTCAGCCACCCTGCCCCGTGTATGCAGGTCTGGTGGATGTTGTGGAGCGCGCCGCCAACAGGCTGTAGCTGCCATGGCAACGCGCTAGAGGAGAGACCGCTCGCGGTAGGCTCGGCGATCGGTTTCTCCCCGGCCATACACCACCAGCTCAGGTGAGCCTTCCATTCCTTCCTGATCTTCACACAGAGATCTAGAGGGCATGGAAGAGCCCATACTCTGCCAGTATTCACTGACATCAGCGGGTTAATTTCGCTGATGTTGAGGGGATCGCAGAGCATGGGTATGTGTCGATGCCGCCCATTTGACGAGTCGTTTGCGAACTATCTCGTGTCTGGGCAGGCGTCGACACTGAGAGCTCCATTTCTGCCATCCAAACCGCTAAAGACAACAGCGCGTTTGAATGGCAGAGCATACACGGCAGCAGTTCAGGCTGGTGCTTCCTTGCACACCATGGCGGTGCTGCAGGCATACCAGGCCGACCTGCTGCAGGATCTCGACCAGGGGGCAGGGATGTCCCCTGAGGCGGTTACTAAGCCGCGCCGAACCACGGTTCTTGCGCTCCGGGCCACCAAACAGACTGCTGCCACGATCAGTCGGTCGATGGCGGCGATGGTGGCCACGGAGAGACAGCTTTGGTTAAACCTGGCCGACGTTGAGGAGAAAGAGAAGGCCTTTCTCCTCGATTCGTCGGTTTCGCCCTCTGAACTCTTTGGCCCCTCCGTGGAGGCGGTGCTTGGGAAGTTCAGGGAGGCGAAGGCGCGCTCAGCTGCTTTTAGGACCTGCATACCGCTGAGATCCGGTTCCACGCCCAGGCAGGCGGGAGGGCCTGGCCCTTCACGGTCTGAGGACCGTAGACAGGGCCAGAGAGCCAGTGTCGCCTCTCGTGCGCCCCCTCCGTGGAGGAACAGGGCGCAGAAAAGGCGTGACTCCCGCAAGAAGAGGGATCTGAGGGAGGTTATCCAGCACAAGAGCATACAGCGTCGCTGATGGATAATCTCCCCGGAGGGCTTCATTAAAAAGAAATCCAGCCCTCTCCTCTCTTCTGACTCCCCAGACGTTCATTACATCAGGCCTGGGGCTTGGCCTGTGATAAGAACGATGTTCCAATGGCCCGCCTAGGCTTGGTTAGTAGAAACGCCTCTTTCAGGCATGTAAAGTGGGGACCCCAGGTTCATAAAGAACTATCTGGCGAGTCTTCACTCCGCATGCCGCAGGTGAGCTGACTGGTCTTTTCAAGAGTAAATTTTTGTGAATTAAAATTCCGAAATGTATCTCTCTACAGACCTCGTTCCCTGTACAGAGCTATGGGGTCATGTCATTTGCCATGTCATCAGGTAATAAGGTAAGAGAGTTTACTGGATTATTAGGGCCCTGAAGTTCCCCATTAGGTGGCCAGAACGATAACTATGTTAGCCTTCGGGCTGTTAGCCACCTCAGGGTAGAGTAGTTGGTCTCTCTCTTAGAATTTGTTACTTAGAGTGTTGACTGACGCTAGAGCTTCAGATAGATCTTATGTCCGGCCCACAGGTCCGTTTGACTTCGACTGAGTATTTCGCCCCTTGAGCTCTGTTTGGGTTTTCATTAGGCTGAGCGATCTACAGCCTTTGTATGGAATAATACAGACTATATTCTTTAGTAAGGCTGTGGCTCCTCCGAGCCCTCAGATAGATCTATGCCTGCAGGCTGGCCCTCACCAGGGCCGCCTCTGTAGCTGGCCTAGGCTGTGCCAGGGATAATAAAGGCGCTCTGCTAAAAATTTAGCATTGCTTCCTCTGAACCTTCACTTTGTGAATGTAGGTTTCTAGCATCCCTGTATAAACAGCCTCCTCCCATGGGAGTCGTTAGGCCAAGGCCCGCCCCCTTCTCTGCATTCTGGGGTGACTAGAGTAATGCAGCGTGGTGCAGAGGATGGTTTGTAAGGACATGGTAGGCCTCAAAAGGCCTCCGTGGTATTTATGTCTTTATTGAGCAGGGTTAGGCTGTCTTTCGCTTTACGAAGAAGATTCGGTTTTCTGCCCAACCCTGCCATGCAGAACTGGCCTACGGATTTAGGCCGCCAGTTTAGGCTTCACTCACCTCGCTGAGCTACTGCTCGAGCACTAGGTTGTAGGTGGTTGGCTTTCATTCAAGCCCCACTCCCCTAGGTTGGGCACAGATACATTTCTGTCACCCCTAGAGCCGCTGGCAGGCCCGCACCCTGGTAACCTCAGGGTGAGGTGTGAGTATCCCCCTGTGATACAGGGTGGGTCTGAGCACTTCACTCCCAGTTCTGTTTTATCCTACCTCGCACCACTATGGCTCGGGTCGAGTATGAAGTGAGCTTCACTTCTTCTTTGGTCGAAGTACGCTCCCCTGAAGCCAGAGCATTGCCCTGAGCTGACGCCCATGCATAGATGGTAGGCCCCTGACTAACTGGGGCCTCCATTGAGGCAGAGTGGCGTATGTTGTACTCCCCTTGTTTTGAGGGTGCTAGGTTTCTTGCGGAGTACACTGCCATGGGCAATGTGATTAGGCACCAGGATGCTGTAGGCGCTGTGTAAACAGCTTTTCTGCCAACGAAGGCTGCGCCATTAGGTAGTAGGCCTCAGCAGGCCTCCTTGATTGGACAGCCCCCTAGAGGGCACTGTAGGCCAGCTCACTTTATGTGGTTGGCCTTGGTGGTTCGGGCAGTTGACTCACTGATGGGTAGTAGGCCTTTAAACAGGCCTCCTCGGAGGTGAGTCCCAACATTGTGGGACATACCTTATAGCGCTACTGGAAGCCCATTAGTAAATTATGCTTGTGTAGTATGGTTCCCAACAGTGTACTTTATGGCAGAATATGACTTGCTATTAGCTAGTAGGCCCGACCAGGCCTCCCTGATAGGTGAGTCCCCAGCTGGCTGGCCTTAGCAGGCCACCTTATACTATCACCCGGACTCAGGGCTCGAAGCTACCAGTGGTTTTCAGGTAGTAGGCCACTCAGGCCTCCCTGAAGGTGAATTCCCACTTAAGATGGTTATCAGGTAGTAGGCCTCACCCGGCCGCCATGAAGGCAAATTCCCACTTACGTTGGCTATCAGGTAGTAGGCCTCTCTGGGCCTCCCTGAATGTGAGCTCCCAAATATTGTGGCTGTCAGGTAGTAGGCCGCTCTGGGCCTCCCTGAATGTGAGCTCCCAAATTTTTTGGCTGTCAGGTAGTAGGCCTCACCAGGCCTCCCTGGAGGTGAGTTCCCACATGCTGTGATTATCAGGTAGTAGGCTCCTCCAGGCCTCCTTGAATGAGAACGGTCAGGTAGTAGGCCTCACCAGGCCTCCCTGAAGGTGAGTTCCCACAGGCTGTGATTATCAGGTAGTAGGCTCCTCCAGGCCTCCTTGAATGAGTACGGTCGGGTAGTAGGCCTCACCAGGCCTCCCTGAAGGTGAGCTCCCCACATACTGTGGTTGTAAGGTAGCAGGCCTCACCGGGCCTCCCTGAAGGTGAGTTCCCACGTACTGTGGTTATCAGGTAGTAGGCCTCTCTTGGCCTCTCTGAAGGTGAGCACCCCACATACTGTGGTTTTCAGGTAGTAGGCCTCTCTGGGCCTCCCTGAAGGTGAGCACCCCACTTACTGTGGTTATCAGGTAGTAGGCATCACGGGCCTCCCTGAAGGTGAATTTCCACTTACGTTGGCTATCAGGTAGTAGGCCTCTCCGGGCCTCCCTGTAACGTTCCCTAGTGGTGCTGGGTTTATGAAGCTAGTGGTCTCTTGCTATCAGTTTCAGCTAGCCTTAATAGGCAGCTGCTGAAGGCGAGCTTGCGCCCTGGCTCGCTAAAGTTTTCATTCTCTGCTATTGGTTCCCTCCCGGAACCTTTTCTGCCTACAGCCTGGTTTGCCTACCAGGCAGACCTGTGCTCCCCTCACCGAGGGTCTCTATGAGCATGCGGCTTCCTGAGTCTGGTCAGACGGTCGTAGGCCTCTCGTGAGGCCTCCCAGTTAGATCAGCCCTCAGGCCTTCACAGGCCTCCTCAGTGGTTTGAAACACAGACACTGGGTTGATCCGTGGATCGAGTAGAGAAATTCCCCTCGCTAGCAAGGGTTGGAAAGCACTATGCTGAGTCATACTCTCCGGGATATCCCGTCTCTGAGATCCGGGCCGAGGGTTCACTGCCAGCTTCGCAGTCCCTCGGGTTGGATGCCTTACTTAAGGCTTTGTTGTCCAGAGGCTCTGTCTTCAGACAGACAGGATTTGGCCAGACTAAGTGTCTATTTACTGATGCCAGGTCAGGCCGTCCTGGTGGCATTTCGGGGTGAGTACGTTCCCCTGAATAGTGACTGGCTGGGGTTCCTTCGGGTTCCCTAGCCACATTCCCTAGAAGGGACCCCTTCTAATTGGAAGCTGTGGTTCCAGGCCCGGAGCCGGCCCAGGTAGACCTTTCATTTAACCATGTTTATGAAGGTTTTTCTGTGAGGCTGTAGCTTGGGCTATGACCGTAGGGAATGCTGTCACTGACAGCCCAGTGTGACCTGAGGGTGAGTGGTTCTAGCGTTTCATTTGAAGTTGCTGGTTCTGACAGTTGTCACTGCCAGTTGGCATGCACTCCCCTTAGCATGGCGGAGTTGGTATATCGTTCCCCATAACGTTGTTGACGTATTGTTGAGTTCCCTTCGAAAGGGAACGTCTCAGGTTACGACTGTAACCTATGTTCCCTGAGAACAGGGAACGAGACAATACGTCTCCCTGCCATGCCTCGGGGCTTGCCTACCGTACAGTCCCTTCAGACGATAAGGTGATTTGTCATGTTTGCAAGGCGCCCTTTTATACTTCCAGGTCGCACGTTAATCATTCACGCTAATGATTCACGGGCTGTCGCCGGTCAATATGATTGACGTGATTTGATAGTGATTTCAGACACCTGTCACGCCTGAAGCGTTCCCCATAACGTCGTTGACGTATTGTCTCGTTCCCTGTTCTCAGGGAACATAGGTTACAGTCGTAACCTGAGACGTTTTCACTGTCATGCTGATGATATTTCTTCACGCCCTGACGAAACCTACCAATTCACAAAATTAACAGAATGCATAGCTGATATAAAAAACAGGTTGAATAGTAATTTCCTACTAAATTCTGAAAAAACAGAGATTCTAATTATTGGACAAAAAAACTTGAATTGGAACTTGAACTAGAATACTGTCTAACACTTGATGGCTGCTCTGTCAAGTCTTCGTCGTCGGTTAGGAACCTGGGAGTACTCTTCGATACCATTCTTTAATTTGAAAGTCACGTGTGTAGTATCTGTAAAACCGCATTTTTTCATCTTAAAAATATATCTAAATTACGTCATATGCTCTCAATGACAAATGCTGAACAGTTAGTTCAAGCGTTCATGACATCAAGGCTAGATTATTGTAATGCTATTATGGGTGGCTGCCCTGCACGCTTAATAAACAAACTACAGCTGGTCCAAAACGCAGCAGCTAGAGTTCTTACCCGAACTAGTGTAGCTATATGCAGTGGGAAAACGTCTCGGGTTATGACTATAACCCTTGTTCCCTGAGAAGGGAACGAGACACTGCGTCGAGAATCAACTCTTTGGGGACGCTCCCTTAGCGTGCGCCTCTGAAGTAAGAATGAAACTAATTCAATCCTGATTGGTGTTGCGTTGTGACGTAACATGTGACGGCATAACCGGATGCATAAAAGTGACGCCGACACACACACACATCAGCTCCGCGATGAAGCAAGACGCTCTAAGGCCTCGAGGGGCGTGGCAGGACGACGCAGTGTCTCGTTCCCTTCTCAGGGAACAAGGGTTATAGTCATAACCCGAGACGTTCCCTTTCGAGGGAACTCAACACTGCGTCGAGAATCGACTCTTTGGGGAACGAATGCCCACTAAGCCACGCACCGAAACAGGCCTGCCCAGGAGTGAAACTGATTTAGGCACTCAGCAGGACGAGAGCACACGTGAGCCAGGCGTACTGGGGAGGTGCAGACTATAGAACCGTACAAAAGTGTGTGGGGTAGCCCACCGGCTGCATCACAGATCTCCTTGATGGGAACTCCCGAAAGGAGGGCCCTAGAGGACGCCATGCCTCTAGTAGAATGAGCCCTAACGACCAAAGGTGAAGGGAAATTCCGCACCTTGTAGGCCTACTTATGGTTTGTATAGCCGGGAGCCCCTAATAGGTGATCCAAACACACTACAGTAGGTCCGACCTCCTCCAAGAAGAGGACCTCTCAAGGTAATACTCGGAACTCTGACTGGCAGAGCAAGGTTCCTCTCCTTTTGCCGACACATGAGGTGGAGGATGAAATACTTGCAGGACCATGGACCTAGCCATGATAAATTGCACTTAAGGCACATAGCTGGGTCTCGGATGCAGGATGGCCTTAACTCCGCCGGGGGCACACCCCAAGCAAGCTGGCGATAATGCCAGGGCTTGGAGATCTCCCAGTCTCTTTAAAGAAATAGCTAAGAGAAAGGCTATCTTGAACGTAAGGTCCTAGGCGAAGCCAACTGGAGGTATTCGAAGGGAGCCAGGGATAGCCCTTCGAGAACCACCGCCAGGTCCCAGGGTGGAACCCTGGACCTGACTGTCGGTCTCATCCTCCAATACCATGGAGAAATAGTATGACCAGTTGGTGCCTCCCCAAAAGCCCAACATTTAGTGGTGCATGGAACGCCGCAATGGCAGCCACGTACACCCTACGTGTGGATGGGGAGAGAATCGCAGAGAAACGATCTTGAAGAAACTCCAGAACTGAAGCCATTGGGCAGTTAACTGGGTCTAACTCAAGTCCTCTACACCAAGTAGAAAAATATTCCACTTGAGGCCATATAATCTCCTAGTAGACGGAGCCCTAGAGATAAGTATGGTTTCGACCACCCCAGATGATAGACCAGCATCTAGGTACTGAGCCCCCTCAGAGGCCAGACCCACAATTTCCACAGCTCTGGATGAGGATGGAATATAGTGCCCTCCGCCTGAGACAACAGACCCCTTCTCTGAGGAATCTGCCATGGCGGAGCTATCAGGAGTGAAATTAAGTCTGAAAACCATACTCGGGCTGGCCAAAACAGGGCTATCAGAAGAAGACTGATGCCCTCCTGACGGACCCTCTCCAGGACTCCCGGGAGCAGAGCGATCGGGGGAAAAAGCGTACAGGCGAAGCCTCGGCCAGGCCTGTACCATGGCATCCAACCCCAGCGGGGCTGGGGGAGTGAGGGAGAACCAAAGTGGACAGTGGGATGGAAGTCCCTCGAGACGCAAACAGATCCACTTCCACTGGTCCAAACCTCTCGACAGGATGTCTGCTCCCTGATTCAGAACCCACGGGACATATATTGCTCTTATAGATAATATTTTCCCTTGGGGCCATAAAATGATCTGATGCGCCAATCTGGATAGAGGGCGCGATCGGAGTGTCCTTTGTTGGTTTAGATAAGCTACCACTGAGACGTGCTTTGATGTCTGTGAGGAAGCTCCTCAGAGCCCTGAACACAGCCAACATCTCTAGGCAATTTATATGCCAAGAATGATGATGGTCCTGCCACAGACCCCAGCCAGCGAGGGAAGCGTCTGTCGAAACAGTTTCCCGGCGACATGACGCCCCTACCACTAGCCCTTGGGACAAGAACCAAGGTTTCTTCCATATTAATAGGGAACGAAGGCATCTGCGCGTAACCTTTATTATACGGAACGGATTCCCCTTGGGAATAAAAAAAAAACCCCTTGGCTTTGAGCCACCACTGAAGGGGCCTCATGTGAAACAGACCCAAAGGAATTATGTTGGATGCCGCTGTTATGAGGCCCAGCAGTCCTTCAAATTGCTTTACAGTGATGGCCTGGCCTAGCTTTATCCCGGACACCGTGGCCAGGATGGATTCGATATGAGCGGGAGACATACGTGCCCGCATCGTAACCGAATTCTATACCACGCCCAGAAGAGTAGTCTTCTGAGCTGGGTCCAACACATTTTTCTTAGTGTTGAGCCTCAACCCCCGGTTCTGAATGTGGCCAAGGACGACATCTCGATGCCGAACTGCCATTTCTCGAGACTGGGCCAATATGAGCCAGTCGTCGATGTAATTCAGTATACGGATGCCCTGAAGCCTCAGTGGAGCCAGAGCCGCATCCATACACTTTGTGAACGTGCGGGGAGAGAGTGCTAGGCCGAACGGAAGAACCCGATATTGGTATGCTTCGCCCCCGAGAGCAACCTCAGGAACCTCCTGTGACATGGAAGGATGGAGACATGAAATAAGCGTCTTTTAGATCCATCGTGACAAACCAGTCCTCGGATCTGATATGGCTCACGATAATGGGAATAGTAAGCATTTTGAACCTGAATCTCCTCAAAGAACGATTCAAAAGCCCTACATCTAAAATTGGCCTCAGTCCGCCATCCTTCTTTGGAACTATAAAGTACCGGCTGTAAAACCCAGACTCCCTGTCTGGTAGGGGAACACATTGTATGGCCCCTTAATTCCAGTAGAGTCTGTACCTCTTGTTCCATAACCCGAGCCTGTTCTGGAATCACTGCAGTCGGTACCACCCCAGCAAACTAGGGAGGTCGGTGACCGAACTGCAATCTGTACCCATATTTTATAATATTTTATAATATACAGGACCCATATAGATATATTCGGAAGGCGTTGCCATTTTTCTACAAAATATACTAAGGGAACCAGCCCCTCGAGACTGGCCTCGGGTGTTTTCCGAGCACTATTCTCGACTTCCTGAAGCGGAGGACCGGCAGGAAAAAAGTCGATACAGATTTTGTGACCATAGTCAGTGCCCTGTTGCAAGCTTTTGGGGCTATATTTGCTCCTCACTTAGATCTTTAAGAAGATCGGCCTGGTACGCCTGCAAAATCGTATAGAGTGCAGGCACGCACCAGCCTGACCTTTTCTTTTCTAAATATTTTACCAAAGGAACCAGGCTCTCGAGCCTGGCTTCGGGTATTAATCGGGATCCGTTCTCGACCCCCTGAAGCGGGTTTCCGGCAGGGCTGGACCGAAAATGATTCTCGATTGGCGAACGCGAATGCTGCCTGGCCGCAAAAATGTGGGGCAGACAGTGCAGCCTGCGTTCGCTGGAAACCGATGTGTCCCGAAACGTTTTTAAACGGCGGAAGAGCAACATCGATTTCCTGCACCATATAAGCCCAGCCAACCAGTGCAGAGGTGTTCCCGCACGGTTTGTTGGGCAGCGGCGGGGCTTAAAGTGAAGATGCCGGATCAGGAGACAGATAGCTTGTCTTCTCTAAAGCTCCCTCCATCTGCGGCATCTTGCCATAACCCGACTCTCTCGCACCCACCACATTCGAATAAACATATAATGAATGTGGTGAGATACGTAAAGAGTGGGGTTTTTTCCAGGATCTACACATATATATTTATATTTTTATAAAGATCTGGGAAAAACAGTAAGCCCTGGCTCTGAGGTTGTGAACGGTGCTGCAGGAATCTCTCGTCTAGTTCATTTTGATGGGGATCATCCTGCTTATTTTGTGGCCAGCTCATATATTTTATATATATATATATATATATATATGTTTATTTATATATTTATTTAGTCTGGCCACAGCACGCATCACAACCTCCACGAGCTCTACATAAGCAGAAACATAAGCTGGCGAGTGTGACTCATGTTGCTCGTTCCCTATGCTGAGCACATCTACTTCCTTATAAAAGATAGCTCGAGCACTGGGCACTCGTCACGGGCAGAAGAAGCCGCATCGCGGGCTTCTGCGTCGTGAACGAGTGTCATAGAATCTGCGGATGATGAGAGAAAAGGTGCCTCAGCAGTCTCGTTCTCATCCGCGAGATCCTTCTGCGATCTCCACGATCTAAGCCGTCGCGCCGCCTCAATGAACGCGGGACCCGAACTGCGGGGATCGCGAGCCTGGCCATCATCAGGAAATAATATAGCCAAGCGGGAGCGCAGCACTCTAATAGGAAGTGCTTCACAGTGTGCACAGGCAGCCCTCTCGAGAGCTGACAGTGCGTGCTGCGCCCCTGAACAATACACAGACACACAGCTGATGCGTGTCCCCACCTGTGGCATATATATTATCTTGGGCAGGGGTGCACACACTTAGTGTATTGTTCACTCGCCATAATACAGAGCTTTGCACAGACAAACAACACCAAATAAGACAGACAGTTTCACAGAGAGCGCTTGCTGAAGAGCTAAAGCTGATGTGTGTGTGTGTCGGCGTCACTTTTATGCATCCGGTTATGCCGTCACATGTTACGTCACGACGCAACACCAATCAGGATTGGATTAGTTTCATTCTTACTTCAGAGGCGCACGCTAAGGGAGCGTCCCCAAAGAGTCGATTCTCGACGCAGTGTTGAGTTCCCTCGAAAGGGAACTCCTTTTCTCAAGAATATTGAAGCCATTATTTTAAAACGCAGTGCAGCTGCACAGCGAGCACAGAACAGAGCGTCTAGCTCGCTCATTGGCTGTGCTGCAGCAACTGCACGAACCTATGGCGAGGCGGCTGAGATGGGTGAACCAATCGGGTCGCTTCGTGCCCAGGGCGTGTCAGAACCCACCAGAATGGGCGTGGCTTATGCCTATATAAGCAGACCATTTTGCCATAGAATAAGATTTAATCTCCTTCAGCAAACACCTTCGCTGATCACCGAGCCTTAGCTATTGACGAGCCCCTGCAGTGGAAAGAGCGGACACAGCACCTTCAACTCGATGCCGCCTTCCCCTGAATCGCCGTTAATCTGCGGCCATCCGGTGAGAGAGAAGCCTTTATATCCTTTTCTGCTACTTCTGTGTGTTCGCCTTTGCGACACTCTAGAAGCTGAAAGAGCAAATTTTCTACGTCGTTGTTTCAAATGCCGCGTTCCAGATGCGCTTCATGCGGAGCCTCTCTGCATGAAACTAACGGACACAGTGAGTGTGCCCCATGCCTGAGCCTCGCCCACTCAGAGACTGCACTCAACAATGGCGCTGCCCGCACTGCGAGAGCCTGCCCATCTCCATCCTGCGCTCGCGACTAGCTCTCCTCTTGAATTGCGACCCCGCCCCTTGCGTTCCCGCGCTTCCTTCCCTCCTAGAACCTGATTTTCTTTCACTTGACTGTACTGTAGGTCCACAGCCACTTCATACAACGCTCTTGATGTTCTTAAACCTTCCTGTTACGACTCCGAGTCAAGTGTGAATTGAAAGCGCGCTTCAGTCGATTCAGTGTGTGCAGGAAACTGAACAGATCATTCTGTTCGATTTAGACAGATCTGCCAACTTGTTTGATGAAGTCTTTGAACAGAATTGACTCAAAAGAGTGATTAATTTGTGAAATGAGCATCGCTCATGCCCATAAAAAAGATACAGCGCGCTTGGAATAAACTACGCATTTAACAACATGCTGCATTAAAATAAAGTAACGAGAGGAACGTCGCCCAACGTAATGAAGTAAAAGTACAGTTTTTTCATTAGAAATGTACTCAAGTTAAAGTAAAAGTACCCACATTTAAATCTACTCTTAAAAGTACAATTCTCCAAAAAAAATACTCAAGTAAATGTAACAAAGTAAATGTACTTCGTTACCCACCTCTGGTCAAGTGCAATTGATTAACACCTATTTCTAATTCCAGTAACTGGCAGAGAGACGGGATAAATAGAGCCTGTAGACCTGGGAATGGGGAAGATGCTGAGCACACATTTAGGGCCCTATTTTAACGATCTGAAACGCAAGTATCAATCACAAAACGCAAGTAACTTTGTGGGCGGATCTCGGGGGCTGTTGCAATACCAGCGGGAATGACTCTTGCGCCCGACGCAAATCTAAAATGGGTTGGTCTGAAGTAGCTACATTACTCATACGTGTGGTTTGGGCGTAACGTGAAATAAACCAATCAGAGCCTCATCTCACATTCCCTTTAAAAGCAGGTGCGCTTCACAGCCGAGGAGACCGACGTTCTCGTCAGGGCCGTAAAAGACAGAGAAGTGACATTGTATGGGGATGGGAGAAACCCACCCAAATTAGCTTCGGTTAAGCAGGCGTATAATAATTTGGGTAAATGTGTAAGCTAGATTTATGCCTATTTTTTCACATCTTCATGAAAAACCACAATGATTTCGCTCGTGTGGTAATATTTTTCCTTGTAATTATGTATGGTTGGCAAAAATGGGAACTGCTGTGTCTGTGTAAATGAGAGAAGCAGTGTACGCGCGTTGTACACACGCTACATTATGGCCAAGCACGCACCCTTAAAATAGCATCTGAATAACGCGCCACTGACTTTAGACTAGGTTTTTCCTGGTCTGTGATGGAATTGTTTTCTGGATCGGCAAAATAACACCAGGGAACTTTTGCGCCAGAACATGCCTCCTCTTTTCGCTAAACCGCCCCCGGGAGCGCAAGTTCTTTCCCTAATTTACCGACGTGGGTCTGTGGAGGGAAAAGTCCGCTGTGCGTCGGGTGCAAAATAGGAATAATAGCCTACATGCGTCCGTGCACAAAGTCAATTGCGCTGGGTGCAAGATAGGGCCCTTTATGTTGTTGAACAGTCATTGTTGAAAGCACAGAAGCGTTACTTTCGTTTCGTTATTTATTTTGTTTGTGAGAGAGAACAATAGAAGACTCTGGAACCTCGCTGACCTGACTTTCTTGCTTGCTTTAACATTGTTAAAGCACACTTGTTACAGTGAGCAACTATACTGTATTGCAAATGTACATGCAGTTGCATGTAAATGTAATTATGGGAGCTTACTTGTGACAATGGTTTTGGTTTCTTGGTTGCCATTCCTCCGATCATGACCATGTTAGGCATCAACGGTCGTGGGAATTCCAAGGCAAAGTCAAAGCGCATAAACCAGAGAGCTGCACGGCTCATGATCTCAACCATCGATGCTTTTCTCTGCAGTACACGTGAGGCGATCTCATCTGCACGAGTAAACAAATATCTGCAAGCCATTGGCTGCAGGAGAGTCCTTACCAGGTTCACACTTCTTTGCCAAAGATTAATGCGGTCAGTAAAGTGAGTTAAAGGTTGTGGAACATAAGATGCTGCAACTGGACATCGACTGGCAAGAGTGTCAACACCACAAGGAAGGTTTATTTGCATATAAATAGCTGGAATGGAGAGATATTCACCAGCTATAGCTCCAATGGGCTCAAATGGATCTGTGAGAATAGCATCAAAATTGTAATCTTGTAGTTTCTTCATCAAGTCTCTGTTGAAGAGTAGACCCTCTGCGTTCCTCACTATGAAGCTTTGAAGAATATCCAGTGAAATAATGAACACCTGGAACTTGGTCAGGTCTGTAGAGATATCAATACTTAGAACTGTGTTTAATTGTTCTGCTAAGTCTGCTTCTAATTCAGCCTTGGTGAAGTTCACTGGATATGTCAGAGTGGTGGTATTCTGTGAAGGACCCATACTCAGACTCGCCTCTGGAATGACGACCACCACCTGGTTTCCTCTCCTCCCCAGCTCCTCCACAACAGGCTTCATCCCTAACCAGTGACTGCCATCTGATGGAATAACCAACAGTTTCCCAGCTTCAGCTGAACCCAAGAAGAAGAGACTCAGGAACAACCACACGCCGGCCATTTTATCAATGGTATAATAAAATCTCTCACTGTGGCTTTTGCCAGCTGTAGGTGAGGTCGACGAGAAACAACTAGGTAATGTGTAGCTTAAACTACTCCAATATCTCACAATGAGTGGTTTATGTAAGCAGCTGGGTGGGACTTTATCTATATAAGGTGGTGAAGCAACTAATCGGGTGAAAGTTTAAAAAGATTTTTAAAAAGATATCTAAAAGGGGAGGGGAGGGGAGGGGAGGGGGGGTTGTTTGGGGGTGAGGAGAACTACTTTTTATAAACGATTCTTGGCAAATGCAAAACTCATGGCAAGTATTGAAATGCAAAATAGGCAAAATACTGGATGTGTTGGTAGAGTTGGATGTTTCACTAATCTATAACCTAAACAAGCACTAACCAAAAAACAGGACACTTTAAAATGCTACATTTGAAACAGACACTAAAATCTGTGAAACAATGTATAATTAAAGTTCATAATGCTAGTTGTACCCTTTTAAACATTTATTTTTAAAGAGTGAAGAATGAGCTTGAAGATAAAAATCAAACACAGCCTGACTTCAAATACTGGCCTTTTATCTGCATGTGTGTTTATAGGGATTAGAAGCATTGTTGACCAGCTAAGCTTGCAAATTGTGATCATGTACAGCATGATTGGCTAACAGTCCAAAACCATGCATGGCTCACAGTTTCCAACAGTGAGACTTCCCTCTGTAGGAACTGCAAGGCAACTGCATCAGTTTAGAGTGAGATTGCACACTGCTACTGGAATTTTTTCAGATAACAGCTGAAATTAAGGATTTATCAAAAAATATAAATAATAAAATGGATGGTATGATTAAAATATTAATGACATCTATACATGCATTCATTGAGCACATTGTGCTGAACGGAGTGGAGGAGGAGGTGTGTGGGTGCTGGGGAGGTTTTGCAATTTGCCCCTGTACACAGAAACTGAAGAACTAGTTCGTAGAGTTTTGTAAAATGATAAAATTCCAGAGAGCGTCAAACTTGTTTTAGAACTATTGTTTTCTGTTCTAAAACAGACATGTGAAAAGGGTCTGAGAGTTTCTCCCTCTTCCAACAACTTAATGCATGAATTACTTGATCCCACTTACTGTTGCAAATTTCAAAAATTACTTAAAATCTCTCAAAAGTAAAAAAAAAAAAAAAAAAATGCTGACTGATCATGAACAGACCCTATTGAGAGGTATTTCATTCCAGTTGAATATATGAATGAGTTTATATTATTTCTGAAGTGTCTTTCTTTTGAAACTGTGATATTGGCTAATTTTACTTTACATTTGAGGATGATAACAGAAAAAAGCACACGGAAAATCAGTAGTAGTGGTAAAATAAGAGCTAACCTGTGACAAAGGTTTTGCTTTCTTGCTGTCCATTCCTCCGACTACCATCATGTTTGGCATCAACGGACGTGGAAATTCTAAAACAAAGTCTGAATGCATAAACCAGAGAGCTGCACGGCTCAAGATCTCCACCATCGAAGTTTTCCTCTGCAGAACATGTGAGGCAATCTCATCTGCACGAGCAAGCATACGTCCGCAAGCCATTGGCTGCAGGAGAGTCCTTACCAGGTTCACACTTCTTTGCCAAAGATTCATGCGGTCAGTAAAGTGAGTTAAAGGTTGTGGAACATAAGAGGCTGGAACTGGACATTGACTGGCGAGAGCGTCAACACCACAAGGATGGGTTGTTTGTATGTAAATTGCTGGAATTGAGAGATATTCACCAGCTATAGGTCCGACGGGCTCAAATGGATCTGTGAGAATAGCATCAAAGTTGTAATCTTGCAGTTTCTTCATCAAAGCTTTGTTGGAGAGCAAACCCTCAGCGTTCCGGGTTGTAAGAATACTAAGCAGATCCATAGAGTTGAGGAAATTCTGAAACCTGGCCAGATCTGTTGATAAATCTTTACTTGTCAGAGTAGTAACACCTGCATTCACATGCTCTTGTAGCTGGGTCTTGTTGTAGAGTACTGGATATGTCAGAGTAGTGGTGTGTTGTGAAGGACCCATACTCAGACTTGCTTCTGGGATGACGACCACCACCTGGTTTCCTCTACGGCCAAGCTCTTCCACCAAAGGCTTCATGCCTGTCCAGTGGCTGCCATCTGAAGGAACTACTAATAACTTTCCAGCCTATGCTGATCCCAGGCAGAAAAGACACAAGAGCAACACAGAAGCAGCCATTCTAACAATTCTATCATACATAATCAGCAATAATTACAAGCAGATGAGCTTGTAGTATTGGTAAGAGCTAAGAAGATTGTCTTATAAGTCTGCAAGCACTTATGAATTTACACATCCTGCGGCACAGGCTTTTATCCTGAAAGGGGAGTTTCAACAACCAACAGTAGGCTGGGCCTGAAAAGTTGACAATCTCGAATCTTAAGTGTCAAAGCATGCCCTTAGTAGAAAAGTGAGAAAGTATCCAGATCTCCTAAATGAAAAAAAGCTGAGTGATCTTTTAACCATATTTAACTTTTTAAAATTAGGTTATTACAATTTGACTACAGAATTTGAAGGCAAACCTTTTTTTTTTTTTTGAGGCAACGTTCACTATAGTGAATCATTCACAACAATATCAGGAACATGCTGGTTCTCTTTACATTTGAAGCTGATGACAGGCAGCAAGGGCAAAATGACAGCTATTGTATTGATTTTTTTGTGGGAAAAAAACATTGAAATTCAAACATTTAAAAGTGAGTCTCCAAATACTTTTTGGTGCCACTATGCATTCTGTAAATTGCTTGTTTTACTGATTTTAAACCTTAAAGGAGTAGTTCCCTTTAAAATGAAAATTACCCCATGATTTACTCACCCTCAAGCAATCCTAGGTGTATATAACTTATACAAGTTCTTTTTTTATGTTATATTTAACAGAAAAAAAAACTACTAAACACATAGATTTTTTATAGAGACACATTTCGGACAAAAGGTAGACTTTGAATCCTCTATAGTCAACTCTAACTATCAAAGCATATCAAGCGAGCACATCAACATTTTTACAAAGTGCATCGACCACTTGTAGCTTACTTATTATCTCTATCAGAATGTGCAAGGTCATGCTTGCATTGCAGTGGAGATCCAAACTGCGTGGAATTTTGGAATATGGAACTGTTTTGGAATATGGTTACATGACAAAAGGCATGTTTATCTTGATGCTCTGATAGCACAGCTATGATGCTGGAAATAATTTGTTAAAAGGAACATAAAAGAAGTTCCTGATTGTCTTCATGTAACAATTTGTGAATTGAGTTTTTCTTGGTTGCAGAAAGAAAACCAAGAAAATTCATCAGTATTGTAGTTTAAAAACTGAAATTGTTAAACTAACTAATATTCTGCTGTTTATAAAAAAATATGTGATGAAAGCATCAATATAAATAAATGTAAATGTAGTTAACATCTGGCATTCTACCTTATATAGTCACGACACTGAGAAAATAGTGACTGAACAGGTGGTTTTAAAGTTATATGGGAAAATGACATGTCCACTTTGATTGCCAATTCCAAAAGTACAATCCAGTGTAAAAAGTAACATTTGATATTTTCATTTAAGTTAGTTTCTGACTAGATATTTTGACTATTAAATACCATACTACCCATCATTTAAAGTGCAATCATCATTATTTATGTATTTACTATCGAAAGAACAGCTGAAATCTAAAAGAACAGGCTACAAAATGGCACTCTAAATAGTTTAGCTTTTCACACACACGGTGGCGCTATTGACACATTTATCCAGAACTGCATTCACTGCATTCAAGTTGCACTTCTCACAGTTTAAAGGCCCACTGAAGTGCCTTGAAACCATAGACTGTGCAGCATTATTCAATGTGTTGACATAATTTCCACAGAAACAGGAAGACAGGACGGAACATATTAAACAGCCTCTCCCATTTTTAAAAATAGCTAATAGCTTTATGTTTATATCACAGCGCGGCCAGAGCAGTTGAGCTCAGTACAGCAGCAGTTTCCTCCTAATCTCATAATAATGAGTTAATAAATAATTTCATTTGAATCGTTTCCTAAGGACATTTAAAATATGTACAGTAGCTACGAAAAATAGCTACAAAAGAAAAATATTATGTCGGCATATCACGTGTCAGTCCAGTGATGCTATCACGCAACACCGCATTAGCTCCGAAAGTGGCAGCAGTTTTCCGTAACTGTTAGGTAGCAGCGGCAACCTAACTGAGCTATGGCTAAACAGCTATCATTGACACACTTTAAAAAAAAAAAAACACGTCTAGATGATGATATTCTTTTGGACCATGTCATACCTGAGGAGGAGGAGGATGGTCGTGAGACACTTAGTGGCTCTGGGAATGCCGGTGAAACTGCCGCATTTTCATCAACGTTAAAGTCCCCATGAATTCAAAATTGACCATACTTTGTTTGCCTAAATTGATAGTTCCCTTACGAAGGGAACTCAACGATGCGTCCAACGACGCCATGGGAACGCCCCTAGCGTGACTGCGTCTGAAGCATCTATGTCAACTAGTCCAATGGAAAGAATGAGTGTCACGGGCGGGTGACGTCATGACCAGGATATGATAAAAGCACATCCGGTGCAAACCGGCATTAGCTTCTGTTGCCTCAGCAAGCGATCTGTGTTATACTGTCTCTGTCTATTTATTGTTGTCTGTTGCAATTTATTCGGAAACGTTATGGAGAAACAAGTGTACAAGCAGTGTGTTCCTCCCTGCCCGCGTTATTTAACGGGTGGGGACACACACGAGCTTTGTGTCATTTGTTTGGGAGTGGAGCATGCGGTCTCAGCCTTCGAGGAGGCTGAGTGTCAACACTGTGAAATGCTACCGCTCCGCATGCTCCGCTCTCGCCTGTCACTCTTTGATGTAAAGAGTGGGCAGGCTCGCGATCCTCAGGGATCAGGACCCGCGTCTGCCGAGGCGGCGCGGAGAATGCATTCCTGGGGATCGCAGAAGGATCTTTCGGAGGGGTTGGAGACGGGTCCCTTGGCCTTTTCTCCTTCCTTACCCGGAAGATCCAGCGCTCTCCCCCCGGTGTCGGAAGCACACTCTGCGGTTTCTTCCGCCCGGGGAGAGAGCACTCCATTACTTCAATGCTCTTCCTCCGAGGAGGTCGATGTTATGAGTATGGAGAGTGAAAGCACACACATGGGGGAAAAAGATTCACAATTTATTTCCCCAGCATATGATGAGCTGGTGGATGTTATGTCACGGGCTGTAGAAAAATTAAATATTGTATGGCCATCTGAGAATAAAAGCGCTCGTCCTAAAAGTAAATTAGATGAGCGCTTTTTATCGTCCACGACATTATCTCCACCACGAGAGCTTCCCTTTTTTCCCGATCTTCACAATGAAATATCGAAATCGTGGAATAAACCTTACTCTTCACGACTTTTTAGCCCTCAAGTTAAAACTTATTCGAGAATAAGAGGGCTAAAAGAGTATGGTTATGAGGCGATGCCCCAGGCGGAACAGAATTTAGCCAGCTATCTTTCGCCTGGTCCCGCATCGTCCCTGAAGGCCTCGGCTTTGCCCACTAGACCGCTTAAAGCCACCTCGGTTTTAGTGGGCAAAGCTTATACGGCAGCAGGTCAAGCTGGAGCATGTCTGCATACAATGGCAGTGCTACAGGCGTATCAAGCTGACCTGCTGGGGGATCTGGATAGTAGTGAGGGAATTATTCATGACGATATTCAAGAACTTCGTCGTGCTACCGATCTTTCTCTCAGGGCTACTAAGGAGACCGCCAGAGCAATTGGGCGGTCTATGGCAGCCTTGGTAGCTACTGAGAGACATTTATGGTTAAATCTGTCAGAGATTAAAGAAAAAGATTGAGCTTTTTTATTAGATGCTCCGCTTGAACCTTCTGGTCTCTTTGGCGACGCAGTCCACGCGGTCGTCGAGCGATTTCAGGAGTCTAAGAAGCAAGCTGACGCTTTTAAAAAGTTTATCCCTCGCCGTGTCCAGCCCCCTGGGGCTGCTGGGCGTGAGCAGCCCCAGCCGTCGAGCTCATCATATCATGTGCAACAGAAAGAGAGTGTTGCGTCTCGTGCACCTCCACGTAGACACTGGAGACAGACGCAACCCTCTCAGCCGAAGTCTTCTAAGTCGAAGCCGGATCTGAGGACCGTTCTTCAGGCGAAGAAGACTTCGGCTCAGAAAAAAAAAAGGTCCTGATGTTCATGCGTCAGGCCTGTGAGGACAGCCCCGACCGAAGTAGAGCGGTGTACACCTCATTATACGGTGCCCGTTCCATTTCGGGGTCCTCACGAGACCGTTCTGCCAACCCTGCCACCCTTGGTGCTTCAGGGCGCAGCGGTCTCCAGCGAGTCGCTGATGCTATGCTGCGGCACAGCATCGGTTCCGCGCCCTCTGAGGGGGGCGTTAGAGCAGCCAGTTCAGGTAGTTCCTGCCATGATGTTTCAGGCTCCAGAATTAGCTGTCTCAGTAACACCAGAGACCAGCCTCGAGAGGCTGGTTCCCTTAGTAAATTTTCTGGCAGCGTGGAAGCTTCTGCCGAATATTTCTCGTTGGGTCCTGCAGATTGTAGAGAAAGGATACAGAATCCAGTTTGGTTCTCGTCCTCCTCGTTACAACGGGGTGTTGCCCACAGTGGTGCATCCCGAGCAGGCTCTGGTAATGGAGCAAGAGGTAAAGGCCCTGTTAGCGAAAGAAGCTATAGAACAGGTGTACTCACCCGACCGAGAGTCGGGTTTTTACAGCCGTTATTTCATTGTTCCAAAAAAGGATGGAGGGTTGCGTCCTATTTTAGATCTTCGTTTGTTAAATCGGTCAGTTCAGAAACTAAAGTTCAAAATGGTGACACTCAAACAGATCGTGACTCAAATCAGATCCGAGGACTGGTTTGTCACGATAGATCTGAAGGACGCCTACTTCCATATCTCCATCCTCCCTCAGCACAGGAAGTTCCTAAGGTTTTCTTTCGGGGGCAAAGAATACCAATATCGGGTTCTTCCGTTCGGTCTAGCTTTATCACCCCGCACGTTCATGAAATGCGTGGATGCAGCGTTAGCCCCTCTCAGGCTTCAGGGCATAAGTATTCTGAACTACATCGACGACTGGCTGATTCTAGCGGAATCAGAGCAGTTGGCGGTTCGGCACCGAGGTGTCGTTCTCGCTCATATGCAGATGTTGGGGTTGAGGCTCAATGCCAAGAAGAGTGTGCTTTCTCCAGTACAGAGAACCACTTTCCTTGGTGTGGTATGGGATTCAGTGACAATGCGGGCCATCCTATCGCCCGTTCGTGTAGCTGCTATCCTGTCAGCCACAAAAGAGCTGAAGCTAGGCCAGTCACGCACTGTAAAACAGTTCGAGAAACTGTTGGGTCTTTTGGCAGCAGCGTCCAACGTGATACCTTTTGGCCTGCTGTACATGAGGCCTTTACAGTGGTGGCTCAGGACCAGAGGGTTCTCCCCGAGGGGAAACCCACTTCGTATGATCAAGGTCACGCGGCGTTGCCTTCGTGCCTTAGTTATATGGAGGGAGCACTGGTTCTTAACTCAAGGTCCGGTGTTGGGAGCTCTTTGCCATCGAGTTACTATCTCGACAGATGCTTCCCTCACCGGCTGGGGAGCGGTAATGGAAGGCCGCTCGGTTCAGGGTCTGTGGAAGAGTCATCATCTCTCGTGGCACATAAATTGCCTGGAGATGATGGCTGTCTTCAATGCGTTGAGGCAGTTCCTCCCAGACCTGAGG
Source organism: Gila orcuttii (assembly GCA_026230005.1). NCBI lineage: Eukaryota > Metazoa > Chordata > Actinopteri > Cypriniformes > Leuciscidae > Gila > Gila orcuttii. The sequence continues at coordinate 26,704,387 of JAPDVR010000007.1, read as the reverse complement.
GGCCATCATGTGCTCGTACGAACAGACAACACATCAGTGGTCTCTTATCTGAACCGTCAGGGGGGCCTGCGTTCGCGTCCGCTTTGCAAACTGGCGCACCAGATCCTCCTGTGGTCTCTGGGGAAGGTACTCTCTCTGAGGGCAGTGTATATTCCTGGGGTCCAGAATATAGGAGCAGACATCCTGTCGAGGCAGGAGCTGAGGCCAGGGGACTGGAGACTCCACCCCGAGGTGGTGGAGAAAATCTGGGAGTTTTACGGCCAAGCACAAGTGGATCTGTTTGCGTCTCAGAATACGACGCACTGTCCTCTGTGGTTCTCCCTTACTCACCCAGCCCCTCTGGGGCTGGATGCTATGGTGCAGACGTGGCCGAGGCTACGTCTGTACGCCTTTCCCCCTGTTGCTCTGCTCCCAGGAGTTCTGGAGTGAGTCCGCCGGTATGGAATAAGCCTACTGCTAGTAGCACCACGCTGGCCAAGTCGGATCTGGTTTTCGGACCTGATCCATCTCCTAGACGGTCCTCCCTTCGAGATCCCGATCAGGAGAGACCTTCTGTCTCAGGCCGGGGGCACAATATTTCACCCTCGACCAGAGATTTGGAACCTGTGGGTTTGGCCTCTGAGGGGGCCCAACTCATAGAGAGTGGTCTTTCAGCCGAGGCTGCTGAGACCATTCTAAGCTCCAGAGCCCCAGCTACTAGGAAACTATATGCGCTTAAATGGAGAGTTTTCTCTTTATGGTGTCACCAACATCAGTGGGATCCAGTTAACTGTTCTGTGAACACAGTACTCGAGTTCCTGCAGGAGCGCTTTACGTCAGGCCTATGTCCTTCCACGCTCAAAGTCTACGTGGCGGCCATTGCGGCTTACCACGCCCTGGTGGGGGGTACATCGTTGGGTCGAGACCCCCTGGTTACACGTTTCCTTCGTGGCACTTTAAGGCTGAGGGCTGCAACTCGCACTAGGGTGCCAGCTTGGGATCTTGCTATAGTACTAGAAGGCCTTTCTAGGGCTCCATTTGAGCCCTTAGATTCGGTTTCAGATAAGTTTCTTACCTTTAAGACTATCTTTCTGCTAGCTATTTCGTCCCTTAAGAGAGTTGGAGACCTTCAGGCCCTTTCGGTTTCCCCCACTTGCCTTGAGTTTGCACCGGGGATGGTCAAGGCATTCTTATATCCAAAACAGGGGTACGTCCCTAAGGTGCCGACCTCGACTCCGAGGCCTATTGTGCTGCAGGCTTTCTGTCCTCCTCCTTTTGCATCTGCAGACCAGGAAAGACTGAACCTCTTGTGTCCAGTGCGAGCACTGGACACTTATGTGCATTGGACTTCTTCATTTAGGAAGTCCGACCAATTACTGATTTGCTTCGGATCACCTAAGAAGGGTCTTCCTGCTTCTAAACAGACGGTCAGTAGGTGGATAGTTGAGGCTATTTCACTTGCATACGAGTACTCGGACCAGCCATGTCCTTTGGTGGTCCGAGCTCACTCTACTAGGAGTATGGCGGCTTCTAAAGCCTTACTATATGGGGTTTCTCTTCGGGACGTCTGTGATGCGGCGGGCTGGTCCTCTCCGCTCACATTCGTTAGATTTTACAGTTTAGACCTGGATGCTGCCCCAGGTTCTCAGGTGCTTAGTGCTTAGTTACAAAAGACTGACACTCAGGTACTTGGACTTCTGGCGCTTTGGGTATTCTCGTTCCCATGGCGTCGTTGGACGCATCGTTGAGTTCCCTTGGTAAGGGAACGTCTCAGGTTACTATTGTAACCATAGTTCCCTGAGAACAGGGAACGAGACGATGCGTCACCCTGCCATACTTCCTGCATCCCTGTGATCGGCTTGCTTCGGCAATTTTCGAAGCTAATGCCGGTTTGCACCGGATGTGCTTTTATCATATCCTGGTCATGACGTCACCCGCCCGTGACGCTCATTCTTTCCATTGGACTAGTTGACATAGATGCTTCAGACGCAGTCACGCTAGGGGCGTTCCCATGGCGTCGTTGGACGCATCGTCTCGTTCCCTGTTCTCAGGGAACTATGGTTACAATAGTAACCTGAGACGTTTTGTGGTAAACAATTCATCCATGCAAGTCAATCCACACAAAAAACATTTTTGGCTTCGTAATCTTTAATCAAAATCTGAAATTTCCCCTCCCCTCTGCATTGGAGGACCTTCCCTGATGACGTAGGTTTGACGGTTTTGGTGTCTGGTTAACATCCGTAACCACGGCCCTCCAACTGACAGTAGACAGGCTGCCTGTGTGTTTGAATGAAACACCTACTTTTCTAGATCCAATCAGGTGCTAGTTGGAAAAAAAAGCCACGCCCACTATTTTGCTCTCGGTTTCACTCTCGGAAACACTGGAGAAAAGTTGTTTGCAACTTCCGGTTCACAGGGACTTTAATGTTAGCATGAAGGCTGACACTGCATTCCACCGCCACAGACCGCCACCAGCATGAGATTGTTTCTGTCTGCATGTGTTTTATGCCTCAGAAGTGTTTCTGTAACAAGAAAAGAAAAACAACTCTCGGTTTCACGTTCACTGTTTTTTATTTCAGCACCTTGGACAGTCCCCTAATCCCTTCGTTCAGACATGTCTCGCAAATTTTCCAGTTGTAATTCCGGTAACACTTTACAATAAGGTTTCATACATTATTTTTTATTTTTTTGATGCAAAAACCACGCATTTCTGACGCGCGTTTTCCATGACCAAAGTGCATGTTAAGAACGCGCGCTTTTATGACAAATCGCGCGTCCCGCATGCTTTTGACGGGTCAGTGTGCAATCAGACGCCTGACCAGGCGTTTATGAATACTTTGGCTTGCCATACGCATGTGGTGCAGGCTGTAGCGCGCTCGTTTTTCCAGGCGTGCCTATAGGCCTATGCCGTGGCGAGATGAAAACAGCTCAACTTTTCAGAATGCTGCAAGCGCACCGCAGGTCATGTGACAAAAACCAACCTGTCAGCTTCGGCCTTTCCGTAACAACTTCAAAAGCTCGGCCGAACAGCTGATCATAGCTGTACAGGGCGTTTTTTTATTTCTCATCTCCATAAATATAGCCTATCTAGTAGTAAAGCTTATTACAAGGGCTAGAAATCCTTTGCTGACACCCTTCAGGCCCACCTCGATTTAATCCAGGCCACGTTCTGCATCCGCCACTGATTTTTTTTTAGTTGATAGTCCCTAACGTGAGAGGACGCTGGCGCGTTTTGGCTGCCGCTTCGCACTCTGGACGAAAAAGTTTGTTTGCTACTAAACGGTTTTACCTACTGACTCTGTCTGGTACCGGTGGTATCTGTTCCTGCCTCAAGATCTGGACTGTGTCTTTGCCTGGTCACCGCATCTGCTGCCTGTCACGTTTGTGACTGTTGTGACCACCAACAAGTTAGCTCCCAGTGTTGCCTTCGGCCCATCCCCGCTGTGTTCTGCTCGAGCAGTGGATTACAGCCCGGTTACTGGCCGGCCTGCACTCCGGAGCAGCCTGTCAGCTATGCGGGTATCGTTTATGACCTTCCTGCTGGCCTCTCTGTGGCTCTTGTCATCTACGGCTCTGACCATGGCGCTTTCGATACACGTCCTTGCAGCTTCTCAGATTCAACCACCGCGCACCTCCTTCACTGGACATCATATCTACTTTGCAACAACACTGTCTTCTCCGTCGTCGCCCCTATATTCATCGAGGCTCCCGTCGCAATCTTCTCTACTACTTCAGTGCCGAAAACAGTATTCCATCTTTCTGGTCCAGCCGTAGTTCACTCCCGCCTGGACACCGGCGCAACAACAACATCCGCATACGTCATCCGCGCACTCTTCACGTGACTTCATCTAACCTCCTGCCCGTCTCAACTTCCGCCACTTGGATTTCACAACAAAAGCCTCTTAAGACAGCGCTATTCAACACAAGATCACTTAACAATAAAAGCCTGTTCCTCTGTGAATTCATTATTGACAATAAACTGGATCTTCTCTGTCTTACTGAAACTTGGCACAAACCCATGGACTATATTGCATTAAATCAGACCACCCCACCTGGATACTCCTTCATCGACAACCCCCGTCTGGACCGGCGAGGAGGTGGCATCACAGTCATTTACCGCAATAATATCTCCATCCGCCCCATCTCCATCCCGGTTGTATCCTCATTTGAACACTTGGCTTTCAGACTTCCTGGTTACCGATCACTCACTGCTGCAGTCATCTACCGCCCTCCCAAAACCTGTCCATCATTTCTTTCTGATTTCACTGACTTCGTAACTCAGCTATCCTCTATTTCACCGTCCGTTCTCCTCATTGGTGACTTCAACATTCATATCGACTCTCCGGAAGCAAAATTCACATCTGACTTTCTGGACATTTTAAACTGCCTCAACCTCACTCAGCATGTCACTTCACCCACACATAATCATGGACATATCCTGGACCTGGTCTGTTCCACACCCTCCCTCACCATACATAACCTTTCATTGACCGACCTCACAAATTCTGATCATCTGGCCATCACCTTGGATATCATTACCCCCTCTCCTACAGTCAAACACACAAGAACAATTACATTTCGAAACCTGAAATCCATTAGTCCCATCTCTCTCACCTCCTCCATATCCCATGCCATCTCTACTTCTTCGCTTCCCTCTGATTCAATTGCCTATGATCTAGTCAACTTTTACAACCACACACTTTCCACCTGCCTCAACCAAATAGCCCCCCTTAAAACTGCCTCAGTCTCCTTCTCCACCTCTGCACCTTGGTACACCCCAGATCTTCACATTCTCAAAAGAAAAAAAAGACAACTTGAAAGGATCCATAAAAAATCCGGTCTCACCGTCCATGCCCAAGCCTACAAACACGCTATAATCACATACAATTCTGCTCTCAAAACTGCCCGGTCCAACTACTACTCACAACTCATCCACTCAAATTCTTCCGACTCCCGGACCCTTTTCTCCACATTTGCAAAACTGACCAAACCCAAGGACAATATAACCTCCACATTCACTACAGACAAATGCAATAACTTCCTGTCATCCTACCATACCAAAATTCATACCATACACTGTTCACTAACATCCACTTCCTCCGCTTCTCCTCCCTCTGAATATCAACTCACTCCGCTTACACACCACAGTTTTTCCTCCTTCTCTCCTCTGTCTCCCTCTGACACCTCCAAACTGCTCTCAACCATGAAATTCTCCAACTGCCAGCTTGACCCGATCCCTTCTTCCCTCTTCAAAACCTGTCAACAAATCCTCATCCCTCTTATCACCATTATCATCAACACTTTCCTTATGTCTGGATATGTTCCATCCCCGCTAAAACTTGCATCCATTACACCCCTCCTGAAAAAACCTGGCCTCAACCCTGACAATCTGGACAACTTCAGACCCATCTCCAATCTCCCGTTACTCTCAAAAATTCTGGAACGCGCCGTCATCACACAACTCCACCAATATCTCCTCTCTTCTCAACTTTTTGAAACTTTTCAGTCAGGATTCCGTCCACACCACAGCACAGAAACAGCCCTTCTTAAAGTCACAAATGATCTCCTCATTGCTGCCGACTCTGGTTCCATATCTATCCTCCTTCTCCTTGACCTCTCCGCTGCATTCGACACAATAGACCATACTGTCCTCCTCCATCGTCTTAAATCTATTGGCATCTCTGGCACAGCACTTCTCTGGCTAACCTCCTACCTCTCTGACCGTCACCACTTTGTCTCTGTTAACAATTGCAATTCCGTCACCTCCCCTGTCACCCCCTCGGTCAGGTCATCCGCCACCATGGACTCCACTTTCACTGCTACGCCGATGATACCCAACTCTACACATCCACCAAATCCATCACCCCCATTATACTCTCCACCATCACCGATTGTATTTCCGACATAAAAACCTGGATGGACAATAACTTTCTCAAACTCAACAGTAATAAAACAGAACTCCTTATCACCGGCCCAAAATCTCTCCTCTCATCTATTCAGAACTTTACTCTACTTATCGACGGACAGAATCTCACCCCCTCCCTCTCTGTCCGAAACCTCGGTATCATAATGGATTCCACCCTCTCATACCGAACACACATCAACCATATCACTAAACTATCCTTCTTCCACCTCCGCAACATCGCCCGCTTTCGCCCCTCGCTAACCCTGTCAACAGCTGAAATCCTCATTCACGCATTCATAACTTCAAGACTTGACTACTGCATTAGCCTTCTCTACGGACTTCCAACAAATCAACTACAAAAATTGCAATACATCCAGAACTCAGCCGCCCGCCTCCTCACCCGCACCCGGTCCCGAGAACACATCACCCCTGTTCTCCAGCAGCTCCATTGGCTACCTGTTCATTACCGCATTCAATATAAGCTCCTCCTCCTCACCTACAAGTCCCTCCATAACCTGGCACCGCCCTACCTCACTGAGCTCATCTGGCATGAACCGACCTACCCCGATCATCCGCTCTAACCGCCGGACCCTGGGGGATCGAGCCTTCGCTATTGCCGCCCCCACCCTCTGGAACTCACTACCTACATCCATTAGAAACTCCGATTCACTGACACACTTCAAATCAGTACTCAAAACCCACTTGTTCAAACTAGCTTTTCCTTAAAACCCACTTTTTGTTTTGTTTTGTTTTATTTCCCCATGTGAAGCGTCTTTGAGTTTCCAGAAAAGCGCTATAAAAGTCTGATGTATTATTATTATTATTATTCAAAGGCATGGGAACCATTGACACAGAGAAGAAAGAGTTAAAACTCTTCACATGTGCTCGCACTCATGCCCGCTACTGAACATCTGAACACAAACAATGATCAAATGCACATCGACGGATCTTCTTCTGTCTGTTCTCCCAAATGTAATCAAATGTATTTTTCTGCAAGCATGTTTAAACTGGTTAACAGCTTTTAAGGCAGGCAAAGGCATTTTTCAAGATGATTGCGCTCGTCACTGCGCAATACACACACATTACCGCGGGATGGCGGGTGTTCAAAAACTGTGGACAATGGTAGCTTATTTAATGTAGCCTATAAATGAATGTAGGCTATATGTCCAAAAAACGGACAATGTCATACTTTGTAGTAGTGCTATCGTGGTGTAATAATCTGTTTGGTTGTAAAATGTATTACCTGAATGAAATGAATCATTCATTCACAGACAGCATACGAAGATGTTCAACTAATAAAGATCTACATCGATGGCAAAAATATGATGCATTTGCAGATTTGCTTTCACTAGACTGAAGGGTCCACGCCACGGCCACTTCATCCAACGCTCTTGATGTTCCTGTTACGACTCCGAGTCGAGTGTGAATTGAAAGCGCTTCAGACGATTCAGCGTGTGCAGGAAACTGAACAGATCATTCAAACTGGTTCGCAAACCGATTTAGACAGATCTGCCAACTTGTTTGATGAAGTCTTTGAACAGAATCGACTCAAAAGAGTGATTCATTTGTGAGTTGAGCATCGCTCATGCCCATAAAAAAGATACAGCGCGCTTGGAATAAACTACGCATTTACACGTTCTAATGATCAAACAATCAAGTCATTCCAACCAGCTGTTAGCAATCAGTAATCAACAGGTCCACTCAATCAACATGAGTAAGGCCTATAAATATACGCAGTCGACTCACCCTTATTCCTCGACAGTTTTCAGCATCCCTCCACCACCCCACCTCCTCACACTTGCCTGGTTATCTTCCTAACCAGAGATACGGGGGGAGCGCTCTGGGTTTGGGCCCAATTTCCGAGCTCGGACCCCTCCCCCCGGACAACACGCCAAATACGCATAACCATTTATTCTCAGATCATTCGTAAGTGTGAACTCGTGAAATAAAGTAACGAGAGGAACGTCGCCCAACGTAACTAAGTAAAAGTACAGTTTTTTCATTAGAAATGTACTCAAGTTAAAGTAAAAGTACCCACATTTAAATCTACTCTTAAAAATACAAATTTTCCAAAAAATACTCAAGTTAATGTAACAAAGTAAATGTACTTTGTTACTACCCACCTCTGTGAGTTAGATTACATTAGATTCTAGAGAGCATTTGATTGGACAGAAAATCTGATGAGAAGCTGAAGTGCAGAGAGATGTCATCAAAATCATTGATCCATATTGAAGGAAGGAAGAGAATATGTTTGGAATGCTTATACCTTCTAAATGCTAATTTTGTCATTGTTTTGGAACACACTAGTTTATAGATAAGAGTAAGGCTAACATAGACATACTAAAAGCCAAAAAACTTCAATCTTGATTTCATGGGGACTTCAACTGCATATATCCAGTAATCCAGAGGGAAGACATGTGCTTTTCGCCCATGTATTTTAAACAGAGAGTGATGCATGAACTTAAAAATCAAACTCAAATAAAACCAGCCTCTGTATGTGTGATTACAGAGATGACATTTTTTTTTAGCAGTTAATACTACAAATGACACAATTTTGAACAACATACAATGGAAACTATGATGCAAGTTAACCAAATGGTGCAAAACTAGCCTAATATATATTAACCTAATAATTAGCCTAAATAATATTGTGACTTCACTCTTTAGAAACTTAAGGGAACTGCATCTGTTTTAGAGTGAATTTGTACATGGGAAAGCAGTGGAATTACTGCGTTAGAGTTAGAGTAGTCATATAGTTGATAAGAAATTTGATTGGAAATATTGATTACATTTACATATTGAGAAAGAAAAGCACAATGTGTTTATGGTATAATGTGTATATACAGTTTTTTAGGTGTTGAAAAAAAATGAGACTTGCACTTTTCTTCCGAGGCCAAATTTAGAGAAACTTTGCTAGTAGACAGCAAAGGCAAAAATAGAAGTAGTGTAAAATGACAGCTATTAGAAGACTTACTTGTGACAAAGGTCCTGCTTTCTTGCTGTCCATTCCTCCAATTATGATCATGTTAGGCATCAATGGACGTGGTACTTCAAAGGCAAAGTCAAAATGCATAAACCAGAGAGCTGCACGGCTCATGATCTCTACCATTGATGTTTTTCTCTGCAGAACATGTGAGGCAATCTCATCTGCACGAGCAAACATATGTCGGCAAGCCATTGGCTGCAGGAGAGTCCTTACCAGGTTCACACTTCTTTACCAGAGATTCATGTGGTCAGTAAAGTGAGTTAAAGGTTGTGGAACATAAGAAGCTGGAACTGGACATCGACTGGCAAGAGCATCGGCACCACAAGGATGGCTTGTTTGCATATAAATGGCTGGAACTGAGAGATATTCTGCAGCAATAACTCCAACAGTCTCAAATGGATCTGTGAGAATAGCATCAAACTTGTAATCTTGCAGTTTCTTAATCAAATCCTTGTTGGAGAGCAAACCCTCAGCGTTCCGGGTTATAATAACTTTAAGTATATCCATAGTGTTAATAAAACTCTGAAACCTGTCCATATCTGTAGATAGATCTGCACTTAACATTTCATTAATACCTGCATTCATGCTCTCTTGTAGCTGGGTCTTGTTGTAGGGTACTGGATATGTCAGAGTAGTGGTGTGCTGTGCTGGACCCATGTTCAGACTTTCCTCTGGGATGACGACCACAATCAGGTTTCCTCTACGGCCAAGCTCTTCCACCAAAGGCTTCATGCCTGTCCAGTGGCTGCCATATGCTGGAATCACCAATAACTTCCCAACCTCTGCTGATCCCAGGCAGAAAAGACACAAGAGGAACACAGAAGTAGCCATTCTAACAATCATATCATTCATAATCCGCAATTAATACAAGTATATGAGCTAGTAGTATTGGCAAGAGTAGGTTGTTTTGAATTTCTGCAAGACAGTTATGAATTTGCACTTCTCAGCAGAGGTTTTTATCCTAAAAGGGATGTTGCAACAGCCAACAAAGAAGGCAGGGCCTCAAACGAATGTAATCCGCCTTCCACTCATCCGTGGAAAAAACACACCCTCAGCAGGCATGGTCCTGATATACCTTGAGTGGAATCAAAGAACGAACAAAAAACTTTGCGGCTGATAAACACCTTCTAAGTTCGAACTGCGATTGACCAATGACGATGACGTAATAGGTGTTATTGCTCTGAGGGCTCCACCTTCTCATTCATTTCTGTCGCTCCGTCGAGGTCAGAGATAAAACATAAGTAGAGCTGCATTAAATACGAAAGTTAATTTTTTTTTTAAAAATCATTCAAATTCTGATTCCTAAAATTGAAGAATGTGCAACGCTGTTTTTTTCTACTTGAGTTGCTTTTGAAGCAATAAAGCGCTAGGCCTATAGAACTTGACTTTAATGAATGCTGTGCCAAACATAACTGGTCCAATATCCAGCATTCATGTGATCAGCTTCTTAACTCTTCTTTTTTCATTGGCATCTCTGTAATTTTTGTTGCTGCGTTTGATATATTATTGAAGGACGGTGTAGAAGAGGTTTTGAAAAATATTGTAAAAGTCATAATTTTATAATTCTAGGGTTTTCTTCTGCCATGCCATGTCAACAAAGTTTTACAATAATTAGAGGAGCAATTTTTTCACCTTAACATTATTGTTAGTGTCTGAGACTATATATTGAAACAGTGTATTTTAATGTTTCCTTTCCATTTGAAAAGATTGTTACTAAAAGTCTGTAACTGTAACTAAACCCCTTTCAGGCAAAGGGTTGAGCTGAAATGACTACTCCAGTCAAGACGACAAAGCCTCCTAAAACCTCTCACCCTTTTCTGTTTGCACTCATTTATCTGTGACCTGCCTGACAAGTCTTTCAAAGCACATCAACCACTTGTAGCTTACATACTATATACTTGCACTGCAGTGGGGATCCAAACTGTTTGAAATGTTTATGACAAAAAGCATTATGCTCCGGTTGTGCTGGCATGTTGCCAAAACTATATGATAAAATACATAACCAGTATTCTAAATATATTCAATCAACATAGAACTGTGTAAAGCTGCACAGTAGCTAATTTTTTGTAAAGTCATGGTGGAGCAGAACTCCAAACAATACCATAATGTTATAGGCTAAATATTAAAAAAGTCATGTGTTTAGTTTATTTGTGACATTTTCCCAGCTAATACTGATGGTATGTACTACTATGACAGTTTATTGTTTGTTTGTAACTGAAGTAGTAAGTAGTTAAGTAGTTAGCCTAACTGAAGTGGTTGATCTGCTCTGCTGCTGGTGCACTAAAAAGAATGTAGGCCTACTTGCAGGAGTTGGAAAAGTAAATTTGTAAAATGATGTGATATGAGAATATTCAGTTCAGTTCAGTAATCATCTAGTGTGTTGTGTTCTTGAGACTCATAGCCAGGACACTGAAAAAACACAGAACAGGTTGCTTTACACACTTCAACGCTTTGATAGTAAAGTCTCCCCTGTTTCTTTGAATTTTTTTTTAAATGCTAAGTGCGTTCATTTTATACTTTTGAATACTAACCTAAATACTAGGTTATATACTTTAAATACTAACCTTGAATACTAGACTAAATTAAATGGAAACATTTTAATTTCACCATTTACTTTTTGGTTTGGATAGGCCAGACATTTAAATAGCTAATTCAATTTGACATTCAAAATACATTTGACATTTAAATAGACAAATAATACTTATTATTTACATTCAGAATCAGTACATATTTCTAAATTAATTAATTGAAAGAACAGTTGATATCTAATTGAAAATTATAAAATATTATAGCTACATTATTTTGAGGCAGTTTACACACGTGGTGGCGCTATAGGACTGTAGGCTACTAACTAAATTGTGTTAGCTGCATTGAAGTTGCACTGCTCAAGGTTTAACTGGATACAACTACAGTAGCCTACTCCAGACACACTCATTGCACACTAACAATTTTAGCAACGTCAACATTTTAATCTAATGTGTGGGTGTAGCTGTAGGCTAATTTTGTTTTTGGACTATATTTCACCTTGGGTAAAACGCATCATAAGTCTGACTAGGCTACCCTTTCTCTCTCGCGCGCTTTTCTCTAATGCTATTACTGTGGCTTATGCAGCCTTCAGTAACATATTCATTAAATAATAACCCTATTAATCTAGACTACACGCTTACAATAATTAGCCTACTTTATGGACGGGTTTAGTCCGAGAAGGGCACTTTGTTCGTCACCTCAAAAACATTTTCGGAATCTTTCAACAACTTTTAAAACACACCAACATTATATACGAATAAATTAGTAATTCTGACAGTAAGTTATTCTGTCTTTATGAAACCCTTACCTCAGATAAAGACAAGGGAAAACAGACACGTGTATACAATGGGTTAATCTACAGTTGACGTCTCTCGGTTGAGAGTCCCTCACAGGCGCTAAATCTGAAGAGCACTTCAAAGAGGGATTCACACCACTACACACATACACATTCACAAATCAAACTACAGACGAACCAACTAAGATATTGAGCTTTTGGTAAAATATCGACTCTACTTTGGGGCTGTATAAAACTTTAATCAGAACAAACTGCCATAAACAAGAAGACAGACGGCGGATTGCGCGAGCGAGCACTCGCATCAATCACGCAAAATGCTGCGAGGCTTCACACCGTCGCACTGATCGGACTCGGCGCGTTTCGTAAGTCATCGCTGCGTTCCGTCGCCACTCGGACACTACTTTCCAATAAAAATTTATCTAAAAGCAGCCTTTCCTGTCCCGAGCACATTTATCAGTATCACCGACGCCTGTGGGACCTTCTCCAGCTGTGCCGTCATAAACCCCGCTGGTTACCGTCACTTTTCAACATGATCAACACCTTTTGCCAAGGGTAAGCAAACACTTTGCTTTATGGAATATGATGCCATTCAACACTTCAGACAGTAATCTACTGATAAACGCATTAATTTTCGTGTCATTTTCTAATTCAGGTAGTTGAGAGCAATGGCACCTTCTTATAAACCCTGTGAATTGGATATTTGCTTCTCCCACCCCAAGTAAGAGTCAAAGACAATTTTCTGTAGTCAAGATGCAGATTGTTTCGGCTGTTTTGCTCCTGTTCTGTTTTCACAAGGTGAGTACCATTCTTTCCATTTACACATAGCCTATATGAAAACTGTATGCAATTATGTGAAAACTTTAAGCAAATGTACTGTACTTATGGAATTTTCAGTTAAATACGTTTAGAATATTTTAGTTAAACTAGTTAATTTAAATAAAATAATAGTACAGTATCTGCTTAATTCTGGTTGACGATTCAATCATTATCCATAGTCTTTTTAATCTCTTTTCTATTTGCTTTTCCTGGTAGAAAGTAGTAATACACATTTACCAACTTTTTATTTCTCTCATGCATGTTGCATTACAATTTAGAGGCTATTCAAATCACATAACAGCATACATTTGTTTCAGCTGATGTGATAGATCTTAATTTTATTTAACTATGCAATGAAGTCAATACAGTGTTTAAAATAAATGTTAACTACATGAATGCTATACTGAGAAAAAATGACAAATATTAGAAGAAACAGATGTATAGGATGCAAGTTTGTATGTATAAAACAAAAGAATATTACAGTTAGCTTATGAACCATCTTATTCTCGACTGAGTGTAACTTTGCACATTACATATTTTCTATTTATAGAGAAAAGCAAAGATGTGTATTATTGTGTAGCCTATTATTCATTCTTCGATTTTTGGTCTTATTTTTATTTTAGTAACAAGCAGATTGTGATGAGAAGGGTAGTCACATGCACTTTTAGAGAAAAATAATTCAGCCATTTTATTGCATAAAACTCTGACTGGTAATATAGATGGTTTCTAAAACACTTCAAAATCATCAGTGTCACAGAACTGCATACAAACGTCCTTTTCATTTAGATGCATTTATGAAGAAATCCAACCTTGCAAATACTAATTTTTCATATTTGGCTGTCCGTTGCATTCGGCTGTACCTGTGGGAATGGCTTCTGTCTATGAGTACATCCACTTTTGTACAATCCTCCAAAGGCAGCGTCCCAATGGATTAGAGTCCCTACAGTCTCTCTCTCTCTCTCTCTCTCTCTCTCTCTTTCTCACACACACACACACACACACACACACACACACACACACACACACACACACACACACACACACACACACACACACACACACACACACACACACACACACACACACACACACACACACACACACACACACACAGACAGTGATTCAAATACTGGAGAAGTAGCCCAGCATCTGTGCGGCTCCCTGGGGACAGATAAGAGGGTCAGAGCCTACACACTAGTAACTATTCATTCCATGACATCTGCTGCAGTCAACCTCTGAGAGCAGGATAGAGAACAATGTGATCAGCACTAAATCCACTTGAACACAATGGCACGACTCTATTGTTTAGACACATTTGCTTTCATTCCTCATCTTTGTATAATGATTGTTCTCTGCATGGCTGAAGTTCAGCGCGGTTGGCCTTTGCTGCCAGAGCGCCGCTCTCTTCAACACCCCCTTCTGCTGCTCGCCGTTGTGCTTTGCTCTTGTTCATAGATAAGATGCATAACAGCCATCAATCTGTGCTCAAGATTTTCCAGAGCACTGCTTTGCTGATTGAAAGAAGAGATAATGAGTAATTTAGGAAGGGGGTGTGTGATGTCCATACAACTAACTCCAACAGCACACAGATGTTTGTTCACTCAAACAGAAACACTTATATGATGTTGGTCTGTAAAAACACCACAGAAATGTCTGTCAGTTTAATGTCCTCACAGTTATTTCAATATGAAACTCTGCCTCAGCCAAAACCTCAACTCAGAGGGCGCGTTTGAATACGCAGACTTCAATGGTTTATGGAGAGCAAATTTAAAGCCGGAATAATGATTCGCAGTGAATTCCCTATCGCGAGGTCGTCCAGCTCTCCCGCTGTCTTTGTGCGCAATTAGCTTTGATTTCATTATTTATTTACTGGAGGAAAACTAGCGGTGGAGAATTTACTAAAAATTTACAGTGCTCGGATTAGGAGCCACGCTTTAATCTTATGCCTCTGATAATGCCGCATGGCCTGATTGATTAGTTTTTCAGGAAGCTTATGTCAGAAAAACTAATCCGTCTTTGGATTGTGCCAGCCGTGTAAGGTTCTCCGCTCTGGTGCTGTATCACGGAGGCGAATTACAGAGCTGCTGGGCTGTGATAAGGCCCTCGTCTCTTTCACACACCCGTCCCTCTGGACAATAAAAACGCTGTTTATATTCTTCAGAACCTGCTGCAGCCCGAGTCTTCACATCAAGCCCTCGCTGGATTTGCCATGTGAGGGGAGAACGTACATCGGGTTCTCAAAATTGGACTGAGGACACCAAATGAGAGGAAAAAAGCATAACCAGAATGGAGTCGTGAAATGTGTTTGTAGGTCCAGTAACCCAGAAATTCCTGCGAGAGAGATTACATGAGGGTTTCAGTGAGTGCGTCTGTATATGAGTGTTTCGCTCTAGATTGGCATTATCAGCGCTGAGCTTATACACCAGTGATGTGTATCTGTGTCTATATTGGGGTCATTGTTGCTTTCCAGAAGCCTGGCCTCAGTAATCCCTCGTAAACAATGTTGTCTGTGACATTTACCGTTCTAAGCAGTGATGTTGGGTGGTGTGCACTTTCTCGTGTTTGTTAATTTCATGTGGAAAAACACAGGAATCAATGTCACACCTATAAGCAGGTGCCATTTACATGTTGCCATCGTTTTTAGTTTGCTGTTGGTTTTCAAAGTTGGTTTTCAAGTTATCTACTTTTCATCTAGACATATTGTGAATGAATATTGGATTTTAATTGATAGATTTTCTTGACAGAATATATATGGAAACATGATGATGAAACTCAGTGATTTAGGATGACAGTTTCTCACCCCTCCAGTGATCATAATAATAATAATACAATTATTATTATTGATTGATTTAGAAAGACTGCAAGAATTAGCCTGCAGTGGAATTGCTGGCCTTGGAAATGTCTCTTAGTATCCTTCGTGATAATTTCAAATGGAATTTCATAAATTAGTATTCATTTATTACTATAGAAATCTGAAAATGAAAGTTGTTGTTTTGGCTCATTGGTCACTTGAACTGATAGTTACTCTAAAAGGTTTGCAAGTGCAATCTTAAATGTGTGTCTCACACATTAGACAGTTTATGTTAATGTCATTTGTCAAAGTTCTGACTTTTATTTTGCCATGGATGTAATGCCAGGGTCATCCATTACCTGAGATATAAAATCAATGCTTTTCCACTTATGGGCTGGAAACTGTGATTTCGGAGTGTTCCAGAGCTGAAGGACAGGCCTGTATATTTCAGGCTTTATATCATGATAGATGTGTTGTGTAGCTTCTCTGTCCTTCCAAACCTGTATTATGACTTTCTTTCTTCTGCAGAATGCAAAAGACGTTTTTTTTTTTTTTTTTGAAGAACGCACTTTAGCTTTCACTGTACAGACAAAAAAAAGAAAGAAAAAAGTGTGCTTTTTGTGCTACAAAAAGAAATCATACAGGTTTGGAAGGACATGAGGGTGATTAAATGATGACAAATTTTTAATTTTCGTTTTGGGTGAACTATCTCTTTAAGTCTGCAGATTTAGTATTTGTTATTCATGGTAAAAGATTAAATAGTTTTCTCATTTCAGTGAATCTCTATTTGAGCTTTCAGCTATTTCACATCTCTGTCATATTTTCTTTACCTTCATTTTTTAATTCATCCTGTTGTCTCTTGTTTTGTCACTCTGATGCGAGGATTTCAGCCCCGCTTCTATGAAAAACCTATCATATTTAAAAGAAGCCAAAAAAGGCGTCTTCTTTTTTTCTGCTGCTGCTGCTTCATTGTATTCAAAAGAGTCTGGTATGTCTGAAAACAGTTAGGATTCATCCTAATCAAAGAACAGAGACATCTGTACTGTCAGTTGTAACGATGCGCTGACAGATACTGTAGGAAGGGCTGCTGCATATGCTTCACATGCATGCTTCTCACTATTTATATTTGTATGATCTTCATCCAACGCAAAGAGGGAAATTAAGAATATCAGAAGTGCTCCCATTGAGAAAGCTTGAAGTACCGCAAACATTTTCATGCACATTTTTTCCCGATACTTTCTCTCCAGTGTTGTCTTTGCATGTGAAACTTGTGATCATAGCTGTTCTTCTTGCTGAGGGAATGTCAAACACATTTGTAGGAACAAAGATCAGACAGATGGGTATAATGGGATTGTAGAGGTGTTGATGGGATGATAGTTAGTACACCAGTAGAGTGTGGAACAAAGAACTGACAGGTATTAAAGGGGAAAGAAAGAATAAGAATCACTTCTCACCTAACAGTCCTGATCTTAACAGGTTATGATGTACGGTAAAATGCAATACAATAGCACCTTGTCTGACTCCATTTATGTTGGTCCAAAATGCTTTTTCACATATTTTTCAGCAGCTTGATCCCACAGTTGTTGACATATTTAGGGCGTTAACGCATGCAAATAATTAACCATGTTTAAAGCTGTTAACGCATTTATTCAATTTGACATTATAACTGTTATGCGCGCTCCAAAATCTTATTTTTCCTGTAGATAAAAATAAGTTACTAAAATAATTTACATTTCATATTTCTAGATGTTTTAAGAGCTGAATATTCTTCAGGGATTCCACTCTTTTTAACCAATTAATTTCTATGACTTTTACATTGACTTTTACATGACTAGTTTCTACCAAATATTTTAGAGTTTGGTATAACAAGAAACTTTTTTTCTTTATAAAAATGCCTCTGGCATTTGTATTAATTTATTGACTTTTCCAGGTCTAAAAAATTAGGCTTTTAAAATTAGGCTACCCCATACAGCAAGCAATAGCCGTCATTTCACCGGTCTAGGTTAACTATAGACCTGATATAGTCCGACTATAAGTAACCCACTTATAGCCAAAATAACCTTGAATTTTTTTTTTTTTTGCCAAAATAACTTGCAAGATGTATGATATTCCATCATGTAAGCAAAGTCAACGGTGATTACAAGGGGTTTGGTTTCATTTCTTTGACATGTTATCTAGTTGATGACTAGTATGCTTGGGTTATGGTTAGACGTCTATGAAATTTTCACAGACAGTCCAAATTTTGCCTTGTTTTAGCCTAGACGTCAGGGCTGTGTTTGGACGGCTATTAGACTTTTTTTTAAATGCAAAATTGCTTGCTGGGTTGGAACCCTGGTTCTTCAAAGAAAACAAAATGTTGTTTAGGAAGTTAATTAAATTAATATCGTAATTTTATCGTATTTTAAAACTTGTTTTGTCTCTTCCCTTACAAGTTTGCTTAGGCCCCCTATCAGCTCCTGCCCCCTGGTTGAGAACCACTGCTCTAGGACACTTAAAGGCCGCTTACACCAAGAACTTTAACTATAAAGATAAATATAATGATATTAAAGTTGTTGATTGTTTGTCAATGTTTTTATCGTTCATCAGCTGAAAAGTGATTCCAATGATATTGTTTCTCTGTGCCGTTATCATAGTTCTGGTGTGACTGTGAACTCTGCTATTCTTTTATATTTAGAATGATATCTTTATCATTACCGTTATACGGGTATTTAGTTGTTGCTAAAAGGATACTTCTTTTTTTTTTTAGAATGTACTATTTAGTTATTATATAATTATATGATGCATAATCACAAAATTACTCCCTTACCATATTACCAGAGAAAGTGAAAGTACTGAAATACCACTGGCACATCTGTGGGTTTTCTTATTATTATTTTATCTTATCTAAAGCACATGTATAAAATAGATTAGAGTTTTGACATGTTCAGAATTAAAAATTTAAATGCAGTTACATACAAATGTTAAAGCACACATTTCATTGGCCTCACATCACTTTAATTGGAAGTCATTGAAAGCGACCGTACCTCTGATTGGCTACAGGTCTGACCGGATGATTTAAGGGTCCGGTGCCTAAGGCAGCCATGCATGAGCGTTTGGCTCTGTAAGGGTCAGGTGCTAATGACAGCGGGGATTATATGGCATTAGACATGCAGCACAGCGTACAGTTCAGCGATCAGTCCCAGGTGAGGGTGAGGATTTCTCTCTTTGATCCTCTCCGCTGAAAACCTGCCATTTGTTAGCAGCCCGGCTCTTGATTAAGAGTGATGTGTTTCGGGTTTGCGGCTGTTTCACCCATCAGGGTAGCAATCTATTCTGCGGTCGTGTGTAGACTCAGGACCCCACCTGCCTCCTCAAGGCCTTTGGGGCCTTCTCTTGAAACTGCTCTTTGTGTGAATCATTACAAATGAAATGCCCTGTAACACCACACAGGAGAAACAGTGGGGAGACAAAGAGAGAGAGGCAAAGAAAGGAATAAAACGACAGAGACTTTGGGGAGGAACAGGAGGCTGGAAAGGTGTAATGGAGAGGCAGCTGCTGCCATGTTCAGTACTGTTTAACAAGAAACTGCAGTTTGATTGCATTATGGGTGCCTTGGCTTAAAAAAAATGCTATTATATGTGTGTAGTATATACATTTTGGTCTGGATAATTGTGTGGTGTGTATTTGATGACACAGAATGCTAAGATGTGTTTTATTACAGAACATCATGAGTAGGTTTTTGGTGATCTCAGATGGTTGATTCTAGACCCACAAGAATCGTTCAGGTTTGAATCAGATCCCATATCCCCCCTCTCTTTTTCCCTTAATTTTTTGTCTGTTCTTTTCATTTTTTTGTCTGTTCTTTACAGTCATGTAGAAATAAAGCCTATAAATAAATTAAAATGTTATCCCACTTGAACTATGCATTAAAACAATACAATAATAAAAAAAACAACAAGACATACATTCATACGTATTAAATAAAACTAAGATATATTCCACTACTGAATCCATACAATAATTATGTCCAAGGAACAGACGGAAATGCGTTTGCATCTAGATTTAAAAGGGTAGCATTTTTGAGTTCTGGATATGAACATGGCCTAGACTTGGTTGAGAGAACGTCGTGACGACGAATGGGGTTTCACTTAGAAAGCCTATCGACTTCGAGTATTACAAAACGAGCCAATGGCAAAGAAATGCCATGGGTCTGCGGAATTTGCATGGCGCAACTCCGCTCCACCTCGTGGGTATAAAAGGAGGACGCCGGCAACATGCAGATATGTTTCTTCGATATTCGCAGATATGTGGCAGGAAGACGGAACGTCTCCGTTCCCTACTCAGGGAATGAGGGTTACATACCGAGACGTTCCCTTTCGCTGTCAATACGAGTTCCGTTGGGGGGGGGGGAGTGGACACTGGACACTGGACACTGGAGTGTCCAGCCCGCAGGATGGAATATTTCAACCCAAGGGGTGGCAAGGTGGCTTGCCAAGGGAAAGACACATGCTCAGAGAGGCTTACAGTGGAAATACACATCGACGTCAGCAGTGCTGGAGGAACTCAGGGCCTGTTGGGGAAGCTCACCTGAGGAAATATCGCACGTATCCAGTCCGTGGAGTGGAATGGCGAGCAAGCGAAGACACCTGAGCGGGCCCTAGTACTGGCTGGTTGAAGCGAGTACACGAGATGACACCGGCTCCATTCGGGGATTGTAGAATCTGGCGAATGTGTAGGGTGTCGCCCAGCCTACAGCTCTGTAGATGTCTGTAAGCGAGGCGCCATGCGCTAGAGCCCAAGAGGAAGCCACACTCCGGTGGAGTGGGCTGTCACACCAAGGGGGCATGGTCGACCTTGCTGCTGGTATGCCAAGCAATCCCGTGTCCACATCCCGTGAGACAACCTATGCTTGGAGAAGCGTTTCCCTTCAGCTTCCCACCATAACAGACAAAGAGCTGGTCAAGGTCCTGAAACACTGCGTTCTGTCTATGTAGGCAGGGAGTGCGTACTGAACAGAGCAGTGCCAAGGCTGGGTCTGCCTCCAAGGGTAGCGCTTGCAGGTTCACCACCTGGGTGGGAACCTTGGGCACATATCCAGGCCGGGGTCTCAGGATCACGCGAGATTAAGCCGGCCCGAATTCCAGGAACGCTTCGTCAACGGGAAAATGCGTGCAGGTCCCCTACCCTCTTGATGGAGGCCAATGCAACCAGGAGCACTGTCTTAATTGACAGGAACTTAAGCTCGACTGATTGCAGAGGCTCAAGGGGAGCACTCTGCAGGGCAGTTAGAACCAGAGAGGTCCCAAGAGGGAACGAGAGGAGGGAGAGGAGGATTCAGTCTCCTCGCTTCTCTCAGGAACCTGACGATCAGGTCGTGCTTTCCCACGGACTTACCATCAACTGCGTCGTGATGTACGGCAATAGCGGCAACATACACTTTCAGGGTGAAGGGAGACAGCCTTCGCTCCAACCCGTCTTGCAGGAAGGAAAGCACGACACTGATCGGGCATTTCCTGGGGTCATCTCGGTGAGAAGAGCACCAGTTGATGAAGAGGTTCCACTTCAACGCGTAGGCATGTCAGTGGACGATGCTCTAGCGGAAGTGATGGTAGCCACCACAGGTAGTGGTAAGGTACACAAATCTGCCTCGTCCCGTCCAGGAGCCACACGTGGAGGTTCCAAAGATCGGGACAAGGGTGCCATAGGGTGCCCCGTCGCTGAGAAAGGAGGTCCTTCCTTAGAGGAATTGGCCAGGGAGGTGCTGTCGCGAGGAGAAAGTTCAGAGAACCAGGTCAGGGTGGGCCAATGAAGCACAACCAATATGACCTGCTACTCGTCCTCCCTGATCTTGCAGAGGGTCAGTGCAAGACGGCTCACTGGGGGGAACGCATACTTGTGGAGGCTCCGCGGCCAGCTGTGCGCCAGTGCGTCTGTGCCGAGCGTGCCCTCGGTCAGGGAGTAAAACGGGGCGCAATGGGACGAGTCGTGGGAGGCAAACAGGACTACTGGTGCGTCCCCGAACTGGTCCCAAACCAGCTGAACCCACTGGGGATGGAGTCGCCATTCTACAAGGAGGGGAGCTGAAGCCGTGGGAGCTCGTAGGCTGCACAGTTCAGGGCTCCGGGAAAATAATGGCTCGAAGCGACCTCAGATGCATCGGGCGAGTTGCGACATATGGCGGGAGCGTAAACCACCTTGATGGTAGATGTACACTACTGACACGGTATTGTCTGAGTGGACTAGTACGTGTTGACCTTTGAGCAACGCAAGAGAGCAAGGCGTACTGCCAGCAACTCGAGGCAATAGACATGCTAAGGGCGCCAGGGTCCTGTCGAGGAGCCTGCGGCTGCGTGTCCATTGCGCATGGTGCCCCAGCCTGTGGTGAAGGCATGTGTTGAGACAACAACATGCCCGGAATATGGCGGCAAATCAATGTCAATAAGAACCGAGCGCACAACTGATGCTGGCGCACGCGGTAAATGACTTTCGCACAAGGATCTACACGCGAGGAAACAGGAACTCGTGAGCTCATTCATACCCTGCGCGCGTTCATGACATCTCCTCTGCACACAATACAAGCCCTCGACAGGCGTCCAATCACAACTGACTTCCGGAAAAGGGGAAGTAACCAACAACATTGGAGGTTATTAAAACCGTAAGTCCCACCCCTCGAATGTCAAAAATAAAATTGTTAGAGTGAGCAAAAACAGCAGGCGAGAGCAGATCAAGCGCGAGAGCGTGTGGAATGATCATGCGCGCATGCGAGAGCGTGTGAAATGATCATGCGCGCGCGAGAGCGTGTGGAATGATCATGCGCGCACGCAAGGGCTTGTATTGCATGCAGAGGAGATGTCACAAGCGCGCGCAGGGTATGAATAGGCTCGCAAGTTCCCATTTCCTCGCGTGTAGATCTGTTATCGTCTCGCGGAAGTCATTTACCACGCGTGCCAGCATCAGGTGTGCGCTCGGTTCTTATTGACATTGATTTGCCGCCATACCGGAAGCTCGTTCCAGGGGCACTAGCCCGTAGAAAACTGAGGTTCGACCACAGGGTGAAGGTCTGACGGCAGGTCGGAGTAACTGTTACTCGGAGCTTGCCGTGTTGCCATGCCCACCTCGGGACTCGGTCGTGAAGCCAAAGCTGAAGCAGTCTCATATGAGCAATCCGAGGGGCGATGTTGCGGCTGCGGATGCCATATGCCCCAGGAGCCTCTGATATAACTTCAGTGGAACCGCACTCTTGCGCTTGATTTGTCTCAGGAAAGTCAGCAGTGGCTGAGTGGAGAAGGCGACCGAGTCGATACCGAGAATAGAGATCCTCTGCACGGGACAAAGTTTGCTCTTTTCCCAGTTGACCCGAAGGCCCAGACGAGCTAGGTGCCGGAGCACTATGTGTTCGCAAACCTGGTCTTGAGAGTGAGCTAAGATAGCCAGTCGCCGAGATAGTTCAGAATGCGAACCCTGTGTTGGAGGAACAAGGGCTGCCTCGACGGCCTTCGTGAAGGCACGAGGAGACAGGGCTAGCCCGAATGGGAGAACGGCGTACTGACATGCCCGCCCCTTGACAGCAAACCGCAGGAATGGTCTGAGTCGAAGGAGAACGGAGACATAAAAGTAGGCGTCCTTCAGGTCGATCGCTGCAAACCAATCCTGTGGCCGCACACATTCGAAAATGCGTTTGGCCAGGAGCATCTTGAACGGCAGCCTGTGAAGGAGGCGGTTCAGATGCGCAGGTCCAGGATTGGCCGTAACCCACCGGATTTCTCCGGGACAAGTAAATAAGGGTTGTAGAACCATGACCTCATTTCGGCTGGAGGGACAGTCTCGATCGCACCCCTTGCAAGTAGGGTAGCAACCTCCACTCTCATGATAGGGGCATTGCCACCGACCAAAGTGGAGAGGACTCCCCTGAAGCGGGGAGGAGACTGTGCAAACTGAATCGCATAGCCGAGCCTGATGGTTCATGCGACCCAGCGGGACAGGTTGGGAAACTCTAGCCAGGCTCCCAAGAACTGTGCCAGCAGGGTCATGCGAACCACAGACATCCCCTCGGTGGTGCAGTGAAGCAAAATGACCGGCCCGGACGTGGACGGCATAACGGCCCGATGTGGGGGCACAGTCATTAACCGCACCCTGACAGAGGAGGTCCTGCTCTGCCAGGGGTCGGCACACACTGTCATCTGAGAACTCTGTGTGTTCAGAGACGGGAGAGTCAGTTCTTTCTGAGAATAAGGATTCTCCCCCGGGGGAAGGAGTGGCCCTGCTACCACCTCCTGGAAAGAACTGAGTCCCATCTCTGAGCAGCCTGTCTCAGGAGCGCCGCTTAGCCCGGCGTTTAGCGGGCGGGGCTGGAGAGGGCTGTGGCGCCTTCCTGCGGCTTCCTCCACGAACCAGCCCGGGTAGCTGGAGGGCGCCCTCAGCGGTGGGCAGACTGAGGGATCTGAGCAGAATATAATGGATAGCCTCAGTCTGCTCCTGGGCAGTTGAGAACTGTTCAAGCCCTCAACCGCACCGCCGAAGAGGCCGACCTGGGATATGGGGGTGGCGAACAGACGAGTCCGCTCGGCATCCTGCACATTGGACAGGTTCAGCCACAGGTGATTGGTGGACATCACCTGACCCAGGGAGCGTGCGGCCATTTTCATCACTTGGAGAGCAAGGTCAGTGGCGGCGCGCAGCTCATTAAAGAGCCCTGGGTCAGTCCTGCCCTCGTGCATGTCCCTGAGCATCTGGGCCTGGTAGACCAGCAGAATGGCCATGGCATGCAGAGAGACGGCGGCCTGTCCTGCGGCTCTATAGGATTTCGCCACAAGCGTAGATGAGAAACTACAGGCTTCGGACGGGTGCTTAGGGTCGCGCCGAGAAAAAGCACTCTGAGGACACAGTAGCATCGCAACAGAGCGTTCAATTGGGGGAACCCCAGTGTACCCATGGGCAGCAGCCCCGTCGAGGGGAGGAAAGGCGGAGGAGATCATCGAGGGATCACGGGAAGACATGGGGGTCGAGGACGAATCGTCGGCGTTTTGTTCCACACCATCACCCTCAGGTCACCCTGGCCACCAGCCAAAGGACCACCTCATGTGGAGAGTGTAGATCGGGGTGTGGATGTGGGGACTCTCTCTCTAACGAGATCATTGAGTCTCAAACGTAATGACACGATGGTCATGTTCCCGCAGGGAGAACATGAGTCATCCACAAACGCTGCTCTAGCGTGATCAAACCCAAACACGCAGAGCAGAGAATGTGCCCATCAGAGTCGGAAATGAGTCGACCGCAACCAGAAGTGCACGGGCGAGCTGTCTTTAAAAAGACGTGCCGCGTGCAAGCTCTTTTGTGAGAGGAAAAAACTCCACGGATGTTGAAGCGAGCAGGGAGAAACACTCACTGGCAGATACTGCACAGATCAGCAGGCAGTGTGAACTCGCTGGAGATCGCCGTCACACCAACACCGGAGAGTCGCTCGTCTCGTAGAGTGAAGTCAGAAATGACTGTGGAGTGAAGAGATACTCTTGGCTCCGAAGCGAAAACATATCTGCATGTTATGTTGCCAGCATCCTCCTTTTATACCCACGAGGTGGAGCGAAGTTGCGCCATGCAAATTCCGCAGACCCATGGCATTTCTTTGCAATTGGCTCGTTTTGTAATACTAGAAGTCGATAGGCTTTCTAAGCGAAACCCCATTCGTCGTCACACCGGAACTCGTAGTGACAACGAAAGGGAACTATTATTAATGTAAAGACTTAAACTTCAGTTTCTCACACAAAACTATCATATGACTTCAGAAAACATGAAATATGGTGCATAAGTCTTATATGTTCATTGTTCTTTTTTTGGAACTTGACAGCCATGGTCACTATGAACTGTAAAAAAAAAAAAAGTGTCCTTTTATTTTCCGTGGAAAAAAACGCTTTACAGGTAGAATAGAATGAGTGAGAAAGGATGAGCTGGAATACACTACTGGTCTTTTAAATTCTGAACAGATTATAAACCACTATAGGCTTTTATATATTGCCAACTTAAAAAAAAAAAGATATAAACAACTGAGGATCACATGCTACCCGACTTTTAAATCGTCCCTAAACACAACTAGCCCACACAGAAAATTATGCCTCATTAAAAACAATTTGTTCTGAAATCAGCTCAAAATATCTGTCTATTTGAGTCTGTGCCCATATACTACACAATTTACTGTGAAATCTGTCAACTCTGTCAACTGTCCAATATCTGCAGACTGGCTCTCACTTTCAGCAACTGGCATCAACTCGTCCAGACTGCAAAACAGGGAAAAAATATAGGTAGCAGTCGTGTAGTGTATTCCAGCCTTAGTAAAGTAAAGTTTCAAGGAAGAATTCAAGGAATTAAAATCTCAAAATGAGGTACAAATCACAGCTGCACTACCATGCTGTACAAACAGTCTCTGGGGCTGAGAAATAGGGAGACAGCACAAGAAAGAGAAATGGACGGAAAATGACAAGAAGTTGCAGGTCTGACAACCAAACAGATTCATGCCCTGGGGCTGGAGAGCCATCACAGCCATCAGAGGTGTGGTACCACCAGACGAAGCAAATGCATTTTAACAGCATCCTCATCCATGATCCGCCACTGAGATGTCCCTGACTTCTTAATAACTTTCTAGAGGGCTAGTTCTGGTCACCACGGCAATTACCTTTATGTCAAGCCGTAAAAGATATGTCCACCCCAGGGACTGGCAGACAGCTTGCTCCATAATGCTCATTACAGATGAACGTCTAGACTGATTCTTTTCTCACTTTGTGGATGTCATATTATGATGCTGTCACTATGAAAATGGGCCAGCTATCGGTGTGGGTGACTGACACATTGTACAATACATTACCAAATTACAGATATTTATCAGAGGTTTAAACCAATTAATGTCTGCTTTTATGATATAGATATCTATATACATCTATCTATCTATCTATCTATCTATCTATCTATCTATCTATCTATCTATCTATCTATCTATCTATCTATCTATCTATCTATCTGTCTGTTCATAGATATACTCATTTTAATTCTTTAATTCAGCAAGGATGCATTAAATTTATCAAAAGTTACAGATTTATATTTCAAATAAATGCTGTTCTTGCTGTACTCTATTCATCAAAGATTACTGAAAAATTTAAAGCTGCAACTGTGTGATAAACTTTGATAATAATAATAAATGTTTCTTGAGCACTAAATCAGCATATTAGAATCATTTCTGAAGGATCATGTGACACTGGAGACTAATGATGCAATTTAGCTTTGCCATCAAAGGAATAAATTATATTTTAAAATATATTCAAATAGAAAACAGTTTACACATCTTAAATTGTAATAATATTTCACAATATTACTGTTTTTACTGTATTTCTGATCAAATAAATGCAGCTTTGGTGAGTCCAAAAACAACTTTTATTGAAACCAAGCTCATAATTCAACATTTTTAATTGCCTGATTCCACACGTGTAAGGCAGGGACATTGAAAATTATTTTAAAATGCAAAACACAATCATAGCAGTGGGCGTTTACTTCCAAGTCTTGAGTGTGGCACACCTATCAAAATGCAGTGTTTGAAAGAGAGGGTCAAAACTATAAAATACCGGTAACACTTCATTTTACAGTACGTGCACTTTCAATGTACTTACAGTGTTCTTACCACAAAAGTAATGAGTAGTGTAAGGTAACTACATGGGTTAAGTTAAGGTTTAGGGGTAGGTTCAGGGTTAGTACCTAGTTAGTGTCATTACTACAATAGGTACATATATGTTCATGCGAAACAGGACTGTTGAACAAAGTGCTACCAAAATACCTTATTACTTCTAAATTAGGATGTTTTTTGTATATAAAAATGTTGATAACATAATGAGTGGACCTCAGAGAACATTATAAAATAAAAAAAAATACTGTTCTTGGCCCATTTAAAAAAATCTTATCGACTCTAAAGTTTTGTAAACATACACACACACTGGGTGTCCTTGTTTTATGGGGACTTTCCATAGACATGATTTTTGTAAAAACTGTTTATTCTACCCCGTTACACTAACCCTACCCCTCAACCTACCCATCGCAGAACACTTTCTGCATTTTCAAAAAACATCAAGGATGATTTATGAGCTGTTTTTCTCATGGGGACCAAAAAATGTCCCCACAAGGTCAAAGGTTTCTGGTAATACTATCCTTGTGGGAACATTTTGTCCCCATAACATAAGGTTTTCCAGGACCACACGCACACATTTCCATAGACACAATTATTTTATACTGTACAAACTGTATATTCAATCCCCTAACCCTACCCCAAGCACTTATGCCTACCCCAAGCACAAGTTATTCTGATAGGACACTTGTATGAACTTGAGGCTAATTACTGTATATAACTGCTGTTTCTGAATGAAGAAAATGAAAGGTAAATATCTATCTATTACTCTGACTCTATAGTCTTCAGGACAGTACTGTACTTTATTTAAAGTCTTAATTAACGTCCTTAGATTTTCCCCTTAGCAAACCTTGTATGCCTTACCTCTACCAAAGTCACAGCTTCAATACTTCCCTTGAGTTAGACGTCAAACATATTACCAAAATATGTGTTGAAATACTGCCACCCTACATGTAGGAGAGAGAGAGAGAGAGAGAGAGAGAGAGAGAGAGAGACAGAGAGAGAGAGAGAGAGAGACAGAGAGAGAGAGAGAGAGAGAGACAGAGAGAGAGAGAGAGCATGAGTGAGGTAGAGAGGGAAAGGATTAGGACTGATTGTCAGCACAATCTTTTAAGTTTTCCTCTCAAGGCAGTAAAGCATTTTATTTTGCCTGTGATCCCTCCACTTGTCACAGCAATTTCCCCAACTGTTCATCATCCTTTAACTGCTTCCACATTAGCATTATCATCTCCTTCCTGCTTCACCTGAAGTTGTCTCTGACCACATTTTCTCTAAATGTGAATGGTATTCATCTTCCCTTGTCAAGTCATTGAGGTTTGCAAAATGAAAAATGATGTGAAACACAACCAAGGCAAGAACAGAGATATGAGCGGTCTAGTTTACCGAACATTGTACAAGACCAGGGGTGCTCAAAAGTGAATAACTGTTTCATCACAGCCAAAAATCTCTTTCTTTTTTCTCATTTCCATTGTGGGTTATCTTCCATCTTTGTTCATTGGACTTTCTGAAGATGTTGGAAAGTTTCACCTGCAGCCCATAAATTCATTATGGAAATTTACACGGTTCTCTCTCTCTCTCTCTCTCTCTCTCTCTCTCTCTCTCTCTCTCTCTCTCTCTCTCTCTCTCTCTCTCGCATGTCGGGAGCGAGTGAACGGAGTTTGGCGTGGGTGAGAGGTGTTGTTGAGTGTTTTTTCTTTTCTTTTTTATTTTTTCTTTATTTATTTTTTTTCTCCTCTCTTTCTTGCATTTAGTTTTATTAAGTGGTAGGATTATTTTTGTCTGACTTCGGTCAGCGAGTGGGGAAAATGGGGACTACTGCGGGTGATTTCTCGCAACTTACTATCAGACATGGTTGCAAATGTATGCCTGATGCGTCTGTGTCAGTAGAGGATTGCCTGGTGGCCGTGAGTGCTGCAGTCGGCGGCGTAAACATCAGGTCTGCCTCTCGCATGAATAAGGCGATAGTCATTTTTTTGAGTCAAAGCCAAATGGTTAATGATTTAAAGGGTTAGTTCACCCAAAACTGAAAATTATGTCATTAATGACTCACCCTCATGTCGTCCCAAGCCCGTAAGACCTCCGTTCATCTTTGGAACACAGTTTAAGATATTTTAGATTTAGTCTGAGAGCTTTTTGTCCCTCCATTGAAAATGTACGTACGGCACACACTCTTTGTCCAGAATGGAAATAAAGACATCATCAAAGTAGTCCATGTGACCACAGTGGGTTAGTTAGAATGTTTGGAAGCATCGAAAATACATTTTGGTCCAAACATAACAAAAACTAGGACTTTATTCAGCATTGTATTGTCTTCCGGTTCTGTTGTTGATCCGCGTTCACGATTCCGCAGTGACCCTGCTGACGTAAGACGCTGATGACGTGTTATCTGGAGATTAGGACATCCGCGACATGCACACCTACGCACCATTTAAAAAAAAAATATAGCAATACAAAAATACAAACAATGTAGAATAGCTTGAATACAGCGCCCGTCTCCCTCAAACTGTAAACGAAGCTCGGGCGCACCAGATAACACGTCATCAGCGTCTTACGTCAGCAGGGTCACTGCGGAATCGTGAACGCGGATCAACAACAGAACCGGAAGACAATACAATGCTGAATAAAGTCGTAGTTTTTGTTATGTTTGGACCAAAATGTATTTTCGATGCTTCCAAACATTCTAACTAACCCACTGATGTCACATGGACTACTTTGATGATGTCTTTATTTCCATTCTGGACAAAGAGTGTGTGCCGTACGTACATTTTCAATGGAGGGACAAAAAGCTCTCGGACTAAATCTAAAATATCTTAAACTGTGTTCCAAAGATGAACGGAGGTCTTACGGGCTTGGGACGACATGAGGGTGAGTCATTAATGACATAATTTTCATTTTTGGGTGAACTAACCCTTTAATAGAGAGCGGATTAACAATAAACGAAATGTTTGTGCCCGTTTTGCCTCTGTCGAGCCCATCAAAAAAGATTGTTTTGTCAAACATACCTCCATTTGTCAAAAATGAGAAGCTAGAGGAAATACTACTCCGATATGGTAAATTAGTGAGTCCCATTAAGATGATCACGCTGGGATGCAAAAATCCCCAACTTAAGCATGTAATGTCTTTTCGGCGCCAGGTTTTTATGATTTTGAATTCTCAGAGCGATCCTTTGAACTTGTCGGCGAAACTAACTGTCGAAGGGAAGGATTACACTATTTTTATAAGTTCTGAGTCCATGAAGTGCTTCATTTGTGGCGAATTCGGACACGTTCGACAGACTTGCCCGAATCGTAATAGAAATGGCGTTAATGAAGTTTTGGCTGATAATATGGTTGATGGTGGGGCGCGAGGTTCTGACGTTGCGGACGCTGCGCCGTTACTACTTCCACAAGCCGTCGCGGAGTCAGCACCGAGTGGCTCGCTCGAGGATAATGGGGAAAGTTTCCTGTCGGCTAATTCCAGCAATAGTGCCGTGGAGATAGCTCAGGTTGCCCAGGTAGCTGATTTCATACCCGTTGTCACACAGCCAGAGTTGAGTTCGGATCAGGCACATGTAAAAGATGCACATGAGGCCGAATCACTCGAGGATGAACAACAAATACAACCCGAAGTAACATTAAGTGATATTAAAATAAGTACTGATGAATCGATTGATCAGAGTCAAGGAGATAATGTTTCGCAAGAAGTGGATTTTGATAAGGATGACGAGGAACTATATGATGGGAATGACATGATGGACTTGGAAAATATTTCTGAAGGTAGGACTAAACTTTACTCATTACAGCAGATAAATACCTTCCTTGACCATACAAAGGGGCTTCGCAAGCCCAGTATTGAGTCGCACTTTCCAGATTTGAAACTTTTCCTGATGTCTTGTACTGTAGCTATGCGGAAGGCAACTTTTGATGAGCTCGATAGACCAAAACGTACCGCCTTCTCTTTATGGCATCTATGAGATTTGGCACTTTAAATATTAATGGGTGTCGAGATGCTGTTAAAAGGTTTAGTCTTTTTGACTATATTATGATAAAGAGGGCTAGTATAGTTTTTCTTCAGGAAACTCATACAGATCCAAATAATCAAGTACAATGGCAGAGTGAATGGAAGGGGCAGGCTATATTAAGTCATGGTTCTAGTGTTAGCGCAGGGGTTACATTTCTCTTTGGGCCAGAGTTTAAGGAGCATCCTGTGAGTGTTTTTGAATTGGTTCCTGGTCGAATGTTGCGTGTTGATATAACGGTTCATGGACTCAATTTTTCGTTATTTAATGTGTACGCTCCAAACATTGGTTCAGAGCGAGTTTTCTTCTTTAAAAAATTGAAAACTGCGTTAAGCGATGTTTTGTTGTATTGAGTTAAGTTGTATTGTGCCCACTGCTTTATCGGATCACCAGTACATGTCTGTTGAAGTTTCTACTGCACAGAGCACTTTTAAGCACTCGCTTTGGAAGTTTAATAGTAGACTTTTGCAAGATCACAACTTTGTGCACTCTTTCACCTTTTTTTGGGAGACGTGGAGAGAGAGTAAAATGCTATATAAGTCCCTAAGTCAATGGTGGGATATTGGCAAAACGCAAATTAAACTTTTTTGTCAGAACTAGCCTATATTGCCTATAATAAAAGCATTCTGGAAAGTACATTGAAACAGCTTGAACAAGACATCCTTTACACTGATGATAAAGCGGATGGTGTGGACACTGCTGAAATCCTCGAACGGAATACATTTCTCTTACGGAATCTTTTAGAAGAAAGGGCCCAAGAGACACTTGTACGAGCAAGGTTTACCACCTTTAACAATATGGACGCTTCGACATCATCCTTTTTTAGTCTGGAGAAGAAGACTGTAAATAGGAAGATTTTATGTCATTTGAAACTTCCAGGGGGAGGAAAAGTGACTGATGATCGTGGAATAATGTCACATGCTTTATCTTTTTATGAAGAGCTTTACAAGGCTGAACCCTGTGATGATGAAATGGCTGACATTCTTCTTCAAGATTTACCTCAACTTACGGAAGAGGAGAAATCTAGACTTGATCTACCTTTGACTTTTGCTGAACTGACTGTAGCTGTTCAGGAACTCTCTTCTGGCAAAGTTCCAGGATTGGATGGGTTGAATGCTGAATTTTACAAACAGTTTTGGTCGGTGATCGGAAAGGACCTGTTTTCTGTCTTCTTGGAGTGTCTGGAAAGAGGCACATTACCTGTGAGCCTTCGGAGGGCCGTGATTACTTTACTACCCAAGAAGGGTGATCTTGGAGACATTAAAAATTGGCGCCCTGTGTCATTGCTCGGAGTTGACTACAAAATATTTTCCAAAGCTTTGACTAATAGACTCAAACTTTGTATATCTTCAGTGATTCATGTAGATCGAGCTTATTGTATTCCGAATCGATCTATTTTTGATAATCTTTTTTTGGTTAGGGACTTGATTTCCTTTGCTAAAGTGCATAAACTCGATGTAGGTTTGGTTTCTTTGGACCAAGAGAAAGCCTTTGATCGAGTTGATCATGGCTTTCTTTTTAAATGTTTCAATGCCTTTGGTTTTGGTTCATCATTTATTTCTTATGTTAAGCTCCTGTACACGGATGTATATAGCATACTAAAAGTAAATGGCACCCTTTTAAGACCATTTTTAGTTGGCAGAGGTATACGACAAGGGTGTGGCCTCTCAGGTATTTTATATGCTATTGTTATTGAACCACTCTTGGCAGTTCTGAGACGTCAATTAAGTGGGATTTCTACAGTGTGTCCTTATAGTACAGATTTGGTAACGGCTAGATTAAGTGCATATGCTGATGACGTTACAGTGGTAATAAGGTCAGATGAGGATGTTAAGAATTTGGTATCGTCTCTGGATGTATATCAAAGAGCATCTTCCTCAAGAATAAATTGGCAAAAGAGTGTATCCTTTTTGCTGGGCAAATGGGAGAACGGAGGCCCTCCAGTACTCCCTCAGCTCTGCTCTTGGAGCTTGGAAGGGTTCAAAGTGCTTGGGGTCTTTATGGGGCTAGATCAATATATGGAGAATAATTGGGAAGGTATATTTGATAAAGTGTCTGGCCGTCTACAAAGGTGGAGGTGGATTCTCCCTAATTTGTCATATAGGAGTAGAGTACTTATAATTAATAACTTAGCTGCATCTATGTTGTGGCATCGTTTAAATGTACTTGATCCACCAAAATTTCTTTTGCAACGTTTGCAGAAGATTTTTGTAGATTTTTTTTGGGACGGTCACCATTGGCTTCCCCCTGCAGTTCTTTACTTGCCAGTTACTGAAGGAGGTCAAGGGTTAATTGATGTGACCGCTAAAGTTAAAGCTATGAGGTTAAAAGTTGCTCAGACTTTGCTCTATTCTAAAGGGCATACAACATCATGGTTGTCATTTGGCCTGGCTTTGCTCAGAACTTTTGGCGGCTTTTCCCTTGATAAACAATTGTTTTTGATGTCTTCGTATAGTAGAAACGTTATAGGCCTATCTGATGTAAGATTCTATGCGTCAGTTTTAAATTCCTGGACTGTTTTTAAGGAATTTGGACGAGAAAATGACCATTTTGGCCTGAATGAGCCACTGTTTTATAACTCCTTTCTTGGTGGCAATGTTTGCATGTCTAATATTATTGCTAAAACATTTATAGATAAGGGTTTGACCACAGTTGCACATCTGATTGATATTGCTTCCAGAAAATGGAGACCAGCAGTCGAAATTTGTGAACAGGTGGGATTCAGGTCTGTGAGGATGGTGGAACTTTTCATAAACAGTCTGAAAGCTGATTTTCCCTCCCAATTCCTCCATTTTGTAAATTGTTTCCTGTCTGGTGATTCGATGCAATGTTCTTTCCCTAAGTTACTTGTGTCTCCAAGGGTTTGTACAGAGGATGACCAAGAGGGGAAGTTATTGAAATTTAAGGGGCTGCAGGAGCTTAATTTTCAAGCTGTTGGAAAAAAAGAGTTTTATCAGATATGTGTAAAGACTGACTATTTTGGGAATATTAATCAGAGATGTGATACAAAATGGAGAGAGTATCTTATGGACTCTGATGATCTTGCTCCCTCTTGGAGACTGTTGTATAAAGGTCCCCTTCCAAAACGATCTGGGGATTTGCAGTGGAGAATATTGCACTGTGTGTTACCTACAAATAGTTTTGTTTCTAAGTTTAATATGTCTGTTTTATCATTCTGCAATTTTTGTACTAAACCAGAGACTGTGTTCCATGTTTTTGTTGAATGTCCTAGGCTAGTATCACTGTTTACCTTATTGGAAAGAATACTTGGAAGCCTAGGTTTTTGTTTTAACAAGACATTCTTTATTTATGGATGCAAGTATTCAAAAACACATAGAGAACAGTGTACCTTGGCAAATTTTGCAGTTGGGCAAGCTAAACTAGCCATTTGGAAGACTTGCAGAATGGCTGCTGAGGGGAGAAATATGAGCACGCTGAAAATGTTTACTGCCTTGGTTGAATCCAGAATCAGACTGGAACATAAATTCTGTCAAATCACAAAAAACGTATTTGAATTTGAGTCTAAATGGTGTGTGAATGGTGCTTTATTGTCAATATGTGAAGATGAAACTATAGTGTTTAATTGGTGATGTTTAATGGTCATTTTAAATTTATTTTCTTATTTTCTTTTTTTTTTTTTTGTATGTGCAGATTGTAGCAGTACGTCTACAGGGGTGAAATACATTGTATTTTAGTGTTTTAGTACATGTTTTAATAAAGAGTTGTAAAGTCAAAGTCTCTCTCTCTCTCTCTCTCTCTCTCTCTCTCTCTCTCTCTCTGTTTTTACGTGAAGGTATTGTCTTAATTAAGTTTTGTGAAGAATGATGAACAAACCCCCCAATCCATGGGAGACACATTGATTTCACATTATACAGGGAACTTTCAAATTACTGGGCTATTACTGGCCGTTTGCATCATTTATAATGTTGTGCATGATGTTCTCTATAGCCATTACACTTTTTGACAACAAGATTTTTACACCCATCTAAAAGTTTACACAGTCAATCATAAATGTTTTGTTTACATATAATTCTAACCATATTTGATAATGCACAGCCTCTAAAATACTAATATGCTCTGGACCATTTTGGATGGAAATGTCTTCATGAACATAGTCCTTTGCTGACTGAGTTCTCATATGCTGCTGTTAAGCTTACAGCAAGATTAGTAATTATAGAGAAAATACAGGGTTGCTCGTCTGTGCGATTTCAAACAGCCCTACTTTCACATCTGCTTCAGCAAATGATCCTCTCAGCCGTGCCTCAGGATGGCAGCCTGCGCTAATTACCAGCGAAACTAGTTTGGCTTATTTCTACAAATTATTAAGACTTTATCTTAAGTGGACCAGAACTCAATCCTGGAGCAAAAAGGTTATTTGGCACATAGGATCTGAACTGCAGTGTACTGCAAAAATAATTTTGTGTTTACACTTTCGAAACCCCATTGCAGATCATTTGAAAGTTTTTTTAAACACTAAGAGGTACACATATATTACCAAGATGATCATCACATATCATTTCAGTTTCCCTATACACTCAAACTACTTAAATATTTGAATGCTAAATATATTGCTTCTACATAACCAACATCTTTCCATTTTATTTAAATGAAGTTTTATATTTCTTCATCATTTTTTTATTTTCAATGCTTCAAGGCTTTGTAGTTTTATCCCACATTAGCCGTTACGTAGTATCCAAAGTACACAGTCTTGTCTTTTTGTCAGATTTTCAAATACTTTTTCTTAAAATCTAAGTTTGTAATGATGCAATTCACTTCATAGCTGGTTGGTTTTGTTCATGGCTTATAACTCTTAAACAACGACTTTCTTTAAAATCCCTATTGGAAAAAGGAATGTGAAAAACAATTCAACCAAGGCAGCTGAAAAAGTGGACGGGCTCTGTTGCACTGTAGTGTTTTATAATAAAGATTATAATGTTAATATTACATATACATATAATATGATTTATTCTCATGTTTGTGTGTCTGTGTTTTTCTCAGTGTTGTTGGAAGGTCACAAGCAGAAGAGTCCATATTCCAGAGGTGGGGCTTGTGGACTGGGGGGAAAACGAGGAGAACCCTTCCCCCAAAAGCGCCAGCCCCCGTGTTCTCAACCCCCTGCGCCTTTTCGCCCGGGGATCCCCTGGGTTCAAGAGCAACAGGAGGGAGATTACATATTTGGAAAACATCGAGGACTCCTGGGACTGGTTATCTAACCAGACAGATGTCAGAGAGTCGCAGAGCAGGACTAAACGCAGACCCATCGTGAAAACAGGGAAGTTTAAAAAAATGTTTGGCTGGGGTGACTTCAACTCCAACATCAAGACTGTGAAACTAAATCTCCTCATTACAGGCAAGATAGTGGACCACGGCAACGGCACGTTCAGCGTTTACTTCCGTCATAATTCCACGGGCCTGGGGAACGTCTCCGTAAGCCTGGTGCCGCCTTCCAAGGTGGTGGAGTTTGAGATCGCCCAGCAGTCCACCCTGGAGACGAAAGACTCAAAATCTTTCAACTGTCGTATTGAGTACCAGAAAACGGACCGCAGCAAAAAGACTTCACACTGCAGCTATGACCCATCCAACGTGTGTTACCAAGAGTCCACCCAGAGCCACGTGTCCTGGCTCTGCTCGAAGCCCTTCAAAGTCATATGCATCTACATCGCTTTTTACAGCACTGACTATAAGCTGGTGCAGAAAATCTGCCCAGATTACAACTACCACAGTGACACGCCGTACGCTTCCACAGGTTAAGGTCCAGTCCATCCTCCACAGTGGGAATGGTCGACCTCATTTTCACCATGTGTTTCATCTGATTTAGAAGCAATTAAAATAAATCCAGATGTTTCGCATTAGGCTACATTACTGGCATGTGCTTCAACCTCTGCCTTTGCCTTTTGCCTCACATGACGTGTGATGGCAAAATAACCGATCAACGCTTTTTTTTTGGCTTTAAACGTCCCACATCCCATCCCATGGTTTGAGTTCTGTTGGGGTTAGGGTTAGTTCTGTTGGGAATCTTTCCCAAAAACACCTTTCGCTATTTGTCAAGCTAATAAATCACAGACCTACAGAGTATAGAATATAAGTGAAACACCTTTTTATTGTGAGGTTTATGTGTGTGTTTGTGTGTGTGTGTGTTTTGAGCTATGTGTTGGGACTAAATTGTGGAAATCATTTATGCAGTTGTCAAGGTAAATGCAAACGGGTTAAATCATTCAGCAAAGACATCACATACAAATTACTCCTAGTCATTTTGCATTTCACAAGAGATATATGTGTGAATTGAGATTTGTGTATAATTTCAAAGAGTAATTTGCGATGTCTCACGAGAGAACAATTCATTGGACAGGTGGATTTAGTGAATCTGGCAGCCGGTTAACAACCCTTTGTCATGGTCTCGCCACAGAGATCCACATTTCCAGGCTCTAATTAACATTAATTATAGTGGGAAATTTCATTTACAAACCATGACAGAGGGGACCGAAGCCAAAAACTGAAATTTAGCATGTCAGTCATGACTCAAAACCTCTATTCATTCCAGTGACTTTGGACTGGAATCACACTTTTTCGTGTCCTCCATTCCTCGAAAAGTAAAGATGTGTTGGGAGTAAATACAGACATTTATGCAAATGCACATGAAACACATTATGCGAGTCTGCATTTTATTGTCTTTCATTATTTAAAACAGTACCTGGAGATCAATTTTTTGTTTGCACATTATGTCAGTGTTACAATGAACCAGTTGAAATGCCATAGTCTGATAATCAGAACTGGAATTCTCAGGTTCCATATGTGTTTTTGTGTGTGTGCCAAACAGATAATGGCCATTTATTTCATTGTTCTCATATCAGGACGACTGATCTGGATCACAGTTCTGCTCGAAGTGAAGAATCAGATGGATTATTAATTGTACTGATACTATAATTGTCTTGCCACACGAACATTAGCATCAAGAACATGTCGATAAAAAGATAGCTGTTTATAATTGTATTTAGTTTATAATCCTGTGTGCAATTTTGTGAATAGTGTATAAATGTGACTAAAACCGTGTGTATTTTGCCTTTTAATGATGAATTAGTTTCTTTATTCTATCAATACAGCATAAACAATTTTCCTACGTTTGGTGTTTGACAGTTATATCAAGTAGATGTAGATTTTAGTAATCTGGCTTATCAAAGCTTTAGTTTCACAACTGCAAATTGTACGCTTTGTTTGTCCTCAATATCTATAATATACATAAAACGCTCAAGGAAAAGAGCTGCCAGCTTTATTTTAACCCTCTATGGTAGGCATTTACACTAAAAAGTTGGTGTAGGATATACTTTGAAACAATTTTCACTCAAATTGCTAGTTAGTTTCACAGATATTACAAAGAAACAGCAAGTAACATCCAATTAAACAAATGTTGAAGTAGAAGGACAAAAATAGTATTTTCTTGTAAAACACCCCCCCCCCCCCTTTTTTTTACAACTTTTTAATTTAATTTATACTTCACTATTTCACTAAAAAGAACAAGTTCATTCTCATTCAATAAAGCTATTTATAGAGCACTTCAATGCACCTTCCTGTGGGAGACACCAAGAAAAAAAAGTTTAAGAGACAAAATCACATGTCAAGTGGCTTAAAAACAGCATATTATTGGTTTCTTTTTCAAATATCCTTTTATTTCCAACGTTGTAGCAGTTCTTTTTTTCCAGTGAAGGAAAATGATGCTGCCATATAGCAACATTGTACCATAGAGGGTTAATTTATTGCTTTTATTCAATATTACTGTCACAAAGAAAACCATGAAGCATACCCAGACAGTATATGTGAGATTTGTAGTAAAACATATTCTCCGTCATTTTTATGACCACATAAAACACTAGTTCTTCAATCAGTGAAAAATCGTGCAAAATCACATTACCTCTGGATAAAAACGTATACATCCTGTGATATGTGCTTTGTTTCTTCAAGCTCTAATACATGATCATATTCAATAAAACGCTTTCTGATGTATAGATTTGTGTTACATTAGTTTATATGCACATGCAAACGATGGACTCTTCCACAAGTGTTAACCTTTTGTTTCTTTCAGAATGGATTGTCATGTTTTTGGCTTTGAACATAGACGGCCTCCTACCACTCGATTCACACAGAAGAAAAGAAAAGAACAAAAGACAAAAACTGAATTGTACTATGATGGAAAAAAGAACTGTATGAATCCGCAACGTCTCATTAGCTCAGTGGTGCACTTAAAAATTGTCTTCCAGACAAGACAGGAGTGGGAGAGAGGGTTTCTAATAGTGATATGTTATCACAGTTCCCTATAGGAGCCGCGGAAAACGGTCGGCATGAAGCGGCATGTTGGCATGGGAAAAAGATGTGTGTTTGATAGCTCAGATTACGGACTGCATGCTGTTCGCTTTAATTAGCCCTGATTTCCCCATCATGGAGGATGCGAGAACAATACGTTGAGACTTCTGCAAAGATTACAATGGTCTTGGCACCACAACTTGTGCTGCAGTTACAGCATAACACTGCAATGTTTAATCAATCGCAAAATGATTATTATGTTTAGCTAAATGCAATCTGAAATTCAACTGGATGTCCGGTTCTCTTTATTGCTCTTTTTGACCATTCCATCACCCCTTTTGAAATGCGTTATTCACAAATAACCAAACCAAAATGTCAAAACATTAGTCATTTTGCAGATGGCATTTCACTTCCTGCGAAACAAGCTCTTCAGAATGAGATCATAAAATAATACACTGTTCTTTTTGAAGAAAATCTAATTAAGGACTAAATTAAGCACCTTGTAGTACATAATACAAACCAAGAGAAAAAAAAAATCTGCCAATTGTTAGGAAACTGCTACTGCCAATCTAGAAATTACTTAACATCATATTTGATGTACTAAAATATAGATATTGTTCAAAAGTTTGGGCTCAGTAAGATTAAAAATAAATATTTTGTTCAGCAAGGCTGCATTAAACTGTCATGTCATTTATGTCCAAAAAAATGCATGTGTGTATATATATATAGCCTATATATTTTTTAATTTATTTAGCAGCATGACTGCTTCAAAATTGATAATAAGAAATGTTTCTGAGCACCAAATTAGCATATTTCTGAAGGATCATGTGACACTGAAGACCGGAGTAATGCCTGCTGCTTTGCCATCACAGAAATAAACAATTTTTAAATATATTAAAATAGGAAGTGTAATATTTCACAATATATTTATTTTCAATCTAATAAATGCAGCCTTGGTGAGCATAAGAGACTTGTCTTGAGTGGAAGTATAGAGTACAGATCATACATAAAACACCACTGAATGCTGAAAAACTTTTTTAATGAGTTAATGCAGGCATTCTCGCAGACAATATTTTTTTTAAAAGATCAAATTCCAGAATCTTCACAAAACATGTCCTTTAACAGAACAAGTCAGTGTAGCATGACACAATGTACAGACTGCTCCAAATCACTGTCAGTTTGACTAACACCACAGCTCAAAACAAAACCGTGATAGATCGATGCCAATCTATCTGTATTTCCCACTTACACATTCATCAATCCATCCATATGACATACATAGCAATGTCACACTCTGATGCTCAGCATCCAAATATTTTCTGATCACAGAGGACAGCCGCGTGTTCGGAGGTGGATTGTCTTGACTAGTTCAATCAGGTTACACAAATGCGATTATGGGCGACAACTTCACACTACTTGTCTGCGTTTGGTAGACCAATTCAAATGGAAGCAACACTATGGAGTCTAAAAATGTAGTTGTTTGTAAAATTGTGACTAGATGACAATGTTTTCACAGGTTAAGGGGCAGGACACAAAATTCATCTGGTACACATATCAATACAAATATCTGAAATGCATATCATTTTCCCACAATATGGAATAGTACTAGTATTATCTCCTCCCCACGTGGTTATACTGTGTCTTTACATAGAAATCGTGCCATCAATATGGGGCATAGCTATCTTTTCAAAAAGTGTAAAGAAATGACCTTGCACTCATCGTGTTAAAGTTTAGTTAATGTCTAGTCGCACAACTAAACATTATGAATATATACCATTTCATGTGGATCAAACTCCTGACACATTC
Organism: Gila orcuttii; assembly: GCA_026230005.1. Lineage (NCBI taxonomy): Eukaryota > Metazoa > Chordata > Actinopteri > Cypriniformes > Leuciscidae > Gila > Gila orcuttii. Next base: position 26,662,852 of record JAPDVR010000007.1, on the reverse strand, counting down.
CTAGAGAGCTCCATATCAAAACAGCGAGACTTTGGGAACTAGTGCAACAGGGAAGAGGCCTGGTCTCATGGGACAAGGCAGGCACAGAGTAGAACTGAGAGAATTCAAATACTCCACACAAGAGTCATGGCAGATAGTTTAAGGCTGTTTGAAGTGACAGATTCGCAAAATAAAGCTCAGATGCCGGTCCCATTGCTCGAGAAGGGTGCGAATAGCTTTCGCTGTTGTTTAGAAGCCAGCCTGTCCCAGTCACGCGCTGTCGGGTCAGATGACAATGGGATTGAGTCGAAACTCTGCAGTGTTCTGGCTTTTGCCCCAGGACGGGCCCAAGAGAGCAGCAGAAATGTCGTCACGACTGTTTTAGGCGCTTCCTGGGCAAGCCGAAGTGGGGGCACTGTGCAGACGCAAGCGCACGGAAAGCCTCCGCCACTAAGTGAGGATGAGACTGGATCATTGACTTCCAGCCTGCGGTCTCCATTATGTCCGTGGCATGACTGTCAGGAGAGGGTGAAGACATTTCAGTATTAGCACAAGACATTAAAAATTGAGAGGCTCAATTCAATGGTGCATACAGGAGATTCAAGCAACTCTCTATTTATCCGAAAGGCCGTTTTCCTCCGAATGAGCATGCACTAATGCAGGAGTTATTGCCATTCTGAAGAGTACGATCAGCAGGGCGCCGGGGATCTATAATAGAGACTTTGTGATGTTTATAATGCAGAAATGTTCCTTTCCTTGATGTTGCAGACAGTCAGTGTCTATTAATAACCAGTATCAGGAGATATGCGGGCTGTGGATACCAGCCAAGCAGCTCGGGCTGCCCAGAAACTAAAACAATGAATTCTAATGCATCTAAGAGTGCAGATAAGACCTTGGTATTAATCTTGTGTCACACATATCAGCTAATTACATACTTGCTATTCCAGTTTTTCCCATCTTTACAGCCCAGCTGTCGGAGGACACTGCACCTATGGATAAGATAGAAGAAAAACACTCTCATTCTCAGGCTGGTAAACAGCCATGGCAGCAGGAATTTATCAAGCAGAGTTTCTTTGGCGGCGCTTGCCTGTTGATAAAATCTATGGCCTGTGCTTTGAGCTGCTCGGCGCTGTGCAAGTCGGCCAGGATGAGGGTGTCTGCCACGTTTTCAACCGAGAGGCTGTTGCAAAGGGCTTCCTCACACATGACCTTTAAGCGCTCCAGAGCGTACTGAGAGAATGACACACATGACTTACACAGAACAAAACTAAAGGTTTTTGATGCCCTTTTAAGAATTAGCTCACCCAAAAATGACTATTCTGGCATCATTTATTCACCCTCATGTTGTTTCAAACCTGTATGACTTTCTTCCATCTATGAAACACAAAATAATACATTTTTGTAATCATGTACTGGTCAATATTCTGAAGCTTTCAAGCTTCAAAAAGGAAAAGGCACCACCGAAATAGTCCATATGACTGGATTGAGACAGAGCAAATTCTTTATTCACTGTAAATCTCAACGTTCGCCCTAGCTCACCATGATGCATTCATGAAAGTAGTAGTGATGCTTAAATTATTCTTTTGAGTCTGATCTTCTTCCGTAAATCACTTGGCTTTAGTGATCAGAACACAATTTCTTCCCACAGAAGAAAGTCATATGGGTTTGAAACAACTTAAGGGTGAGTACATGATGACAGTTTCACTTCTAGTTGAACTATTCTTTTACACGAACTGTTCATTTCCTGATCATTTTTTTTATCTTCTGCCAGGCTCACAAAAAAGGTAAACCACATAACCACTTTGGCTTTAAAACACACACACACACATATACATATATATACATATTATATATATATATATATATATATATATATACACACACTACAGTTCAAAAGTTTGGTTGCAGTAAGATTTAAAAAAATCTCTTATGATCACAATAAAAACAGTAACATTGTGAAATATTACAATTTAAATAACTGTTTTCCATTTGAATGTTTTAAAATGTAATTTATCCCTGTGATGGTAAAGCTGAATTTCAGCTTCATTACCCCAGTCTTAAGTCACATGATCCTGCAGAAATCATTCTTATATGCTGAATTGATGCACAAGTAACATTTCTTAATATTATCAACGTTAAAAACAGTTGTGCTGCTTGTGTAAACCGTGAAAGGAAAACTGCATTTATTTGAAAACCATCTTTTTTTTTTTTTTTACCAGTATAAATGCATTCACTGTCACTTTTTAAATTCAAATTAATGCATACTTGCTGGATATAAATATTCAAAAAAAAAAAAGAATTCTTACCGACTCCATACTTTTGAAAGGTAGTGTATGCCCTGATGGCAAACATTTCTCTTATTACTTTAGGAGATGCTTAAAACTAAAATATATGCATTTAACATTATCTCAAGTTTTCATCAAACACCCACTTACTTTATCAGCTGCGGCCAATAGACTATCAGCCATTTTCTCTAAATTTGGTGCTTTTCCTGTGTATATGAAGCCCATCATTTCTTTAAAAACCTCTGGTTCAACATCGCTGATGTCCACTCGATTCTGGAAGAAAACAAAGCAGCTTATGAACTCATACGCTGTATTACGGCAAAAGTATCTGAAACTATATTGCAATATAAGACGTGCATCAAATGCATACCTTTTTACTCTCCTCCATTTCATGTTCAAACATGGCATTAAAGACCGGTGATCTCGCTGTCAAAAAAGCAATAAATCTGTCAGTCACATTATATGAGCATCTCTCGATGCTCAGTCAAAAACAAATGACACAAGTGTCCAGTTTTTTATTAAATTATTCCAGACCTGTGAATCCACACATGCAAAAAGAAACCAAAAGGCAGAAGTCACATTCATGAACCCAGTCGTCCTTTGAGGACATTAATAGTGGATCACACTCTGGATTTTCAATGATGAATCTAAAACTGTCATATTGAAGAATTACAACCTCAGAAAGAAAAAAATATATACTGTCAAGGTCACACAAACTGTCTCCCGACACACACACACAACCCCTCAGAGGGGTGGGTGCTGCTGAGCTAGCGTCGCTGGGATGAGAGGAGAACATGGAGGTGATGTCGTCAGCAGGGCTGGGGGTCTGGATTAGACTCACCTGCCAGGATGGATTTGTGGGCTTTGAACTCCTGCCCCCCCACATATAGAGTGCAGTCCGTGAAGCGTGAGCATTCCCACAAGTTACCCAGGTCATCAGACAGCTGGCACTCCGGAACCTTCAACATGTTCATGTTGGACTGTCCGGAAATGTTCACAGAGTCCTGGACAACACTTACCTAATTAACACATATTAAATTACTAGTCAAATTAAACCACTTGGTCTGGTAATGCAATGTGATGTACTGCAATGCCTTCACACTGTCCTCTTATATTTTATTATAACAATGTGTTAAGCATATTTTTATGCATGTTACTTGACAGTATTCATTTACTTCTCAGAACCCTGTAAAAGCAATAGAGCACCCAAGGTAGCGGGTTATGGTAAATTTGACTGCAAAGTGCAAACATATCAAAGCTATGTCGACTCATCCAAGTGCTACACTGGTCCAAGGAATTGTTTCGAGCAAACTATTTCTTTAATTGTGTGATTGGAACAGTAATGGAGATATGGCAGGGAAAATGCAGCTCCTAATTAATTAAGTGCTAATTGACTAAGTGGTCCTATTTATACTTTCTCTGTATACAATGTTGACAAATTCATTTAGAGTATTAGCAACCTAGCCTGCTTCGAAAATATTTCAGAGTGTTGATACAAATAAAGGTGAATGCAAGAAAAAAACACTTTCATGCAAAATTGCAAAATGAAAAACTGCAGTTATCAGAAACACAAAGTTATATGAAAGCATCCTGCAGTTTTTTTTATAGTTTTTCTGGCAATAATCATCTACAAAAACTGTCCAATTAATGAGGGAAAACATATCTGCAATTTGCATTTAGTTTCAACTTTGCCTTGTGATATTGCCAATTTCCCTGCAAATATTAAACCCTGCAGCAGATCTCAACAGGCAAGTCAGCTATTTTTCAAGCAAGACTCATAATTGTGTTACAGTAAATTCATTTGACAACCCATTTCATTTGCCGCTCTAGGTGATGTCTCTATCCTGCTACGTTCTGAAGAGAAGGGTGATCTGTCAGACTGCTACTAGCATATTCATACAAACGGATCAGAGCGTGCAGGAAATTCAATCTGCAATCTAGGCCTACTTGCAGGAGAGAAGCATAACATTGTGCAAGTTCCACATTTCCATGTTTTGTAAATTACCCCAATGACCACAACAGTGTAACATATTTGAAAGATACTACAGAAGAATCAACAAATGAAAAAAAAAAATGTTGTTTTCAACAATTTGTTTCAAATCTAGTTCAAAAAGCAAGTGTCAAGTTCAAGACATTTAATCCTTGAATTCATATGAATTCTTGATTTTTCTTGAATTGTTGATTTAATTTAGCCTATATTATTGAAAAATGCTGACAGCATTGCAAAGATAGATTGTTGTGCAAATTTTAGATATCCAAGATTAATGCGGAACATTTTTTGTATGTACATCGTCTATGTTTTAGATTTACATCCCTAAATAAATACAATTTTAAAAAAGATTAATACTGCTGACCCAAACCAATACTTTCATGCATGGAGGTCTGAATCTGAAGTCCTGAAAAGATTATGAATTAAATGCATACTTGCCTCACAAAATAATGTGAGTTTATCATCTGGTAGCAGCCCATTTGCTTCATCGAGCAGAAAATCTCTCCTAATAAATTTTTTGAAGCCCCAGTCTTTGCCTTGGACAAACCGATAGGCTCTTTGGCTTTCTGCATTTGGAAAACAAGTAAGAGTTAAGTTAGAAACGTTTTGTTCAAGAGCACCAAAAGAAATCAGCTGATACAGAATTACAAATCTAGGTAGCATTTAAAACAACAGGACTCTAAAAAAACTTTTTTTTTTTTAGACAAAGTTCTTACCCATAGCTTTTGTCTCCTCCCGTTTAGCGTTCAGTAAAGAAAATTTGAACTTGGCTCTGACTTCACTTTTTGGACAACTAACTAATAGCAAATAGAGCGATAGATAATCTTTACTTTCATCATCGAGTCCCTTCGGATTGACCCGCAGGCACCTGCAGATAGACAAAGATGCAGTGATTGAGATTATATGAGCTTGATCTTATGAGCATGAAAGTATTATAACACACACACACACACACACATTAATTGGGCTCCTCACCATTTCATCTTATCATTAGGCCCTGATGAGAAGGTAGAGCTCTTTAAAACTTCACCCATCTCTTCTCGACAGAAGCTGAAGTTGTTTATGGTCCACATGTAGGAAAATTTCACTACCTTGACCTACAAGATCACCAAAGATTACCATCAGTGAAAATTGATAACTGTCAACACACATACCAATGTGCACTGACTCCTAGTCAACAACACATCGAATGCTATGAGAACACATGCACTTCCAGCAGCTTCAACTTCAAATGTTTTTACCGACATCTGATTCACTTCCTAAGCAACTACATAGCTCCTATTCAACTTTTAATTGCATTAGCCTGAGGTTAAGTCTTACTGAGACAAATTTCCGATGGTATCATTTTACCGTATCTGATAAACCAGCATGACCACATTATGATGACTGCTTGAGTTTCATTATTACTTGCCCGATAAAGTGTCATTCTATCTACTTTAATGCACTGATTACCCTTCATTAAATCAAACTGTGCACAGCGCTGTAACAAGCAAGAGATCAAAACATATGCATTTGCTCAAGCTACATTTGTCATTTCAGAGTCATTCAAATAAAAAAAAGAAAGAAATGGTCAAATTTCGGGACAAATTTATTTGTATAGTGCTTTTTCACAATACACATTGTTTCAAAGCAGCTTTCCAGAAAATCATGATGTTAATGTTTATACTATCTTTATGTCCTAACCAGACACCATCATAAGATTCCAGCGACAAGCATTTTGTCTGTCCACACCAGACGCGACAACGACCAGATGCAAAAAATAAATAAATAAATCACAGCCAATCAGAATAACTTGGGGGCTGGCTCTCTCTGCAAGCGCACTGCACTCGCAATGAAATGTGGACACACAATTTTAACTAAAAATACTGAGACAACCTTTGCCATTGAATAGACTTGTTTGATTACATTGAGTTGACAATTGAAAAAATCTGATTAACATGGAAAAGACACCTTTTACCTGGTGTTGCAGTGCCACATCTGGTTAGGACATGGTGTTATAAGTCGCATTTAGCAGATTTGACGATAATATAGCCCTAGTTCATATTTTGAAATGATACAAGCAATCAAGTAGTTGAGATATGCTATATAGTAGGCCTATATATTGCCGGTGTGTGAATATACTGCATGTATAAAGTTGGATATACTAGCTATATGTCCAACTTTATATAAAGAGAAGGCCGATAATATAATTACAATTTGCAAAAAAAAAAGTTATATAGGCCTATATATGTGCAATAATACAGTCTACATTATGTGATAATATAAACAGGGGTGCACATACCTGCGTGGTAAAAATAAATGATGTGCAGAAGAAAACTTGAGGGGCAGTGCTTTTTAGTACACATTCAAATGAAATTAAACGAGGTAGAAGAGCCGAAAATCGGGACTTGTGCGCCGCGGCGCACACACACACCAGAAGCGTGCGCATGCAGAGAGAGAGAGAGAGGCGTCTTTCAGACAGCGCTCGAACACAGAATTGATTCCTCTTTCTGGTTTATTTGCGCTTGAACGAACATATTCACACAAAAAACACATACACCTGGATATACACAATTAAGCAGCTATATAAATGGCTTCCAAAATTCTTCAGCATAGTCTGTACATGATCGCTTGAGCAGGAAGTCCATCTCACCTGGGTATAGCACCAGCTCTCTGCCACAGGCCCACTGGACATCTCCCCTGGAGGAGGAGGGGTTGGGACCCCTGACATCGCCAGCTCACTCCCCACTACAAGAAGCGCTGACGGTCCCAAAGCTTTCACCACTTGACCTTTATGGAAACATAGAGCAAAGACATCATATAAGAAAAATAAACGGCAGCAATTTCTACCTCTCCTCCTGACCTGAAAATAACAAATCTTTGACTTTGCCATCAGCAAGCCATTTTGTGGTCAAATGAGAGTCATTGCAAACCCCAACTCAGGGCACAAAATCTATCAAAAGTGGAGGAAGGAAATGAAAGAATGAGCTTTATGAAAACCTGTAACACCGGAAGCGTGCAATATCACAATCCAGTCTGTAGTTTGACAGAACATAACCACAAAAATGTGTTTTAAATCCATGAAGATGCTTACGAGAAACCATCACTCTAAATATAGCTGTGCTTGATGAGAAATATCAGAATTCATAGTCCAATGTAGTGACTAAATGGCTTGTTGGCACAGGCCTGATAGGCAGGTCTGAACTTGCCCTTGTTGACAAGGTACAGTCAAGGGCACATTAGTTGCATTTTGGTAAACCAATGGACAAATCCACCTATATTTCACTCTTGACCAAACTATTTTGACTTTACAGAACCAAATTCAAGTTGAAATAATGACTGCACAACACCCTCCAACTCACCTAAGCCTTAGTAAATATCTTGAAATTCATTTCTTGATGCCATTGTACACATGTATCAGGTAAACACTGCAGAAACAAGCTTAAGCTTTACTGTGACATTACAGCATGATCCAAAGGCTCCTCATCCCAACCTGTAAATATAAATAAATACATATCTTTCATACAATAAACTTTGCCATTTTAATCCACTCATAAGCATTTATCAGGCACTAAGTTAAGTAAAATAAGATCAGTACATCATCACATTATTTATACTGCTAATTACTGAAATAATCACATTTAATACAAAATACATAATAAAACATATCCAACACCCACAGCTATATGTTTTTTGAATAACATTAATTGAACTCTACTGGACTGTCTGTAAACTTCATTACGCCATTTACGGTTTAACTTCAGTTGAGCGAGTTCAAATCCGGATTGACTGCTCCTAAAATTGAGCTGACAACCAATTTAACTCAGGCCAATAAAATTAAAATGTTTAGAACACGAATAACTGTTTTTGTTCCCTCTGTTTTGGGCTTCTGTTTTTAAAATGTCAGATTGTTTTCTGGGCTTGGTCAATATGGGACAAGGAAACTGGTTAGCCTTGATGCAAAAAAACAAATCTAATTAAAACCAATGTGTGGTCAGCGATTGTTTAAGTCTTAATTAGCTAAATATCATTAACTGCAAACCTAGTGTCTAAAAGAGGCAATATTGTCTTACATGGACAAAAGGAATCAAGTCTTTTGTTTGAGCTAGTCAGACTCTTGTCGGCTAGTTGGCTATGTTGTTAGCAAGCTAAACTATATCCACAACATCGACAAAAGTAGAGCAGTTAAAGCACAAACCTTTCCTCGCCATTCTGTAAATACTGTTAAATTCAAGGTTCGGTTGGTCCTGGTGGATCTGCTAAGTTTAATCGACACTATTTAAGATTGAAGTGATGTATTTGTGTCTTTTCAAAAGCAGCCCATCACAGTAGCTTGCAGTGAGTGCTGCTTATCCTGCCAATGAAGGAAGCGAAAGCAAAGCACAGGAGCGTGAGCAGACAGGGCCGCGCTCAACTCAATCCTGGGGCTGTACGTAATCCCGCCAACCGGGGGCGCGCCTTGGCCAAACAATTACAGGTATTTCGATTAAAGATTGTCTAATACCCAAGACAAGAAGCAGGGCTATTACGAATTTATCGTTGCATAAGAAACATACAACAACAAAAAATAAGCAGGTGATTTGATGGAATTTACATTTGTGTCAAATCTGTCCAATCAGCTGCTGGTCAAAAAAAGAAAAAGAAAAAAGTAAATAATTTTCAGCGGCAAATTGTCCGAAAGAAATTACGATAGTGGAGTACAAAAACGGAAAATACAAAGGTTAAAAGAACAACGTGACCAGGATATACTGAAAAAATCCCTGGATACTTCAAGGTAAGGGTGTGCGATATCACATTTTTTTGATCGTGGACGATTAAAATGTCTCCACGATCTGCTTTTGTATCGTGCTACAGTGCATTCTATTAGTTCATTTCTGGTGCCTCCGTCTCAATACTGTACAACGTGACATAAATTCACATCACATGTTAATCCGGTAAATAATTTCATTCGCTGATGCGCTGTTAGGGTGAATTCAGGTAGAGTGGGACATCAGGTTGAGTGGGACACTTAAGCTTTTGGGTACTGTAAAGGGTTAATTTTGTAAGCCCATCACAACAATTGTTACTGTGTTGTAGCTGAATGTCTATTGCAGGGGTGTCCAAACTCGGTCCTGGAGGGCCACTGTCCTGCAGAGTTTAGTTCCAACTTGCCTCAACACACCTGCTTATAAGTTTTTAGCATGCCTAATGACCTTCAACAGCTAATCAAGACCTTGATTAGCTGTTTCAGGTGTGTTTAATTGGGGTTGGAGCTAAACTCTGCAGGACAGTGGCCCTCCAGGACCGAGTTTGGACACCCCTGGTCTATTGGATATGAAATAAAGGTTGTGATTGGTGTGACATCACAGATGTGGTCCGGATGTTATTTTTCAAATTGCTTGACTCCTGTGACCTCACGGTAAGCCACCCGGCAAGTGTAAAACTATTTTAGAATAATAAGGTTGATAATTCTGTCATTTATGATGTAACAATAAAACTTTTGCTTTTACATACATGTATACTGTCTGTGTATTAGAGATTAATAACAATGAGCATATAACTGTATAAAATATTTGTGAAAATTAGATTCACAGCACTGTCCCACTCAACCTGACAGTGTTAGGTTGAGTGGGACAGTGCATTTCAGGTTGAGTGGGACAGTTTTAGGGCTAAAACACAGTGCAGCCATTTCATGAACAAAAGTTATAAGTAATAATAATGTGTCTGATTCTGAATATACAATTTTAGCTTGGTAACTTCAATATACACAAGATGGCACCCATACAGAGAGGAGAGAGACAGAGAGAGAGAGAGAGAGAGAGAGAGAGAGAGAGAGAGAGAGAGAGAGAGAGAGAGAGAGAGAGGGGAAAGAACAGGGCAATACAGAAAAGGAAAAGACAGCAAAGTAGGAAAGGAAGAAAACTAAACCAATGGAGTGAAGAGAAAATGGCAGGTGCTATTGAAGAATATGAGCAGGAGGTGACTAAATGACACAAACCAAAATTAAGGTTTTTAGCCAGGGCATGGAACATCCCAAAATCAACACTGCAAAGGCGAGTGAAAGGGCTGGTGAGTGGCTAGCGCCATGCCTCAGGTAAGAGCCCCCTGCTCTCAGCTCAGGCTGATAGAGAATTGGCTAGCCTTGTTAAAATGTTAGCTGAATGGGGGAACGCAGTGGTATACGGCTTATTGCGTTCCAGTACGCCAAAATTAATGGCATCCCTGGTTTTTCTGCGGAAAAGCCTGCTGGTGTCCGCGGCCGCCCCCTAAACACGAACAATGAAAGTTCCATTCATTGAATGTCGAGTGAAGTTTACAATGTTACAATTTTTGCATTAGTTCCAGAAATCCATTTTTAAAAAATCCTTCCAAGTATTAATTAATTGAAGGTCTCCGTTGTTGCATTTTGCGCTTCATAATGCGCCATACATTTTCAATGCATGTATTCTGGTTGTATTTATGTTTTACACAACGTCCCAACTTCATTGGAATTGGGGTTGTATTTCTCATGTTCATTTTAACCATAAAATAGTGTCCCACTTTCACTAACAAAGTGTCCCACTCAACCTGATTGCTTCCAGTTTGCTGAAGAGGGTGTCAGATGGTGTTTAAAGATTAACAGTTTGTTAATAAATACATAAATTGGGAAAATTTCCCCATAGTGGCAATCATTACAATCTATTTAAACAAAACACACACAATTTTAATACATTATAACTGATTTAGGTTGTTTAAAATGCAATTTACCAAAAAGTGTCCCACTTTACCTGATTTCACCCTATAGATGGTCATAACACGCGCTTTTCTGAGAGCATGTGCATACGTAATACGGTGGCCGAGAGAGCTCAACACGCTGCAACTGAAGAAAACGCATGCAAATAGAAAAAACACCCGCAAATTAAGAAAACATCGTCACCAGTTTCACAACACACGTGTGCTCCAAATACTCACAACACAACCAAATACAGAAACGCGCTGCAAAAGTTCTGCAAATAACACAGATCACAATGGAAATGTTTTCAGGGGACCCCAATAAGTGACGAACCCGGCCTGGACATGCTTACCAAGGGGGTAATCCATCAGCCGGAAATTGAAGCTTCACGGGCGCCGCCATTGTAGCAGAACTTCACCTGCTGTTAGCATATTCCATTGACTCCCATTCATTTTGGCGTCACTTTGACAGCGAATAACTTTACATCTGAGGCGTCCAAAGACTTAATTTGTCCATTATTTATTTCTAAAGAAACACGACAATGTATAAAAGGCTCCATTACTTTGTATCTTACGTTATGGCCCCGTAGAAGCCGTTTTCGTAAAAATAGGCTAACGATTGCGTCATAACCACGCGACTATCTGTCGCACTTTAGAGACATTTCCGTATAGACAGGAGGAGAAGCTCGCAGGCAATCTTTTACTGTCTATGAGGCAATCGGGGGGACATAGAGGCATAAAGTCAAGGGAGAAGCCCATAGATAGAGAGTCCATTAAAAGCAACAGGACAAAATATTTCAACAACATGTTTGAAGAATTAGGTGATTCAGATTTGTCTTGGCACAGCTACTAGAATATTTACAACTGTCAGACTGTCGTCAAGCTCAGTTTGAGCCTGCGCAGTCGCTCAGCCATCAGGCAGGAAGTGCAATAATCGGGCTTCAGTTTTGAAATCAATGGGGTCCCTGTGTCCATTTATTTTACTGTCTATGGTGCTCAAATTCTCAAAAGTCGACTTTATTTATTTTTTTAATTTTTTAATTTTTTTGCAAAACATACAGAGATGACATGTTTATGATATACAACTTTGTATACAATATACAAAATGTATTAACAATATGTTCAATGTCATCAGAATACAAATGAGAAAAGAACAATGAGCTGAAAACTAAAATAAATTAATTAATAAAAAAGGTAGAGAAAAAGAACATGAGGGGAAATAATTAATCTATACATCAGTTACATTGTACACATTTTGTCATGTTATGTTTAAATTTTCATAAAGAAAAGTTTCATAAGAAATGTTAGGTAATGCAGGGTCCAAGTTTTAAAGTTATTTTAAAACTTAACTAGTTTTATATTAATATTAATAATAATAAGTAATAATAATATTAACTTATTATAATAGCAAATAGCAAAGTCCGTGGAGGTTGAGTTGTCCTGCAGCCAGGTCCCGCCGGTTTCTCGTTGGCTGCAGCATCTTTTTTGTTTCTTTTTTTGAAGTTCTACAAAGATACCGTAGGGACAATTTAGATATGCATTGATAAGCTAATTTTCATTCAAAATATGAATGGCTGAAGGTCTGATTTACGCACTGTTACAAGAGTCATTGTTTTTTTTCACAATGACATTTGACTTCATGATTTTAATGTTGTTGTTTTTTGTGGCAGACTAAAGACAGACTGTTGATCTTTGAATAAATATATGTTTGGTTCAGGTTTGAAATTCATGATCTATTATTATTAAGCTATGTACTCTAATATCATAGTAGGATATCTGTGTGAAATTACAATAATTAATATAAACTACAACTTTTTTTTTATTGATTTCTGTAGTATACTCACTCAAAGCCTTCATGAGCCACTATCAACAGTAACATTACCAATGGACAAATAAAATAGATAACGTATGTTTAGTTACTTTATGTTGATTTGTTTATCATGTAATATAAGCAGTGTTAACAACAGTAAATTCTCCTACACAATAGGATACATACATCACTCACTCAGATGTCTATTTCATGTTGTGATGTGCTCATCTGCGATACTTATCGACAATTTTCCTGTCAGATGTTAATAGATATTTAAATAGATGTAAATGTAAATCCAATTTGAATTTAGAGACGTACGTGTGCTTACTGGAGCTCCCCTGTTAGCTATACATAATAAAACGTGTTTTTACAGCAAAATCACACAACTATACAATACTGTCTAACTTCTTCACTCACGTTTGAAAACACCTGCGTCGCAGATCTGTTTGATAATGACGTATACTCTCCCGTGGCCTCCTGTGATATAAAAGTATTCATTAAAAGCTCTTCAGAATCTAGGCAGAAGCTGTAGGCCATCCGGGAACTTCTCGCCTAGGCCTATACTCATAAAAGAGTACCGAGGTTTCGGACATACTACTCCTTTCACGTACTGTTTTCTCCTACTATAGTAGGAAAGTAGGAATATTCGGACACTATTAGTATACGCATGTCCAAATCTCGCGAGAATTAGTACGTCACCCAGGTAATTCTCACCAATCTTTTATGGATACTAGGGATTCGGACATACTTATTCGCTCGCCTACTGCTTTTTCCCTACTATAGGAAAGTATGCGGTTTCGGACGTAGCTATGCTGTCATCGCCTGTCCTTAGTTCTCCCAAAAATTAAAATTCTGTTATTATTTACTTACTCTAATGTTGTTCTAAACCTGTATCATTTCTTTCTTGTGCTGAACACAAAAAATATTTTGAAGAATGTGGATAACCAAACAGTTGCTGGTCCCATTGACTTTCATGGGTATAATAACAGTGTTATTGTACTGCTGCTGTGCTGCTGTTTTTCTTATGGCTTTGTTTTATACACAAGTTTAGTGAATTGCACATCAGTAATGATGTTGTGATTTTGCCTCAGTAAAACAGGGTGTTCTGCGCTGATGCAGATGCATAGCCTACCTGTTGGTTTACAAAGCTAAAAGCGGTTACCATCTTGTAGTTGAACTGAATGCAGGGAATTCTGTTGCATTGCTGTTTATAGTTACATATTTCCTTAGTAAATGTGTTTTGTGGCTGTGGTGGCAGAGGGTATTCTTTTCACTTACATCTCTGTTGATGTTAGTTTTGGTTGTAGTGCTGGTGTTTCTTGATCGTAATTAAAGGGCTGCTTCTAAACACTGGGTCTTGTGCTTGTTTGTATTTGTGTATTGTTTGTAATGGTCAGTTTCTCATTTTATCTATGTGGTGTGGTGGTAATCTTCTTACTTTGGTGGTCCACCACTTCATGGAATGTAGAGGAAACGCTGTATTGGCTGTCTCAATGTGTGTGTGTGTTGTGTGTGTGTTGTGTGTATGTTGTGTGTGTGTGTGTGTGTGTGTTTGTGTGTTCATGTTTATATTAAATTGTGGGGACCAAATGTCCCCATGAGGAAAACAGCGTATAAATCATACTAAGTAATGTTTTTTGAAAATGTAAAAATGCAGAAAGTTGTGTGTGATGGGTAGGTTTAGGGATAGGGGCAGTTTAAGGGGACAGAATATACAGTTTGTACAGTATAAAAACCATTACGCCCATGGAGAGTCCCCACAAAGATGTGTGCGCCTGTGGACCTTGTATGGGACTAAATACATTTTTTCAGTAAAGAATTAATAATGATTATGGGAGGGGGGAGGGGGTAGCTCACGCAAAGAGCAGCCTAGGGGCCCCTGACCACCTGAATCCGCCCCGGTTGCATATATAAATAAATATAGTGGAAGCGTATATCAAGTTTGTTAAAATAATGGTAAAACGGCTGTAGGTTAGGCTATATAGCCTACACAACTTAGAACTATTTCTCAGCTTTGCTTTTGGTTTATTGTGATGGCCTCCAAATGTAAAGCGTTGGAAAAAGTAACAATTCCGCACAAGGACGGTTCAACATTCTACAGCTTTCTTATTTTACAAACTTAATATTTTACTTCTGCAAAGTCTTATTTCCCCCATAGGCATGTGTAAATGTATGACCCTATGGTGCAGCACGTTGTCACACTATTAATAGGCTATATCTCTCTTGATTATGTTGTAGGCTATCATCTAATCAATCATGTTTTTAATAATGTAAGATCATATAGATCATATTTTTATAGATCCGTTTTTGTCGGTTCCTGGCTTGTTGAAGGTGTTGGTGGGCTTGATTCCAAACCTCTTCACTTCGCTGAAACCATTGATTTACTGCAGGTACTTCTAAAGGCTCTCCTGACCAAGGAAATAACGGGGGTTGAAAGCCCAGAACGCATTGGAATGGTGTGAGGTTAGTGAATGCTTGACGGAGCGAATTTTGGGCATATTCTGCCCAGATCAGATACCTGCTCCATAAGCTCTGGTTGTTGTGGCAGAATGTACGTAAGAAACGACTGACGTCTTGGATTTTGCGTTCCGTCTGCCCACTAGTTTGTGGGTGGTACCCAGATGTCAGACTCACTGTTACAGAAGGCTCGCCAGACCCTTGAGATGAACTGTGGTCCTCTATCAGACACGATGTCCTCCGGGATCCCAAAGTTTCGGAATACATGTTCAAAGAGTAATTCTGCTGTGTTAAAGGCTGTGGGAAGACCCTTGAGGGGAATCAGTTTGCAGGCTTTAGAGAATCTGTCGATAGCAACGAGGATACATGTATTTCCCTCAGAGGGTGGTAGATTGGTGACGAAGTCTACTCCGAGGTGTGACTAGGGGCGCTGTGGAATGGGTAGAGGTAACAGTATTCCTGAGAGTAAATGTCGAGGAACCTTGGTCATGGCGCAAAGTTGGCAACCTTGGATGAACTCTTTAACCTCTTGGAGCATACCTGGCCACCAATACTTTTGCTGGATCGATGCGTATGTCTTAGTAGTCCCGGGATGGCCAGTCCCTACTGAGGAATGAGCAGAGGAGATTAAAGCCGTGCGGAAGGCTTCAGGAACATAAGTCTTCTCTGGAGGACATTCAGGAGGGGTAGGTAGATCTTGTGATGATCCTTCTTCTGGGGAATGGAGTCGTGACAGGGCATCCTCTCTAGTGTTCCCTGACCCAGGACGATAAGAGATCGTGAAATTGAAGCGGGTAAAAAACAAGGCCCATCTGGCTTGACGAGGATTTAGTCTCTTTGCTTCCTTCAGATATTGAAAGTTCTTATGGTCTGTTAACACTACGAACGGGTGTCGGGCCCCCTCTAACCAATGCCTCCATTCCTCAAGTGCAAGTTTGACTGCTAAAAGTTCTCGATTTCCAATGTCATAATTGCTCTCTGCAGAGGACAATTTCTCCGAGAAGAAAGCACAAGGCATGGGTTTGGTTGAGTTTTCTTGATATTGTGAGAGTATGGCTCCGAGTCCTGTAGTCGACGCATCGACTTCTAGGATGAATACTCTATTGGGGTTTGGATGACAGAGTAACGGGGCAGTTGTAAAAGCAGTCTTCAGGATATTGAATGTCTCTTGGGCCTCTGGATTCCAACTGAGGGTTTTGGGTTTTCCTTTCAGGAGAGAGGTCAATGGGGCTGTCATCATACTATACTTGTCAATGAATCGACGATAGAAGTTCGCAAAGCCAAGAAATCTTTGTAACTCCTTCACAGATTTAGGAACGGGCCATGTGGTGATTGTATTGATTTTCCTATCATCCATTTCCGCCCCTTTCTTGCTCAGATGATATCCCAGGAAGTCGACAGACTCTTGATGAAATGTGCACTTCTCCGCCTTGAGGAACAGTGAGAATACCCGAAGTCGTTGGAGCACCTGAGAGACGTGGTGTTGATGGTCGGAGGGATTCTTGGAGAAAATGAGTATATCATCGATATAGACTAGTACGAAAGGATTCAAGAAGTCTCGAAGCACTTCATCCATGAAACTCTGGAAGACTGAGGGAGCATTTACCAGCCCATTAGGCTAACCAAATACTCGTAGTGCCCAGCTGGTGTTATGAACGCTATTTTCCACTCATCACCTTCCCGAATTCTGATCAGGTTGTAGGCGCTCCTCAAGTCTAGCTTGGTAAACATGGTAGCCTCTCTGAGCTGTTCTAGAGCGGAAGGCACAAGCGGGAGGGGGTAGCTGAACTTAACCGTGATCTTATTGAGGGCTTGATAATCTATACAAGGTCTTAATCCTCCATCCTTCTTAGGGACAAAAAAGAAACTGGCAGCAGTTCGAACATTGAAGCAGAAAACCATTGCAATCTTCCGCCCTACCGGAGAAGGGCGCTGGTCTAGAGACTGGGCTCGCAACGTACATCAGCGAAGGAGCGGATGATGCGGAAGCGCTGGAGTGACTCGCTGTGCTCAGTGTTGGAGCGGTTTCCGGTTGTGTTGGATTCATGATGGCGCAGGTCAAGCCTTCTGTCAGGATACACACTCGGAGACTAGGTAAGTGAATCCAAGCTTACCAAGCTGGTGTTATGAACGCTATTTTCCACTCATCACCTTCCCGAATTCTGATCAGGTTGTAGGCGCTCCTCAAGTCTAGCTTGGTAAACATGGTAGCCTCTCTGAGCTGTTCTAGAGCGGAAGGCACAAGCGGGAGGGGGTAGCTGAACTTAACCGTGATCTTATTGAGGGCTTGATAATCTATACAAGGTCTTAATCCTCCATCCTTCTTAGGGACAAAAAAGAAACTGGCAGCAGTTTGAACATTGAAGCAGAAAACCATTGCAATCTTCCGCCCTACCGGAGAAGGGCGCTGGTCTAGAGACTGGGCTCGCAACGTACATCAGCGAAGGAGCGGATGATGCGGAAGCGCTGGAGTGACTCGCTGTGCTCAGTGTTGGAGCGGTTTCCGGTTGTGTTGGATTCATGATGGCGCAGGTCAAGCCTTCTGTCAGGATACACACTCGGAGACTAGGTAAGTGAATCCAAGCACAGTGTTTATTTACAATAGTAAAGTGCAAGATGAGTCATTAGGTGAAACAATGGTAAAGTTGGTGACGATCGATCACACGATGCATGGAAGGTGAGCAGATGAGTATCCACGGTACACTAGGGTGAATTGTAGTAGGCAAAGAGTTTAATGCTTGGTCTTCTTCCTCGCAGATACAGACGAATCGGATGGGAACAGAGGCTCAGAGAATACACACGAGCTGGGAGCTCAGATCAGGAATCACTTGGCGGGTCTGTAAGAAGATCAACAGAGACACAGGGTTTAACACTCTTCAGATAAGTATACTTCTCTTCGTTAACTTGGAATGGGTCATGAAGACAAGGTGACAAGCAGGTAAGTGGTCTGTCCTATTCGAGGCTTGACGCTGGAGTGCTGTTGTGAGATGGGATTTATAGTGCTGGATAATGACTGCTGATCGGGAACAGGTGCTTGTGATCAGTACTCAGGTGAGAGTGAACGCTGAGTGGTGAATGGGATCGAGGTTGATTGGTCCCTGACACATATAAGACCTATTCTTGTGTTCATCATTATATAATCTGAAATATCTGTTTAGTGTTTCTTTTAATGAGTGTTTTTCTTGATATATCTATATTGTTGACTGATGTTGACCTTTTGTTCTTTCTGTAGACGTGTGCACGAGTTTTAATATACTGGACCACTGTTACATTCAAGTTCATTCCAAGATGGTGCCGCAGACGGCTGCCTCTGTGTGGGGCTCTCCAGCTATTGTGTTGTTTTTGTTTGTTTGTTCTGCGTTTAGTCATTCTTTTCCTATCAGTTTCACCAAAGACGAACTACTGGACATTAGGAAACACACACCAGATAACTTTTCTACAGTTTTTGATTATTCGGATGTCTTGCAGGACATTCTCGTCAGAGGGGCAGCGTTGTTGTTCAAACGCGCGGTCAGACACAAACGCGGGAAGCGAGCCGGCGCGCTGGTTAAACTCCGCGAGCGCGGCCTGCGCACTGCACTCCCCAGTATTCATCTCGCGAATCTCTGATCCCTTCCTAACAAAACGGACGAACTTCTTCTCATCACCCGCACTAACAAGGATTTTTTAAACTCCGCTGCTCTGTGCTTCACTGAAACCTGGCTGAGTGAAGCCATACCGGACAACGCAATACATCTGCCGGGCTTCCAGCTGTTCCGAGCTGATCGCATCGTGGAGCTAACGGGGAAAACAAGAGGTGGTGGATTGTGTTTCTACATTAACAAAAGTTGGTGTTCAGATGTAACAACACTGAAGAAGATGTGCTCTCCTAATTTAGAGGCATATTTCATAAACTGTGAACCTTTCTACTCGCCTCGGGAGTTTTCCTCTTTCATTCTCGTGAATGTTTACATCCCTCCAGACGCGTGTGTGAGCGCGGCGCTACAACAGCTGGCTGAACAAATAGCTGAAACAGAACAAAGGTATCCTGACTCTATTTTAATCATTCTTGGGGATTTTAACAAAGCAAATCTTTCCCGTGAACTAACAAAATACAGACAGCACGTTACATGTCCCACCAGAGACAGTAATATACTGGACCACTGTTACACCACAATAAAAGATGCGTATCACTCCGTTTCACGAGCAGCTTTGGGGCTCTCTGATCACTGTTTGGTTCATCTCATACCGACCTACAGGCAGAAACTGAAATCAGCTAAACCTGTAATAAGGACTGTAAAAAGATGGACTAATGAAGCAGAGCAGAATCTACAGGCCTGCTTTGATTGCACTGATTGGACTGTTTTTGAAGCTGCTACCAACGATCTGGATGAGCTCCCAGATACTGTAACATCATATATAAGTTTCTGTGAGGATACATGCATTCCTACCAGGACATTCTTATCATTTACTAATGATAAACCATGGTTTACTGGGAAACTCAAACACCTTCGTCATGCCAAAGAGGATGCCTACAGAAGTGGGGATAAAATCTTGTATAACCAGGCCAGAAACAGACTGACAAAGGAGATCAGAGTTGCTAAAAGAAGCTACTCTGATAAACTGAAAAAACAGTTTTCATCCAACGACCCATCATCAGTCTGGAATGGCCTGAGGAACATCACCAACTAGAAGTCACCATCCCCCCGATCTGTGGACCATCAACACCTGGCTGATGATTTAAACTCATTTTATTGCAGGTTTGAAAAGCCCTCATTCACACCACACACAGGCTCTGACCTGCACTTCACACATTCACCATCACCTCCTGCACTCCCATTACTCCCCCCTCCTGCCATCCAACCTGAGCTTAAGGTCTGTGTGGAGGACGTGAGCCGAGTCTTCAAAAAACAGAAGACTAGGAAAGCCTCAGGCCCAGACGGCATCTCATCTGCTTGTTTAAAAGCC
This sequence comes from Gila orcuttii, assembly GCA_026230005.1. Taxonomy (NCBI): domain Eukaryota; kingdom Metazoa; phylum Chordata; class Actinopteri; order Cypriniformes; family Leuciscidae; genus Gila; species Gila orcuttii. The sequence goes on along the minus strand of JAPDVR010000007.1, from coordinate 26,642,715 downwards.
TGCGCTGACCAACTGGCCCCGGTCTTCACGCAGATCTTCAATAGATCATTGGAGCAGTGTGAAGTTCCCTGCTGCTTCAAACGCTCCACTATCATTCCTGTCCCCAAAAAAACCAAAATCACTAGACTTAATGACTCGTCATGAAGTCGTTTGAAAGACTGGTGCTGGCCCACCTGAAGGACATCACTGGACCCCTGCTGGATCCCTTTCAGTTTGCTTACAGAGCAAACAGGTCTGTGGATGATGCAGTCAACATGGGACTGCATTATATCCTGCAACATCTCGACAGACCAGGGACTTATGCAAGGATCCTCTTTGTGGACTTCAGTTCGGCCTTCAATACCATCATGCCTGGTCTTCTCACAGCCAAACTGACCCAGCTCTCCATACCATCCTCGATCTGTCAGTGGATCACCAGCTTCCTGACGGACCGGCAGCAGCGAGTGAGACTGGGGAAACTCATATCCAGGACTCTCACCACCAGCACTGGCGCCCCTCAAGGGTGCATTCTCTCCCCACTGCTCTTCTCCCTGTACACTAATGACTGCACTTCTAAAGACCCCACTGTCAAGCTCCTGAAATTTGCCGACGACACCACTGTCATCGGTCTCATCCGAAACGGTGACGAGTCTTCTTACAGACTGGAGGTTGAACAGCTGGCTGTCTGGTGCAGTTATAACAACCTTCAGCTGAACACGCTCAAAACAGTGGAGATGATCGTGGACTTCAGGAGGAACAGCCCAGCACTCCCCCCACTCACCATCATGAACAGCACTGTGGAAGCAGTGGAGTCATTCAGGTTCCTGGGCACTTCCATCTCTCAGGACCTGAAGTGGGACAATCACATTGACTCCATTGTGAAAAAGGCCCAGCAGAGACTGTACTTCCTTCGCCAGCTGAGGAAGTTCAACTTGCCACAGGAGCTGCTGATTCAGTTCTACTCAGCCGTCATTGAGTCTGTCTTATGCAGTTCCATCACTGTCTGGTTTGGTTCAGCTACCAAATCAGACATCAGGAGACTACAACGGACAGTCCGGACTGCGGAGAGGATCATTGGTGCCCCCCTGCCAACCCTCCAGGACCTGTACTCTTCCAGAGTGAGGAAGAGAGCAGGTAAAATCATCACAGACTCCACTCACCCTGGACACCTCCTGTTTGAACTGTTACTGTCAAGACGGCGACTCAGATCACTGGCCACAAGAACATCTCAGTACAGGAACAGTTTCTTCCCACAGGCCATTTCCCTCCTGAACAGTTAACAGTCCTCCCAAGGCATATGCCTTAAGTGCAATACTTCCACTGTTTAGTGGAATACCCTACAACTCAGGTGATACTTATATGTAGATTTATTTATTTATAATATTCAAAACACTGTAAATATGTTCATAATCTGTAAATCTGAAAATGTCTATTCTGACTAAACCCAACTGTGATACTTTTATTCTCATATATTTATATTTGTATTTTTTATTCCTATAATTTGTAGTATTATGTTTCTTGTTGTATTTGTATTTGTATATGTCCACTGGAAGCCTCAGTACCAAAAACAAATTCCTTGTGTGTGCAAGCACACTTGGCAATAAAGCTCTTTCTGATTCTGATTCTAAAAGTGTCCACAGACCACAGGGGAACAAATAGTTTTTCTTTAAAGTGTTAAGGGTATAACCGTTAACCATCTACATTGTAGAGCAAAGAGCCAAGAGCATCTTCTTTTAGATACTAATTTGAATAGGTACAATATGTCTCTGTGAATTAAAAACCAACAATTTTCCATCACGTCTTGTCTGGAGCCATATGATAAACTGTACTTTTACTCCAAGTTTCGAAACCATTATAGCCAAATATCTAATTTTGCAGCTATGGCTACTGGGGTCACATTGTTTTAGTTCATAACAAAAAGGGGAACTTTCCTTTTCTCATCTGAGTTGAAAAGAATAAAAGGATGACAGATTTCCTGTTTTAGTCAGTCTCCTCTTTGACTCAAACCTTTGCTCTTTTGCACTCTGGCTTACTGAAAGAGGGCTCTCGACCACTTTACACTTTAGGGCGGCAAGAATATTTTACTCAGATTTTGACTTAGTTACTTAGATATATTAAAAGTGATTTTTTTTTGTGTATCTTTCTTTTTTTTAAATTTGACTGATCATTTTGGACATTTTCTTTATCATTTATTATTTGATCATTTGCTATTAGGAAATAAATAGATTATCAGAATTCCTCAGAATTTTTATTTAGGCCTGGTTTCACACACATGGCTTAGATTAAGCCAGGATTATGCCTTAGTTCAATTATGACATTTAGGCTAGCTTTTATAAATGTGCCTTAGAAGAAAACATTACTGGTGTGCATCTTGAGACAAAACAATGGCACTGAGCCACTGACATATTTTAAGATCTGTCAGTGCAAGTTGCTGTCAGTTAAAACAGCTCAAACTGTCATTTTAGTCTGGGATTAGTTTAAGCCTGGTCTGTGAAACCGGGAGATAATAATAGCCTAGGCCTATACAGTGGTTGGATAAAATAATGTGAACACCCATTAGTACATCATTTGTGTAGGCTACAGTGATAAAACAAACATTGCTATCTTTTAATTATCCTTTTGCTGTTTATATTCTAGTTTGTATATCATTGCAGTATAAGTGGTTTTCAGCAGTTAGTACAAGACGTGTGTGAAATGTGGGCAGCTTTTGAGACGTCCAAAAGGGCAAATCATCTGAGCCCATTTAACAAGAGCATCTGTAACCTTAAAGGGGTGATGAACTGAGAAATCAAATTTTCCTTGAGCATTTGACATCTAAGAGGTCATCGAATTATAAGAATATCCTGTAAATTTCAGAACTGAAAACGTCCTTGTTAGTCCAATAAATGCTTTTATTGACACCAGGCTCAGCAAACGACTCGTTCTCTTACGAGAGTATCTCTCGTACTGCGTAATATCTTACGCTATGGGGAAAACCTCTTTTCCACGAGATATTGTGCATAAGCAAAAAATTATCCTTAATTTTGAATTAATGTAAAACACTGTGCAGCAGCATGCAGACATAGGCAGGACGGCTCGCGCGCCTATTGGCTGCCCTGCGGCAACAGCAGCAGCCTATCGAGAGAGGCGCTGCGTGACATAATCCAATGGGGGCATTTCGCGCCCATTTCGTCACGTCCCGCCAGAAAAAGGGCGCAATCTCGCCCTATAAATATTGCCGAGTGACGTCAACCATGCACGGTCGCGCTTACACCGCCGCCGGGCAAGCCGCGTCAGCTCTACACACGATGGCCATCTTGCAGATCTTCCAGGCCGACCTTCTCTGAAAAATGGACGAGGAAGGCGCTGAGTCGATCAGCGTTGCAGATTTACGGAGCGCCACAGACCTGGCTCTTCGCGCTACAAAATCAGCTGCACAGGCCATTGGGCGGAACATGGCTTCTCTCACCGTGGCTGAGAGACATCTGTGGTTGACGCTGTCTGAAATGACTGAAGCGGAGCGCTCGGTATTCCTCGACGCGCCCATTTCATCAGCTGGCCTCTTCGGATCTGCCGTCAAAGATTTCGCAGACAGATTCCAAGAGGTTCAAAAGACATCGCAGGCGATGAAGCACTTCCTCCCGAAGCACTCTAGTTCCGCAGCAGGTCGCTCTAAACCGCCGCCTGCCCGGAGCTCCCAGCCGCAACCTGCACCCACCGCCGCTGCTTCTCAACGCCGCCAGGCCCGAGAACAGAGACCGCGCTCTCGCTCTGCTGGACGCCGCCCCCCTCAGCGCGGGCCCCGGCCGAGGATTGAAATCAAGCCCGAGGTCTCAAAGCCTTCCTAGCCTCTCTAGGAAAGCGACGGTGTTCAGATCCCGCTGCGGCCGGATTTTCACCGAAACATTTCGCTCGTCCAGTTCCATGCAATGTGACTGTTCCAGCATATTTAGCAGTCAACAAGCCGGTCCATTTACCCGCTTGCCTGCACACAAAAGCCGTTTTTACGGCTACCCAGATAAATCCAATAAAAAGAGTATTTTCTGGTGTTCAGGCCACGGCCGATGGTGTTATGAGTGTTGTAAGAATGCCCACGTCTCAGTGCCCATTCCCACACGCAGACAAAGCCCGCCACAATACAGGGCTAGCACAAATAAAATCGACCCATGTCGATTGTGCAATAAATGTAGTGTACGTGCACCACAACACAGTGCCCACACACACTACACGAAGCATGTCCCACGGTTTCTGTAAAAACGAAACCAACACATTTTCAGTTGGCGCGAGCCGACAGTGTTCTCAGTGCAGCGAGTGTGCCCGCTATCCCGCGCCCACATTCCCTCACAGACATGCCGAACCCCACGGGGCTCGTCCCGCTCGCCTTCTCTCCACAACCCGTCAGAGAGAAGCTGAGCGCGGTCGGGCTGCCCGCTGTGATCAGCGCACCCCCGCCTCGCACACTACAAACACAGTGTCTATTTCTCAGCACACCGGAGCTCTCCGGCCGCCGCTATGCCGCGGCCAGAGGTCAGATTTCATTCTACCTCTAGCTATTAATGCAGATGCGTGGGCAAAGCTTCCCGGGGTATCAGAATGGGTGCTGAACACTATAAAAAGAGGCTATTCGCTGCAGTTCGCTCGACGCCCCCGCCTTTGCGCGCCGCGAGTCGAAACGACGGTAAAAAACGAAGTATCTCATCTACTTTGAGCCGAGATAGCGAAACTACTGAGCAAAGGGGCCATAGAAACTTTATCTCAGGCTCAGAGCGAAGGGGGTGTATACAGCAGGTATTTTCTGGTACCGAAAAAAGACGGGGGTCTCAGACCCATTCTAGATCTGCGACGGCTGAACAAAACGCTCACGAAGCGCCAGTTCAGAATGATTACAACCAGGAAAATCCTCGCGCAAGTGCGCCAGGGAGACATGTCAATAGATCTGAAAGACGCTTATTTTCAAATACAAATAGCGTTACGTCACAGGCAATTCTTGAGATTCGCCTTCGAGGGCCAGGCATACCAATACAAAGTCCTGCCGTTCGGCCTGTCCCTGGCACCCCGTACTTTTACGAAGTGCATGGACGCGGCTCTCGCACCCCTGAGACTTCAGGGCATGCGAATTTTGAACTACTTGGGACGATTGGCTGATTCTAGCTCAATCACAATCAGAGCTCATAAAACACATGGCCACATTACTCGAACATCTCGAGAATCTGGGTCTCACAGTCAATTGGGCGAAGAGCTCGCTGTCTCCCAGCCAGAAAATATCTTTTCTGGGAACAGTGCTGAACTAGCTATCCATGACAGCGCATCTGTCGCCAGAGCGCGCACGGGACATTCAGCGCGCCGTGAAATCTTTGCGCCGCGGCTCGACTGTCCAGCTCAAGAGGTTTCAGAAAATGCTGGGCCTCATGGCCTCAGCAGCTTCAGTGCTCCAGCTGGGTCTGCTTCGCATGCGCCCACTGTAGCTGTGGCTGAAAGCGCGGGTTCCGCCCAGGGCATGGACCGCTGGTCGGTTTCGCCTCCGGGTCGATCTGAAATGCGTCTCAGCTTTGGAGCCTTGGAAGAAAACCGACTGGTATCGGTCAGGTGTGAGTCTGGGGACTCCCTCGAGCGTGAAGGTTGTGTCCACGGACGCCTCCACCTCGGGATGGGGAGCGCTGCTCGAGGGCAGACCGTTCTTTGGCCGCTGGTCGGAACGGGAAAAGCTCCTACATATAAACTGTCTGGAAATGATGGCAGTCGACAACGCGCTACGGCGCTTCTGTCCCCAGATAAAGGGTCACAACGTCTTGGTCCGGTCGGACAACATGTCAGTGGTGGCGTACATAAATCGCCAGGGCGGCATCAAGTCCCGAAACCTTTACAGGCTAACAGAGTGCCTCCTGGTCTGGGCTCAGCACAACCTGCTTTCACTGAGAGCGGCGCATGTGCCTGGTCACCTGAATCTGGGAACAGACAGGCTGTCCAGAGACAATGTCCCAGCAGGAGAATGGTCGCTGCACCCGCAGACGATCCAACTGCTGTGGGAGACATTCGGCAGAGCGCAGGTGGACCTGTTCGCGTCCCACGAGAACGCTCACTGTCCGAAATATTTCTCCAAGAGCAAGGACGCGCTGGCCCACGTTTGGCCCCGCTGTCCCCTCTATGCTTTTTCCCCCGTCTCGCTCCTGCCTCAAGTGCTGGAACGGATCAGGGAAAATGGATGCCCAGTGCTGCTTGTGGCTCCGCTCTGGACAAACCAGGCATGGTTTCCAGTCCTGATGCGGCTGACCAGCACTGCCCCGTGGCCAATACCATTGAGGAGAGACCTCCTCTCTCAGGCCAAGGGCTCGATTTGGCATCCTCGCCCGCAACTATGGTCCCTACACGCATGGGCCATCAACGGGTACCCGCTAACCTCCCTGAGGGAGTGCTAAACACGATCACGCAGGCAAGGGCCCCGTCTACAAGACGGCTCTACTCCTCGAAATGGTCTGTGTTCTCTGCCTGGTGTCAAGTTCAGGGCTTTTCACCCGTAGACTGCGGGGTCACGGAAGTACTTTCCTTCCTTCAAGAGCTGCTGGATAAGGGCAGGACCCCATCCATGCTCAAAGTGTACGTGGCGGCCATAGCAACGTTTACAAAACCTGTGTCTGGCCAGTCACTGGGGAAGAACGACCTAGTCGTGCGATTCCTCAAGGGAGCTCGGAGGTTGAACCCTCCTAGACCTCCTTCAGTCCCAGTGTGGGACCTTTCTACGGTTTTGGAAGCCATGAAAGTTGCCCCGTTCGAGCCAATCCATTTGTCAGACATGAAACATCTGTCTTTCAAAACGGTGTTTCTTTTGGCTCTCGCTTCAGTGAAGCGCATAGGGGACTTACAAGCGCTTTCAGTAAGCGTGTCATGTATGGAGTTTGGGCCTAATGACTCAAAAGTCATACTCAAACCGAGGCACGGGTACGTGCCCAAATCCCTCAACACACCGTTCAGGACCCAGGTGATTTCCCTGTGCGCTCTCTCGGTTCACGATGAGGAGGAGGATGCGAGTCTCCTCTGCCCTGTCAGGGCACTGAGAGCTTATGTGTCCCACTCGTCTACCTTCAGGCAGACCGAGCAGCTCTTCGCTTTGTTTGGCGGACGTTCCAAGGGACTGGCCGCATCAAAACAGAGTTTATCCAGATGGATAGTCAACGCCATAGCACTGGCTTATACTTCTAAGGGCCTGCAGTGTCCTTTGGGTGTCAGAGCGCACTCCACGAGAGGCGTGGCCTCGTCGTGGGCATGGTATAGTGGCGTTACCTTGCAAGATATCTGTACGGCAGCAGGCTGGGCCTCGCCGTCTACATTTATAAGGTTTTATAACCTAGAGGTTCCCGCCTTACAAGCCAAGCTTCTGTCGGTATAGAATTCAGTGTTATCTGCCCCGCTGTGCCGGCCCAGATGCTGAGTTTTGCTTGTGCATCGCTCACTGAGCGATAAAACGGCTCCATGGGTGTTGAATAACCCGTATTTTTAACCAGTTAATACACTCACCCTGTCTGTGTGAAACACTATTAACATAACTAGTTCCTATAGGATGCTATTTCATGGGGAATGATGCTTGCAGCCTCTCTTCTCCGACTCTCTGTGAGTCTATGGTGATTATGCACTACATGAGCCCCGGGCTACTGTCCTTGGGACTTTGGTGTCGGATCCCAGTACGCAGGGCGTTTTGCATTGTGTTCCCCATAGCGTAAGATATTATGCAGTACGAGAGATACTCTCGTAAGAGAACGTACTCGGTTACTAACGTAACCTCGGTTCTCTCTAGAGAGGGAACGAGTACTGCGTATCTTGCCGTGCATACACAGCTCTGGTTCGCTTCGGCGATGAAAACCAGTGTACCAGCCTTATCGAGCTATATTTATAGGGTGAGATTGCGCCCTTTTTCTGGCGGGACGTGACGAAATGGGCGCGAAATGCCCCCATTGGATTATGTCACGCAGCGCCTCTCTCGATAGGCTGCTGCTGTTGCCGCAGGGCAGCCAAAAGGCGCGCGAGCCGTCCTGCCTATGTCTGCATGCTGCTGCACAGCGTTTTACATTAATTCAAAATGAAGGATAATTTTTTGCTTCAATATCTCGTGGAAAAGAGGTTTTCCCCATAGCGTAAGATATTACGCAGTACTCGTTCCCTCTCTAGAGAGAACCGAGGTTATGCTAGTAACCGAGTACATTTTTCAAAGTGGGGAACTATGACGTCAAAGAGGATAAAACACCACCCCCGCTGAAGAAGATCAACGCCTACTTCAACACGGCTACTTTAGCCCCGCCCACCGATTCGCGCATTACACGCATAGCTAAATAACATGGGCCTACCTCGTGATGACAAACCGGATCGAGCTACCGAGCAATAAACATGACATTTACAAAATATTGTGCAGTGCCTGGTTGTGGAAGAAGACATTTGCTGCATAAGCTTCCTCTGGATTCCAATAGGAATGCTTGGTTAAACTTTATTTTTAATGACGTTCCAGCTGATGTGGGTAAAACATTGTCCGTTTGTTCGCTTAATTTCACTGAGGATTGTTTTGTAAACAAGACACAGGTCGAGACTGGATTTGCAGACCGATTAAGATTAGAAAACGGTGCTGTGCCTTCTATATTGGATCCGACAGGAATGTGAGTAAAATTTTTATTTAAAAAATAATAATAATCTGATAGGCTAGTATTGCATTGTTACAGATCGTTTGATATCTAATAATTATGTGTACATGTGTATCAGTCTAATCGTTACTGACGAGTGAGTTGAAACTCCTTATAATATGCAAAACTGTTATCCACTCACAGCAGTGGGCGTTTACTTCCAAGTCTTCAATGCGAGACGCCCAAAATAGCCTATTACTTATTCATTTTGATGTTTTTGAATGTAAAAACCAAGCGAACGTCATAAGTTGACCTCAGACAACAATATAACATTTTTTAAAAAGCTAGTTCATGACCCCTTTAACCACCCAATTGTTGTGTGTTTTAAGAACAACAATCTTTATTATCATGACTGTCTACACAAAGCATGACAAGACTTCATCAGCGAAGAATAGAGGGCAAAAACTAATCAACACTAAGACTGTTGAAGACTAAGAATGATTGTGTCCAAAAACCATAGAACAACATGCAGCAAAGTGACAGCAAACTTCAATATTTACCTTGAAGACCATGTTTCCAAAGAAATGATGTTATGATCATAAAAACTTGGAGATGAACTTCAACTGCACTGGTCAGTGTAAAGGATTAGTTCACTTCAAAATGAATATTCTGTCAATGGGGTACATCAACTGTATGGTTACTGACATTCTTCAAAATAACTCCCTTTGTGTTCAGCAAAAGAAAGAAATTCATACAGGTTTGAAACAACTTGAGGGTGAGTAAATTATGACAGAATTTTCATTTTGAAGTGAACTATTCCTTTATTCACCTGTATAATAATGTCCTTCAGAAAATGTATCATCTGTGTTTGAAAGCAAAACACGCAACATAAATGATCTCTGCTTGTGTGGCACGTTCTCCTTTGATTGCCAGTAGTTGAGTGCAGATGACTCTTACGTCACACTGTCCTCCGTAGTGCTCTGATGTAATTCTCCTGACAAACAAAAAGAAGCTTTGGGTAAGCCACTCTGAAACAATGTGCTGTGATTATACCCTGGAGGCCTGTGATAACTAATTCCCATTTACATCAGCATGGAAGTGTCTCACTACTGAAATGATACACCATTTTCACATGGGTCTCATGGCCTCCACAGCTAGTGTTTCATGGTTAATATGCCTTCATCATGAGGAGAGTTCTTTGTTAACTGTGAAAGACTGTTGAGAGTGAGCCGAAAGTTAGAGACGTCTATTCTACATTTCACCACAGGCTGGACAAAGCCCTATAATAAAATTACCAGCTGAGTGCAAAGTCTTTGAAAAATCGATTCCACATTTCATCAGGAAAATTGAAATACTGTAGTGCACATTAGCTATTACATTGCCTGTGAACATTAAACATTCTTTAAACTTTAAATATTGTCAAGGCATGGCAGAAAGAAAACCATTTTTTTGTATTCATCAGCACCTCCAGAATGATGGTTACTCAATATCCGCAAATACTGTAAAGTTGGAAACTGAAAACAAGTGCAAATCAGAGCAATAGAAATGAAGAATAATGTCTTAATTGCGCAGATCAGCCATTCTCTTTTCAACACTTTTTTGAAGTTTAAAATGTAGATCATCTGCTGACAAGGGCCAAGGTCACAATGGATGTGAATACAGTTAAATGATCATTATACATTTTGACAGGCGCTGAAGTGCCTAATTGTCTGTCTTATTCTTGGATGTTGCTTTAAACGTGCTGTGGAAATTATAGCCTAAGACAAGGAAAGTAGTCTATCTGTTCTATCTACTGGAGCTGCTTAAAAAAAGTTTTATATACAGTCAACAGAGGTTTTGAGTGGACGTTTTTAGCAGGTCAACCAACAAATATAATAGAAATATATAAATTAGTGCTGTCAAATTTTAACGCGTTAACGCACACGATTCATTTAGTCAGTTAAACACGTTAAAAATATTTTAAAAAATATTTCCTGTCATCCTTTGGCTACCTGTCACATTATGTTCAGTTAGTTTCATTATCATGGACTTTGAGGGGGCTTTTACACTGGGCTCGTTTGCTGCGGTCCGAGCACGAGCGCGTTTGTTCCCGGCGCCCCCCGCAGCGTTGGTCTGGATTCACACTCAACTTGATTCTATCGAACTCGGGTGCGTTTGCGTGCATCTTACGTCATTACAAACGTGCACGGCGCATGATAGAAAACACGACGCAGGTCAATATATTGTGTTTTTTTATTAATTTGGTGCCATTATGCATAGCTGAGTAAACAACGCAGGTTAACTGTGTGTGTGTGTGTGTGTGTGTCGCATAAGCTGTCTTTCCGCTGCTTGCAAATGGACTCTTTTGAGACGACAGTGGATTTCCATTAATTTGTTGCCCTGATTGCACGCACTATGCGCGAAAACACTGCAGACTCACTCTTGCTCGTATCCAAGGTAAATCTTCATCCCTTACGTGCGTTTTATTTAACTAAATACATCATAATCGGCTAAAACGCATGCGCAGGATACTTTACTTCCTGAAGAAGTGCGCACCCGAGTCCGTGTTGCTTTCACATACACGCGAACTGCAGCACGGTTCGGGAGCAACCGAACTCAGACCACCTCCTCCAGGTAGTCTCGGGTTCGGGACCCAGTGCGCGCTCGGGTCCACATGACAGCGTTCACATTAGCGATTTTTCATGCGAACCGTGCCCCGTTCCGAACTAAACTGCCAGTGTGAAAGCCCCCTTAGTTTGTTTTCATGTTCATCATGTGTTCCTTAGTTTTCACGCTCCTCATTATTAGTTCATGTGTCAGCTGTGTTCTATTAATCATCCTAATTTGTCAAGTCAAGTCAAGTCAAATATATTTATATAGCGCTTTTCACAATACAGATTGTATCAAAGCTGCTTCACAGTATCAATCAAAACAACTTAACAATGTTTGTTTATTACTGGAAAAAAGACATCCAAGTTTGGTAGAGCTGATCAATGGTATGATTGGTTAATTAATTTGAATATCCCCAACTGAGCAAGCCAAAGGCAACAGTGGTAAGGAACCGAAAAACTCCATCCAGTGACCTAATGGTGTCCTAACACCCCATCAGATGACCCAATGGAGAAAAAAAACCTTGGGAGAACCCAGGCTCAGTCGGGGGCCAGTTCTCCTCTGGCGTTTATGAACTAGAGGCCGAATTTACAGTAACTGTAAGATAAAAAATTTATATGAATGCCTGGCTAAATAGATGCGTCTTCAGTCTAGTTTTAAACTGGGAGAGCGAGTCTGAGCTACGAACAATATCAGGAAGGCTATTCCAGAGCTTCGGAGCTAAATGTGAAGATGCTCTGCCTCCTTTGGTGGATCTGGATATCCTAGGAATGACCAGAAGCCTCGAATTTAGTGATCTTAAAGAGCGCGATGGATTGTATGGCGATAGAAGATCTGTTAAATAGACTGGAGCTAAACCATTTAGAGCTTTATAAGTCAAAAGCAATACCTTGTATTTAATACGGAACTTTATAGGTAACCAATGAAGTGATGATAAAATCGGTGTTATATGATCATATTTTCTTGATCTAGTAAGAACTCTAGCGGCTGCATTTTGGACTAACTGTAGCTTGTTTATTGAAGATGCAGGACAACCAGCTAATAAAGCATTACAGTAATCTAGTCTTGAGGTCATGAATGCATGAACTAACTTTTCTGCATCAGAGACTGATAGCATATTACGTAGCTTAGCAATGTTTCTAAGGTGGAAAAAGGCAGTTTTTGTAACATATGAAATATGCTTTTCAAAAGACAGGTTGCAGTCTAATGTAACACCCAGGTCTTTTACTGTAGCGGATAAAGTAATAGGGCATCCTACTATGTTAAAGTCGTGCTGTGAAAGGTTTTGTGGACGGTTTTTAGAACCGATAAGTATTACCTCTGTCTTGTCTGGATTTAATAAAAGAAAATTACGCGTCATCCAATCTTTTATATCTTTAACACAATCTGTCAATTTGGATAATTTAGCGTATTCATCTGGCCGTGATGAAATATATATTTGAGTGTCATCAGCATAACAATGGAAACTAATTCCATGTTTCCTTAGAATATTACCAAGTGGCAGCATATATATTGAGAATAATAAAGGGCCTAACACAGATCCCTGCGGCACTCCATAGTTTGCCGAAGTTATAATCGATTTTTCTCCATTTAAGTAGACGAAATGGTAGCGGTCAGATAAGTATGACCTGAACCAGCTTAATGCTTGTCCTTGAACACCAGTGTAATTTTGTAGTCGATCTAAGAGTATTGTGTGATCTATAGTATCGAACACAGCACTAAGATCAAGTAAAACTAGTACTGAGATACAGCCTTGGTCCGAAGCTAAAAGTAAATCATTTGTGATTCTAGAAAGCGCAGTTTCAGTCCTATGATGTGGACTGAAACTTTTCATAGATGTCGTTTTCTTGCAAGAAAGAGCCGAGTTGAGCGGACAAAACTTTTTCTAATATTTTTGACATAAATGGAAGATTCGAAATGGGTCTGTAATTTGCTAGGTTATTTGGATCTAATTGTGGTTTCTTAATAAGAGGTTTTCTAACTGCCAGCTTGAACGTTCTTGGAACATGACCTAAAGACAAAGATGAGTTAATAATATTGAGGAGGCTCTTCCACTATAGGTAACACTTTTTTCAGTAGTTCAGTTGGTATAGGATCTAATAAACATGTTGTTGTTTTAGATGAAGTGATAAGTTTATTTAACTCTTTTTGTTCTATGGTTGTAAAGCATTGTAATTGTTCTTGCGGGGTGATAATTGCGGCCGAATTATAAGGCGCGAGCAAAGATCGAAGTTTAAGATTTTTATTCTGATGCTTTCAATTTTCTCGGTGAAGAAGTTCATGAAATCATTACTACTAAACTGTAACGAGGTATTTTGTTCAGACGACGTCGGTTTATTTGTTAGTCTAGCCACGGTATTAAATAAAAACCTTGGGATTATTTCGGTTGTTTTCTATTAATTTGCTGAGGTGCTCAGCCCTGGCCGTTTTAAGTGCCTTTTTATAAAGTGACATACTGTCTTTCCACGCGATTCTAAAGACCTCTAAATTAGTTTCTTTCCATTTACGCTCTAAATTACGTGTTTCTCTCTTTAAAACATACGTAGTATTATTGTACCATGGTGCTATACTTTTTTCTCTGACCTTTTTTAATCTAATGGGTGCAACAATATCCAATGTTCTAGAGAGAATGGTGCTCATAGTGCTAGTTAGTTTGTCTAATTCATCTGTTTGTTTGGGTTCAGGCAGCAGCTGAGACAGATCAGATAAGCTATTTGAGAAATGATCTATGGTGGATGGACGAATTGTTCTACCTGGTCGATAACGTGGCGCAGCATGACATATTACAGCAGTGCGTAATATGCAAGTTACCAAGTAGTGGTCAGTGACATCATCACTTTGTGGAATGATATCTATATTGGTTGGATCGGTTCCATATGATATAATTAAATCGAGTGTATGATTAAGACGAGTGGCGGCTCCTGCAAAATCTCTCAGGGGGGGCAAATTTTTCATTTCAACTTTATCGCATGCTGACTTTTTAATAGATTTAACTTTAGATTTTGAGATGTGCAGGAAACTTAGAACAGGTTTTCTGAAAAGTAACTGTTTTGGACATACAAGGCTTCCGACAGCGATGATTTGTGTGTGTGTGTGTTGTCACGTTAATTAACATTTTACCAAAATTCAACCTCAAATGGAGTTTGACAAGGGTTTTTGACCATTACATGCATTTTCAATACACTCAGATAGTTTATTTTATTAAAGATTCCACTAGGTGGCGACAAATAATATTGTTGACTGAATCGTTGATGTGTAGGATAAAGATTGTGTTGGTGTTTGAATGGAATGTACAAATTTCAAAATACAATGCTAGGAGTAAAAAAGACTGCTACCACCCTTTCCTAAACTGATTGTAAAAACAAAGTGAGATTTTCCAACACTCGAGTATTTAAATGGTCAGCAATAAATACCTCCTTAGACAGCCTCTGCTTGTCTTCTTCTCCCAAGGCCCTCCTAGATCTTGTTCTTCCTGTTGCTAACTTGTTACTTGCTCCTGCTCCTGAAATGAGTCCTGGTCCTGATTACTACGACGGTTGAATGGCATTTCTTTTAATGACACGATAGAATTAACTGCGTTCGCCATGACGTTGTTCAAGTTCAACTGGCCTCAACTCGCGAGATGTCCCAACAGTCTCACTCTCGTTCTCTTTTTTATTTTTATTTTTTTAATCACATTTGATAAAGATATTAAAGTAGTGTTTCATTTTTTCTTGTTGTTCAAATTCAAAATTGTTTTCAAATATTATTTGTCACTTAATCTTAAATATTTTTAATAGTGTATGTTTGTTCCCACCAATCGCTGCACAAGTTAAGGATACGTATGATGACGTAAGCACGTTAGTGCGAGCCCTCCCGGAACCCATAGAGAATGCATTGCAGTGCCTGCAGTTCGAAAAAAAACATCTTTGAATGTAAGTCTATGGGAACACTCTTGGCGATTCTCAGCCAGAGTGAAATCGCCCAAAAAGAGGCGGTACTCCACAGAACGTGACATGACACTGATTGGACTATATCCAGAGGTACAGTGACGGCTAGCGTAACTCTGTGGTTGAATGAGATTGTGAATGTGATTGAAAAAGTCCCTTTCACACGTTGGTGGTGCGTCGCCCAATCGCCCTAATGAAGAAACCGCCCCTGATTAAGACGATGAGTTGGTCCGGTGACGTTTTGCTTGACCCCGAAGGAGTTTAATAAATCTGTAAACGCAGCCCCTAACGCATCATTTAAATTATCTACGTGTATGTTAAAATCTCCAACAAATAATGCTTTATCGACGTTGACCAAAAGATCTGATAGAAAGTCAGCAAACTCTTTTAGGAAATTGGCGTAAGGCCCTGGAGGTCTATATACGGTAGCCAATGCTAGAGATAATAGGGATTTTTTTCTTACATCTAAGAGCGTAACATTTAGCACTTCAAACGAATTAAACCTATGATGAGTTTTCTGAGTAACATTAAGGATATCTCTGTAGATTGTTGCAACACCGCCGCCACGACCGATCAGACGGGGCTCATGCTTATAACAGTATCCTGGCGGAGTAGACTCATTTAGGCCGAAATAATCATTTGGTTTAAGCCAGGTTTCAGTAAGGCACAGAACATCGAAATTATTATCTGTGACCATTTCATTTACAATAACCACCTTAGGTGTGAGCGATCTAATGTTTAGAAGACCTAGCTTTAGAAATTGTTTTTGTTCACTAATAGAGAGTTTTTTTGTTTTAATAGCAATTAGATTTTTTCTAGATCCCGCAGTAGATTTATTATTTGATCTTAGTAAACGAGGAATAGACACAGTTTCTATGAAATGTTCTACACTAGTATTAATATCAATTAAATTGGTGCAGTAGAGACTGTGATTTGGATTTTTGGTTACTAGTCAAATGGTATTTAACATCTTGGAGATGTTATCCGACAGAAGATCTGCCCCGATTCTACTTGGGTGTAAGCCATCAGCGCGGAAGAGCCTTGGTCGCTCCCAAAACAGATTCCAATTATTTACAAAAATCAGTTTCTGCTCATTGCACCATGACAGTAACCATTCATTTAGCGCGAATAATCTACTGAACTTTTCATGCCCTCGTCGGTACGTAGGAAGCGGTTCAGACACAATAATCAATGTTTCAGGCGATGTGCTGCGTACCGTATCGATAAGGCTCCTGAAGTCTTTCTTCAGAACCTCCGTCTGTCGCAGCCTAATGTCGTTAGCTCCCGCGTGCAGCACAACAGCTCCGACGAGCTCGTCACCGTTCAAGATCTCAGTTACCCGCGCAGTGATATCGAGAACACGAGCACCAGGAAAGCAGTGACTGTGCACCTTACTTTTACCTAACGTAGCGTGGACGTGTCGGACGGTGGAATCGCCGATGATCACAGCATCGCGTTCCGTTTCGCGAAGAGGGGAGAAGCGGTTCTGAGTGGAGATCTCGAAAACCGGGAGGGGCGAAAAGATTCTTGTCCTGGCTCGCGGCTTCCGCGGAACCACCCAGGCTTCGTGGTGGTGTGTTGGAGCCGGAGTGAATGAAATCATGGCTGATCGTGACCTGGACGCTCGGGACCAATGCTGAGAAACGCACGGAGTAGACGAGGTCAGCGTCAGCGGGTTACTAACGTTAATCACTGATCCCTGTGCATCAGCGTGTGATGTTTCAAGAGCTAAACGCCGGTCTCTCAGCTCAGCTTGTCTCTCTAGAAGGTCACGGATCTGCTTTTCTACAGCTTCTAATTCAGAGTGCACCGCGAGCAATTCAGATTTGTTCTCATCTGCACCAAAAGGTAGATAACATACACCTGATATATTCGCCATTTTAACAGATGGACAGTAAGTTAGCAATGATGCAACCAGTGATGCTATTACTAATTTATGACTCAAGTCTTGGGTAAAAACCGTCTTTTTAGTGGTATGGGTGTAATGTAGACGCACGATAGACGGGAAAACAAACAAACTCACAGCAGGCAACGAGGCTGACAAAAGCAGTCGATCGCAGGGCGAACAGCAGTGAAGCGGTGTCTCGCTCTACGACCAACAACCAATGTTCAAACCGTATTAGCGCAAACAAACAAATGCAAACAAACAAACTCACAGCGGGCAACGAGGCTGACAAAAGCAGTCGATCGCAGGGCGAACAGCAGTGAAGCGGTGTCTCGCTCTACGACCAACAACCAATGTTCAAACCGTATTTGCGCAAACAAACAAACGCAAACAAACAAACAAACTCACAGCGGGCAACGAGGCTGACAAAAGCAGTCGATCGCAGGGCGAACAGCAGTGAAGCGGTGTCTCGCTCTATGACCAACAACCAATGTTCAAACCGTATTTGCGCAAACAAACAAACGCAAACAAACAAACTCACAGCGGGCAACGAGGCTGACAAAAGCAGTCGATCGCAGGGCGAACAGCAGTGAAGCGGTGTCTCGCTCTACGACCAACAACCAATGTTCCAACCGGATTTGCGGTTCCAGCCGTATAATGGCTTGAGAAAAACTGTCTGGCCAACAGTCTGAGTTGTAATTATGAGTTTTTTCTTCACTAAAGAGAGAAATACGGAAAAACAGAAGGAAATACGAAGCTAACACTCTTTTGTCAAGGATTTTCTTTGTTTGGCCATTACCAGCTGCCTGGACGACGAGACCCTAAAGACCCTATTCCGGATCGGGGCAACGTTCCACCAGCATATCGACCTCCCAGACACCACAGGGCTGGACTGGAGGGAGACTGTCATTCGGTGTCTGGAGAGAGTCGGAACCCAGCCAGACCCAGAGCAAACTTCGACCCAAACGGCCGTGGAGAAGTCATGAGAACCCACCGAGATCAAGCAAAACCACCCGTCACGACGAATGAGCCAGAGCCCGAGGATAAGAGGCCAGAGCTTGCTATCGCCCCGAAAGTGGAGTCTCAGTGTGAATCTGACCAGGCGTGTGAGCCCACGAAACCAGGGATCAACGGAACGGAACGTGAGGACTGGCTGATGGATTTTTATGGAGACTTGTCGGTTCCCACCCGGTACCTGAATCCTTTGTGGATTATGAGAATTGTCAGGACAATATTCTGCTAATTTGTTCGGAAGAACCAATGTTTTTGGACTGGGAGCTTTTATTTTCATTAACCTGCATAGACTGTGCCATTGTGACTGTGGCTTTAGCAAGTCTCCTCTTTCCGTCATCACAATGCTCAGCCAGTCCTCCAGCCCCATTGCTACTATATGTCTGCAGCCCTGCGCTGTCTCTGGGGATGCCCTGTCTGGACATCGAGCTGCAGGTCATGCAATCACTAGCAGCGCCTGTCCCAGAGGATCCTGCGGCTCCGCCTCTCGCCTTCGACCTCTTCCCTCCATCTCGGCCTGTCGACCTGTCGGCTCCGCCCTGGCTCCTCCCACCTTCGACTCCACCAGAGACCCTCAGCCAAGTGGCTCTTCCGGGTTCCCTCGTCCCACTGGCTCCCCCTTGCGTGTGGTCTATCGTCACACTGCCTTCGCCACGTACTTTCGGGCCGTCCGCTACACACCGACCCACCACCCCTTCGGCTGCAGCAAGTTCCTCCCTCCCATCGGGTACGCCTCTGTCCTTGGTCACACCGTCGCCCCAGTCCTCTGGTGCTCTGGCTCTGCCTCCATCGCTCGTCGCCATGGCGTCGCCTAGGTCTCCAGAACCTGCAACTCCGCTGAGCGCCATCGGCTCTCGATCTGCGCCTAGGGATCCATTGGCCTAGTCGACATCGGTCGTTCCCCAGATGCTGTCAGCCACCAAAACACCATTCTTGGCTCCTACCTCCTTTGACTCCGCCATGGGCTGTCGGCACTGGGAAGCTCTGGGTCTGTGCCATCGGCCAACCACCATCATCGCCGTCAGTCCGGCTATCACCATCCTTTTGTGTTGTCTGCCGTCCTCCTCCAAAGCCCCCTCCGGCCCTCCCTCTGTTGTTCTGCCGCGGTGCGAGGTTGCACCTTGCTGGAGGGGGGCAATATGTCACATTATGTTCAGTTAGTTTCATTATCATGGACTTTTAGTTTGTTTTCATGTTCATCATTATTAGTTCATATGTGTCAGCTGTGTTCTATTAATCATCCTAATTTGTGTTTGCTATATAAGTTCCCTCACATTCATTCTCTGTCCGATCACCGTTACCCTATGTGTGTGTTACCCTGCCTTTTTGCCTTCCTTGTGGATATTTATCATTACACGTTGTGTTGGAACTTGATTCTTCTGTCTTCCTGAACCCACACGTGACACTACCGTTACAGTATATGATTACGCTTTTATTCAAGCAAATGCTTTAAACCAATCAGTGCATGACTGAATAATGTTTGTAGGTTTAAGAAGGATTAATATTTAATTTATAATTTATGCAGGGATAACTGTATGAAGTGTTTGATAACTTTATTCAATTTCTGTATTCTACCTGTTAGACATAGCTGAAAATCTTAATGCACTGTTTACAAGGTTACATGGGTCAAAAAAAAGGAAAACAATAACTTTTTGTGCATGTTGACTGGGGAAGTAAAAATCTGAAGTGGTCTGACTGGGCCAATAGAACAAAATGTGCCCTGATATATTGAAGGGCAGCTAAATGTGACATTTATTAAAATAGGGTTATGTGAAGATTATCTTAAATTCACTTAAATTAAAAGTTGTTATATAATTTATAGCCTATAAAAATGTATAACTTATAATCATACTGTAATGCTGAATGCCTAATTAATTGTGGAAAAAATATATTTCATAGAGACATCAGTAGCAGTATTGGTAGCGGTGATAATGGTCTTCTTTTATTAAAGGATCCCATTAAACAAATATTTAAAATATAGGCTACTGTATGTTGTTTCTATGTTAATTTGGAGATTAAATGTGAAATTATTACAATATAAAAATATATTAAAAACTTTAATGTTGAGTTTTGTCAAACATGATTAATTACAGAAAAAAAGTGTGATTAGTTAGTAAATTTTTTTAATCGATTGACAGCACTAATATACATGTCACGGAAACACAGACTCAATGGCGAGAGGTATAAAATGTAAACAGTTTATTGACAGACGGTAAATGAGGACAGATGCAGAAAAGAAACAACAACCAGAGCGAAGGAAGAGAGACTAGGTCCAAACAGGTTAGTAGCACCATACACACTTTTGAATTGCTGTTGTGATAGACAATAATAATGTCTCTTATCCTTGCAGGAACAGACCAGACCATTTTTACATTTACATTTATTCATTTTGCAAACACTTTTATCCAAAGCGACTTACAAATGAGAGAATACAGCAGCGATTCATCATCGTGAAGAGGAAAATAAACTGTAAAAGTATTAGACATCCCTAAGTGTAAGCTATAGAGGGATTAAAGAAAAGTGAAAGCATACATTTTAAAAAAATGTATGATGAGGTTAAGTGCTCACAGAAGAGATAAGTTTTCATTCTGCATTCTGGATGAAGGCAGGGAGATCATTCCACCAGAAAAACAGCATCAGTAAACGAAAATGTTTTGGAGAGTGAATTTGTGCCTCTCTGTGATGGTACCATGAGCCGTCACTCCTTTATCGATCGTAGGCTTCTGATAGGGATGTAGACTCGTAAGAGTGAGTGGAGGAGCTGAGCCTGTGGTAGATTTGTAAGCAAGCTTCAATGCCTTGAACTTGGTAGCAAGTGGTAGCCAGTGCAGAGAGATAAAGAGAGGTGTGACGTGGGCCCTTTTTGGGCTCGTTGAAGACAAGAATTGCTGCAGCGTTCTGAATCATTTGTAGAGGTTTGATTGCACATGATGTAAGTCCGGCCAGAAGAGCATTGCCGTAATTAAGCTTAGAAATGACCAGGGCCTGGTCGAGAAGTTGTGTTGCATAGCTACTCAGTTAGGAAAGGCCTGATCTTCCTGGTGTTGTGTAGTGCAATACAGCTGTCTTTGCAATGGGGTCTTTGAAGGTCAGTTGGTCCTCAAAGATTACCCCAAGATTTCTGGCCGACCTTGATGGGGTAATTGATGTTGTACATAGCTGGATGGTGAAATCTTGCTGTAGAGACAAATTGGCAGGGAAGATGAGAATCTCAGTCTTTGTCAGGTTGAGCTGCAGGTGATGTTCTCTTATCCATCCTGAGATGTCTTCAGACATGTTTGCAGCTACTGTGGGATCATCTGGTTGAAATGAAAGGTAGAACTGTGTGTCATCAGCATAGCAATTAGAGATGCGCGGTTGACGGACTCCGCGGATTGGGCGGATGACGTGACGAAAAAAATATTTTAATTAAATTCGGGCGGGTGGCGGGCGGTTGAAATCAATCAAATGAAAAATATATACATTGTTAAATATTGTTATCTTTGTCCCTGCACGCCGATCGGAGACGGAGTTCACTGATATTCTGAGAGCTTTCTAGTCTCACGGCTGTCATCGGCAGCGACTTGTAACGCCCAATCAGCGGATTGCGGGCAGGTGCGGTTTTGAAAATTGGTCAAAAACGTTGGTGCGGATGGATGGCGGACGGATGATGAGTTTTGTGATGCGGTTGCGGATGAAATAATAGCCCATCAACGCATCTCTAATAGCAATGGTACGATAAATCATGTGCCTGAATGACTGGTCCCAGTGATGTAATGTATATGAAGAAGAGGAGGGGCCCAAGAACTGAACCCTGAGGAACCCCAGTGATCAGTTGATGTGCTTTAGATACCTCCCCTCTCCAGGCAACCCTGAAAGACCAACATGTGAGACAGGATTTAAACCAGTGAAGTGGAGTTACTGTGATGCCCAGTAATGAGAGGGTGGACAGAAGGATCTGATAATTCACAGTGTCAAAAGTAGCAGATAGATCCAGGAGAATGAGAACTGATGATCTGGAATCAGCTGTCGCGAACTGCAGGGCTTCAGTGACCGACAGCAATGCAGTCTCGGTTGAATGGCCGTTCTTGAAACCAGATTGGTTGACGTCCAGCTGGTTTTTCTGTGAGAGGAAAGATAATACCTAGTTGAAAACAACTCGTTCAAGTGTTTTCGCTATGAATGGTAGGAGACAGGTCTGTTACTGTCTGTTATTAGATTTACAGTTTTTGGAAGTGAAAAAGAACAAGTCATTGTATAATTTACAGTGAAAAAACATAAAATGACATTTACTCTTTTTTTGAAGAAAAATGAAGTTTCTTCGTTGTTTTTCTTATTTTTTTCTAATCAATTATGTACATTAAATTACAATTATGTTGTTAAATTAAGGTTTATAGCATTTTTAAAATGCCATGTGTGTTGCCATGATGGTGTTTACTTAGTGTTTGTGTGAATGACACTATGCAGCTTCTATATATTAGTAATAACTTTCTCAGCATGTGGAAAAGCTACTTATGATGAGCTTTAATTCATCATGTGACTCTCATAACCATTGTGATTGGTGGTTTTCAGTGTATTACAATGGTATAAAACAGATATTAGTGCTTGAATAGATCGGTAAATTAACATTATATCAGATAATGAATTATGTTTGTTTTACTGTAAATTTAAGTTAAGTCTGTAAAACCTAAAATGTTACTATCTTATTTTTTACGGTAAATTTCTGGCAACCACAGCTGCCAGTTTTTTACCGTAAATTTTACAGTGCAGGAACAAGTGAGTAATGCAATATTAACATTCTAGTAACAATTAACTAACAAGAAACTCTAATTAAGGAATTAGTAAGTAATAGTGGTCAGTTGAATATGGTAGTTCACTATTAGTAATTACATTTTTCCATACCTCATATTGAGGACAAAAAAATTATAAATTTTCACTTAATATTCAACAATATTATTGATCTGTTGTATGAGAACTGAACTGAGCTTGACGATACATCATTTTTGCAGAACTGCTCTATAGACAAAAAAACGTATTTAATAATTGATGATCTTTAAAACAGAACTGTATCAACACTGAACTGACATCACATCAGTTGAACAACAGCCAAAATGCATAATTTTTTCTGTTATCACTGTAAAGCTGCTTTGAAACAGTACGTATTTTATAAAGCGCTATAAATAAAGGTGACTTGACTTGACCTGAACTATTATTTACAGGTTCATAATTAATGTGAATAATGCATATAATTAATTCTAAAGTGAAGATCATAGTGATGACTCAAGTATTTTGTAAGGTTTTGGATAGTAATGACTCAAGTGTTACTACATCTTCCTAAAAGACTAAATTACTTATTACTTGGATCAGTATTCTAAAGTGAAGATCATGGTAACTCACAAGTAATGACTCAACTTTTACCAAATCCAAATACTAACTTTCTTGCATAATGTTTGTTCTCTTCTGCTGCTATTATTTTAAAATGGAGGCGATATTTAACTAATTACATGATGAAATAATCGATTTATATTAATTCACCACTGTATGGCAGACAGGCCACAATATTTTCAGTGAGAAAAACATTCACTGAAAGATATTTAGAATGACAACTCTATAAAAAGAACATCTAACATGTGTCACATCTATAGATGTCAGTGCTATCAAGACATTGCTATTATTATTATTTTTGATATGTAGCAAAAAGTCTCTTTCAGGCTGAATGGCAAGGCATGTAATGATGACCATGGAAAATGAAAGTGTGACCAGCTGACCCTGAACTGACCTAATCAAGCCACTGACAGACTTCAGATGACAGCAAAATACAGACTTTCTATCAGTTTTCTTAGCCAGCTGAATGAACATTGATGAACTCTGAATGCTTTTTCTCTCCCTGCCTTCTTTTATATTTGTAATCTCTTTGTGAGTCACTATGATGAATACTTTGTTATTCATAAAAAAACAATACTACCACTACTACTACTACACCTACTTGAACTACCAAATCTGATTTTTACCTTAAAAGGTTAGTTCACCCAAAAATGAAAATTCAGTTTAAAAAAATCTAATTTACTCACCCTTAAGTTGTTCCAAACCTGTGAATTGTTTTCTTCTACTGAACACAAAAGAAGATATTTTGAAGAAATATTTGGGTGAACTATCCCTTGTAATGCACTGCTAAGCAATATAATACTAATGGTGGTACAATAAAAAGCCACATGATGAATCAGAATTCACTGTAAGTCCATAAAACAAGCCCAATACTTTCATTACAGTGCAGGGTCATATACACAGAAAGAAAGAAAAAAACACCAGGACAACATAATACTACAAACATTAACTAAATAACAGAAAATGCAACACAAAACATTAAAAATGAGAAGAAACAAAACGATTTAAATAAAATATATTTCATATACAGTATGTTATTTGTCACCAAGGAACTTATGGGAATTTTTTCTCCATAAATTATATAATTCATAGTTTTTACTTCCAAAAACCACAAAATAATTATGACAGTAAAATATTTTACACCACAGTAAAACTACATAATGTGATATTCAACCATTTACAGTATTCTGTAACTTAATTTAACTAATTCAACACTGGGTTTTTTTTTTTTTTTTGGTAAAAAAAATAAAGTACAGCGCAAAGCCCCCCCCCCCAACCCCCCCCCCCCCCCCCCACAAGTTTTTTATGCATAAATAATTGCATAATAATTTTTATGCACACAATAATTTGATCATTTGATTAATTAATCTGCATATCATGTAATTAAAACGCTTACATATTGCCAGCCCTAAATATAGTCAGATTAATTACAGTACATCTATAGCCTACAGTGCATTTATGACTCCAGACTCAGTGCAGATGTCATGACAGGTAACCTTACATGAAAATGAGTTGTTCTGCTTACTGGATGGAACATTTCATTGTCCTTGACTTCAACAATTTCCCTTTGAAAGTCTAAGTTGAATTTAATTTAAATGCATTTAAGGGAAGTTTCAAAACTCAGTTAAAAAAGACTAAAGATGAAGGACACAACAGTTCAGTCTTTGTTAGAGAAAAATAAAATGAAACTGCTGATATATTTATCCAATACACACACATCTAATTTAGATCGTATTCTCCATGCATCCATCATTATATGCAAATAAAGCAGCAATATGTTTCTTTTTCGGTGTGGACAGGCAGTGATGTGCACAGCTGGATCAGTGGGAGCCTTGCAGCCTCTCAGAGCCACACAGAACATTTCACACCCGAGCTAGCAGAGCCACACACACACACACACACACACACGCACGCACACACACACACACACACACACACACACACACACACACACACACACACACACACACACACACACACACACACACACACACACACACACACACACACACACACACACACACACACACACACACTAACAGCTCTCTGCATGTATAATGAGCCTGATCCTTCTAAATCTATCATTCCCAGAGTCCGTGCATGCAGCCCCTTTAATCGCTTTAACAACTGTGTTGGCTGCGTAGAAGCATGGCAGAGACTGGCCCAGTGTTCAGATCATCTGAGTGTTCCTTCTCTCCCTAATCCACCGACTCCTCAATTGAGCCCATGCATATAGAAACATTTACAGATTCCACCAAATCAAGTGCTTAAGCCACTGAATAACAGTGAGCAAATACAAGGTGTGCTAGGAAAGAAAATGCACATTTAAAGAATGTGGATGGATGAACACAGACTTTAGCAATCATAACGCATTGTAAATGACAACCAGTCATTTCCAGTCATGAATTTCACTGGATTCAATTGTACATTGTACCTTTAAAGACCCTTGTCTGTGTTAAATAAGAATTGGTTTTCACTGTAAACTATGATTGGATGGATTGTGCATTCAGTGGTGATTTCTTTATCAGTAGAAATCTGATGGTTAGACACAAAAGATTCAAAAGATCTGACACTATGCAGTGTAAGACTATGCGGTTGATAGCACTATTTTTCCAAATGTTCAGATTTTAAATAGAAATTTTTAATGGAAATTTCAAAGAAAGTTTATATTACATATATTTAAGGAAAGGTTTCATTTAAATTCTGTTGTCCTCTGCATGTCTCCCTTGTCAACCTTTTAGCTCTTTTGGGCGATAACAGGGCTGATAGCATGAAGAGCCAGAGCAGATGCTCTATCAAGATGAGATGTCCACTGACAATTACAATCATTTTTCATAGCTCATTTCCCATAGAATGATGAGAGAAATTGCACATATTGCTCCCTATTATTAATAGAGCTGCTTCATATGGAAATTAGGTACTAATTTTACTAGAATGCAGAAAAAAAGAGAATGTTTTCCCCAGTTCATATTTAGCAGAGAAGTACTGCACTTCTGAAACAATTTTACCCATACTTAAGCAAAAACATGTGGTTGTCAAATTAGTTGAAATTAAGAAAAATATATTTACAGATGTCCATTGTCACTATAAAATGTTTTGCATTCAGATGCATGCAGGATTGTTAAAGGCAGTGAGATCTATTCACAATTTTTCTTTAACAAGCAACATAACTAAATTGAAGTTTAATTTAATAATCTATTATCTCTTGATCAAATTCAAAGGGATAAAAAAATTAAATCCGACAATTAATTTACTGTTTCACGAAGATGGGAAAATTTAGTTTGTTAGCCATCTGGAAAATTGAAAGTCTCTCAACATTCCCGCACTTAGGGGAGCAGGAATGTGAGCGGTTCGAGAGGAGAAGATGGTATATCAGAGCCATGGCAGCTGTACATTTTATTACTTAAGGAGCTGAAAGATAACGTTCCTTTCTTCTGGCCCAACTCATGTAGCTGCTTTCTGCTAGGCTGACTACACTCTGACAAGCTCCTGTCGGCTCCTCTCTCCCTCTAATCTAACACTATGACAGGTTAGCTCAGAGCCTGCATTTTATTTGTGTCTAAATCTGTATTTCCACCCTGGAGTGAGGCGAACAGGGGTAGCTTAAAGTGTACTGTATATGCCACAATGCTGTTTATCATTTGCTGCTACTCAATGCTGGGCAAGTAAGAGTAAGAATCAGTTCTCCCCTTAATTTAAAATGAAATGTTCTTTTCTCTCTTGCTCTCATATTGTAATTTTTATGTCCAGTTAAAATTCACCTTAGTAGATAATTTAAGCAAGCTTTAACAATAAAGTATGAGAAGGTGTGCTATATTCTGAGTATAGTAAGAGCAAAAAAAAAATGATATAAAAAATATTCAAAAAATTAGCATATTTCAATAAAATAAGTGTTTTTAATACAAAAAAAGTCAACCTTCAAATAATTATGTTCAGTTATGCACTCAATACTTGGTCGGGAATCTTTTTGCAGAAATGACTGCTTCAATGCGGCGTGGCATGGAGGCAATCAGCCTGTGGCACTGCTGAGGTGTTAAGGAGGCCCAGGATGCTTCGATAGCGGCCTTAACCCTCCTGTTACCCTCAAATTAAATAACATCTTTTACCCACTGGGGTCAATTCGACCCCAGTAATTTAAACCTCCAGAATATGATTTTTTTTTTTTACAAAGGTTTGTGTCTCAGGCAATTTATATCTTTGTTGACTACTTAAATAACCTTAAATAACCGCGATCCCCGCGGTACAGCGGAAGTGGCAGGAAGACGTAACGTCTCAGGGAACGAGGGTTACATACGTAACCGAGACGTTCCCTTCCGTTGTCACTCCGAGTTACGTCGGATGACGACGAATGGGGTTACCAGTCTAATCACGCCACCCTCTCGGCTGTCTTCCAGTGCCCTGCGTAAAGCTTAGAAAAACCTTAGAAAAAACACAGAGAACACTGGGGTGTCCAGCCGCAGGTGGCCAAAGGAAAGACCTTGCCAAGGGAAAGACACATGCTCAGAGAGGCTTACAGTGGAAATACACATGTGGGGGTCGCTCAGAGGAGGGCACCTAGTTGACGCGCAGGCAATAGACACTGGCGCCGACGTCAGACGTCAGGAGTGCTGGAGGAACTCAAGGCTTTCGGGGAAGCTCACCTGAGGAGAATATCGCACATTTCCAGTCCGTGGAGTGGAATGGCGAGCAAGCGAAGACACCTGAGCGGGTCCAGTACTAGCTGGTTGAAGCGAGTACATGAGAGGACACTGGCTTCACTCGGAGATAGTAGAATCTGGCGAATGTGTTAGATGTCGCCCAGCCTGCAGCTCTGCAGATGTCTGTTAGCGAGGCGGCATGCGCTAGAGCCCAAGAGGACGCCACACTCCGGGGAGTGGGCAGTCACACCAAGGGGGCACGGTCGACCTTGCTGCTGGTATGCCAAAGCAAAGGCGTCCACTATCTTTTCCAGTGAGAGAGCCTTTCCCTTCAGCTTCCCACCATAACAGACAAAAAGCTGGTCTGAGGTCCTGAAACACGTACTGAGCACGTACTGGACAGAGCGGAGAGCACGTACTGGACAGAGCAGTGCCAAGGCTGGGTCTGCCTCCTCCAGGGGCAGCGCTTGCAGGTTCACCACCTGGTCCCGGAAGGGAATGGTAGGAACCTTGGGCACATTTCCAGGCCGGGGTCTCAGGATCACGTGAGAATAAGCCGGCCCGAATTCCAGGCACGCTTCGTCAATGGAGAATGTGTGCAGGTCCCCTACCCTCTTGATGGAGGCCAATGCAACCAGGAGTGCTGTCTTTATTGACAGGAACTTAAGCTCCACTGATTGCAAAGGCGCAAAGGGAGCACTCTGCAGGGCATTTAGAACCACTGAGAGGTCCCAAGAGGGAACAAGAGGAGGGCGAGGAGGATTCAGTCTCCTCGCTCCCCTCAGGAACCTGACGATCAGGTCGTGCTTTCCTACGGACTTACCTTCCACTGTAACATGGTGTGCGGCAATAGCGGCAACGTATACTTTTAAGGTGGAGGGAGACCGCCTTCGCTCCAACCCTTCTTGAAGGAAGGAAAGCACGACACTGATCGAACATCTCCGGGGGTCTTCTTGGTGAGAAGAGCCCAGTTGACGAAGAGGTTCCACTTCAACGCGTAGACATGTCTCGTGGACGATGCTAGGCGGAAGTGATGGTAACCACCACCGCTGGTAGTAGGATACTCAACCTGCCTCATCCCGTCCAGGAGCCACACGTGGAGGTTCCAAAGATCAGGACGAGGGTGCCAAGGGTGTTTAGATGTCATTTTCAAATGAGAGAGATGGAGAACATAGAGAGCACACAGAGCAAAAAGAGAAATGGTTTAGAAGGCTTCTGTTCATGCTTTTATAATGTTTGCTCCTCCCCTTTGTTTGGTAAACCATGAGAATTATGTTTTCCCCTCCCCCACGGCACGGGGGGAATAAATTTATGTAAAATTATAATGAACATTATACAATTATAACA
Organism: Gila orcuttii; assembly: GCA_026230005.1. Taxonomy (NCBI): domain Eukaryota; kingdom Metazoa; phylum Chordata; class Actinopteri; order Cypriniformes; family Leuciscidae; genus Gila; species Gila orcuttii. Next base: position 26,613,392 of record JAPDVR010000007.1, on the reverse strand, counting down.
TGTTATAGTGACCTCAATAAAACAACCAAAACAAATGTGTGTGCAATTTTAATATTTCTTATGTTTTATACAGCTAAAAGAGCCTGGGGTCAAATTGACCCCAAGGAACACCGATGCTACAAAATGTGTACAGGACATTGAAAAAATATCAGCAGGTTAATTTTATGTCTACAGAGTTGTCCCCATTAAATTAGGAAAAGTCATTAAATCTGAACCAAAAAAAAAAAAAAGTATGTATTTACAGACGTTAAACATTGAATTGACCCCAAGGATAATAGGAGGGTTAAGCTCATCCAGAGTGTTGGGTCTTGCGTCTCTCAACTTTCTCTTCACAATATTCCACAGATTCTCTATGGGGTTCAGGTCAGGAGAGTTGGCAGGCCAATTGAGCACAGTAATACCATGGTCAGTAAACCATTTACCAGTGGTTTTGGCACTGTGAGCAGGTGCCAGGTCGTGCTGAAAAATGAAATCAGATGGAAGAATGAAGTGCTCCAAAATCTCCTGATAGCTAGCTGCATTGACCCTGCCCTTGATAAAACACAGTGGACCAACACCAGCAGCTGACATGGCACCCCAGACCATCACTGACTGTGGGTACTTGACACTGGACTTCAGGCATTTTGGCATTTCCTTCTCCCCAGTCTTCCGCCAGACTCTGGCACCTTGATTTCCGAATGACATGCAAAATTTGCTTTCATCCGAAAAAAGTACTTTGGACCACTGAGCAACAGTCCAGTGCTGCTTCTCTGTAGCCCAGGTCAGGCGCTTCTGCCGCTGTGTCTGGTTCAAAAGTGGCTTGACCTGGGGAATGCGGCACCTGTAGCCCATTTCCTGCACACGCCTGTGCACGGTGGCTCTGGATGTTTCTACTCCAGACTCAGTCCACTGCTTCCGCAGGTCCCCTAAGGTCTGGAATCGGTCCTTCTCCACAATCTTCCTCAGGGTCCGGTCACCTCTTCTCGTTGTGCAGCGTTTTTTGCCACACTTTTTCCTTCCCACAGACTTCCCACTGAGGTGCCTTGATACAGCACTCTGGGAACAGCCTATTTGTTCAGAAATTTCTTTCTGTGTCTTACCCTCTTGCTTGAGGGTGTCAATGATGGCCTTCTGGACAGCAGTCAGGTCGGCAGTCTTACCCATGATTGTGGTTTTGAGTAATGAAACAGGCTGGGAGTTTTTAAAAGCCTCAGGAAACTTTTGCAGGTGTTTAGAGTTAATTAGTTGATTCAGATGATTAGGTTAATAGCTCGTTTAGAGAACCTTTTTATGATATGCTAATTTTTTGAGATAGGAATTTTGGGTTTTCATGAGCTGTATGCCAAAATCATCAGTATTAAAACAATAAAAGACCTGAAATATTTCAGTTGGTGTGCAATGAATCTAAAATATATGAAAGTTTAATTTTTATCATTACATTATGGAAAATAATGAACTTTATCACTATATGCTAATTTTTTGAGAAGGACCTGTGTACAGTATAAATACACAATACCGTTCAAAGTTTGGGGTCAGCAAGATTTAATGCATTTTATTCAGCAAGGATGCATTACATTTATCAAAAGTTGCAGTAAAAATACACTGTAACAAAAATAAATGCTTTTTAAAAAAAAAATTATAATATAAAATATGGAATAATTTCTGAAGGAATAATAACAGTTAATAATACTGTAAAGGTGTAGTAATAATAATAATATTTCACAATATTACTGGTTTTACTGAATTTTAAATATAAAGCTATATTTACAAAACTTGAACAAATACAAATAAACAAAACACAACGATGGCATGACTTAACTATAACATGAACCTGAATATATACATGAACTTCAACTTAACAACAACTCAGACACGAGACAATGGTAACATGGTGGCTATATATAGACAAAGACTAATGACTTAACAAGACACAACTGAACACAATGAACCAATAAACCAATAAGAACGTGACACATGAACGAAGGGAACCAATCAGAATATTACACATGAGACTAGGGAAGCACATGACACATGAGGGCAGGGGAAACATGACAACAGGAAACGAGACTGTGGCAATACAAAATAGAAGACATGAAAACCTAAACGTGATACCAAACTCAAAACCAAACATGAATGAATGAATGAATGAGGCATTTACATAGTGCTTTCATATGTACTACGGCTCACCCAAAGCGCTTTACAATCATATCAGGGATTCCACTTGGATGATGCGACGGCAGCCACAGTACAACGACGCCAGTGCGTTCACCCCACACCAGATATAGGTGGAGAGGAGAGAGAGTGATAGAGCCAATTCAATGGAAGGGGATTATTAGGAGGTCACGATTGATCAGGGCCAATGGATGGAATTTGGCTAGGACACCGGGCTTACACCCCTACTCTTTACGAGAAGTGCCATGGGATTTTTTATGACCACAGAGTCAGGACCTCAGTTTAATGTCTCATCTGAAGGACGGTGCTTGTTACAGTATAGTGTCCCCATCACTATACTGGGGCGTTAGGACCCACACAGATCACAGGGTGAGTGCCCCCTGCTGGCCTCACTAACACCTCCTCCAGCAGCAACCTGGTTTTCCCAAGAGGTCTCCCATCCAGGTACTAACCAGGCTCAACCCTGCTTAGCTTCAGTGGGCAACCAGTCTTGGGCTAAAGGGTGATATGTGGCTGCTGGCATGATATGGCTGCTGCATCCCCCCCAAAATAATTATAATAAAATAAAATAAAACAAAACAGAACTCAATATGTTAAACAGGTGTTTTTTTGTTTTTTTTTTTGGTCATAACTGTTAGCCACTACAGTACATTGTGTGTCTGGAATTGCTGTAATGGCTGTAATGCCATACTGTCCAATCAGCATCCAGAACTGCAAAAATAAATTTTAAACCCTGTCATCCACTAGCATTCAAGATTTACCTTTCAATTCCAGATTCACATATGAATGTGCTTTGCTGAATTTGCCCAGCATTGGCCTTATCACAGAGAGACTGTCACTTATAAAACATTCCTCTTCTCTCTTCGCAACAGCTACTCTGTTGGACTTTTCCTATTGTATTTTCTGCGCTTTGGGAGGACCGTGGACAGCTCTTCAGACGGGATGCATTAATGTGAGAGTGGTCAGTGAGCGATTGCTGATCCTGGAGGGTGATAAAGAGCAGGAGCTGACTGCAGAGCTGAATAACCAGGAGCCGCTGTGCAGCGCAGGAGACAGATCTGGAGGACACAGCCTGCAGAGAGAGGTCAGTGACTGTCTCCGCTGCACCCTTTACTGATAGCGAGTTATGGCGGCCAATGGCATTTTAAGCCAAACAAAGTTATTCTGATGTCAAATTGAAACAACAAGTTTTAGTTGGTGCTTATCTCAGCTTTCATAAAGCATTAAAGAAGAGTATACAACTTGAAAATGTAAACATATTAAATAAAAACTTAAGTATATTACACATTTAAAAAAAAAACATTTTTATGGTTTAATCATTAAAAGCAATAAGCAATAAGATGAAACCTTTTCGCTGGGAAAATATTTATTTAAATATTTGAATCAATATAAAACAATATTCCTTATTTATTGTTTGTTTGTGGAATAATCAGCTGTAACAAAATAATCCCATTCAGGATGATAGAAACCCCCTCCAGTTCTCCGTGGGATCATGGGATCCCGTTGGGTTTATTTTGAGATAATGACCAGCTGACTGGACAGAATTTGCATATTCTGCATATTCTCATAAGTATGAGCATAGTGTGGATGAACTTTGCCAAAGCCAGGCCGAGTACATATGTGAATTGGACAAACAAGTATATTGATCAAGAATCATGCAAATCAATTAATCCACATTAATCCAAGGCCCATCTTCATTATGGCCTTATGTATACTGTACAGGCATTCATGGACAATCTTATCTCTCGCTGCAGAATTGCCTCCTCTAGTTTTGTCAATCCCACCTTTTCAAGGATTGACTTACAGAAGTCACAAACTCTTTGGCCACATATAGGGGGAAACGGGGAAGATGCTCCCCTTTACTAATTTGAAGCCCTGCCCCAACCTCGTTCAACATGCCCCCTGGATTGAATTTATGCCAGCTGTCATCGGATTCTTGCAGAACATACATCATGATTTTAAATTATTTAGCTTTTTTGAAAGGTGTCATTAATGTAAAACACTACATCTAAAATGTTAATTATTCTATGTAAATGTATGCATTTTAGCCAGAATTTAGTCTTAATTTAATTAAATAATGACAAAGAAATTAAATAAGTCAAAGAGACACATATGGGGCCAGTTGCATAAACAGCAGGTTAAGACTGTGTCTTAAGAACTAGTCTGACCAATAGCAGTTAACCAAGAGGCAAACAGTTTTACTTTTCGGGATCAAATTGGACCAACCTACATTTTTATGTAACCGACTTAAAAAAGTTATGTACAGTCTTAAAAAAATGACTAACTTGTAAGACTATAGTCTTATGCAACCGGCCCCTGAATTACAGTACATCTTTAATCAACATTTTATCAATATACAGTCCAGTCTTTCATTTTATCAATATAAGCCTTTATATTTAATTGAAAGGAAAATACCCTAAAAATCTAAATTAATTACTGTGTCCACATTAACAAATATACACAAACTTTTAAAACACATTTAGAATATCAGTTCCCTTTCGTTGTCACTCCGAGTTACGTCGGATGACGACGAATGGGGTTTCGCCTAGAAAGCCTATCAGCTTCGAGTATTACAAAACGAGCCTATGGCAAAGAAATGCCATGGGTCTGCGGAATTTGCATGACGTAACTCTGCCCCACCTCGTGGGTATAAAAGGAGGAAGTCCGCAACAGCAGTTTATGTTTTCGCTTCGGAGCCAAGTGTATTCTTCTCTCCACAAGCCATCTCTGAATTGTCAGCTTTACAAACGAGTACCTCGAGTGTTGGTGTGACGGCGATCTACGGCGAGCGCGTGCTTCCTGCTGATCTGTTGCAGTGGTCTGCCAGGTGGTGCGTGTCTCCCCGGGTGCTTCAACACTTGAGTTTTCTCTCACTAAAAGAGCTTGCACGCGGCACGTCTTTTTAAAGACGGCTCGCCCGTGCATTTAAAAAAAAAAAAAAAAAATGAATGGTGCGGCAGCTTGGTATCGGACTCTGATGGGCACGAGCGTTGTCTGGTATGTTTGGGCTTGATCATGCTAGAGCAGCGCTCGTGGATGACTCATGTTTCTCCATGGAAACATGATCATCGCGTCATTAAGGTCGAGACTCGGTGAACTCACATGAGTGAGAGTCCCCTCATCCACCCCCCGATCTTCGGCTGGTGGCCAGGGTGACCTGAGGGTTTCGGTCTGGAACAAGGTGCCGACTATGTGTCCGCGACCCCAGCCCCCCTCTTCAATGACGGTGCCCGCTAGTGAACAGGTGATTCCCACGGGTCTACCCTCTGGTGGCCCGTGTGTTTCATTTGAAGCTACAGAGGATGATATTATGTTTGTAGCAGCTTCACTAGGTGGGTTTGATTTTCCTGGAAGTGACGACTCGTCGAGTCTGATCCGGAGATGACGGCAATGCTTTCCCGGGACGATTGGTTTTTGGGTGAGGCCGCCGACCCTCGTCCACGGCAAACCCCAATACCGTTCTTCCCGGACGTGCATGATGAGATCAGGGGCCATTCGCTGATCTCATCCGCCTTTCCTCCCCTCGATGGGGCCGCTGCCCGTGGGTACACTGGGGTTCCCCCGGCTGAACGCTCTGTTGCGATGCTATGTGTCCTCAGAGTGCTTCTTCTCGGCGCAATCCTAAGCACCCGTCCGTGGCCTGTAGTTTTTCGTCTACGCTTGTGGCGAGATCCTATAGCGCCACGGGACTGGCGGCCGCCTCACTGCGTGCCATGGTCATTCTGCTGGTCTACCTGACCCAGATGCTCATGGACCTGCACGAGGGCGGGACTGATGTGCTGGATGTCGCGCGGACCCGTCTGTCCGACATTCCCATATCCCAGGTCGGCCTCTTCGGCGGTGCGGTTGAGGGCTGGCCCAACAGCTCTCAGCCGTCCATGAGCAGACTGACGTTGATTCTGTCCCGACGGCCCCGCCGTCCGCTCAGATCCCTCGGTCTGCCCACCGCCAAGGGCGCCCTCCCGCGGCTCCCACCCCGCCCGTTCACCCGGGCCGGCTCTGGAGGCCGCGGCCGGACGCCACAGCCCTCTCCAGCCCCGCCCCCCGCTACGCGCCGGGTTAGGTGGCACTCTTGAAAGGGGCTCCTCAGAGATGGGACTCAGTTCTTTCCAGGAGTTGGGAGCAGGACCACTCCTTTCCCCGGTGGAGGGCCGGGGAAGAATCCTTATTCGCAAAGAACTGACTCTCCCGTCTCTGAGCACACAGAGTTCTCGGAGGACACAGAGCGCCGCCCTCTAGCCGTGCTCTCCTCGTCCCCCTCTGTCCCAGAGGTGGTTGACACGGCGTGCCGTCCACGGACCGCTTCGCCCCTGTCCCCCTCTGTCGCCAGACCCCTGGCAGAGCAGGCCCCCGTGGGACGACCAGCCTGGTCCTCCCCTGGCCCCCTCTGCCAGGGCGCGGTTGCTAACTGTGCCCCCACACCGGGCCGCTATGCCGTCCACGTCTGGGCCAGTTACTCCGCTTCGCTGCCCCTCCGGGGGGGACGCCTGTCGTCGCGTGATCCCGCCGGTTCAGTTCCTGGGAGCCTGGCTAGAGCTTCCCCGTCTGTCCCGCTGGATCGCGCGTTCCGTCAGGCTCGGCTTGCGATTCAGTTCGCACGGTCTCCTCCCCGCTTCAGGGGAGTCCGCTCCTCTTTGGTCGGTGGCAATGCCCCCGTCATGAGAGCAGAGATTGCCACCCTGCTGGCGAAGGGTGCAATCGAGACTGTCCCTCCAGCTGAGATGAGGTCCGGGTTCTACAGCCCCTACTTCATTGTCCCCAAGAAAACCGGTGGGTTACGGCCAATCCTGGACTTGCGCGTGCTGAACCGCTCCCTTCACAGGCTGCCGTTCAAGATACTCACCACCAAACGCGTTCTCGAATGCGTGCGGCCCCAGGGTTGGTTTGCAACGATCGACCTGAAGGACGCCTACTTTCATGTCTCCATTCTTCCTCGACACAGACCGTTCCTACAGTTTGCTTTCGAGGGGCAGGCATACCAGTACGCGGTTCTCCCTTTCGGGCTAGCCCTGTCTCCTCGCACCTTCACGAAGGTCGTCGAGGCTGCCCTTGTTCCCCTTCGGGAACACGGGGTTCGCATCCTGAGTTATATCGACGACTGGCTGATCCTAGCTCACTCTCGAGATCAGGTTTGCGAACACAGGGACCTAGTGCTCCGGCACCTAGCTCGTCTGGGCCTTCGGGTCAACTGGGAGAAGAGCAAACTTTGCCCCGTGCAGAGGATCTCTTTTCTCGGTATGGACATCGACTCGGTCGCCATGTCCGCGCAGCTTACGAGAGAGCGCGCGCAGTCACTGCTGACTTGCCTGAGACATCTCAAGAGCAAGAGTGCGGTTCAACTGAAACATTTTCAGAGGCTCCTGGGGCATATGGCATCTGCAGCCGCGGTCACGCCGCTCGGATTGCTTCATATGAGACCGCTTCAGCTTTGGCTTCGCGACCGAGTCCCGAGGTGGACATGGCAACAAGGCACGCTCCGAGTACCAGTTACTCCGACCTGCCGTCAGTTCCTCACCCCGTGGTCGAACCTCAGTTTTCTCAGGGCGGGTGTCCCCCTGGAACGAGCTTCCCGGCATGTTGTGGTCTCCACAGATGCCTCCACCACGGGCTGGGGCGCCATGTGCAATGGACATGCTGCTGCGGGCTCCTGGACAGGGCCCCAGCGGCTATGGCATGTCAATTGCCTCGAGTTGTTGGCAGTACGCCTTGCCCTGCACCGCTTCTGGGCGTTGCTCAGGGGTCAACACGTACTAGTCCGCTCAGACAATACCGCTACTGTAGCGTACATCAACCATCAAGGTGGTCTACGCTCCCGCCGTATGTCACAACTCGCCCGCCACCTCCTCCTATGGAGTCAGAAGCATCTGAGGTCGCTTCGAGCCATTTTCATTCCCGGAGCCCTGAACTGTGCAGCCGACGAGCTCTCACGGCTTCAGCCCCTCCCTGGAGAATGGCGACTCCATCCCCAGTCGGTTCAGCTGATTTGGGACCAGTTCGGGGATGCACAGATAGATCTGTTTGCCTCTCACGACTCGACCCATTGCGCCCTGTATTTTTCCCTGACCGAGGGCACGCTCGGCACGGATGCACTGGCGCACAGCTGGCCGCCGGGCCGCAAATATGCGTTTCCCCCTGTGAGCCTTCTGGCGCAGACCTTGCGCAAGGTCAGGGAGGACGAGGAGCAGGTCATTTTGGTCACGCCGTATTGGCCCGGCCGGACCTGGTTCCCCGAACTTGCACTCCTCGCGACAGCACCTCCCTGGCCCATTCCTCTGAGGAAGGACCTTCTTTCTCAGGGACGGGGCACCCTGTGGCACCCTCGCCCCGATCTCTGGAGCCTCCACGTGTGGCTCCTGGACGGCTCGAGGTAGGTTTGAGTACCCTTCCACCAGCATTGGCGGCTACCATCACTTCCGCTAGAGCGTCGTCCACGAGACACGTCTATGCGTTGAAGTGGAACCTCTTCGTCGACTGGTGCTCTTCTCACCGAGAAGACTCCCGGAGATGCTCGATCAGCGTTGTGCTTTCCTTCCTTCAGCAAGGGTTGGAGCGAAGGCTGTCTTCCTCCACCCTTAAGGTCTATGTTGCCGCCATTGCCGCACATCATGACCCCGTCGAAGGTAAGTCGGTAGGGAAGCACGACCTGGTCATCAGGTTCCTGAGAGGAGCGAGGAGACTAAATCCTCCTCGCCCTCCTCTCATTCCCTCTTGGGACCTCTCAGTGGTTCTAACTGCCCTGAAGAGTGCTCCCTTTGAGCCCCTGCAATCAGTTGAGCTTAAGTTCCTGTCAATGAAGACAGCGCTCCTGGTTGCACTGGCCTCCATCAAGAGGGTAGGGGACCTGCACGCATTCTCCGTCGACGAAGCATGCCTGGAATTCGTGCCGGCCTTCTCTCACGTGATCCTGAGACCCCGGCCCGGATACGTGCCCAAGGTTCCTACCACTCCCTTTCGGGACCAGGTGGTGAACCTGCAAGCGCTGCCCCCGGAGGAGGCAGACCCAGCCTTGGCACTGCTCTGTCCAGTACGCGCTCTTCGCGCCTATGTAGACAGGACGCAGTGTTTCAGGACCTCAGACCAGCTCTTTGTCTGTTATGGTGGGAAGCTGAAGGGAAAGGCTCTCTCCAAGCAAAGGTTGTCTCACTGGATAGTGGACGCCATTGCTTTGGCATACCAGCAGCAAGGCCGACCGTGCCCCCTTGGTGTGACGGCCCACTCCACCCGGAGTGTGGCATCCTCTTGGGCTCTAGCGCATCGCGCCTCGCGAACAGACATCTGCAGAGCTGCAGGCTGGGCGACACCTAACACATTCGCCAGATTCTATAATCTCCGAGTGGAGCCAGTGTCCTTCCATGTACTCGCTTCAACTAGCTAGTACCGGACCCGCTCAGGTGTCTTCGCTTGCTCGCCATTCCACTCCACGGACTGGATACGTGCGATATTCTCCTCAGGTGAGCTTCCCCGAAAGCCCTGAGTTCCTCCAGCACTCCTGACGTCGGCGCCAGTGTCTCTTGCCTGCGCGTCGGCTAGGTGCCTCCCGTGTGCATGGTCCCTCCCCTGAGCGACCCCCACATGTGTATTTCCACTGTAAGCCTCTCTGAGCATGTGTCTTTCCCTTGGCAAGCCACCTTGCCACCCCTGGGGTTGAAATATTCCACCTGCGGCTGGACACCCCAGTGTTCTCCATATGTTTCCTTCGGGTCATATGTGTATTCTCTAAGTCCCCCCCCTCTGGGTTGGCATTAATTGCATACTTCCCCTAGCTTGGGCTATGCTTCCCAGTGTACCTTGGTATTCCTGTGTTAAATTGAGTCCTTCGTCCTTCTATGTCAGGGACCTCGATTTATGCAGGGCACTGGAAGACAGCTGAGAAGGTGGCGTGATTAGACTGGTAACCCCATTCGTCGTCATCCGACGTAACTCGGAGTGACAACGAAAGGGAACGTCTCGGTTACGTATGTAACCCTCGTTCCCTGAGTAGGGAACGGAGACGTTACGTCTGCCTGCCACTTTCCGCTGTACCGCGGGGATCGCCTGAGCTCAGTCTTGGCTCCTCAGCGAAGAAACATAAACTGCTGTTGCGGACTTCCTCCTTTTATACCCACGAGGTGGGGCGGAGTTACGTCATGCAAATTCCGCAGACCCATGGCATTTCTTTGCCATAGGCTCGTTTTGTAATACTCGAAGCTGATAGGCTTTCTAAGCGAAACCCCATTCGTCGTCATCCGACGTAACGTCTCCGTTCCCTACTCAGGGAACGAGGGTTACATACGTAACCGAGACGTTTTTCATCTTAAAAGAGACTAAAGTCATGCAAGGGACACAAAATGTATCTTGTGTATCATTTATAAATGGCATTGATAAGTTATCTGTTGAAGTTTTTAACAGGTGAAGTTTTCCCTGCCCTGAAAACCATTCTCCACATCCAGCTTATCACACTTATGGGCAGGTGCACGACTGCCCTTTGCAAATTAAATGTGGGCTAATTTCATATTGATTAATGCAGATGCCTTCTTTTTGGCCCATATTTACTACCTGGAGCCTATTTTGGCGAAAATTACCGGTGCCATTTCAGTGCACAAGGCAGCCCTTTCCAATAAGGTACTGGCTCATGTGTCAACTGGGGCTCCAAAAGTACCGCTCTGCCTGCAGGAAGCACTAAAGCTTTTAATTGCCTTCTGTGCAAATGGTCCTTTTGTATTTTATCAAGTGTCAGGAAACTTGGGCATGCCTGGAGTCGCTCTCCCTCTCTCTCACACACAATGCATATGTCTATAAGAACATGGCTCAATGTAAGACAGACAGAAAAGCAAAGAAGTAAGTTTTCATTATTCTTACATTTTGACTGCTAGCTTGCCACAGTAGCGATATGCATCCTGAAATAAACAGGCTCTCCTCACCTTTTTTTTTTTTTTTTTTTGCCTTCTCTTTTTAAGCGTTTACTCCAGTACTGTGGCACGATAACCTGGGGTGAAGCGATAAACAATCAAAGTGCAGCTTCAGTAGAAACGATTGCGGCCAGTATCCCAGCCTGAGATGGGAGCCATTATTAACGCCAGCCCTGTCCTGACAATGCTATTTTCTGGAAGGTAATTGCAGATTCAGATCTCTGAGAGAGCCTGACTGGGAGTAAATGCCACCTCTTTAATTATTGTCTCCTCTACGTCCCCTCTATTGAGTGTCAGAGATGTCTATCGGCCAGCGGGATCTTGGGGAAAATGACTCTAATGGGAAATGACCAGTGTCTGGGAGGCTGTCACAGATTAGAAGCGACAATTCTAATTGATAACAGCAGAATTCCCTGGATGGATGACTGGGAAAGTCACTTTGGAGCAAACCTAATTGGACTGATTTGTTTCTAAATGAGGATCACTGAATAATCCCCTCTGATGCATACCTCAGTTGTATTTAAAATCCTTTAAGTTAAATATTCCTTCTGCTCTTTGGTAAATGATAAATAATTCAGATATTTGTATATAATTCATCATGGAGCCCACGATGAGAAGGTGAATTCAGGTCAGTGGGGTCACAATTGGACATTGAGATGACTTAAACTCACCCTATACTTACTGCTTAGAATGATTTCTGTATTTTCAATTAAACATTTTCATAAAATACATCTTTCTTGTTCTATGTATTTTCTATTTAGAATTATGTGTTCTTCATTCTCTTTTATTTTATTGACACTATCGTAGGCTGTTTAGTAATGCCAAAATATGTTTTTCCTGACTAATATCTGTAATCCATATAAAATGCCCAAGAACAGTTATTATTATTTGCTCTGACAAAGATTTAAATTAATTTGATAATAATAATAATAATTATAATAAAAAAGCAATGCATCAGGAAATTATAGATTTGAAAGATTTGTTAAATTCAGTTTGATTATTTTGGCACAGTTCACAATTATTATTATTTTTTTTTATATGCATACATGAAAATGTAAAACATATTATTCTAGTAATTATATAATTTTCGTTATCAGATAAATAGATGGATGGATGGATGGATATCTATAGAAAGATAGATTTTACACCCCTAATTGTTTTGTAATGGACCAAAGAGCCATTTAATTTATTATGCAACCTGAGAATGTGTGTGTGTTTTCTGCATAGTTAAGTTAGTCAATTACACAACACGCAATAGTGCACAGTTAAGCCAATCAATAGCACAACACACCGAAGTACTTCAGCATAATGGCTGTTCAATAGCGCATGTCTCATGCTCAATATTTGTGCACTATGTTTCTATCACTTAAACTGGTCTGAAAAGCTAACATCATCTCGCTGTCCTAGTGTTAGCTTCCATAGCTTTTCAGAAGTTATATTGGCAATGTTTAGTAGTCCAAATCAATCATTTCTGTTTGTCAGTTGTAAGAAATATGGTGCTCTTTTCTGAGTGTCCTCATATTAGCTGACATTCTTTTCCTGCTGAGACGGGCACTGCAGATCCCAAATCTCCTGCTAATGTTGAAATGACAAAACAATAACAACATTTGTCTTCTGTCAGTAGGTATTGACATAGCATTACAGGTGCCAAATTGTTTTGTGTTGTGAAGTGTGTCTTGGAGAGCTCATGAGTTACAAGGGTTCCGTTACCGACGTGCATTTCTTTACTAATGTTTGACTCAGAGTGTCAAGCACAAAAGATGATGGACAGAATTCATAAAGTCGGCAGCAGATACGTCACTTGATAGATCATCCTTACACTTTGCTTCAATCCCGAAAATGTTGCCTCTTCATAATAATCACAGGATTCATTTTCATAAAGTAAGACTTCAATTTACTCCCATGATAATCAATAAACAATTTAAAAACAATTCAAGTCCAAAGCATCTGTATGTGCTCAGCTTAAAAGTCAATCCTATAAGCCTGTTGTGTGTTCACAATAGGAATTAAAGACTTATTTTAACTCCTGCCTTCAAAGGTCAACATTCACCTCCTATTCAATAAAATTTACTGACCTTGTCACCTACTTTGTATAGTTTGTGGAAGAGCAAATTAAGATTCAGGGCCAGGGTAATGGGAAAGTGTTTTAATTTCCGTGTGACATTAAGATGTTTGTGCCCCACAGGCATGTGGTGGAGCGGGGAGCCGGCGTACCCTCCCCCGTCTGCGTGTTTTACTTTAACACCTCAGTCACAGGAAAAGATCAAACGAGCTGTTAAACTAATCAAGGGGAGACACTGGAAATATAACATTAACTGTACCTCTTTTACTTTTTCTGCATAGAAATGCTCTTTTTATTAACCCTATTGTGGTGTTGATGCACAAAGGACTCGTGGGCTCAATTGTCCGTGACATTTCGCAACAAATGAGCTTGGCGAGAGTTTTTTTTTTTTTTTTGCCAAAAAATATAAGATATAGGAGCACTATAGACTTCCACATTCCGAGATTGTAAAAATATGTTCTTAGATAACTTAAAAATAAAATCCAAAAATAAAATGCATTTTGATTTGAATATAATTGCACATATTTTTAAGTGTTATATCAAAAAGATAAATTAATTAATTAAAACTACTTTTCTACAACAAATAAACAATAATAAATGAATACCCCAACAAATCTAAATGTAAAGTTTAGATCAAGTAGATCAAATAGCTCATTATTACAATTTTTACAGTCTTAAGACAATGTTGGTTAATTTAAGGGTTTTAGGCATTAGCAATTTACATATTGTACACTTACTGTGTGTACTATTATTTTCCAGCAAAGGTGTTTATTTATTTATTTTATTTTTTTAAATATGCATTACTTTGCTTAAAAAATGAAAAAAATAAATAAATACTAACATCAATGTACAGTATCTACTGCTAACATAACACTGCATCCCTCTCATAACGGGGCTTGTGCATCTCAATTACGTAACCTTTTTCTCCAATATCAGGGGATTTATGGTTTTATAGCATGAGAAACCATACAGTACACCACATGAAGCTAGAGCAACGCTTACACTGTACACAGCACAAAAAAAGTAACTCCGCTATGGTTTTAAATCCAGGTCCAGTATGATTCCCTTCAAACCATTTCTTAAAATAAGACCATTTCCTTCTGCACATGGCTGAGGGGCAGCTCTGCATTATCTTGTTACCAGGCAACAACAATAGAGGTCTATTGAAAGGTCACAAGGTGATCCACCACTCATTTTCTACCATTAGTCTCAGCGTCATTGGCGCAAACTTCAAATAAAGCAGTACTTAGGACATATAGAGCGACTCGATACAGACATGACCCAATTTTTCTTTTTGTTCACAAAATATGAGAAAAGAAACCCGATGCATAGGAGCATACAAAAAGATGTTTTGTTCACCATATAATTACTTTCAATGAGATAGCGTAATGTACTGGAAAGGAGGTTAATTTGATTAGATTTTGCATTTTATTGGTAATTAACTGAAGGTTTCAGATGGCCATGATTGTTAAAAAAGAACGAAAGAACAAAAAACTAAATTGATCGCTGTAAATGCATTCCAGGACTAAAATAAACAAAAGCAACATTACTGAAATGATGCAATTAGTCATCAATGACAGCAACTCATTACTCTAATGGGACAATCAGGGCGCTAGTGACTGTTTAATAATGGGACAACCGTGGATGCAAGTGTCTGTTTAATCTAAATGATTTCCTTGTAGTTAAAAATGCAATAAGTCTGTTTGTTTAGACAAGTGCACTGTGATCACATTATCCCAATATAACACTTCACACTACATAGTTTTTTTCCATAAAAAGGAACATTTCTGTCTTTGACATTATCTCATAATCCTCATTTTCTTTCTCAGTCTATATATCTCTCATGTATATATGTGAGTTTGCAGCATAATAAAAATATACTCATGTTGAAGAGAAGCAAATAAGAGAAAGTTTCAATCTAATTAATATGGAAGGCTTGGTGGCACATCAGCTCTTCCCGAGTCTGCTTTGACTTTCTCTATGTCAGTCCTTCCAACAGGAAGTTAATGATCCTGGCAACAAGATGAATCACTCCAGACATGGCGCAGAGCAGCTTTGACAAGCCAGCGAGACGGCTTCTGACACCTGCATGTGTCGAGCTGAGAGAGAGAGAGAGAGAGAGAGAGAGAGAGAGAGAGAGTGAGTGAGTGAGTGAGAAAGGCTTACCTGTTGGAGTTGAGCTATGTCTGATCTAACCAGAACAATCATTTCAGTTTGGAATGAGGAAAGAAAATGCTTTGAGATAAAAGTGCTCCATAGAACATAAAAGAGCGTTTAACAAGAAAGCATGTGTTTTTGTTGTTGGTACATTTTTTGTAATACTGCTAGGAATAAAGTGTCAGAATCAGAGGAAACATCTGAAGCAAAAAAACAACAACTTGATAATAAGGTATGAGTTAACAAGGGCGTTGATTTGAGTGGCATATTCAAGATGAAGAAACACTGGCCCTCTGAAGAATAATTGCATCATTCACAGGTTTGCTAAATACAGGATATGGTGGATAATTGGAGTGAATAATTTCAATGGTAGTCAGGGCTATTTAAATTAAATATTTCAATTAATTAATGTACTCAAATTATTTATAAAATAATAAATGTAAAATAATCTTCAGTTGTCAATGAAATCATCAATCAAACATGATTTAATGATGTAACTACATTGGTAATTGGACAGGATGAAGGAAGGGAGGAAGGAAGGAACGAACGGACGAATGAATGAAAGATATGCGAGTTCGACTTCATGCGAAGCTGCGCAGACCGATCGCCGAGAGAAGCCGCTTGCAGTCAGGGAGGGAGCAGTTGTGAACGGAGCGTTTAGTCGTACACTTTCTGCTTCCAATTGTGACGCTCACGCGGTGTTTACATACTTTATCACAGACGAATTGGATTAGATACAATATTTGTCAAATACACAGATGTTCCAGACGTTTTCATGAAGCAACAGAAACACTTTTCATGCTTAATACAGCGCCATTGTACTACATTTCAACATAAGCCCATTCTACTCTACTATATTTTTTCAGTGTTATTTTGAGCATTAGCGGAACGAATGTGTCAGAATAAACTAGAAGCACATATAATTGTAGTCAGCGGTGAATCCGGCCAATCGTG
This sequence comes from Gila orcuttii, assembly GCA_026230005.1. Classification (NCBI taxonomy): domain Eukaryota; kingdom Metazoa; phylum Chordata; class Actinopteri; order Cypriniformes; family Leuciscidae; genus Gila; species Gila orcuttii. The sequence continues at coordinate 26,597,180 of JAPDVR010000007.1, read as the reverse complement.
GAACAGGAGTGTCGTCATCAGAGCCTGTGCAGCCGGTCTTGAGAAGCTGTGCCGGCTGAGTCAGTCTTCTGCTCTCGCGGTATTTTGATGCCATACTTCACAGTATCAGACAAAATTTCTAACTGGCATGCACTGCTTTAAGTAAGACGCTGATCGGTCTGCGCAGCGCCACATGAAGTCGACCACACCTTATATGTGTAATATGTATGTTCTGTTTGGGTTCCTTTTCACAGTCTTCTGTTCCTGTTTTGCCCACCTGAGTTCCTAGTTATTTTCCTTGATTGTTAATTAGTCCCTCACACCTGTTTCTATAACTGTTTGTATAATCTAGTTTGATTACCCTCTCCATGTATTTAAGCCCTGTGTTTCCTTAGTTCCCTTGTCTTGTATCGTTTATGGTTATGTAATCCGTTATTTTCTCCCAGTGATATTCTCCTGTGGATTGCTGTGTTTGGATTATTGAATTAAAGTTTTTTGTTATCTTCGATCGTCGTGCGCTCATTACTACATCCACCAAAATGTGACATAAAACCAGACCAAGAGTAGATTTATTTTGCTGCATTTTTCTCCCCCCTTATTTCCCTCACTAATGGACCTTCCCACCATCCAACTAGTCTCCCTGGAGCAGTAGTACTGTTCACTGGAGGACCATACAAGGGACTTTTTAGATCTGGCATGCCTAACTCACTATCAGGACCGCTCGTTCTGTGTTTTTTACCATACCAGGCACACTTTCCAGTGACTGGTTCCAGAGAGGATTTCACCGTTTTTGTGAAGTTGGTGCTGGTGAACAATGGATCTGCATTCTCCATTTGCCCAGCAGAGGACATCACCTGCCCCACTCCGGACCTAGAGCCAAGCCAGCCACCACCCACACACTGCATGGAGCGAACACCAGAGCCCACCACGATGCACAAGCCAGTAAAGAGGACTGAGCCAACCATTGCCCTAGAGCCCAAGCTTGGAAAAAGGATCCCCTGGCTCCGCTTCCAGCCGTCGAGTACACATGAGACTCCACCAAGGTGGAGCCGGCTCCTCCCTCCCTCTGCTCCGCCTGGGACCTTCGTCCTTAAGGCTCCACAATATGTAGGATATGTTGGATAACTGGAGTGGATTATTTCAACTTTACAAAGTCAGCATTATTTATATTTAGCCTTTCAATTAATTAATTTAAAGGGGACCTATTTTGCCCCTTTCTACAAGATGTAATGTAAGTCTCAGGTGTCCCCAGAATGTGTCTGTGAAGTTTCAGCTCAAAATACACCACAGATGATTTATTATACCATGTTGTAAATTCCCATTTTTGAGTGGAAGGAAAAATGTCTCGGTTACGTAATGTAACCCTCATTCCCTGAGTACAGGGAACGGAGACGTGTCGTCGGGGGAGTTCCCTGACGAATTGGGATCACGCTAGGGAGCCAATTGCCTTCAAGAGAATTAAAAATGAGCCAATAGACATTGGCATGCAAGATTTGCATTCCGCGACCCGCCTACCAGCGCGGGTATAAAAGGCGGAAGTAAACATTGCGCAATGCTTTTCGCAGAGGAGCCGAACAGTGTCCAGACCTCCGCGAAGGTACAGCAACATGGCGAAGGGACGACACGTCTCCGTTCCCTGTACTCAGGGAACGAGTGTTACATACGTAACCGAGATGTTCCCTTTCGTCCTGAGAACTCCGACGTGTCGTTGGGGGAGTTCCCTGACGAATTGGGATCCCTAATAAAACGCCATGGTGCTGGCCCCTTCCAGCGCCCGGCTAAGCTACCCTGCAGCAGTTTCTTGCAATAAGTTGCGGGAGCTAGCACGGGAACCACACTGCTGTTCCGCAAGACCCGCACAGTGGATTACACTGGGAAAGCGTTCCCTTAAGAGAAGAGGGGCAATGCTGCGGAAGCCCCAGCCTGACTGAGAAAGGCCAGGAATACACATATGTACTAGCCCGAAGGAATAGTGAAACATATGGCAGTCCCTGAGGTAGTCCCAATCCAAGGGAAGTGGGAGCGTACTCAACAGGGACGACGAACGAGTCCGTCAAGGGGAAGACACGGCTGAACTGAACGTGGCATCATGGGTCACAGTAGAGACCACTGGAGCACCCAGTCTACTAACAACTCCTAACTAGAGGTAGCAGACCTGGCGCCGGGCGATCCGCCGCGCCCAGCACCGAGGGGTGAAGGAGGAACTCACGAGGCTTACCGACGTAGGGCGCCAACGGAGCAAAAAACGCACGTATCCGCTGCGAGGCGGAGTGGCGTAGCAAGCCGACACGACCTATTCCCTCGACCCACTGGCCGTAGCCAGAACACGGGAGGAAACAGGTTCCACAGGAAGGCTATAGAACCTAGCGAACGTGTTCGGTGTCGCCCAGCCCGCAGCTCTACAGATGTCTGTCAGCGAGGCGCCTTGAGCCAAAGCCCAGGAAGCGGCAACACCTCTAGTAGAGTGAGCACGCAACCTGGGAGGACAAGGCTCACCCAGAGACTCATACGCTCGGGTGAAAGCATCCACTAACCAGTGGGCTAACCTCTGCTTGGAGACGGCCTTCCCCTTCTGCTGGCCTCCGTAACAGACAAAGAGCTGATCTGAGGTTCTGAAGCTTTGCGTTCTGTCAATATAAACCCGCAGAGCGCGGACGGGACAGAGAAAAGCTAGGGCTGGGTCTGCCTCCTCCTGGGGCAGCGCTTGCAGGTTCACTACCTGGTCCATGAAGGGAGTGGTAGGAACCTTGGCCACATATCCGAGCCGGGGTCTCAATACAACATGAGAAAGGCCTGGCCCGAACTCTAGGCACGATTCGTCGATCGAAAAAGCCTGCAGATCCCCGACCCTCTTGAAAGAGGCCAAAGCTAACAAGAGCGCTGTCTTGATGGACAGGAAATTAAGCTCTACAGTCAGCAAGGGCTCAAAAGGGGGACTTTGAAGAGCTCTAAGTACCAGAGCTAGGTCCCAAGAGGGTACAGAGTGCAAAACACGAGCTGGATTTAACCTCCTAGCACCCTTAAGGAATCTGATGACCAGGTCGTGCTTCCTCAAGGACTTACCTTCCACTGCATTGTGATGTGCGGCTATTGCGGCGACATACACTTTGAGGGTGGAGGGGGACAGCCTCCGCTCCAACCCATCTTGCAGGAAGGAAAGCACGACTCCGATCGGGCAAGTTCGGGGGTCCTCCTGACGGGAGGAAGACCAATCGACGAACAGGTTCCACTTCAACGCATAGAGGCGCCTCGTAGAGGGGGCTCGAGCGGAAGTGATGGTGTCTACCACTGTCTGTGGTAGACCACCTAGAACCTCCGCGTCCTGTCCAGGGACCAGACATGGAGTTTCCAGAGGTCTGGACGCGGGTGCCATAGAGTGCCCCGTCTCTGAGAAAGAAGGTCCCTCCTCAGAGGAATCGGCCAAGGAGGGGCTGTCGCGAGGAGCATGAGTTCCATGAACCAAGTCCTGGTGGGCCAATACGGCGCCACTAGAAGGATCTGACTCCTCGTCCTCCCTGACCTTGCACAGAGTCTGTGCAAGAAGGCTCACTGGGGGAAACGCATACTTGCGCAGGTCCCGGGGCCAGCTGTGAGCCAGGGCGTCCGTGCCGAGGGTTCCTTCGGTCAGGGAGTAAAACCACTGGCAATGGGTCGTGTCTGGAGACGCAAACAGATCTTCCTGTGCGGCTCCGAAGACACTCCAAATCAGCTGGAGCGCCTGGGGATGGAGTCGCCATTCTCCTGGCAGGGGAGGCAATCGCGAGAGCTCGTCTGCCACACCGTTGAGCTCCCCTGGAATGTGAACGGCACGAAGCGACCTCAGATGCTTCTGACTCCATAGGAGGAGGTGGGAGGCGAGTCGCGACATGCGACGGGAGCGTAGACCACCTTGATGGTTGATGTACGCAACGGTCGCAGTGCTGTCCGTACGGACCAGTACGTGCCTATGTCTGAGAAACCCCTTGAGGCGACGCAGGGCTAGACGTACTGCTTGCAACTCTAGGCAGTTGTTGTGCCAATGCAGTTGAGGCCCCGTCCACAGACCTGAAACTGCATGCCCATTGTACGTGGCCCCCCACCCGGTGGCAGAGGCATCTGTGAAAACCACAGCATGCCTGGAAACCTGGACTAGGGGCACTCCGGCCCGTAGAAATGCAGGATCTGACCACGGGGAGAAGGTTTGGCGACAGTGTGGGGTTACTTTGACCCGGAACGTGCCGCTGTGCCATGCCCACCTCGGGACTCGATTGTGAAGCCAGCGCTGAAGCGGTCTCATATGTAACAGGCCGAGCGGCGTTACTGCGGCCAGACCTCATCTCGGCAGGAGGGACCGGCTCGATCGCGTCCTTCGCCAGCAGGACATTGATCTCTTTCCTCAAGACAGGGGCGTCCACCGACCGTACACGGGTGAAGTGGACGCCCCTGAACTTGGGAGGCCGGCGTGCAAACTGAATTGCATAGCCGAACCGGACGGTGCGGATGAGCCATCGGGACGGACCCGGAAGCGCTAGCCAGGCTTCCAGAAACCGTCCCAATGAACCCACCCGAACCACCGGCGTACCAGCGGAGGGGCAGCGAGGTGGAAGACAGGGACCCGGCTCTGGTGGTGCCGAGAGCGGGGTCTGGGTGCGCCTGACACCAACCTGCTTCCACCGAGGGGCAGACGGCAGAGAAGGCTCGTGGGCGTTCTGCTGCGGACTGCCCGGCGGCGAGGGGAGGGGGAGAGACGAGGAACGAGGCCCTGACTCCTCGTGTGCTGGTCTCTGCTCCTCCGGGCCCAGCCGCAGACCGGAGCGATGCACCTGGGGCTGCGTTACTGCTATCCACAAGCTGGGAAGAGGGGGACGGGGGTGTAACCGCTCGAGGGCGGCACACGATGCCGTCCTGGCCCTCTTGGACGGGGAGACTGTGTGCCCACCAGTCTCGGCCATGGATGACCTGGAGGAGGAAGAAGAAACTGCTCTTTTTTTGAAAATGTGGGTACCGCTGACCGAGTGGCCAGCGGCGGAACAGAAAGAAAACTGAACGAAAGATTTTCATGCCCGGCCCTCCCCCGGGGGAAGGAGGAGTGCAGGGGCACCCTCCCGAAGAGCAGCATCCGGAACCTCCACCAGGTCGCCCGTCTCAGGGACGCTTCCCGCCCTTCTTTTTACAGGAAGGAGCAGGAGGCGTTTGAGCGGGTTTGGCCGCCCTCTTATGATCCAACCTCCGTCCTCCAGGGTTAGACTGCTGCCCTGAAGGAGGAGCGGCCGCCGGAGGGCGACCTCGGCGACGAGCAGCCGGATGCTCTACGGCCACAGAGGACGGACCAGCAGCAGTCCGCCTCCTGTGCAGGACGTGGCGTATGGCCTCCGACTGCTTCTGGGCGGTGGAGAACTCTTGGGCGAAGCTCTCCACCGCGTCGCCGAAGAGGCCCCCTTGGGATATGGGGAAGTTGAGAAGTTTGTTCTTCTCTGCTTCCCGCATATCCGCAAGGGTGAGCCAGAGGTGGCGCTCCTGGACCACCAAGGTGGACGTCGCTCGACCCAGGGAACGTGCGGTGACTTTCGTCGCCCGTAGGGCGAGGTCCGTCGCCGCACGCAGCTCCTGCAGCAGACCTGGGTCGAGACCACCCCCCTGCATGTCATGGAGTGCCTTGGCCTGGTGGACCTGCAGCAGCGCCATGGCATGCAGGGCGGAAGCGGCGTCTCCACACGCCATGTAGGCATCCTTGGTCAGGCCAGAGGAAAACCTACAGGTGCAGGAGGGGAGTGAAGGGGCACCCCGCCAGGAGGAAGCTGTCTTAGGACACAATTGCATCGCAACCGACCGCTCCACTGGGGGGATTCCCTCGTACCCATGCGCCGCTCCGCCGTCAAGGGTGGTGAGGAGCGAGGTTGTCTAGGTCTGGTCGCAAGGGGGGCCAGCCAAGACTTCCTCAGCTCCTCATGCACTTCAGGGAAGAATGGTACTGGAGCAGGCCGCGGGGCAACAGTACGGCCTGCTCCGAGACACCAATCATCCAGCCGCGAAGGTTCGGGGCCCGGTGGAGGGTTCCAGACGAGCCCGACATTCGCAGCTGCCCTTTCGAGCATAGCGGCCATTTCCGGATCCGGCTCAGTCGCAGCCACCACACCCGAAGGGGGTAGACCCGCTGAGTCGTCACCAGAAAACGACCGCTCTTCCTCCGTTGCGCGATCGACATCTGATCCTCAGGCGGTGCCCCAAAGGAGACAAACGGGACCGCACAAGGCGGTGCCGGAAGCTCCAACGGGACACCTGATGGCAACGAGCTACTAGAGGCGTGAGAAGCTCGTGAGGATCTTTCACCAGACGGGACGTTCTGCACGGTAACCCTCATCCGCTCACCAACAGGAATAACCGAAGTAGCCGTCTGCCGAACTGAACCGGCAGACGCACTAGAACGGGGATTCTCTGAAGGGACTCCCCCATGTTTCAGGGATCTCAGTCTTGAACGCAGCATCACCAGAGTCATGTTCCCGCAATGAGAACATAACTCGTTCACAAACGCTGCCTCAGCGTGCCCTAAGCCCAAACACGAGAGGCAGTGTTTATGACCATCCTCCTGAGGGAGAAGTCGACCGCATCCAGAAACGCACGGGTGAAACGACATCCTGAAAAGGACGCGAAACGCCCGTGTTGCTCTTCTAGTCAGAAAAGAATGCTCTTTTACGTGCCGAGGCACAAAGGGACCACCGCGGCAGACACAACGGGGAAACTGCAAGCCCGTGTGCTGCACTCACCAAAACCAAATACCAGCCGTTTAAACAGCTCTTTTTTATAAATAGAGAGAGAAACGGCCGGCAACGGGAAGCGATGGCCACTTGAAGCGCCGTCACACCAGCAGCAGAGGATCCTTCTCGTTCCAAAGAGGACTCGTTTTTTGTTTTTCTTTCTCGGAAAACACAGCAGCTCAAAGAGACACACTGGATGGCTTCGAAGCAAAAAGTATTGCGCAATGTTTACTTCCGCCTTTTATACCCGCGCTGGTAGGAGGGTCGCGGAATGCAAATCTTGCATGCCAATGTCTATTGGCTCGTTTTTAATTCTCTCGAAGGCAATTGGCTCCCTAGCGTGATCCCAATTCGTCAGGGAACTCCCCCGACGACACGTCGGAGTTCCCAGGACGAAAGGGAACATGCTGTTTTCGTGCATGTATCTTTAAATGCAAAAGAGTTGCTGCTCCCTACCCTGCTTTCCAGAAGAGGGTGGAGCCTTTACAGCTTGTGCTTCGGATACTCTGCCAAAAACTAAAACATTTGTTTGCTTTTGATTATCATCTCTATCGCGGTCATGCTCACGTCTTCATCATCATGAAAGTTTATTATCTGTATATGTTTTAAAGCCATGCATTTCTGATATATGGTATTCTATCCGCACACATCCAAAGCACGTGCACATAGAGCTGGATGTCAGACAGTGCATCCTGAGAGTATTAAACTAAGTTCTCTTTCACATCTTATTAAGCTTAAACTGTCAAAAACACACACAAGGTTATGTCAAAAACACACAAAGTTGACATAAACACAGTCGGTTATGTCTGTTAACGTAAACAGCAAGTATAGAAATCATTTGTGTATATTAGATCTGTGTAAAAAGCAGAGTAATATACAGTATATGCAGCTAAAAATGCTGTTAATTTGAATCAAATTAAATTGATCAAATCTGAATAACTTTAAGAATACATTTCTTACTTGAATGCTGCTCTTAAATGCTCTGCCAAGGAGATGCATGGCGGACTGTGTACAGCTCACTTAGGGCGGGGTCTATGCTAATAGGGCAATGTCCGTCAGCAGTCGTGGGCCAGTGTTGTCAGATTGCATAGAAACTGCAAATTGCTTATTCTGAGACACTGCTTATGATTTATGGGGATTAAAAAAAGGAGTGGGTGGATTTTTATCATTATAGGGTGGTTGTGTACACACACATTTATGTTCAAACACCATGTAAACGAAAAGTTTGCCTAATAGGTCCCTATTAAATGTAAATTTAAAGGGGTGGTATAATGCCCATTTTTACAGGATGTAAAATAAGTCTCTGATGTCCCCAGCATGTGTATGTGAAGTTTTAGCTCAAAATCAGATATTTTTTTATAGTATGTTAAATTGTCCCTTTTTTAGGGTGAGCAAAAACACATAGTTTTGTGTGTGTCCCTTTAAATGCAAATTAGCTGCTGCTCCCGGCACATAGGGCGGAGCTTCAACAGCTTGTGTCCTTAGTAGCTTGCAGACGCGCACTAAAATGTCAGAAACTGTTCTGCCTTTTATGTTCAAACCCGAGTCGGACAATGATGGAGAGACTCAAGAAGAAGTGACAATGTAGAATGCAACAGGATGTTTCTGAATGGTTAGTTGTATGCCTACAGAGTGACATGCCATTGCATTTGTGTTACATGTATTGCAAATGTGAAAAGACTGATGCGACAGCTTGAGAAGACTCCCAAACTCTTCCTCTTCACATGGACTCACCCCCTTTGTTGTGTGTTACCGGGGCAGGGTTTTTGTAAATTGTAGGGTTAGTAATGTCACTAGTGCTCGTGTAGTCCCTATCAGTCGTTTGTTGTAGTCCTTAAAAAGCAATTTCTGTAAAAGAAAATATCTCCCTTTGCTTTGAACTTTGAACAAACAGCAACATTATACACTAACTAAAGTTAGAAAAGTGAAATCATATTCAACCACCCCTTTTATACACCTTCAATCATTAACTGTCAGTCTATTAGTTTAACCAATCACAAATGAGCCGAAGGGATGAAATTATCAATATAAAAAATGTACTCAACAAAATTAATTTGAGTAAAATTCATAATTTCTGCTATTTTTAAAGCATATGTTAGTGTTCTTACAACAGGTTGCAACAGCAGCCTTTAAAAAATTACATACCAATTTACAAAATATAAAAATACATTGTAGATTTTATTTGTTACAGAGTAATATAAGAATACTCAATCATAAACAAACACATTTACAGCTGTTGATACTAAATTTAGCACCACTTGTCGGTCTCCATTACTTAATAAGCACCAAAATATCTGATACCCTAGTGTTACATATTAGTGTCAGTGGATGTGTTTTTAACATTGTTTTACCAAACCTAAATTATCGTCATGAGAGCGCCCTTAAGTGTCCAAAAATGTTCAGAGTGATATACGAGCCAAGGCCAACCTTAGTGCTGGGAGCCTCCAGTGGAGCATGCTGGGATCTATCATTTGGTTCTCCCATATTAATGATGAGATCATGATTTTGAGGGTCACGGCGAAACCGATAAAAATGCAGTATCAGATATTTATTACTGTCACTGTTCAAGGGATCATAATTCTCTCTCGAAAGGAGTTTTATTTTCTGCTTCATTCTGTGTTTTAAGCAGCACAGATAATTCTCTGGTTCTATTTTTGATCTCAAACAGTACAAAAGAATGTTGTTTTTCATGGAATGCAACTGAATAAAACGGTCTTAGTAAGAGATAATAAAAGCTGAGACAAAAAATGAATTACACATCAACTATCTAAATGCGAAGGTCAAGCTAACCTTCAGCTTTAAGCATTTCGCAACAAACCTGCTCGTTCCTCTGCAGTGATATTTTTTTTTTTTTTGCGCTATTGACTATTGGAGATGCAGATATCCAATCTCTCTCTTATCAAAGTCCTGTTAATGCTGTTTATCAGACAAACATCAAGGTAATAAATGAATCGTGGCTATCTGTGGACACATATTCAATCATTTAAATTAGCCCATTTCCATAGGAGTGAGAGCTGTGTTAAAGCTTCTGTCATTAATAAACAGTGAGCAGGACACTGTGGGATGCAGGATCCACCTGAGGAGAATACAGGAAGTCAGTCACCACAGGCAGGAAGTCTTGATCAAGAGGCACTTCAAACACAGGCTCACTTTTTGTAGTTGAACGTCTAGGCAGACCTGGGCGATCTGCAGACATTTTTACATTTTCTGAGCTGATGTTGAGGAAAAATCTGCGCAATTTCGCGGAATGGATTTAGGCTAGGTTAAATGGAGCTGTAAGTGATACACTCTTATCGGCAGCTGAAAGCATTTTCAAATTAAACAAATCATAATAAATGGACATTCAAGTGGTGGGAATTTGTAGAAATGTGTGAAAAGTAGGTAATGGAAGCTTTAGCTTAAGTTCTGTCAGGAAGACTCAATCAGCGCGTCATGTATTACCTCATCTCTATCCAATCAGGTGTTAACAGTCACAGTATAAAAGATTGGTACTTACATTTGTCTGAGTTCGCAGATGCTGACGCTGCCATTCACCTCCATCCTCCCCAACCACCACCAAGATGGTACCTTCCCCTCCATCCTCCCCATCACCACCACCAGGATGGTCCCTTCCTTACCTCCAGGGGGTCGGCTGCGCCCCCGCCTTCATCTCAGGCGGGACATGCAGATTCGGCTAACCTCGCTTTGCTCGCTAAGGACGGGGCCTACGCCAAAGAACTCATAAATTTATGCTTGCTGAGCTGTCAATAAATGTATACAGCTTTTCAATTTATCTCCCGAGTCTTTCTGGTAGAATTCTAATTCTGTGGAGCCTTCAGAAGGGGTTTCCTAGCACAGATATAAATGTAAACATGTATTACATAATTTTAATTTACTGTTTAAAAAAAACTTTAATAACTTTAATAACTGACCATTTTTTTTATTAATCACATTTATTTAATAATTTATTTATTTGATTATTATTATTTGTTTATGTAATTTTTTTTCTTCTAGACTTTTCCAAGGACCCCCTGCCACCACTCATATTTTCCTCAGATAATATGACATTTATTGTTGTGAAGCATCTGACTGCATGTGCTCTGCTAGTGCGTGTTTGTGTGAATGACCTTATGAGGCACTAGTTTGGAGGGTTATGATATTACCTTCCGCCTCACTTCCTGAGACAAATGCTGATTGACTTTTATGTGGGAGTGAGTAATGAGAAAAGAAGTGCAAAAAGCATATTCGCCAATCACATTTGGAATGCCACCCAAAGATAACACATTAAGCTGTAATTCAGAGGCCAGACATGAGCCGGAGGTTCTCATGAACAACAGGGCTGACATTATTGGCCAGCCCTTTCATGATTGGATAGTTCAATGATTTGGTCAGTAGGTTAGAAGAGGAAACACCCATGTGTCAAGCCTAAAATCAATACTCATGCATCCTTGAAAGGTGCAGCTATTATGTGGCATGCATGACTTTCATATGCGAAGGCAGTTATTTTGTAAGTTATTTCGTAAATCCAAGAACTCAGACAAACAAAATTATTCTGACCCATCATTCTCCCACCTGTCTCTATAATAGGTTTTCATATCTCCCATTCTGGAGTGAGGAATGTAAACCACACTCTCCTGTTCACTGGACCATTACTGGGATTTCAAGCATGAGAGAAATCATACAGCCAGCTTAAAGAGATAGTTCATCCAAAAATGAAAATCCTGGCATCATTTACTCACCCTTATGAGCTCAAAACCATATGCTGGTATTTTTCTGCTTAGTATAAATTGGGGAATTTTTGAAGAACCTTTATGCATGTATTTTCCATACTAGGCTTGAGAAGAATTTAAATATGTATTGTTTTATGGCACTTTTACACTGTTTTATGCCTTTTTTTGAAATCATCCTCCCGGTTTGTGAATTATTTTGTGTTTCATGGAAAACATCCTCATTAGGATTTTCATGTAACGTAGGCCTACATTTTTTGTAAATTTGGATATACTGTGCATATATATATATATATATATATATATATATATATATATATATATATATATATATATATATATCCCTTAAAATAATGGGAGCAAAGATGTGTGTGACTAAAAGAGAAACATGCAATAAAGAAGAAAAATAAAATGAGAGGCATGGAAGAGGTAGAAGAGAGAAATTAAAGAGGGCTTGGACAGAAAGGTTCAAGTTAAAAAGAGGGAGAGAAAAAAGATAAGGTTAAGGGAGAGAGGCCCGAGTGATGCGGGAAAGGGGGAAAATAAGCCGTTCTGCTTCATTTGTGCCAGCATTACCTGAGCAGCACACGAGGAACGGATACCACGAAAGAGAGATCTGTGAAGAAAAAAAAAACACATATAGATAAAGTGACTGAGTGAGGGATAGAAAGAGAGAGAAACGGAGATGAGGAGACAGATATAGGTGGGATACAAAGTGATTGTGAGTGAGTCCAAACAGGTCACTCTCTTTCCTGTCTTCAGTCACAGGGACTCAGTGAAGCAGATCTTTTCAGGGGCCCCGTGGGGACCGTAAATGGCTCTGACAGGTGGATCCCGAGACTTGCCAGAGATTAGCATGTCTGCGGCAGAAGGAAGAGAGGCTCCTCTGGTCCATTTGTCTTCAATTGATGAGATAATTTTTCTAATTAACCTTGCGAGCAACACTTGATGTCCAGTCCTGTTGTTCAAGAGCAGAGAGAATCTCATCTCACGACATGCTGAAAACAAAAAACTTTTTCCTCCATAGATCAGCCTGAGGAAGCGGAGTGTGGGCTGAAGATGGTCAGACAGGGCTAATGTTTGGATGAGTTCCATGTTTCAGCTCGAACGCACCATCCTTCAAAATAGCCAGAAAAAGAGAAGTATTGATTTAACACTAGATCTATGCTCCATGTGCGGAGCGGTTACTGGTCTTATCAACAAAAGTTGCTGATGAGGAAGAGTTATGAGAAATGTCTTGGGCATAACGGCGTGTATTTTAAATCGCTATGGAATATTTTACATTACTACAATTTTAGATATGCAAGAGACTGTGCAATATGTAATTTGCTATTTAAAACAACAATAAGTGACCACCTTGAATTGTTAAACTGAAGTCTAAAATCAACCCTTTTTACTTTACAATGCACAGTCATATTGTGAATGATTCATTGGTCCATGTTATTTCAAAGACAAAAAAAATGTTTCTTTCATCAAAATGTTATGTAAATATATTTTCTATTTTGATGTAACTTATAGGTCACACAGGCTATAATATTAGCAAACAGCAAATAGCTATTTAAATTCACAACGAAACGGAAGTAACGACGTGATCTGAGTGAAAAGGGTTATCAACAAATTTAGGGTGGAGACTTGATTCTATCCATTGGTTGTTGATTGGCTATAGGCAGATCTGAATGCAAGCATACAGTCAATTGTAAGAAAGGTTTAAGGAAATCCGGCATTCGTCATCCCAGAGAAGTCTGTCGTTTCACTGGAAGACTGAGGTCAAACGTTTTTTAAGAACAACTGACACTATTGTTCCATAATGCCTACTTTTTCTCCATGTTTATACCATCACACTACTGCATTAAAAACAGATAAAGGAAAGTTCAGAGATGATGAGGACATCTTTTAAATTTGAACAAATCCCAGGCACATATTATGTGTGCCCACTGCCTTCTATACTATATTTCCAAAACATCAGACCCTTAGGATAGCAGTACATATTTAGCAGCAAATAAAGCCAGAATCGAAATTCCATAAAGATTTCCCCAAGCCCAAAGAGGTTTCGATTAACAGTGTTCAGCTCTGTAGGAATCTGGCTGGAGAGCAGGAATTTAAGATTTTAATGCCAGTTCTGCTCCTCTTCTTCCAGGGGGTTAGTTCTTTCCAAAACGGCTTCAAGGTAAGGATTCTCCATGTATTTGTCAAATGGCTTTAACTTGTTTCTCTCCCTCATTCCTCAGTAAGTTTAAACATAAACTTGACTTCCAGCTGGCTGATATGATAACAAATCTGAACTGTGTCAAGGACTAAAGTCATTCAGACATAATTACTGCACTTGTTGATGCCACCAATACACAAAAGCTTGCTGATACAGACCTATAGGATTTACAAAATTTAACATCTCACTTCAATGTCCTCACAGCAAGACTGCATGGATTGCCTGATACATATTAAAAAGATGGTAAGAGATTCATCAAAAAGGCAATTTTTTTAATTCAAATTCAGAAAACAAATTCATGTTGTTATGGCTCCAGGTGCCGCTTAAGAAGAACTAAGCATAAAAACAAACTGTGGTTGTTCACTTTACTGGTTCTTGGCCAGAAAAAAACTGCAAAGTGGATTAGATTTCATGCCGACAGTGAAAAGTCTGGCTCTGAGAGTGCCAGGTTTAAAATACTCTTGAACATCAAATTAATATTTATCTATTTTATTTATCTATCATTTTTTTAATTTAAGTGCTATATTATAGCATTAAATCACTTAACAGGATTAAACAGGATTTTTTTCTGAAAGTGAATATATATTGAGATTTCAGGACTTAATAAATGATAAATACTGTAGAATTTCTCTTCTCTGCTGCAAGGTAGTTTATAACTACTAGCCAAATTCTGGCAATGTAGAGATAAAGGTCACAACTAATTGTAATATTGGTGCAATTATGGTCCGATTCGATAATGATACTCCACTCTGGTTTCTATTCTCAAAGCAACTTTACTAATGCATAAAATTCACCTTCCATCTTATAGGAAAGAATACGACAACGCTGGAAAATCTTCCAGAAGACTTCTGCCTGATTTTGACCTCTGATTAGTGTGATTTCAGAACAGTATGTACAGCCCAGAGCTCTTTCATGAGAAACCGATTTTCATGCTGATGTGCGATGTTGGGTTCTCTCTAGTGAACATATTGGCTCATGCATCACCTGCTCTCCACCACTGACAAGCGTCACTGATAGTGGAGAGTGAGAACCGAGCAATTCCACTAATAAATAAACAAGTTTACCAGCGTTACTATCATCTCCAAAAGCTTCAGGCATCACGGTGAATGCAACATATACCATTAGCATTAAAATTTGATGTTGTTCAATCAACTTTACTGCCACCCCGCTGATTTCATGATTACCATTCACTAAAAATACACTAGTATAATTAGAGCTTAAAATTAAGATTTATCAAAATGCCTCATATCATAATGGTGGTACATTATAGCAATAAACCACCATTATGATACTCAACATTTTGCAATCTTGCCTTGGATGAAATGTACAAATGAGATTGTAATGCATGTACTTCCTAAATAATATATACATCATCAATTATATACATACAAATATAAATCAATTCACTTCCTACCCATATTTATTAACCTATACTGTAGATGTCATACACAAATAATTGTGGAGCTTAGTAGGATTTAAAAAAAAAGAATACTGTTATTCAGTATGGATGCATTAAAGTGACAATAAAAATCCAGAATAAAGAGTTGAAAATATGAAGTAGCACAACTGTTTTCAACAATGATAATAATATGAATAAAATGTTTCTTGAGCAGCATATCAGAATCTCAGAATGATTTCTGAAGGATTATGTGACACTGAAGACTAAATAAATTACATGGTAACACTTTACAATAAGGTTTCATTAGTTAACTACATTAGTTAACATGAACTAATAATGAACTTCACTTCTACAGCATTTATTAATCTTTGTTAATGTTAATTTCAACATTTACTAATACATGATTAAAATCAAAAATTGCATTTGTTAACATTAGTTAATGCACTGTGAACTAACATGAACAAACAATAAACGGCTGTATTTTTTATTAACTAACATTAACAAAGATTAACAAATAGTGTAACAAATGTATTGCTCATGGTTACTTCATGTTAGTTAATACATTAACTAATGATAAAAATGAAACTATTGTAGTGTTACCAATTACATTTTAAAATGTATTAAATTGTAAATTGTAACAGTATTTCACAACAAAACTATATATTCACTGTAATCATTCTGGTTTTGATGCAATATATAGTACCTGTGCCATTTTTTAATATTAGGCTATTTATTGTTCTCAGTCGAATTCAGGTAATTGATTGTGATTTATGCTACTCAAATCAAGTAAATCTAATATAAAGGAATAAAAAGGTGTACAACCAATCTCATTTTTAACATGAACATTTGTACATAAGTTAGGTTAAGTTGTCACACAGAATCTAGTGTAAAGGCTAGCAATGAAGGAGAGATGCATTTGGCATGCTTCAGACTAATGACGTTTCCACTGTAAAAATTAGAAGAGATTTTGTTAAAGAAAAATTTCATGTAAAATATCATTACAATACAGTCTAGTAGCCATCATTACCTTTCAATATTGCAGCACTGTTGACATTGCCATTTTGAAAATTAAGCATTTGCATAATTTGCTGTAGTGTGCAGGTTTAGATATAAAGACAGTCTTTATATTTCTATAATTCTACTAAGGCAGGGGATTCCTGTATACACTACAGATGTCCAGTTCTGAGCTACGACTGCTGGAAAGCAAAAGAAATTGTGCTTTATTGAACTGGAGCTTGTCAGCATTTTCGGAGAGCTAGTAAAGTATAATTGTGTCATCCTTTACAAAGCAGTGTTGGGTTGACAGCAGCCACAGTAGCCTCATTACTCTGTGTTTTATAGGGCTGTTTGAGGATGGCAAGATCGTTTGGTGATGAATAATGTCTTTCTCACTGGGAGCTACAGTAAAACATACAACAGCACCGGCTCTGCCAAAGATACATGGATCATCTGGAATGAGATCAAGTCCACTGAGGAAGTAAACGTGATTTTCGGCTGACACCCCTCAACATGCATACGAGCAGGAGAGAGAGTGGATGAACGGAGAATATTTTGAGCCTTGTGTGGAGAGAGTGGCAGATGACAGTTCATGAAAAAATGAAACACAGCAACACCTTGATAAAAAAAAAAAAAAAAAAAAATAATAAAAAAAACACCTGGAAAGATAGCCTACTAATAGTTTAAATAATAATCTACTTATTTACCTTATTAGGGGGAATAATTATAATCAAATTAAATCAAAATGTTCGGTTACACTTTATTTTACAGTGTCCTTATTACTAGTCAAAAATGTACAGTGATGCTGGGTCATTTTCTTATGAATTACTGTTAATCATCAGAAAAATCATGCTGACATCACAATAACTTACTGCTCTTGTTTCTCAAATTTCTGATATAGCCAAGTCAGAAGTGTGACAAATGAAAACACTTGTTAAAACAATGACAAGCTAGACTATACAATAAGCTAATTGGCTGGTTTTAAGTTAGTCATTATTAGCATTATTTCAGCATAACGATTTAATAGTAAAGCAGCTGCTGAGATTTATCTTTGAAAGGTGTGACATCATCTTGCAACACAATATTGTTTTTCTTCCATCACCTAATGATGCACATACATCAATTCTCAACATACAAAACACAACAATGGTGACACTCTTTATTACACTACACATAATTAAATAGTACACATGCACTGTAGAAATACAGAATGATATTGTAGATTTTACAAGAAATTTCCAAGAGTGCAGTTAGATTAAAGAGAAGTTCTACTGTGGAATTACTGTAATGCAATTATTAACCTGGAATATACTGTAATTTCACACTAAAAATTTTAACAATGATAACAGTAAATGATGCATAATTACATGCAACTAACCCTAAACCAAACTGTAACCCTATAGTAAGTACATGTTGTTAATTATTGTACTTGGTAGTCGGTACTTAAAATAAAACATAACCTTATCTAATAGGGGGAAAAAACACACACACACACCTGAATAAATATTTTGTACTGTATGTTACACGTATTTAATTAATGGCAAGAAGAGTTAGTTAAGTCAAGATTAATAGTTAATAAGTCAAGATAAAAATATCTGGATAATTTCATTAATACACTAAAACAACAGCTAATAATAATCGTAAATAATAATAATAACTCTCTAAACTGTGAATCGTCACAGTGTCATGAATTATTTGTGCAGTGTCATTTTGAGATTATACCCTTTAACACTTGTAAATAAGACAGTAAAGGATCGCTTCCGTGTGAATTGTGTGTGAAAAGTGCCGTTGCTGTCTCAGACCTCAGTGGAGTTGTAAACAGGTCATATAAATCCAAAACAGGCTTATTTGACATTTTAATGGAAGTCTACATTAATATCCTCCAGGAAGCACATAGTGGGCTGAATAAAAAAACGAAGAGAAGTGGAACTTTATTAGGCGTTATTAAGGCTGGGAGCCACTCCTGAGACCCCCGACTTCAAATAATGTATTAAGTTTCAAACTTCATTTTGTATGCACAATTGAACGGGGGTCCCGTGAGGAAGAATGGATTTAAGATCCACAGAATGGATAAATGATGGTAATGGTTTTTAATATAACCGAAGTTAAAACTCGATAAGATTAAAAGAAAGAAGCAGATCTTCCATTACTTTGCTGAAGCAATGGAGCCCTGGATATAAGATCCTTTTAAACTGATTTGACCCAAACTTCACTTGAATAGACACTGTCTTGACGGACAGATGATGCCAACGAATTGGAGTATGATGAAATCTGAGAGAAAATGAAAATGTCATTTCAAAAGGAAAACGATCCGATGAACAATGGTTTGAAGCATCATCGGCACAAGGCCTGTTATACAAGACATATATTTTTTTTTTGGGTGGGGGGGGGGGGGGGGTTGTATATTAACTAAACGAACATCTGACAGTGAGTCTAAATTAAGCCAACACACACCGGTCTGTCTTAAGAGGTGCCTCGTGGCTTCTGTTAATTAACTCCAGCAATGCACCATCGCTCAGCCCTCAAACACACAAAAAACCTGCAAAAGTTTAGCTGCAAATCACTCATTCAGTTAAATAAAGTGTGCCATGATTTATGAAGTGATTTTCAATGATATTTATCTTTGATAGAAATCTAAAGATGAATTAGGTTAATTAATAAAATGTGTGTAATGATTCCTTTGAAACTATCCGATTAATAGGCTAACGTTTTATAACATGATCTATTATTAACAAACCGTAAATCATTGTAGTCCCAGTTAATCTCCCCATTCATTCAACCCATCCTGAAATAAATGTCTTTTTCTAGATTAATGAGCTAACCAAGTCTAATCTTGATTATGGAACCATGAACTCACATAATTCCTGCCTCGATTTCCCTTTTCACAGTCAGGAAAACTTATTTGGACTCTTCAGTCTCCTGTAGCATTTCCAAGTGCCTGGCTGGTTCATGACATGAACCCAACTGCACTGGAGTCTGGAAGCACTAGCCCATCACTGTGCGATTTCACTGGCGTCCTCCAATAGGTAATAGAGGCAGAAGGCAGAAATCATCAATCAAAAGGTGGGTCACCATTCATAGCCATCTCAGAACAGGCACTATATAACCGCAGCTGCTAAACAGCACTAATTTCCCAGAATGAAATACGTCGCGGCCACAGCGGCCATTTGCAGGATTTGTATCGGAGGCCATATTTCAAGGTCATGCTTCGGGTTTCTGCCTATTAAAGCCTGTTTGAAACATTGAAGGGGCAGTTTATGTCTCGCTGGCTTCTCGCTGAGGTCTAAGTACCGGCACAATGGCTGATGTAAAGAGTGCTGAGTGATGAAAGAGGAGGGAGAGGGGAGGGAAAGGAATGATCGAAGGAAAAAGGAGGAGGAGGGAAGGAAGGAGTTCAGGTTAAATGTGGATTAATGGACAATGGCCTTTTTTCACTGTCAATGAGATTCGAGCATGGCTGGGATGTAAGTGTTGATCACAGAACAGCCAGATCAATGCAGTGTAATATTTAAAATTCAATGCAAGTTCAAAATATGTCATCCAAATGAACAAGTATTTATGTAAGCTGCACCTCTTAATAATCTACAGCAGGCGTTTTTAACATTTTGCAGGTCAGTATAAAGAGTCAGAGGGAGGATGACTCTTTATACTGTTCCATAATATTGTAATACACACCTGTCCCCTTAAAGATAGTCACCCTAATTTGTATTTACCTCACTATGCGTGCAACCGCTGACACTTTCCCCTGCTACACACACACATATATATATATATATATATATATATATATATATTCCATACAAATTGTTTTCCATGGTATACATGATGCATTTTTAATGTACTAAATACATTTTAATATCATATAGTCTAATATAATACAATACTGTTTATTTAATGTAAATTAATTTATTTTATTAAAAATGTAGGCTAATTATGTATTTTATGTATTATGATCACACACACACACACATACACACACACGTCATTGTATACATTTGATATTATAGGCTATATCAGTGCAATACAAAATGCATTTAGTACATTTAAAATACATTTAGATACATTTAGACATTGAACATCATGTAGAAACTGAAACATTTAGCAGCATTCAAGTCTTTAGTAAAGCAAGTGAAGTAAAAATAAGAAATTTCAATAAAAGACATTTCAATAAAAAAAAAAAAAAGAAAGAAGCAGAGTTAAATGTTTCGGGTTATTAATATATTATTGAGTAAAGTATTGCAGAAAAAAATGATTGGTGACCACGTATCAGCCATTGAGATGAGATCCCAGCACTGTTTTATCAACATATCGTCACATGCACCTGTCTGTTTCTCAAAAAGTGTCAGCGGTTGCACGCATAGTGAGGTAAATACAAATTAGGGTGACTATCTTTAAGGGGACAGGTGTGTATTACAATATTATGGAACAATATATGCAATCTAGCTTTTGAAATTCTCTGTGCTTGATTACTAGTCGACCACTGAGCACATATGCACAAAATTATTCAATTATAGTCTCATTCAATCTGTGCAGCACTGGGGAAACTCGGCTAAACTAGTGGCAGGTGCTGTTCTTATTGTCTAATTCTTCACATAATTTCTACTAATGCACCTGTGATTTTGGGTGAAGGCATGAGATCAGAATGAGCATCCTCCCATGTTTACCTTTGAATACCGACTACAAATGGGGCATGAACACCATGCTCAGCATGAATGTTTGGCCTCACTTGGACAAATCATGTTGGTAGTACAAAGTTTGGAAAAACTACAGCGCCACCTGCTGGCCAACATCATAATCTCACTTCTGCCAGACCACTGCCACATGCAAACATATGGACAGGTTACACTCCACTCATTCCATAGCAACTGTGCTCATTCATCCATACCTCAGAGATGAAGTGTTTAGCCCCTGCTGGAAGAATGACCCCTGAAGACTTCCCTGACCATCACTGTCAACATTCGGCAGAACTTTCCCAGACTAAAGAAGACAAAGGAAAATATAAATGCTTGTCATGGCACATTAAATGCACTAAAATGGGTCTGTTTTCTATTTACTTGTACATTTGAATTATACTGTACAATATTACATGGTTTCTGTAGCACTGGTTTGGCCAGTTGGTGGTTTATACAGCTGAACATTTTAACTTTATTCAGCTCTACTACATTTAGACTGGTATATTATTCCATCAAACGTCTATTGCATGTTATACAATGCAACATCTATTAGTCACATTTAACAAATGCATTAAAAAAGAAATGTAAATATTGATTCAGGCTGCATGCTGAATACATGCATGATGCAAAGATGTATCATCAAGCACAAATAGTTAATTTTTAAAGTCACCATGAAACAAAAATGGACTAAATTTCAGATAAATAATCTATCCGTGTGTGCACATAATATATATATATATATATATATATATATATATATATATATATATATATACATATATTTGTCATTAGTGCCCCCATAATCTTTAATCAAAACATCTTTTCTCTTCTCTTCTCTGCACAAGGGCAGGACAACCTGTCACTCACAAGAGATCACAGCACTAGCAAACCACAATGATCCAATCATCCAGTCAATTCCCGATGGACAGAACCAAGTCCCATCCAACATTATTTCTTGTTCGGGAAGCCATTTTACTCAGATATATGCCACAATAGGGAAGAAAAGACTATCGTAACTTTTGTTTCATGCTGACTTTAATGATTTTCAGTTGTATGGATATAAACATTTAACACTTGCTACTGAATTCACAAAGTAGCCTAAATTATTCATCTATGACACTATGGTAAGGTGAGATCATTTGTTTACACTAAGATTGTAGGTAATTTTTGACAGAATAGACCATAGATCTCCCTTTTAAAATCACCAGTTGCTTAAATTACACAAACTTGCCAGTAGATGGAGACATTATATATTGTGTTGTTCCACTGTGTACCAGAGAGAGAACTGCAGAACCACATGTCTCAGCAGTCTGAGGACAACAGCGCCAGGCCAACAGCGTCAGACCTGAAGTTAGGGTGGTGCTGACGATCGCGTAACCCACCTCAACAACCCTACCCTTCACTTTAACTATAAGCTCAACCAGGGGCGTCATGCAAGGCAAAATTCTGGGGGGGGCACAATCTGAGACGTTGCAATTGTTTTCTGACGGGTGATATGGATAATGTTAGGAGGGGTCAGGGGGTTTCTCCCCCTGAAAAATTTTATATTCTGGCTGCTAAACATACCATTTCAATGCAGTTTGGGAGGGACAGAAATACCTTAACGGAGCTAGCAGCAACCCTCCTCTATCTGAGGACTAAGTTAAAGTATCTATTTTGTAAGTTTATGTAAAAGACAGGTTGATGAAAGAACTGTAAGCTCAAATTCAAAAGCTTTTGAAGTCTACTTCATTAAAGCATGTTTACACACACACTTACTGTACACTTAGGCCTACTACACATGATTTTAAAAACAGTACCATTGCAGTTTTTATGTTATGATTTTAAATTGGTATGTGACCTAAGAACAATCTTACATTAAAGGTACATAAAGGTGCTGAGGTCTGACTTTGTGGTGCTCTAAAATTAAGTTATTTTAATATTAATATGTGATGAAGGACTTTGAAAGAAGTTTGACAGATTTCAGTGCTGAATAAGGTTAACACTACCCCGTTTATTTGAAAATGGTTAATATTTGACATAAATTTAAAAAAGTAATCAAATCAAATGTAATATGTAACATTACTTTAGTAAGGAGAAACATTAAGTCGATGCCTTGATAACGTTAGGTTGGATTTTGCAGTTAGCCTACAACAAATTTAACACCCTCGTTTCTATGAAACTGAAAACAATTGAACCAGCTGGAGACTTTGACACAAGACAAAAAAGAACAGATGTTTCAAAACCGATCAGATAACGTTACTATGGCTTATTGGCTTTGTATGGCAGGCAGTAACGTTAGCCAACTAGTTTACGGTTAGACTAGGCTAGCTATCGATAACGTTACACTGACACAACTTAAATTAATGCTCTGAATTCGCAGCTAATATCAAATCCATAACTTTTTGATCAAGTTAAAATTTCCAGGTCAACCACAAATAATCCCACAACCTTTTAATATCATCCGATAACTAATTCAATGCTGATTTGTTGCTTTGCCCACTTACCACTTCAAGATCATCTGTAAAATATTGAGTTGCTTGAACACACAGCAAAGGATTTGATACAGATGCCATATTAGGAAAAAGGGGCGGGCTGATGCTGACCGATTTATTACACATTTAGAAGAATACATTTGAGTCGTTATAGGCTCTGGTAATTATGGAGCATAATATGAATAAAGTTGTGACAAAAAAATTATCAGGGAGGAAAAATCTAAGGGGGCACGTAATGGGCATGACGCCACTGAGCTCAACCTTAAGGAATGCGAACTCCACCCAAAAACTAAACTACACTCCAACACCGGTGTGTGAGACTGCTGGCCTGGCGCTGTTGTCCTTAGACTACTGTGACGAATGGTTCTGCAGTTGGTTATTATTGACCAGAGATGACAGTCAGTCACTTAAAATGCAAAGTGTTTTCCTTCTGCAGTCCTGGTCAGAGAAGGGCAAACTGTAGAAAGTGCCAAAACTGCAATGATGCTGCAGTACATTGCATTACTTAGAAATGTTATCATAGAAACTTAATAAATTAACTTAAAAATAACTTTGTGGTCTGCAGAGTGCTTCAGGTAAAGCCAACGCTGAACGTACCAATTTGAATGGATTCATGTGATGTTGTGTGTACATTTGATGTTAAAATACACTTTAATCCTAGCAACAAAACAGACAAACAAAAAACCCGTCATAATTTACTCACCATCATGTCGTTCCATCACTAAGAAGTGAACACACAAAGATCTCTATGTGGCTCGCTTATTTGCAAGTGCTCTAGTTTCAGGAGAAAACCAATATAATATTTACACGATTTAAAAGTGAAATCGTAGCAGATGCCATTGCTCTCCTGTGCGCCATCTAGTTCAGTCCAGTAGTTTGCGGAAATGCACCTTTTACTGCCATTAAACTGATTAAAATGGCACATTTAGAAATAGATTTACTTTTATTTTATTCATCATCTGTCCTGTCACTGTTATTCTTTCTGTGCTGTGGAAGCTTGTTGTCACCAAGACAAATTCCTTGTGTGTAAGCATACTTGGCAATAAAGCTCTTTCTGATTTTGTGGTAATGTTAGTAACTAAAGAGGTTTTAGAATCTTTATATATATATATATATATATATATATATATATATATATATATATATATATATATATATATATATATATATATAAATTATCCATTTGAACAAATTATTCAATAAAGCAAGCAACGTCAGAAAGTAACAATGTCAGACATTGATTATTCTCTGGATGAGCTGATAAAGGTGTGAGCAGCTGGTTTAATTCTGTCATTTCTGCAGTCATCAAAGACACTCTCTCTCTCTCTCTCTCTCTCTCTCTCTCCAGATTCAAGGCTGTAACGTCTAATCCTGACATTTTCAAGGCAGGCTTGTCTCAACTCATACCTTTGTTTTACAGCATGGCTGAATTTCATCAAAGATCATGTCTCAATGAGCAGGGATGTTTTTAAAAGGATTTTTTTGGTATACAGTATGGTTTAATTTGACACTTTTAAAAAGTTATTCACATCGGTTTAATATGATGTTTTGTGGTCATGTGGGACAGAAATACTTAAATATTGGCAGACACAAGACAATATTCGAGTTACTTTACAATAATACTGCAAGTAAACACAAAGGGGAGGCAGGCCCATTGCAGGCAGTAACCAAATAAAACATACTTGTAGTAGAAGTTTCAAGTGCATGTATCTTTAACCTTGAAAAGTATAGATTTATACCTTTGTCCTGTCTGGTTAGGCATTAAACATCTCTCCAAACCTAAATGAGGTATAAGGTCACAACAACACAACTAGTCACCAAACGATACAATCTCATTTTTTTCATCAATAAAGGCTGTTGTAGTAGAATCATAAACTCTTTGACTCTGAGTTAATACGTCAATATACAAAGGTTGTACTTTGCTGCTCATGCAAAATTCACAAAGGATGTACAGAGTTACTCATTAATTTGTGATACAAGGTCTCTTTATGAATATGAATCGCCAGTCACCTACACAGGCCTTCATTTAAAGAGCTTTGTTTGATGTTGATGAAGGCTAAACTATGCATTATTCTCTATGGTTTTCCTTTTCCTGTTTTTTCACCCATAACAATACCATTGATACAATATTACAACATGCTTTAGAACAGCAGGTGCCTAGAATGAGGAGACAGTAGTTTAATAACAGCATTTAACATATATGCTACTGTTACTTTTCTCAATATCTCTGTTGAAATCAGCATAGAGGCAGATTATTTCTAAAAATACAGATATTTTGTACTTCCATTAGACCAGTGATTCTCAACCAGACCAAACTTCCAAAGGAGGCCTCAAAATTACTTAAAATAATTTAAAATAAGTTTTACTAAAAAAATCAAGATATTTCTTATTTTAATTCACCCACTCAGCAACTGCTCTTTGCCATGGTCTTGAAAACCTAGATATATGTGGTAGACCCATTTTAAAAGTGTGATTTCTAGACCTGGAAAAATTATAGAAATTAATTAAATTTAATAGACATTTTTAATAATTATACATTTTTCTAGTTATGCCACAGCCAAGCTCTAAAATATTTTATGAGGTAGAAATTTTAACATTGAGTAAAAATCCTTATCCTTAATCCTTATCCTGTAAATCATAAATAACTGGAAAAGTCATGTGCCCTTTCAATATTGTTGAGGACAATCAGGGGCCTTGGAGTCGAAAAGGTTCATAACCACTGTATTAGACTGAACATTAACTGCAAAGGCCTCGTGGAGGAGAGATATAAAGCTACTGCTTTATATCTAAGGCTCAACCACTAATACTCCCAGGTTGTTGTTGAAAATGATCCTGCCGCCCACCTCTTCACTGCAGTCAGGATGTCTCAGTAAGTCCAGCACTCCTTTCTTCAGGTCTTCAGGAGCATTCTTACTGAACTCTATCACCTCAGTAAGGAAATCAAGCAGCAGTTCTCCCACGGGGTCTCCTTCAGTGAAGCACTCTGTGATGTCCATCTGGGACAGAAGCTCATGATTACGGTAGGGGATGCCCTCAGAATCGAAGAAGGTCTTTATATCTCCTGTAGTGACACACTGGCTGATCTCAGTGTTACAGAGCTGTTGTTTAAAGGTCGTCCATAATTTGCCCCATCCACTCTCGCCTATGAAGAGCAGAAGCAAAACTAAGGTCATTTTTTCCCTTAAAGGGTTAGTTCACCCAAAAATGAAAATTCTGTCAGTATTTACTCACCCTCATGTTGTTCCAACCCCGTAAGACCTTCGTTCATCTTCGGAACACGAATTAAGATATTTTTGTTGAAATCTGAGAGCTGGATCATTCCTCCATACTAGTCCATAGGCTTCTTGAGGGATTGAACTTGCCGGCCTCGAAAAGTTATTAAAAACATTGTTAAAATAGTCCAAGTGACTACAGTGGCTCAATCTTAAGTTTATCAAACGACGAGAACACTTTTTGTGCGCAAAAACAAACAAAAATAATGACTTTATTTCAACTATTCATTTCCTTCTCTCTGGGCCTCGAGTCAGGTTACTAGTTTAACAGCGTATGATCTGTTGTTGTACGTCACACGCATCACCCACATGACCAGCGTCGGCCAATAGTGAGCCTACGTGTGATGTAGCTCTACGCAATTACACTAGTTTAACTGACTAGAGGCCCAAAGAGAAGGAAATGAATAGTTGAAATAAAGTCGTTATTTATTTTTGTTTTTGCGCACAAAAAGTATTCTCGTCGCTTGATAAACTTAATATTGAGCCACTGTAGTCACTTGGACTATTTTAACGATGTCTTTAATAACTTTTCGAGGCCGGCAAGTTTCAATCCCTGAAGAAGCCTATGGAGTAGTATGGAGGAGGGATCTAGCTCTCAGATTTCATCAAAAATATCTTAATTCGTGTTCCGAAGATGAACGAAGGTCTTACAGGGTTGGAACAACATGAGGGTGAGTAAATACTGACCGAATTTTCATTTTTGGGTGAACTATCCCTTTAAACAGAACAGAAAAAAAAGAAAACAGGAAAAAAAAAAATAACTTGTGGTTACAGACTTTTAGACCCCAATGTACTGCCCTATGTGAAACCCATTATATACACAAACAATGGATTTTGATTGAATTTATATTGATTTGTCTTCTTTTCATAAATTATTAGTTATTCAGTCAAGATCAGTGAGTGATTTTCTCTTTCTTTTGTTCTTTGATAAACAGTAATGACACAGATGGCAGCAGGTTCATTAGCCTACTGTCACTTTAAGACCTAATGCATGGATCCATTATACTGTTAAACATGAGTTTTCTTTCTCTCAACTATTTACGTTCACTTAAGACATAACCGACTATGTTTACGAAGATATTTTGACATAATTTTGTGTGTATTTGTCCGTTTGAGTGCAAGAAAACACAAAAGAGAACTTAATTCAGTATTCGTGGACTATATGAGAGACGGCTTTTTGTGCACACGCTAGGGGTGTAACGATATTCAAACCGAACCCAAAAACTGCGATACAACACTCATGATATGTATCGCAATACTCTCATGGCGTACCGAACATGCCCCGCCCCCTGCTGCCTTGGCCAGCCCTGGCTCATTGGATCTCGTGTCTTATGTGTACACGACGAATACAGCGTTAGCCTAACCACCAATAATTGTAATAAGCTCTGCGTTTTGTTACTTTTGATATGAAACAAAGTGTCATTTTTCAAAATTGGTCCATTTTATCACTAAATTGAAATAAAAAATGCCGTTTTGACGCTCTTTGATGTGGCACAACAGATCACTGTATAGGTGCCTCAGTTCAAGCGGCAGCTCGGAGCGTAATGGCGCTTTTCCACTACACAGTACCAGCTCGCCTCGGCTCGGCTCGACTCGACTCGACTCGCCTTTGTTTGGTTTTCCACTGTGTAAAAGTTGTACCTGTACCTGCTTTCGGGTACTTTTTTTCGTACCACCTCCGGCGAGGTTCTAAGCAAACTGAGGCGAGCTAAGGCGATACTAAAATGTGACGTGAAAACAATGCCGACTGCTGATTGGTCAGAGAGAATCGTCACTATTCACTGCGTCATCATTGCACGCGCCAGATGGAGTATCCAGAATAACCTTGCCTTTTTAACCCTTTCACACGTGAGTTTAAAATATTCTGGCTGACCCCCCAGCGTGAGTTTTTCAAGGCGACCGTTATTTAGAATGTGTCACTTTATGGTTTCCATGGTGACGCGTCATTGCTTGTCACGTGACACACCGCAGCAACAACAGAGCTGAATGAATGATGATCTGCTTTTATGTCATATTTCCTTTTTTATTCAAAATATTCACAAATTTGTTTGATATGGCATGAAATATCTGATATTCCGGTTGTCAAATATATGCAAGTGGAAGTGTTTTGTTGTTTAAACACCTTTATAACGATCGCGTTAGTTGAGCTGTATGCGCGATGGGCGCCGCCATCTTAGTTTGTGCCGCAGACGCAGTTCAGAGAATCGGATCTGTTGGATTTACAAAACGTTAATTCATCCACTTCTCCCGAAATACATACAAGTAAGTGGCTGGTGAACTGGGAGAAGAATAGAGTAAACTTTAAAATTACTTACACAATGTCTATCTGATATGAATAAAACTAATTATAATGGAAAGGATTATTATTGCCTCTTCCTTTGACATCAGTGTGTATTTTACGAACTCTAAATGTATTGTTTTTTTAGTACTTATATGTCTGGAACCTAAAATAAACATTATGTGGTTGAAAACACTGAAAAGTTGTGATATATGACAGCTCTGAGCGCGCCTGTCTTTGGCTCAGCGCCAGCCAACGCACATTTGAATTTAGCAGTTGATCACGTGATGCACTGACCGTTCTAATCACACCGGTGTGATCGTACGCTCCAGGGACCAGCCTAGACTGATCACACCGGTGTGATCGTACGTGCGAAAGGGTTAAATAGTTTAGCCATAAACTTACTACTATTATTATGGCAACTCGGAAGAATACGCCGTGGTCAAACCAGGAGGTGCAGACATTCCTTTGTTTGGTTGCCGAAGAGAGGATCCAGCGAGAGCTTGATGGGGCAACGAGGAACGAAAGGCGTCGCTATGACGACCGGGTACTATTTGTGGCGATACTTTCTGCAATGGAAAACGGAACGAAAAGCGAGCCGAGTCGAGGCGAGCCAAGGCGAGTCGAGTCGAGCTGGTACTGGTAATGGAAAAGCGCCATAAGTGAACGCAATCTTCTCTTCCTATTTACTACTAGTTACGGAATAAACATGAATGAACACATGAAGGTATGTTGAAAGATACAGAACAACTTACTGAAATGTATCTCGTGTAATCGATCAATCAGTGTTTCATCCGCGCAAAGTCGTCAATGAAACATCTTGTAAACAATGTCACATAGCAAATTACCTCAGGCAAGTCATTCAGTGTCCACAGCTTGTTAGTTCGCCAGAGAAATAAACTCTTTTGCTAAATATATTCATTATATTTTACTTAACCGATTAGTGATGTCTTGATTATTTAATGTATGTGTGAATAAATCTGTCATGAAAATGACAGTCAGAACCGTGACTTCAAAACCGAGGTACGTACCGAACCGTCAGTTTTGTGTACTGTTTCACCCCTAGCACACGCTCTGGATGTGTGTAAAGTAGAGAAAACAGCACGCGAGTGCAGAGTTCTCTTGCGCTTGAATGGTTTAAAACCACATTAAAATACGCACACAGGAATCGATAAGTATCCGATACCTGACCCTAAGTATCCCATTCCAGAATTAGAATCGATTTTCCATTCCCAGTCCTAACAGTACCTGACACCAGAATGATCAAGAGTTTCCCATCTTCTTCTAAAAGACTCCGAAAAAATGAAACAGTGGCCTCTGGATCTTTGACGTAGTACAGCATCTGTTAAGCAGATTGATATTACTCTAGAAACATAACAAAACATCTTTGATACACAGACCTTATTAATATAACTTTAATTAAAGACGATAAAATAAATGAAAAAGTCAAAACCTGTATCATGTGAATGAAGTCCATCTTTTTCCCAGAGTTTTTCTCTTGCCAGTGTTTTTCAAACTCAGACGCTGTCATCTTGTTCCACGCAAAGTTAATGTGATCAAGACCTGGAGTGGTTGATACCCGAACTGAACAGAAAAAATGAAAGAAAGAAAAACAGCACAAATAGCCATTTACTGGTAGAGTTAGCAAAAGCGTATAATAGGATTAACCTAAATGAGCAGCAATAAAATGTTTGGTACCTTTATACTTGTGCAGCATGTCATTGCTTGGTTCCACCACTTCATTGTTGACTTTGACATGTGGATGTTTCAGGTGTAGCTGAGTGAACATCTCTAGATCAATCTCACCTTGAAATGAGATGAATATGAATGACTGAGAACTCAGTTATTCAAATCTGATATATGAAATGATGATATAAACAGAATGTTAATAATTCAGTTATTATTAAAAGTGTACCTGCTCCACTCCCTACTCCTATTACATTGAGAATGGGTCTTCCCCCTCCAATGCTGCAGAGAGAGAGCGAGAGAGAATATAATAAGGGCAAGATAATATTATTATATCATGTCATTGTTAAATCTGCAGGCACATTCTGTATTACAAAGCTAGGACAGGCTAAATTAATAAAATATGACATTTATCAAGAACGATAAAGCACCTTGCCAATATGTCTGGTAGTGTATTATGAATGAAGTCCTGCATGCACTGGTGCTCTGATGAGCGCTCCAGAAAGAGCTCGAATGATTTGAGGTATCTCGGATAATCTTCCACAAGTGATCTGAATGGAGCTGCCATGGTTTTCATTGGCTGAAACATACAACTGGTGTTTTAGAATGATAAAATGGGTTCTGAATCACCCAACAATGAAACAAAGAACAAGATATTTTGAGAAGTTCTAGCAATGACAATATCATGGGTTCGATTCCCAGGAAAAGCAAGAACTAATCAAATATGTACCTTGAATGCAATGTAAGTTACTTTGGATAAAAGTGTCAGCCAAATTCATAAATATAATGTTTTTTTTGTTGCTTTTTTGTTTATCCATAAAATGGAAGTCAATGGTAAGCACTTTAAAATATATTCTTTAATGTTATGCAGAATGTACAGATTTAGAATGACATCAGTCTTTTTTGATGTTTTATTTTAGGTGAGTAAATCACTCGCATATGCGACTTAATTTCATGAGAGGCGACTAAAAATGGTCTTTAATTGACATTGAGTTAAGAGGCAAAAAATAAGTTTAGAGCATACTGTAGGCTACCTTTTCATTAACTGCTGAGCTTTACCAATGACTATATATCTATTCAAAGACGGTTCACTTCTATTACTTATGAATGGGAGAAAATGCAACGTGCAATATGGCGGAATACGTCCCGCCTTCTAAGTAAAAGAGTATTAATTAACAAAGTCTGATTAATAAAATCATTGCATCACTACAGCTGCCATTAAAAGCTCCACTTTACACACCGTCTCTTGGCTGAGAGGGCCCCCTGTCGCTTTCTCTAACATACACTGTGAGAGAAAGAGGGAGCACATGACACATGACGTTGACAGAACTGTAACTGTCCCGATAGGACCAGTGCTGAAAGTTTATCATTTGCACGTTTTTAATCCTTGCCAATTTAAACATTCAAGCGCAAGAATACGTGAAAGATAACTTGCGCATGCTGTGTGAGAAGTTTTGTCTGTGCAAACAGCACATTTGAAGCACACGCCCGGAAAGCCGTGTCTGACAGCATGTGATTACTGAATTAAGCTTTCGTTCACGTCTTCTTGTGCTTAAATGGACAATTTCACACAAAATGTTCAATGTCTAAATGTTCATCTTAGCGTGTATCTTAGTAAACATAGTCAGTTATGTCTTAAGTTAACGTAAACAGTGGAGAAATTATATGCATGTGTGACAGTATCAGTATATTGGATCCGTGCATTAGTCTTAAAGTGACAGCAGCATAATATTCCTGCTACGTTTTTAATGTTAATCAAACAATGACTCACTGCAAAAAAAATCAATAAATGCTCTTGACTGAATACATTTTGTAACTTTAATAAGGATTCATCTATATTTAATTTATAAAGTGAAGATTATGCAGTCTTTATTTATATTTGATTAGGCTACTTTATTCAATTTCTGTACCTAATCTGTATCTAACTTCTGTTAGATCTACCTATACACCTGAAAAGCACTGTTTATTTAATTTTCATTACTGTTCTAAGTGCTTATTTGTGCTATTGCTTGTAGTTTGTTTATTTGTTCTTATTTTATTACAAACTATTTACTTGAATTTAATAGTGTTTGAAACTTATATTTTATATGATATTTATGTAGATTTTTTTTCATTTGCATTGTTCTTGCATTTCATGAAACAAGTCTGGTGAGTAAAATAACAAAAATTGTATTCAATGGCGACTTGAACTTCAGTGTGTCCTTAGAGGGTTGTAGCCTATACACAATTAGGGCATGCTACTTTCCTGGATAAACATTTCCTATTAATCAGTCAGTGATCTGATGGCCATCAAACTGAGAGGGTTAGGGTAGCCTATAGAACAACAGATTGAACTTTAGGAGTTGGGCTAGGGTGGTTGGTTACAGAAGCAGGTGTAATTTCTCAGGACACCTGATCTGTGATGCTCCTAAAAATGTTTACACAACTTTAACATAGTCTAAAAATTATTCAACAAAAGGGGACAAATCTAATAAGAAATAATAGGAAATGTAAAGTAGTTCAGCAATTGTTATGCTTACAATATTAATTGCAATGAAATATATAATCTCAAATCGATGGCACGAATAAAAAGTCACACAAAAATGTGTTGCAATTAAGCGACAAACAGTATAATCTCAGTCTCAGCCATACAACATCATTGTCCTGTAAATCACATTCAGATTAGCATGATGAGATTTATTGTTGTTCTACTACAGGTTCATTGACTCGCTCCCATTTTTAGAACTGAATCATTATATCTAACTCTAGGTGACTGACACTGGATGTGTCGAAAATGCATCGGTGGTCTAATAATAACTCGGAGAAAGCAGAAGTGTGCAGCAGCTTACCTTCACTTCTATCCGATATTCTTCACACTTCCAGTGCGAGCGAGCAGTGGGACGCTGGCTGGGCCGTGGCACGCCCATCAGAATGAGGCCCCGCCCACTCCCTTAAAGCCGCAGGGCTAACACGCTACACAACAGAAGCTCT
Source organism: Gila orcuttii (assembly GCA_026230005.1). NCBI lineage: Eukaryota > Metazoa > Chordata > Actinopteri > Cypriniformes > Leuciscidae > Gila > Gila orcuttii. The sequence goes on along the minus strand of JAPDVR010000007.1, from coordinate 26,563,807 downwards.
TAATATTTAAATATATAAAACACGTCCTGAGATATAATGATTTATATTCATTTTTTTTTTTTAAATCTCTGTTCCATTTCCCCTTATCTAGGGAGCAATTTAAATGAAAACTCGTGGCTTTCCTCTACTTAAAATTATGTTTTAGTATTAGGCTGTTCACCACCGAATATTAATTTTATTAATCAACACATTTACAAATAAATCAACAATCAAGGTTATTTTTTAATTTTTATTTTATTTTTATCATACATATTGTATAACATACCACCAAGTCATCAACATGACAGGAACACAATATAACAATATAACTGAAACGATACAACGTGCACGGCTCATTGCTGCCCTCCAGTGCTCATCGGTGTAATTTCACAAGGGAAATTGCATCATACTATGATTTCCCTACACTATATATGGTAAAGATACAAAACACTCAACTTGTGTTCAAACCATGTTATTAAACTAGGCCACATAATGACAAGCAGACCATTCTTAAGCAATTGAGAACAAGTAAGGCTATGAGACAAAATAATAAAACAATAAAGACAAATATGGCCTATAAAATAACAAATCCATTTGTTTATATGCTTGGACATTCATTAATGCATTAGCATTATGCAACGGACATTAAAGTCAATTGAGCACCAAAATATCTAGAATATAGACTTAATGAAAATTCATGCTACAGAAACACAATAGAATATTTGGTCACACATTAGATTAGCGTCCTGTTCTCACTTCTGACTACGACTTTTACCTCAATAAACTCCTAATTACTGCTTAATCATAAGGTAGGCCTAGATGTTAATGGGTAGGGTTAAGGGATGTAGAATATGGTCGTAAGGCATAAATGCTTTATATCCTTGCTAATAAGCAATAGTTAATAGTGAGAATTGGACCCTAAACTAAAATGTTACCAAATATCTTTATATAATAGCTTGAATGCCAATAATGCCTTTCTTAAAGCCAAAACATACACAGTTTAGTGTATTTTGTGCAAATAATAGAGGTTTATTTTTACTTTTGATAGTTACATCAGATCTATTTGAAGTTTAAATCAACACTGATGTAAAGTTATGCGCTAATCTGGGCTGGGCCACATTTGATCCAAATATAAACGGAAAGAGAACAAGGCAAAAATTCAGTGATCTATCTTTAATCTGCCTCTTACCATTTTCTTTATTACAAGATACAGATAAAGCAATTTTCCCTCTTCACTTCTCAGTCAGTTTGATCATGTCAAACTCTGTTAAACAGATCTGGCTATGGTGAATGGAAATTCATGATTAAAATGAGAAAAACCACAAAGATTCATGGGAAATCTTCTGCAGAATTATTAGGGCTTAATGGAAAAATTAAGCCTGACAGAATCACACCACCCAGACGTGTCCCCTAGGTGGCACTGACAAGTCTGCTTAAATTCATCTCATCCTTGACCAGAAATGACAGGCTTTACTAATAAAAACCGATTAAACAAAAGATTTAAACGATTCAACATCCTGGAGGTGAAGTATCTGATGGGCTGCACGGACGGTGAAGACATTCAGGTCTGTGTGACGATGGGCAGACGACGGAACATTCAGCACAATTGCATTTGTTTCAAATACTTTTACTTCATTGTCTTATGTTATCTGCAAAATAACATGACATTTCTATTTTTTTTGTTCCATCTTTCTGTTTTTCGTCTTTCAACTCAATTTCCATCTTGCTCCATCTGTTGGTTTATGATGGGTATTACAAATTAGCTCACCATCAGTAAAAGAGCATGCAAATTGTTTTAGGGACTGTCTTATTATATGTGCGCTTAGTTAATACATTAGGTATGATTTAAAAGACCAAAAGGTGTCTGGTATGAACTTACTACGGGACAAAGGCACAACATTTACCTCATTTCTGTCAAAGCAGCTGAAACCCCCATCCATCTTTTATGCAGATTAACATATGAGCGACAAGTTTTCCCACAGAGTATCACAATTTATTAGCATTTTCGGTCAACTCTTCAAGTACATACAATTAAAACAGAAAGTACTATGTAAACTAAAGGTCAGTGTTTTACAGGCAACTGTATATACAGTAGTGCTGAGAGCATACTGAACATAGAAGAAGAAGAAGCCATGTAAACAAGTCAGTTCTAAGGGGCAACAAATAAAAACCAAGTAAATCAAACAAACAAAACACACAGTTGACTTTGTCACTAAAGGAGCAAGTTTCCATAAAAATGCAAGGCCACTGTTGGAATAATCCAGTGTATGACAAAATCAATCCAGCATGCACACACACAATTGGACTTCAAAATAAATAAATATATATATATTGCAAAAAAATTTTTTCCAGAGTTTGTATAAATAAATAAAACTGTTATAAGCTATACACATTTTAGCTTCTCACATCAGTGGACTAATTTAGAAATACGCCAAAAGCCTTTTGAGCAGCAGATCATCCGGATGGATCTCAAACAGACAGGAACTGGAACGGTTCGGTTCTGCAGACTAACCAGCCAGCACTTACATATAACATGTACTGTACGGCAGCAGATGGGACAAAACGAACAAAATAAAAAAATACATGTGCAGGTAACAATATATAAAAAAAAATGAGTTGAATCTTGTATTACTGAAAATTGCTTAACTTATTGTGATGAGTTAAAGCAATGTAAAAACATGCGGTCATAACTTATTAATGATATAATTGTTTTTACACTGTATGCAACACATACAGAATACATTCTTTTGGTGGAGCAAGACCACATGAAGCAGAGGTTCCACAAGTTATGTTATAATGAGGACCATATTGAGAGGACCATTGGAAAAGTTTTTCACGTGGTAGTACAAGGAGCGAAGCAAACCTTGACACTGTAGGTCTTGAAACAGAGTCAAGACAATTATTTCAGCAAGAAGTCAGTCAATAAAGCAAAAATAACTAGCAGGGATATTATTAAAATACAGAACCAGCACCTGTACTTTATTAAAAATGATGAACATTCATAGCATTGAAGCATCTCTCCCGTTGTAATGCTCATGCAGACTCAACATAAACGCATTGGTCCACTGTATCTGTGCTAAATGAGTTCCCTTAAACGCAGGATATTGCAGGAAGCCGCTTTCAAAAGCCTTTCTGCGCGCCACAGGAACACAGTTCATTATCCGCTGGTGTTGGAGCAGACCTCATCAATTTTACAACTGCTAGACGGAGGTTAAAGGACAAACTGAACCGTGCTGAAGAAGCACACGGGCAGATCATCAGCTTAACCTCTCAGGGTGCCTAAATGAGCTGTGTTTTAGTTTACTGTGCGGATAATACACACGTTCAGAGACATTCTACACGAACACAACAGTTTACAGCAAAGTCCTTGCATCACAATGAAAACACACTAGAAAATCTGTTTGAACATAAATCAAGAGAAAACTAAAGAATGACTAAGCACTAATATAGTGCATAACACATCAGTCTTTTCTCGTTCTCTGTTAAAAAGTCACATCGCCTTAAAGGGATAGTTCACGCAAAAATGAAAATTCTGTCATTATTAAGCCACCCTCAAGTTGTTCCAAACCTGTATGACTTTATTTCATCTGTGGAACATAAAAGGAGAAATTTTAATAATGTACCAGTTGTTGTTGCCAATGCAATTAGAATGAATGTGGACAGGATATTTCAAGCTTCAAAAAGGACGAACGTGATGTAAAAGCATATTGAAAGTATTATTATTAGGGAATAATACAAGTACAACTTGTGCACTATATTCCAAGTCTTCTCAGTCATACGATAACTTTGTGCTCAATTTAAGTCATTATTCACTGCAAGGCTTGACATTCACATTGCCTTTTATGAACAAATAGTTCTTTTGAGTAATCTCTTTTAAATTAATTGATTGATTCAAATTGATTCAGTTCACAGTTTCCAATTTTCATTTTTGGGTGAACTAGGCTTTTAATGCGACTGATACAATAGATTCGGCACAACTTGAACTTGTGTTTTTTTTTCTTCTTTTTTTATGATGTAAGAAAAATCACGGCAAGAAAATGTCAAAGTCCTCCATCTGGTCCGTGGAATGTCAGCTGTGTCTCGTCGTCTCTTTAAATGTCACAATTTTCACGACGACCACTGATCTGAAACCTTTGTCCTTGCAGTCTCACATACAATGTTTTGTGTATGCTGCAAATTTGGTCTATTACGCCTTATCTCTCTTCCTTTTTTTTTTTTTTTTTTTTTGGAAATCCAAAGGGTGCCTTGGAAAGATGAACATTTGAAAATGTTGCACGCAGTCCAGCTTGTGCTTTGAATGTACAGTCACCGAGAGCTTGATCACATGTCCACATCCCCATCATAGGCCAGAGTCAAGGGCTTCGATGGTGGAGATGCACTTTTACTCTGTTTGGATGGTTTGCTGCTGTAAGAAAGAGGAGGAGAAAAAGAAAGATCAATGAAAATTAATGTACGTATATAGAGTAGCCTACTGCTGCCCTCCATTGTATTTCTACACGGTACCACTAGATGGCAGCAACAAGTTATTATAAGTGAGACTAATAAAGTGAACAAATAGGTGAAGTGTGTAATGTCCGTCATCAACTACAATCACAGACTGTTTTCAAACAGGTATTGTCTTTCCATTAAGTGATGAGTGTGTTAAATTGATAGCATACATACCAAAACAGAAAGGCCAGAGCAATTATAACTAATATGAGAATGAATCCTCCAGCTGTTAACCCATAGACCCACAGCTTTATCCTTCCATCTGTGTGAACAGAAAACAGGATTGTGATCACTACTGAAATATATAGGAACATAATTTTTATTGCTTCCACACAGTGGCCTATTGCAGCAGTAACAGATGGCACATTCATACTGTTGACAATGTACCTGAAGAAACCGTTTCACCATCTCCCATTCGCAGTTCAGAGGAAAGGATGGGGTTTGTGTCATAGAGACATTAAGATGCTTGTATAACTGATATGACAAGGTCTCAGAACACATCTTTCAGATGAAAAACAAAAGACATAAGTCTGATGAGCTGCACTGAGAGCTTCTACTACAGCAACAGACCTGAATCCTTTGAGACTCACACAATGGATGATGCAAAAACGAAAAGATCATCTTGCTAAGTTTTGAAACACTTTATAATAACTTTAATTCAGGCAAAGAAACCCACTGGTGAATAGAGAGATGGAGCAAGGACCTTCGGTTACATATCGTATAAAACCGAGTGTTGCATTTTAAGTCTGGCCTATAAAATGTATAAAGGACCATGTTACTTGGGAAAGATTCTTACATTACAAAGCCATTACTGATGTTCACAATACACTCATGGGCAAAAAAATGGGCCTAGCACAAAATGGCTAAACACTATGCTTTTAATTGTTTTAACCACAAATTATTGGTCAGGATATTATACAAATTTAAGCAAATGCACTACTTAAGAAGCAATTGCTGTCTCAGAAAAACACAAGTGTATGGTGATGCACCAGAGTGGTGTCTTTGAATATCTGGTGATAAATATAATAATAAATGCATCTCTACCACAGTGAAGTATGAATGATGATGCCACTGTGTGGGAAGCCTTTTTAGCTGCTGGGATTGATGAGCTACTTCACAGTGAAAAGTCATTTAATGCTTTGGAGTATAGGAACATATTGCAGAAGGACTTGTTTCCCACAAATGAAAAGTTGGTAGAGGAATGATCAGATGTTATTTTTCAAAAAGACAATGCTCTTGCCCAAACTAAAAAGTCATGTAACCCATCAGACAAAATGTTCACTTGCTGCCTAATATATCTTATCCACTAACAGGTGCTGTGATGAAGAAATAGTCAGTGTTATTCACTTCACCTGTCAGTGGTCATAATGTTATGCCTGATCTGTGTAATTCTATTTCAAATAAATGCTGTTCTTTCTTTCTATTCATCAAAGAATACTGAAAAAATGTATCATGGTTTCCACAAAAATAGTAAGCAGTTGTCAGATTTTAACAGTTTTTAGCACTGATAATAAGAAATGTTTCTTAAGCAGAAACTCAGCATATTAGAATGATTTCTGAAGGATCATGTGACACAAAATTACATTTTAAGATCTATTAAAACAGAAAGCATTTATTTTAAATCGTAATAATATTTCACATCATTACAGTTTTTACTGTATTTTTGATCCAATAAATGCAGCCTCGGTGAGCAGAAGAGACTTCTTATAAAACCATTCAAAAATCTCACCAACTTATTTTTGCACCAAATTAGTTGTAGATCAAACCATATTTGGCAGGTCCCTCATTTTACTGCTAAGTTTGAATGCCCCTGGTTTAAGTAGTTATTAACAAACATTACTACACAGGTCTAAATCAGTAGTTGATGTAAACTCAACAATATAAAGCAAAATATATTTAAAGGGTTAGTTCACCCAAAAATGAAAATTATGCCATTAATGACTCACCCTCATGTTGTTCCAAGCCCGTAAGACCTCCGTTCATCTTCGGAACACAGTTTAAGATATTTTAGATTCAGTCCGAGAGCTTTCCGTCCCTCCATTGAAAATGTATGTACGGTATACTGTCCTTGTCCAGAAAGGAAATAAAGACATCATCAAAGTAGTCCATGTGACATCAGTGGGTTAGTTAGAATGTTTTGAAGCATCGAAAATACATTTTGGTCCAAAAATAACAAAAACGACGACTTTATTCAGCATTGTATTGTCTTCCGGTTCTGTTGTGGATCGGCGTTCAGTGACGCTGCTGACGTAAGACGCTGCTGACGTATATCTGGTGCGCCCGAGCTTCGTTTACAGTCTGAGGGAGACGCACGCTGGAAACAAAACAATCTTCGCAAACATGTCTAAGGATTTCGACACAGAGGAAGACTTGCATTTTTTTGCCCAGCCATATTTATTTGAATCCGAATACACGGGCGCACCAGATATACGTCAGCAGCGTCTTACGTCAGCAGCGTCACTAAAGCGGATTGACAACAGAACCGGAAGACAATGCAATGCTGAATAAAGTCGTAGTTTTTGTTATTTTTGGACCAAAATGTATTTTCGATGCTTCAAAACATTCTAACTAACCCACTGATGTCACATGGACTACTTTGATGATGTCTTTATTTCCTTTCTGGACAAGGACAGTATACCGTACATACATTTTCAATGGAGGGACGGAAAGCTCTCGGACTAAATCTAAAATATCTTTAACTGTGTTCCGAAGATTAACGGAGGTCTTACGGGCTTGGGATAACATGAGGGTGAGTCATTAATGGCATAATTTTAATTTTTGAGTGAACTAACCCTTTAAGATAATATATTTGTCAGAGCCGATAGCTTCATGGGCAAGACTCCGACATATAGCGTGGTTGCTAGTTCGAGTCCTGGTTTATTGATTTATTCATCAAATAGATGTTGTATTTAATAACATAAGTTTGTTTTGCAGACAACAGTTATGGTAATTCTCAGAATTTCGGTCCTGCATCTGACTGGAACACACACCTACTGCTAACCTGGCGGCACACAGTTGTTGTACCACAGGCCGCTAAATTCAGTTCTAATCAGAAATGGCCTCTAGCCAGCAATAAAGCAACTCTGTCTGTCAAGTTATGGGCAATACAAATCATGCTGTTATGAGACTCTGTCCAATGCAGCTTTTCTCATAGCACCAAATAGGGCATAAACACTGAGGCATTAAACAGAGTTCTACATCAGCCTGTATCTGGGGTCTCATAAAGGCGTCCAGATATTCTGCTATAACTCAAAGCCACACTCCACTGGCCCACATCAGCCTGTTGTTCATCTGCATTTCAAATACCTGGGCCGAGCGGCTGCCATTCACCGAAGAAGTCGTGCATCTGAGTGGTGCCTGGTTTTAATCTTCCCGAACTGGTCTTCACATCTGCCTTCTTGTTGTCGGCACCAGGGGTCTTGGTGCAGTAATCCAGGAATCCATGTGTGGTCATCACTTCAGTGTATCCTTTCTCGCAGCCACACACACCGCTCTGAAACAGACATGTATCGCTGTGAGACACTGTACACACTGTATAAAGACACCGCTGTGTTTAAAGGAATATCCCAGGTTCAATGCATCTTGAGATCAAACGACAGTGGCATAATGTTGATTAGCACAACATTTTTTTTATACAAAAGCAAATCTGGTTACAATGAGGCACTTACAACAGAAGTGAATGGGGCCAATTTGTAAACATTAAAGTACTCAGTGTTGCAATAGTACAGCCACAAGATTTAAGAACATTTGTGTTGACTAAACAACAAAAAAATTCACTTACTAATCTTTTCAATGTATTATATCCAATTTGACAAATTCAAAAATGACAACATAATGGCTAAAATGACTGCAAAAAAAAACTCTACAGGTAAAATAATACACAAAAGTTTAAAAGAAAAATTGAAGTAAATGTTTTTTCATAAAAATATAAGCAACACATTTTCACTTCCACTGTAAGTGCCTCACCGTAACCTACTCAAGAGATGAATTGAAATAATTTTGTGTGGTAATGAACACTATTCCACAGATGCTTTCGATTGAACTTCTATTGAACCTGGAATATTCCTTTAAGGTAAAATCTATATTTTGATTAGTACTCATGCAGAAAAAAAAAATGTGGCTGCATGGAATACATTGCATGTAGTTGCATTCAGTGCACTGCAAGTAGCAGTCAATGTACCTTTTGTGAGTTTGATATTTTTGTCCTCTATTTGAAGCAATTGTACATATTTTACACATGCCTGAAATGCCTTCCTTCATTAGTAAACTAAAAAATATAACTACAGGTCATACATTTTTTTTTGTCCTGTTATTTACATGTTGGGTTAACATGCAAATAGATACAGTGTTCTGACGAATAATGCTACCTATCAGCTACCAACACTATATTTGCATTGTTTTAAGAGTAGGTTTAGGGTTCGGGGTAGGTATGGACGATAATAATGCCTCAAACCACATGAATATCATGCTGGTAGCACAATCAAAGCACAAATGGTCTCAAATACAGGATGATATCTTTGCACACAGAAAGGACAGTGTTTACCTGCTTGCAGTGGGAGAAGGGTTTGGTGCAGGGAGGGTGACAGTGCCGCACAGTGGTTGGCCGGATCTGTGGAAAGCAGCCCCCTTCCAGCAGGAAACAACAGAGGTAATTATTGCCGTTTCCCTATTGATAGCCAGATAAAAGTGCTGTCACACCTGATTAATGACTTAAAGGACCCATCACAGCTTCTGATCAATCAGTGAAGATTGTAATTTTGGAATAGAAAATTACATGTCAAAACATCAGAGACTAATACCCTGGGTTCGGGCTTTCCTCAAGCAGAAGAGATTACCTCTCACAGCTTATATTTGCCCGAGACGATTCCGTACTCAGATAAGATCACTTTTCTCAGTTATTTACAGCACTTCACGCAGCCCGAGAGCCTCCGTTCTTACTCTAAACACTCAAGTGAAAGCTTGCCATCTGGAGCGTGTTCATTTCACCACAATCAAACAATGTTTTATAACATTTCTACTGTTCACTTTCAGACGAGCGTTAGTTTATTGATAACGTCTGTTGAAATGGAGGGAGAGAATAGGGAAAACTTTGGATGTGCTATGAGACTGTCCTAGACAACGTCTGCCACATTCAAAGCATGCTGGCCTTGGCATTGTAGTCCTCACATCCTTCTACAGATGAATGGGGGAGAGAGTCTTCACCTCCTGTATCACTGTGTGGTGGGGATGTTGCTGACTAGTGGGTTTTCAAGCACAGCTTGCCAACTGTAAGCGATATTTACATCAGCAGATGCAGAAGGTGTGCAACTTGTATTATGAGGACCTTGCTCACCCAAAAAATGGTCTGTTTGCCACTCTCCCTTCAGCAAGGAGGTTGCGCAGCATTAGGCCCAGAACCACCAGGCTAAGAAATAGAAGCGGTGAGACTGATGAACTCTTCATTATAGGGCTGCATTAAACTGTACTCCATTGTGTGATGACTGTACTAACAATAAATGTTATTTGCACATGGTTACAGTGATTCATTGATTTTAGTCTTAATTTTAGTCTTATTTTAGCATTTGGTGTGTAAGTGGAGGGTATTTCTAATTTATTTATTTACTATTTATTGTTTGTCTGATGGATTAGTATAGTTCTGTCATGACAACTCTCGGAGTAATTGGCACGGTAATGGGCAAGTAAGACATGCTGCTGCTGTACAATATAGTGTACATGAATCACCCGTTGCAGATCTACACAGGTGGAGCTGGGAAGGTGGAGGGTTTCTGAAAGTGTGCTGCACTGCTAAGGCAAATGGTATTTGAAGGTTGGGCAGCAAGCTCATTGGCTACTGATACGGCAGGAACCAATCAGCTGCACCCTATATTTAACGATGTGATTATGAACAGGTGAGTTAAAGGACCTATTAGCCTGCACCATTTAGAGTTTCATGCCAGAACTTTGTATTTATTTACAATGCTTTTATATTGCTGATTATTTTATTCTATTATTATTACTATTATTAATGTTGGCATCTATTGTTATTGCTGGGACCTGAGTATGGAATGTCATTCCTTTCATGTACCACATGTTTTGGAATGACAATAGACTTCTACTTCTACAACTTTACTACCACCACAAATTTTCAGCCTATAGTTCTGTGTTTAGGGTTAAAGGGATAAATCAACCCAAAAAGAGAAAATTCTGTCATTATTTACTCACCCTCATGTTGATCCAAACCCACATGCTGTTATTTTCTCACTGGAACACATGAGGAGAATGCATCTTATCTTTTCCATTCAACAAGACTTCATAGTGGCTTTAAATCTCCAAAGAGTTCCGTAAGAGCACAAAAAAACTGGTCTGTGACTGTACAACTTGTGCACTTAATTCCAAGTCTTCGAAGCCATGTGATAACTTTGTTCTCTTATGTTCACCAAGGCTGCATTTATTTGATCAAAATACAGCAAAAAACGTAATATTGTGAAATATTATTACAATTTAAAATAACTGATTTCTATTTTGATACATTTTAAAATGTAATTTATCCCTGTGATGGCAAAGCTGAATTTTCAGCATCATTACTCCAGACTTCAGTGTCAGATGATCATTTAGAAATCATTATAATGAGATGATTTGGTGCTCAAGAAACATTTATTATCAATGTTGAAAGCAGTTGTGCTGATTAATATTTTTGTGAAAACCATGCTACATTTGTTCAGGATTATTTGATAAAGTTTAAAAGCCTTTATTTCAAATATAAATAATTTACAACATTATAAATGTCTTTACTGTCACTTTTGATCAACATCTTTGCTGAATGCAAGTATAAATAACTTTCTTTAAAAAAGAAAACTGACCACACAATTTTGAGTTCTAGCTAATGTACAACCTGTGTCAATTCAAACTTGGTTCTGTTAATCATATTAAACTATCACAAGCCTTCAGAAGACATGGAATGTAGTGCACAAGTACCTTTATGGTTATTTTCTCCTTTTTGGAGTTTGACAGTCTCTGGTCACTTTGAACCTTACAAGTATGAAGATCAAGAGTCTCCTTTTTGTTCCACTGTAAAAAATAACAGCATACAGGTTTGGCACGACATGAGGATAGGTAAATGATGACAGGATTTTCATTGCCTACAGATTTTCTGTCATGTGGAGTCGACGGGTCTTTTGATTATGTTTCTGTAAGTGAAGTCAGTACAGAATATTTGTCATTCTCTCAGTCTCAATGTAAGAGGTGGGCTACCTGTCACATTGACCCCATCAGACCGCTGGCACCACACTGATCTTTCGTTGTCATTCCAGGCACTGGTCCTCCACTCGTAACTATGACATTTCCCTCCTGCAGCCCCACAGAGTGAGAGAGACACTCAATAGGCTTGCACTGGGCAGTCAGGCGTGATAATAGCCGAACACAGACATTATATACTAATGCACACACACACACACACACACACACACACACACACACACACACACACACACACACACACACTGAGCAAGCATGACTGCACTAAGACTGCACTAATGGCGCTTTTCCACTGCATGGTACGGCTCGGTACGGCTCAGTACGGTTTGGCTCTGCGCGGCACGGTTCGGCTCGCTTCGCTTTTCCACTGCGTGGTACGACTCTGCGCGGCGCGGCTCAGTTCGCTTTAGCTCGGTTGCTTTTCCACTGCAGTTAGTACCGCTTCAAAGTGGGTGGGATTATGACTGATCGTTATAGTTTATCCGCTCCTCGTCAACCAACAAGAGGAACCTCTGCGCTTCTCGTCCACTGACCACGATTCAGCCATTTCTTTTTTGGAAGTTTTTTTTCTTCAAGCAAGTCAAGCAAGTAGTTCTCTTACGAGAGTATCTCTCGTACTGCGTAATATCTTACGCTATGGGGAACACCTACTTCGAGCCGAGAGCGAAACTACTGAGCAAAGGGGCCATAGAACCTTTATCTCAGGCTCAGAGCGAAGGGGGTCTATACAGCAGATATTTTCTGGTACCGAAAAAAGACGGGGGTCTCAGACCCATTCTAGATCTGCGACAGCTGAACAAAGCGCTTGCGAAGCGCCAGTTCAGAATGCTTACAACCAGGAAAATCGTAGCGCAAGTTCGCCAGGAGGACTGGTTTATGTCAATAGATCTGAAAGACGCCTATTTCCAAATACAAATAGCGTCACGTCACAGGCAATTCTTGAGATTCGCCTTCGAGGGCCAGGCATACCAATACACAGTCCTGCTGTTCGGCCTGTCCCTGGCACCCCGTACATTTACGAAGTGCATGGACGCGGCTCTCGCACCCCTGAGACTTCGGGGCATGCGAGTTTTGAACTACTTGGACGATTGGCTGATTCTGGCTCGGTCACACTCAGAGCTCATAGAACACAGGACCACATTACTCGAGCATCTTGAGAATCTGGGTCTTACAGTCAATTGGGCGAAGAGTTCGCTGTCTCCCAGTCAGAAAATTTCCTTTCTGGGAACAGTACTGGACTCGCTGTACATGACAGCGCGTCTGTCGCCGGGACTGGACATTCAGCGCGCCGGGACTGGACATTCAGCGCGCCGCGAAATCCTTCCGCCGCGGCTCTATAGTCCCGCTCAAAAGGTTTCAGAAAATGCTGGGCCTCATGGCCTCAGCAGCTTCAGTACTCCAGCTGGGTCTGCTTCGCATGCGCCCACTGCGGCTGTGGCTGAGAGCGCGAGTTCCGCCCCGGGCATGGACCTCTGGTCTGTTTCGCCTCAGGGTCGACCTAAAATGCGTCTCAGCTCTGGAACCTTGGAAAATAGCCGACTGGTATCAGTCAGGCGTGAGTCTGGGGACTCCCTCGAGTGTGAAGGTGGTGTCCACGGACGCCTCCACCTCGGGATGGGGAGTGCTGCTCGAGGGCAGACCGTTCTTTGGCCAGTGGTCAGAACAGGAGAAGCTTCTACACATAAACTGTTTAGAACTGTTGGCAGTCGACAACGCGCTACGGCGCTTTTGTCCCCAGTTAAAAGGCCACCACGTCTTGGTCAGGTCGGACAACATGTCAGTGGTGGCAAACATAAATCGGCAGCGCGGCATCAAGTCCCGAAACCTTTACAGGCTGACGGAACGCCTCCTGGTCTGGGCTCAGCACAACCTGCTTTCACTGAAAGCAGCGCATGTGCCTGGTCGCCTGAATCTGGGACCAGACAGTCTGTCCAGAAACAATGTCCCAGCAGGGGAATGGTCGCTGCACCCGCAGATGATCCAACTGCTGTGGGAGACATTCGGCAGAGCGCAAGTGGACCTGTTCGCGTCCCAAGAGAACGCTCACTGTCCAAACTTTTTCTCCAAGAGCAGGGATGCGCTGGCCCACGTATGGCCCCGCTGTCCCCTCTATGCTTTTCCCCCGTCTCGCTCCTGCCTCAAGTGCTGGAACGAATCAGGGAAAACGGATGCCCAGTGCTGCTCGTGGCTCCGCTCTTGACGAACCAGATTTGGTTCCCAGTCCTAATGCGGCTGACCAGCACTCCCCCGTGGCCTATACCGGTGAGGAGAGACCTGCATGGGCCATCAACGGGTACCCGCTAACCTCCCGGAGGGAGTGTTAAACACGATCACGCAGGGTAGAGCCCCGTCTACTAGGCGGCTCTATTCCTCGAAATGGTCAGTGTTCTCTGCCTGGTGTCAAGCTCAGGGCTTTTCACCCGTAGACTGCGGGGTCACGGAAGTTCTCTCCTTCCTTCAGGAGCTGTTGGATAAGGGCAGAAACCCATCCACGCTCAAAGTATACGTGGCGGCCATAGCGGCATTTGCAAAACCGACGTCTGGCCAGTCACTGGGGAAAAACGACCTGGTTGTGCGATTCCTCAGGGGAGCTCGGAGGCTGAATCCTCCCAGACCCCCCTCAGTCCCTGTGTGGGACCTTTCTACGGTTTTGGAAGCCATGAAAGGTGCCCCATTCGAGCCAATCCATTTGTCAGACATGAAACATCTGTCTTTCAAAACTGTGTTTCTTATGGCTCTCGCTTCAGTGAAGCTCATCGGGGACTTACAAGCGCTCTCAGTAAGTGCGTCATGTATGGAGTTTGGGCCTAATGACTCAAAAGTCAAACTCAAACCAAGGCATGGGTACGTGCCCAAATCCCTCAACACACCGTTCAGGGCCCAGGTTATTTCCCTGTGCGCCCTCCCGGTTTATGATGAGGAGGAGGATGCGAGTCTCCTTTGCCCTGTCAGGGCACTGAGAGCTTATGTATCCCGCTCGTCTGTCTTCAGCTCATTGTTTTGTTCGGCGGACGCTCCAAGGGACTGGCCGCATCAAAACAGAGCCTATCCAGATGGATAGTCGATGCCATAGCGCTGGCTTACACTTCTTAGGGCCTGCAGTGTCCTTTGGGTGTCAGAGCGCACTCCACGAGAGGCGTGGCCTCGTCGTGGGCGTGGTCTAGCGGGATTTCCTTGCAAGATATCTGTATGGCGGCAGGCTGGGCCTCGCCGTCTACATTTATAAGGTTTTATAACCTAGAGGTTCCCGCCTTACAGGCCAAGCTGCTGTCGGTCTAGAATTCAGTACTATCTGCCCCGCTGCGCCGGCGCAGAATGCTGAGTTTTGCTTGTGCATCGCTCACTGATCGATAGAACAGCTCCATGGGTGTTGAATAACCCGTACTGTTACCCAGTTCAGGCTGAACACGTTCACCCTGCCTGCGTGAAATACTGTTAACATAACTAGCTCCTGTAGGATGCTATTTCATGGGGAATTATGCTTGCAGCCACTCTTCTCCGACTCTCTGTGAGTCTACGGTGATTATGCACTATATGAGCCCCGGGCTACTGCCCTTGGGACTTTGCTGTTGGATCCCAGTACGCACGGCGTGTTACATTGTGTTCCCCATAGCGTAAGATATTACGCAGTTCAAGAGATACTCTCGTAAGAGAACGTACTCGGTTACTAACTGACCTTGGTTCTCTCTAGAGAGGGAACGAGTACTGCGTATCTTGCCGTGCTTACAACATGCTCTGGTTCGCTTCGGCGATGAAAACCAGTTTGTATCAGCCTGTCGAGCATATTTATAGGATGAGGCCACGGCCTTTCTGGCGGGACGTGACGAAATGGGCGCGAATCGCTCCCATTGGATATGGCGTCACGCAGGGCCGCTCTCGATAGGCTGCTGCTGTTGCCGCAGGTCAGCCAATAGGCACGCAAGCTGTCTTGCCTATGTCTGCATGCTGCCGCACAGCGTTTTACATTAATTCAAAATTAAGGATAATTTTTGGCTTCAATATCTCGTAGAAAAGAGGTTTTCCCCATAGCGTAAGATATTACGCAGTACTCGTTCCCTCTCTAGAGAGAACCGAGGTTACGTTAGTAACCGAGTACTTTTAAAACAGGTGCTACAGCGGTGGCTGTTACTGGCTATTTAAATCTAGCGGGTTTGATGTCTCGCAAATACAATGACGCTGGTAGTGACGATTCTGTCTGTCTGACCAATCAGTGATCTACAGTGCTTCCACGTCACATTTTAGTATCGGTACGGTACGCTTGGAACCTCAACAGAGGTGGTACCATTTAAAGCGATTGTGAAATATATTACAACTCAAAATGACTGTTTTCTATTTGAATATATATATATATATATATATATATATATATATATATATATCAATCAGGGTTCCCGTTGTCCGGTATTGGCCGGGAAAAAAATGAAATGTCCGACAAAATTAAATCTCTCCGGTCAAATTGTCAGATTAAAATTGCCTAATAGAAGGTTCCCCTTCATCTCCGTTTCAGCGCTTTTCTGCGGCACTGAGGACAGCGACTCAGTAGCCTACCTGTGTAGCTCTTGTGTCGCTGCCCTCAGCTCAGTAACGTTAGCCTAACTGGAGGAAGCGCACACCGGACGAGAAGCGCAGCGCCGCGTCGCGTCTAGGACAACTCGAGGTATCGCACACCGGACGCACACTTTCTCAGTTTATGGCCAGCAATAGTGTTGTTTAAGGACATTATGGAGTTAAGATAATGTCTGAAATGTTATGATTGTACTGTACAATTAAATACAATCGTTGCTGAGCTTGGAGTCTGAACACTTTACCTAGACCGTCCGTTAACTGAATGAATTGAGAATATCAGCTGAAAATCTGATAACATCAGCACTGAGGAGCTCTTTTCCAAAACGCTATAAATCCATTTCAATAGTTTTCAGGAAATTTTTGTTTTTTTACCTAGACCCACACATTTTGTGAATATTCAATTTATCCTGTTAAAATGTTTTTTTTTTTGCTCAGTCTGAACATGTTGAAAAATGATTATTAAATCAAACAACAATATTGTTGATGATAAATTCAAAGTTAAACATTTTTTTTCTAAACACTATAAATCCATCAATTCTTTTCCAAAAATTGATGGTTTGTCTTTTAAAAAAACAACAACAAGAGAACATGCAACAGGGACTCATACTATAAATGAATATAAATTAAATAAGTGCAAATGCATGAAATATATAAAAGCCAAACAAAATAAATAGTAAAATAGACTAAATAGTACAAATAAAATAAATATATCCAATGTCACGTTCCAATATTGTCCACATAAAACAAATTTAAAGATAACACACATACAAATACCAGTCTTTAAATACAACAATGTTAAAAATGCATTAAAATCATATATATCGGGGGGAGACATGGTCAGACATGAATTTGGCCACTTAATTAAGTTTTGCTTTGTAGAAAGCCTTTCTTTAAAGTGAATTTCGTTTTGTATAAATTGTATCTTAATTTTAATATTTTTTTCATCAACCAATTGCCTGGATTTAATAAATGAGAAGCAAATAGACAATATAATCATAACATGGAGGTGCGGGCGCGGTCCCTTGCATTGCGTGTTAACTGGAGCGCATCTCATCATAAATTAACCGAAAATCAGCGTATGCCTCACACATGAGAAATATATAGAACACTTGAAATGTCTTTAAACGAAACAATTAAAAACGAAAAGAAATAGGATAGGCCTACTCTCTGATTATGTAATCCATTACATACATTTCTCTCTTTAGGCGCGTTCACGGAGATGGTGATAGTCAATTTCATCTTTGAATGAAACGGACGTTCATGTTTTTTTCTGTCTATTTGACAGTTAGGCTAATAAACATGTTGCATTCTATACGGCCTGATTATGTCATTTTTTAAGTTACATAGCCTGCCTCCAGTTTTCCTCAACTTGACTAATTAAGAGGCGATATTTGACGGGCATATAATCAAAATGTCCGTAAAACGAAACCTCTGCCGGTCACTTTAACCGGCACCATTTTTTTCTAGCGGAAACTCTGATATATATATATATATATATATATATATAAATTAATCAGAATTCCTGTGATGGCAAAGCTGAATTTTTAGCATCATTACTCTAGTCTTCAGTGTCACATGATCCTTCAGAAAATATTCTAACATGCTGATTTGATGCTCAAGAAACATTGCTTATAATTATAAATGTGGAAAACAGTTGTGCTGATTAATATTTGTGTGAAAACAGTGATAAATTTTTTTCCAGGATACTTTGATGAACAGAAAGTTAAAAAGAACAGCATTTATTTTAAATAGAAGTATTTTGTAACATTTTTAAAAGCATTTACTTTTAAATTTGATTAATTAAATGGATCACTGCTGAATAAAAGCATTAATTACTTTCTTTCAAAAAAATAAAATAAAATAAAAAATCTTACTGACCCCAATCATCTGGGTCATCGTATGGGTGCATAATTACTAGCAAATAACCTACTACAATATTTTATTGGTTTGACCAATATTGATTTACATATCTACCTCTCTGGAAAATTCCCTCACAGACCTCCACTGGATACCTAGGCTCTGTTCACACTACACACATACATTCTCATACACAACTGAGGATACCGCTGACTTGTATAAAACATTTATTTTGAATCATATTTCAAACCTATGGAAACCCATTTCCACCAAAATAAGTAGATAATACTATCTAATTTTGACTTTCAATTTTGACATTATGTAAAATGTCACGTTAAAATTATGTTATATCATGATTTTGATTTTTATGTCACAATATCAACCTATGTCGTTATCAAATAACGATTTGATTATGATTTTTCATTATGATCATTCATATGATTTTTTTTTTTTTTTACTTATTTGGTAGAAATGGGCTTCCATACAAAAACACCAGACTATTACATTATATTATATTGTATTATATAATATTATATTTCACTGCTTGTACCTTTACATGGACGCGTCTCAAAGACCTGGTGAGGGCAGCTCTCCTGATTCTCCAGCACTTGTATGACCACGGCCTGTGAACGTGCCTGTCGGCCCACCGTCTCGAAACTACGTCCTTCCAGACATGTCAGCTGACAGGAACTCCACAGAGACCACTCTGTAAGGTGACAGTCTCCTGTAGATGGCAAATCACATATCACAACTCTGGTTCTATTAGTTAAATGAATCCCATGGTAACTTGACACTCATCAAGGAACTTCACACGTTAGCAAGTGCAGAGAAGGAATGCTACATACTATTTTGACTAAGTGTGAAAAGTATGATTACAAGTGTGAAAAGTTTGAGTAGAACAGTCTAGGGATACAGTATAGTACCCAAATATAAAATTGATACCACAGGCCTCTTTGTCGGATACTGCTAGCCAGTGTTATAAACGAAAACTAAAATAATACAAAATTATTTTTGTTAATTGAAATGTATCTGAAATAAAATATAAAATGAAATAAAAATAAAGCTTAACAGAAATATAAAAAACTAAAAAACTAATAAAATGACAAAAGCACAACAAAATTACTAAAACTTAAACTAAAATGATAAATAATGTAATAGTATATAAATAATACTAAAGCAACAGTGCTGCTAGCATTATCATCTAGCTAAATTATTACACTTAAAACTATAAGGTTTATGTATTAAAAAAATAAATAAATACAGATTTTAACTTAAGAAAATACAGATATTATACAGACTCAAACTTAATAAACTGATTTGACCTTGTAGTTTTCAGCTACTTGTCTGTATAGCAAAAGTCTGTAGTTCA
This sequence comes from Gila orcuttii, assembly GCA_026230005.1. Taxonomy (NCBI): domain Eukaryota; kingdom Metazoa; phylum Chordata; class Actinopteri; order Cypriniformes; family Leuciscidae; genus Gila; species Gila orcuttii. The sequence continues at coordinate 26,544,315 of JAPDVR010000007.1, read as the reverse complement.
AGTGTTGATGATAATAATAATAATAATATTAATACTAATATATTGATTGATTAATTAATTACTTATTATTTTTTGTGTTTTTTTTTTCTCTTCAAATTTAGATTTTCCTGTCATGAAACCTCATGCGTGACGCAACTCTTCAGATACATTTAGCACTTCCTTAACCAAAGATCAGACATCACTGAGCCTCCTAATCCCTCAGAGTAGAGGCCGATTCACAGTGACGGCCGCTGCACACGCTAACACTAGCTCTTCAGCCATGACTTCCTTTTGATTCTGCAGCCAGGATGGCTATTAGAGACAATCTGTGCACCCAGGCATCTCATTATCCATCATCTTCATGAAGCCAGTCTATTTCCATCCCTCACTGGAGCTGCTGAAACATATAATACAGCAACGCACACCGCACACCATATGCCACCCTCTCTAACTCTCTCGCTTCTTTGTCTCTGCCTTTCTTACACTTGCCTAACATCTTTGGTTTCCTCTCCTCCCAACGTATGCTCTTTCCTGTGAGCAAGCAGCACATTTACGAAAATAAATATGCAGTTTGAAAAGAGACACAGAAGTAGGGCTAACACAGGTCAATAACAGCCTGAAGGTGAGTTGGCAAGTAAATAAAGGGACATGAAATGAAAGTTTGTCAATTTGACAGCTAGTAATCTCACTGAACATGACAGATATTAATTCCTGGGACAGTTCCACAGGGATAGTAAGTGAAATGTGATTAGCAGTACAAAATATTTCTTGATCAACATCTTCCAGTGGTTATTAACAGTGTTGGGGTAACGCATTACAAGTAACGTGAGTTACATAATCAGATTACTTTTATATTGCCTTAAGTAACGAGTAGAGTAACACATTACTTTTATATAAAAAAAAAAAATCTGAGTTACTTTTTCAAATAAGTAATGCAAGTTACTTTGTTTTCCAATTTACTGACTGACATCTCTCCTGTTTCAGAGAGAAAGCAGGAGTAAAGCCAGGGACACACCAAGTCGAAAATCGGCAATCCGGCAGTTTTTATGAGCGTCGGCTGACTTATTTTTTTCGGTATGTTCCACAACATATTAAACTAAGTGAGTGAATAAATGTAAAAAAATGTGAAAATGTAAAGGTATCAAAAAGTAGAAGAATTGTTGCTCTGAATAGTGTTGTACCTGGACAGGGGACGAAACACGGCTGCTGCAGTTCCTGCTCACTTTCCTTTCTCACGCGGTCTCCACACTTCTCGTCCTCCACCGCTTTAGAAGGGTATGGGCTGTCCGGCCAGTCTGACCAGTGCACCACACACGTCAGGTTCCTCTCCCTCGTGCCCTCTCCACATTCTGCTCCCTGCACAAAAGCACACGGCTGACTCATTAATCTGGATGAGCGGTGAGCAGTGAAACAAAGGAGCTTATTACAGTGACACCTCTCTGCGAATGACTGACATTGAGAGTGAAACAGCATTTCGGCATTTCTGATGAACTGTGACCTGAGATCACACAGCTGATATTTCAACGTCCACAGCAAAAAGACCTTTATCAATGTTGTTGTCTTGTTTGCTAGTAAAAATACCTAAAGACCCTAAGAAAGCAAACTTACAGGGTTTAAAGGGTCATTTTTTTTAAATATTAAAAGGTATGTACAGGTTGCACATCAATGAAAACAACAATAGCACTCATTATGTTTATTATTAAAGGAAAGGTGGTTATTTGTTTAAATTTCTTTGGAGCTATTTCATTCTTCTGATTTAAAAGGCAAAGTTGAACCAACGACACAAAAAGTGTGGTACATGTGTTAATTCAGAGTGGTGGAGAGTATGCATCTACGTCATCAGTTTCTGAGATTTTCTCTGCATTATTCATGAAAATGAACACTTTTTTAATCTAGTCTGTTCTACTGTTCTGTATTATGCAGAGATCGCACTACGTTTCAGGCAGAGCTGTTCGTTCACCTATGCCTGTTCAAGTCATGTGTCGTAAGTGTGTTTTTCAGCACAAAAGTGTTGTTTGTATTTTCCCCACAATGCAGTGAGAGCTGGAGATTGACAACCAACACATGGGAAATATGACTGAAACAATATTTAATATGTAACAACACGTGGAGCACTTATGAGTGCGGTTTCTGCATGGAACGCCACAATGAGTTTGACAACACTAACAACGCAGACCATAGTTCATATTCGGACCGGAGTAAGCGTGTTTCAAGTTTTCATGGACATATTTCATACTCTCCTGCTCCAAACATGAACCAGCACAGTGCATGCGGACATATTTCATCCTGTCTTCTTCAAATGAAATAAATGGACAATAAGGACACTGTACGTCTGATCATGGACACTGAAAATTATTTATTTATTTTTTAAGTATTTACAAAAAAAAGTTTGCCTTTATTCTTTCTGTTAAACTGGTGTGTCATTTGTTCAGAGCTATAGTTATATTGTTATAATGTCGATCTGTTGACATTACTAAGAATAATTGATCAAAGCATTTTCGATTCGTTTATGATAGTTGTTCGTAGTTTTTAATGATAAGATTTTTGGGAGTTTGTTGTGAAAGGGTTATATTTTTAAAATAAATCAAGGTGCCTTCAACTCTGTTATTTGTGTTTCATGACACTTTAAGAGACTTTGTTTTCAGAGAATATCTAATTATTTTTTTTTAAATTCATTTTAAATATAATAACATTTGTATTGTTTTCATTGAAGCTGCTTCACTAGTTTTAAGTATATGTCTAACAAAATTGAATGAGATTTATATTTAAAACAAGATAAAAAAAAAAAAAAAACTTACACAATTTTGCTTAAATATACCAAAAAAATCAAAAATACTGATAAAATAAGACTTCTTGCAGCTTTGTTTTCACTTACAACACTTTTCCTTCACTTTTCCAGTAAGATTTTTTTTAATGTTTAACCTCAATATCAAATTTCTTCCTGTTGTTATTGCATGTGTTACAATCAAAAATATTGTTTTTAATTTAAACATAATTTGCATCGCAAATGTTAACTATGCTAATCACACTTGTTCAGATATGTGGCTTAGCTTGTCTCTAGAAATGTATGTAATACGAATACAAAATACAAATAAAAAGCAAAGCTGAGTTATCACACATATCATAGAAATTTAATTATGTTTATGAACATGAAAGTGTCCATCACACCAAGCACCAAAGAAAGCACATAAATGCATGTTAAAAGTGTGCAACGTTTCTTTTGTTCATATTGTGAGGAGGACAGCTTTTGATCTGGGCAAGCACGACTCTAGGGACGTGCGCAAAACCCCGAGACGTACAATTAAAATCCTTTTCAGATACAAAAGAGAGAGGAAAGAAAAGCAGAAGAGAGGCGATGAAAATCTGAACTCTGCCACTGTTCTCCTCTAATGATAAGACTGTGGATCCCAGCATGATTTTAATCAGCAGTTACCTCACGTCTCAATGACATAAAGTTCCTCTCTCACACACAAATTCGCCGTGTGCGCATGCAATATCTACAAAATTCAATTAAAGAACTCCAGTGTTGTCCCAGTACCAGATAGACATGCCGAGCAGATGGTCTCAACACCACTTGATCGAATGAAACACGGATTGAATGCCCTCAGGTTAGGTGATATGCAATAACCAGTAAATGCAGAATACATGCAGCTCCAATTATTTTTGCCCAGGATCTACCTCCACTCTGCAGGGAGACCAATCGCTCACAAGCCACGTGTAGCAGGGGCTGATGGGACAGGGTTTGGTCTGGGAGAGCTGGGAGGCACACGGGCGTCCCTCCTCATGAGCCTGCTGTAACACGCTGCGAGAGCGAGCCATAACACCTGCAACAGAGACGCAAACGAAGAGACATCTGTGAATGCACTGTATAAAAATATGGCAAACAGCAGGAGCATTGCTAAAAATACATCAAGCCTGCATTAGTGCACACCTTAGCAGCTTGGGACAATGCTGTGGATTAATGCATTATTCACACGTTGTATAGCTGAAATATTTATCAACTGTACAATGCAGGAATAGACAGAAACAGTCATTTGTTAATAGATTCCTCAAAGACCATCTTACACCAGCATGAATTTTATAATTCATAAAAACAAACTATAATTTAATATCAGTTGTGACGTAATTTCCACCACAATGAACAGTTTTGTATAAAAAGGTTTTTTTTTTTTTTTTAACTGAATATTTTTTTATTGTGTGTCAGTTATAATTTGGTCAAATTATGTAAACATTGTAAAATATTATTTAGATTATTTATTTGGATACATAAAATGATACTATTTTATTCTAAAAATGTTGAACAAATATTATTAATATTGCCTATTTGTTTTAATTGAACAGCAGTATATTTAGTGATGTCTGGCAAACTGACAAATGTTTTTAATGCCATTAGGATATATACAAATTAAGATAACATTTTATGATCTATAATCAATTTGTAGGAAACAAATTTCTTTCCAATGAATATATTAAAATCAGGTGATACTGTAAATGTACCATAGTTCTTCAAATTAATTTGCATTTTTTTTATTACATGTCAAGCTATTAAACCATTAACAATTATTCTAAAATGTGGCACATCAAAAAGATTTATTCTCCTGTGAAAAATATTGAAATTAATTTAAACATTTCTATGATATAACTGTAACTGTACATATATACATATAACAACAACTGTGTTATTTAAAGTGTGTTTTTCTACAAGTCCATGGGGACCAGAAGTGTCCAAAGGTACAGAAACACCTGTAAATGCAAATGAGATTTGAGAGTAATGGAGGACAGAAAGTGAATGATGACTTTAATTTCTTTCTGTTCCTCACACACATCTTATCATGTGACATAAGACTTGGTATTTATTATACTTATAGGAGCTTGACAGCACATAGTCACCATTCACTTTCATTGTATATTAAAAGGTGCAGTTTGTACATTCTGCAAAAAATCTACTTTTGTGCTCCACAGAATGACATGAGGATGAGTAAATGATGAACCATCAATTTTAACACAGCAGGGACATATACAAGGTCCCTATATATGACACCTCTTGGTCTGCTCGACAACACATTAGCGTTGGCTAGAACAGAACATGCACAATACACATGGGAACTGGTAGTCTTGAAGCTTAGAACAAGGTAGGGGCTTCCTTTTCCAACAAAACATCTACCATCCACTGTCCTGGAATGGAATGACAGGGTTAAGATAATAAACATTATGGGATTTTAAGACGATGACCATGAGATGCTAGCAGGGTACTCGAGTGGTAAATAAAAGGCTTTTCAGGAGAAAACTATTTTGGGCCCATTATTCCATTCACCCAAAATCTCAAGAAAAAGCAAAAACACGGACACTTCATCAATGTACATCTGAACGGAATGGCACTCCAGTGAGTTTGACTGTAAAAAGCCCTCCTTCCAGTCAAGCATTAAACATAAAAAAAAAAAAAAAAACGATATATTCACAGCACAACATAACTGCTCATCAAATGCTGCCTTCAAGAACTGACTCTACAGCTGGCCGCTTCAAGGACGTCATTCATTAAAATAGAAGCCCTCCGGCCAGATGAGGAAGCCCTTAAAATGACGTGATATGACAGTGGAAATATTTCTACTTGATTCTGTAGGGAGACGGAAGGGTTGTGGCAGGAATAGGGAGAAATGAGTGTTAAAAAGAAGAAAGAAAAGAGAAAAGCACAGAATTGTTTGGGTCTCCTGAGCTTCACTGCCAGATGCATTAAATTTCTACGTATATAGACAACACATAATGAACCCCAAACTCTCGGTCCCTAGCGAGGTGCACAAGAGATAACACTGCTTTGACACAGACAGAAAATACTCTTCTTCCAGCCCTCACAGCTTGCATTTATTTCTTTGCTTGTGTATGTAACCAAAAACATGCTGAGAACTTCCTGTTTTGCAATGCCTGGAGAAATCCCTTTTGGATTTAAAAAGTAAACTGCCTGGACCAAGATAGGAAGCTGATGGCTGAATGAAAATGAATGAAGATTGTGTTGAACGTGTCTAATTAAGAGAAAAGTCAGCTGAACTACTAAGGACCTGTGTCATTTGAGCAATAGTGACCCGGGCTGCTCTTAAGACTAGTAATTAGCCTATTTTTTTTTTATTGCATCAAGCAATGACACCGTTCAATCAGCCAAACAGGGCAATAAACTCTGAATTAACAATTGCAATTTTAAGAACACTAATGGATAAAATAAATATTTCCCTTTGACTGATAAATCATTCGGCGTGTTCAGGAAAGCAAGGGCTTCATAACCAAGAGTCATTAACCTGTAAGCCGATCTTTAAATATGATTCATGACATAACATCCATAATTAAAAAGGGATTCCGACATGGAATGTTAATGAATGCAAAGTAAATGCACACCACCTGATATTGTGAGCCTAGAGCAAGCAGAGTGTTTATCTCCATGGACCTCGAGTGTACAGGTTTGTGGGTTAGGTTGCATGCAAATGAAAATGTGTCAGCTGCACAAGAGCATTAAATATTAGTGTGCACTAAAAAGCATTTACGGTATATGCAATTATTATGAAATTAAGACTGTATATGTTTGGATTCAAATGCAAAATCAGTTATGGGAAGGCAACCTGGAATTTTATTTATTGTACCTAAAGTGCTATAAAAAATACACTGCCATTCAAAAGATTTTTAAGGTTTTTGAAAGAAAGTTCTTACTATATGTTCACCATGGCTTCCCTTAATCAAAAATACATTTAAAACAGTAATAATGTGGAAATATTATTGTTACAATTTAAAATAACTGTATTCTATTTTAATTTATGTTAAAGTGCCCCTATTACACTATTTTAAACATTCCTAATTTTGTTTTGGAGGTCTCCTACAATAGGTTTACATGCACCCAAGGAACTAAATTCCAGCTCCAGAATTTCTCCAGAATTCACCTGATACACAGTGATATGAACAGTAACAATGACGTCGATTTTCCAGTATCAATTTCAGGGCGAGTCCTCATCCTCATGAAGTGCATGCAGATTGGAGAAAAGCGCAGAAAACAGCGTCTTCTTGACATGTTGAAAACACAACATGTTGCTTCTCAGCTACATCTACATTGTTTGAAGGCGGGTCAGTGTAGATGTATTATACACAGCATGAAAGCTAATATTCAAAAAAGCATAATAGGGGCATTTTAAAATAGATTTTTTTCTTTTGTTGGCAAAGCTGAATTTTCAGCAACTATTACTCCAGTCTTTTTTATTATGTGTTTATGATGTTTTTTTCACAGTGAAAAAAAAGTTTAAAATGATAATGAATTGTGGATTCCGCGATCATGTTTTTCAGGATTCTTTGATGAACAGAAAGTTCAAAAGAACAGAATTTATTTGATATAGAACATTTTGAAACTGACTTAAATTTTTCATCAAGCATCATTGCTGAATAAAAGTGTCAATTTCTTGAAAAGATTAAATTGCTGACCCCAAACTTTTGAACTGTAGTGCACATTTAAATTGAATCAGGTTTATTCACTTTTATTACATGTATTATTTAATCAAAAGCATTGTTTATGAGTACAATGCTAATATAAAAGCCAACAACATGCTGTCTTTATAATATCACTATTTTTCTCACACATTTTTTTTTTAATGCATTGTATTATCTAGCAGCTTTTATATTTTAAAAAGGGGATCATAATTCTGTCGCAATGGGATCATTATATTTGGGGGCTCCTGACATGAGCAATGGGCTTCTTCTTATCTATAATTACATGCTGTGACTCACCTTTACTGCCACAGGTGTGTGAGCACTCCGTCCAGGGCGCCCAGTCAGACAGGATGCAGTTAAAGGGACAGTCCACCACACAGTTCATCGCCAGTCTCCACGGCTGAGACAGGCCCAGCTAAAACAGCAGGACAGGCATTAACCCCATGTCCCCTCACCACACACAATCTCTGTCTGATGAACCAACTGAGAGCCAATGAGGGGCTATTACTGTAAAAGACTTCAATGAAAGAATCATTTTCTGGATATGGAGCAATACAGTAGGGAGTTAATGGACAGTCATGGCTGATTTGCAGTGCATGCAGTTGAAGGACATAATACAATCCCACAGTGCTTAATCCCCCCTCAGAGAACACTTGTTCTGAAAGGAGTGGCAGGAAATGAAGGTTACCTCCTCGCACACACTCAAATCCACCACTTTGCCATCACTGCGGACGCAATCTAAGAGTCGTGTCCTCGTGCCCTGGCCGCAGATGGCATGTTCGCTCAGCTGACAGGTGCTCCAGCCTGACCCGTAACCAAAGGGTACAAAAGCACACACACATACAGCAAATGTCAGACCAAAGCGTCAATCTAATTTTACATGTCTGTACACAGCATTTCAATTCCTATGAATGTCTATTCATGGCTGAATAACAGTCTGCATACTGCATACTTATCCATTCTACATTATATGCAACATCACGAGTAGTGCGTTTCATCAAAGAACATTTAAACACACACAAATTTTGTTCACAACCCCTCGTGTTGTCTGATGCTATATCAAGACGCAATTCTATAAAATTGTAGGATTTTGTCATACTGTCATAATGACTCACTCCATATTTAAATGTGGATCTCAGTGTGGAGTTATATTGTATGTACTCTACTATTCAAAAGTTTGGGGTCAGTATTTTCTTATTTAACATTAACATTGATAATGTTACCAAGTATTTCTATTTCAAATAAGACTTTCTATTCATCAAAGAATCATGAAAAAATGATCACGGGTTACATAAAAATATTTAGCTTTGATGTCAATAAGAAATGTTTCTTGAGTACCAAATCATCATTTTAGAATGATTTCTGAAGGATCATGTGACTGAAGACTGGAGAAATGATTCTAAATTCGGAATAAATAAAATGTAAAATAAAAAAAGTAATAATTCTGTAATTAAACTGTAACAATTCACAGTAACACTTTATTTTTTATCAAATAAATGCAGCCTTGGTGAGCATAAGAGACTTAAAAAAAATCTTACCAACCCCAATCTTACCAACTTTTGAATGATAGTGTAGTTTTTGTATATGCAAATTATGATTAAGCTAATGTCTATGAAACGGAAAAGTAGAGTAGTGAGACACACTGTGATCTGAAGGCAGAAGTTAGGCCGTCTTTATGATGCTAATCTGTCTAAATCAGTCGAATGGCTTCAAGGAGCAGTATCAGTATTGATATGATCAGCAATTTCATGGTCTCTGTGCAAGAAAGCGCTTATAATCTCATTCATATCTCCATGCCCATTTCCTTCATTAGGATCTATCTGGAGAATTAGTATCTATCTGCTTTATAGGATGATCCTTCACATGTGCAGATGCCCTGGTAAGATCAATATGGATGGCGTGGAGTGGCTGCAGGCGACCAGACAATCTAAAGCAGTGGATTTACATCAGTTCAGAAGTTCAAATTCTCACGAGAGAGCAACATAAAGGAGAGAGGAAGAGTACGAGCCATAATCTTCCTTGAACTGGAAACTCACTCTAGACATCATATCTACTAAGAACCTGCAATGTGATGGAAAATGTAGTCATGTTCCCATTAGTACTACAGTGGATAGTATCTCCCAGTACTCAACTGGAAGGTTTCCTTCTATGGCTGGTGTAGGCTGCTGGTTAAAGATCTGGACTGAAGCCCAAAAGATTGTGGGTAAGAAACTTGCAAGGACAGATCCTTGAGCAATCATTGGTTTCTTGATAAAGGCACTTTATCAGATTGTCTTAGGGAAGCTGTCCTTGTAACTTCTCTTTGTCCCTTTTGCCACTTTTATCAATAGACATACAGTGTGATCTAAAAGTCCATGCTGAGAATCTTGGGTTCAATATCCAATGTGAAAAAATTAAATAAAATAAACATTGATAAAACATTTAAACAAGGTTAAATTTGTTAACATTAGTCAGGTATCACGAACTAACAATAAACAAAAAAGCAATTATTCATTTAAGGTTCATGTTAATTTAGAAATGTACTATTATTCAACACACTCTCATGGCAATTCATAACTATTTTACGTTTTTGGCACATTAATGGCTAATATGTATGATCTCAAGTTTCTGTTAATAAAAAATGTCTAAAAACCAGCAGCTTTGTCATAATTACAGCAAAAATACAGGACATTTCTTGTGTTATACAGCCTTTGAGTGAAAAAGGTTGCTGTTGAAGTGAACCTGTCATGCAACAGTCATAAGATGCAAATGTCATATTCAGTGTTGTGTCAAACAGAATGAGAGAAACCCACTGGAGACATTGTAGTGATATTCGAAGCAGTTGCTGTTGAGGTTGCAGGGCTCTGTCTGGTTACTGTCTGGACACACTCTGTCGGCCACCGGGGGGCGCAGCATGTGTCTCGTCCTCATCCGCGCTGTGCTTTCGTCACATGGCTACAAATAAATACAGTTAAAATATCAATGGGGGCTTTGACACCAAGCACACTATTTTAAAAATGCATATACATGGACAAGTTACTGCTCGGCTGTGTCCCACTGGCTGCATTGTGAAAACAAAACAAAAAAACCACAGCAGTCAGGCAGCCACATGGTCTTGCAATGCTAAGTGCACTGTTAGAAGCTGTTAGGCTGCAGGCAGCAACTAATCTACATCTCCATCACTGTCAGACGCTAATGAGACCCTTTAAACGGCTAGCTGGCCACGTCCATGTATCTCACTATTGGGGAGGGAGATCATCAGTATGAGCTCTATTCGGCTCGTGCCATATAACTGTGCACCCAGGTTTTTTAGGAACATTTCATAATTATGTAAAGCTGAAACCAATTAAACAAGCTCAATCACCGAACATTGGTGTTTGACATGTTCGCCATGCTGGCTGAGAGCTTTGACAAAGCGAAGAGAACAAACATTGCTTGGAACTGAGACCGTACAAGGTAGAATTGCGATCTAATGTGATTAGCGTAGAGACCAAATTATGCTGAAATGGCTTGGCAGTCTTGTGTAGGTTGGGCCGAGCCAGGATAACTCATCCAGTTTGTTTCTGATTTGTTGAGTGTGAATTGAAGAGCTGTTTGCACATCAATGAGTCAGTGGCCCGATGACAAATTGTATCTAGGGTAACTTTTTATGCACAACATTAATTAGAATAACAAATGCTTCATTACTACTGGAGGTTCATCTGCATACTGATTTCACTTGTCTCCATATTCACCGCATGATATTTCGCCGCAGGAACTCTGGAGAACTGTATGAAGATTTGACTTGCGAGGCAGCATTAATTTGAAATATTCAAATGGATGCAAAACATCTTGACACTGTCTTATGTCATGGCCCGGGCTGAGAAAGAATCTTGCAAAAATATACTGTAAAACGTTTCTGTTCTTAATTCACAGACAGAAATGATCTCTCAAGAGGCATATTTTTATGAGCTCATAAACACCAGTGCATAATTTTCACCTACAAAACGACAACACAGCAATCTTTAAAAAAACAGCTTAGAGCAGTATGAATCTCTATGCTAGTTTATGCCGGCCAAATGTTAGTGGAAAATGACCATAGTTAATGTGTTAATCTGCTGGGATACATGTGTGAACTTAAGGATAACTGACTCAATGCATAAAATATACTTTAGTACTAGAGATGCATACATTATATTGATACCAGTTTGGTCTGATAATGGAGATGTACAGTACTGGTTGATATATTTTATTAACAGTTATACTCCAGGACTGTTAAATACATGATTCAGATTGGTTGACGAACGCTCTAAGGTGTGCACTTATTTTTCAGTAAATGCACAACTAAAGTAGTTCCAGGCAGGTCTCGACCGCATTACAGTTCAATATCACTTGGCCAAACGATTTCAGTTACAAGGTCCTTACACCCTACAACAGCAAATGAACCAAAACTCACAATGACACTGACCAAACAAATATATATAAAAAACAATAGGACAAAAATGACAAACTATTTCCACATTTTCCCCATGAAATTACATTTTAAAAGCATTCTGTTTCTCCCTCTCTTTCTCCCATACACATATTGTACAGACACACACTCCCACACATGGAAACATACAAGCACACATAAACTTCTTGTCAGCGCTGCCCCACGACTTTATCAGTCAAATAGTTTCACAGCTGAAAGGTTATGACATTTCTCAGTAGTGATGTAGTGACGTTGCTGTTCTTGAAGCAGTTAAACATACAGTTTTGCTATTAGTAAAGATGCTTCTGCCAAACACTGATTAATTAAATGTGTATTAATAGTAATTAATACTTTTATTCAGTAAGGATGTATTAAATTGATCAAAATGTGACCATAAAGACTAACATAGTGCAAAAGATTTACATTTCAAATAAATGCATTTTTTTTTTACTTTCTTTTCATAAAAGAATCCTGATTTTTTTTTTATCACAGTTAGCACAACTGGTTTCAACATTGATAATAATAAAGAATGTTTCTTACTTATTTTATCGTAACAAAAGCTGCTTTTCCACCGTCGGGCAGAACGGTTCTAAGAATGGTAAGAAACAGTTATGGTTATATTTCCATTTGAGGAAACTGGTACGGTACGCACGATTACAAACAGCTCTCGGCCCAGAATTCGTGCATCAGAATGCGTGTAGTGAAAACGCATGACGTATTTGTATTACATTCCAAAGACCTCCGTTATCAGCCCCCACAGTGGAAAATTAATTAAACCATATCCGTAACGGCTGGGCCGGATCAGCGCACGATGGAACAGTTAAGCAATGAGAAAGGTTTGGCCAGACAGTGGAAAAGCGGCTAATATTTCACAATATTACTGATTTTACTGTATTTTTGATCAAATAAATGTGGTCTTAGTGAGCATAAGAAACTTTTAAAAACATTAAGAAGTCTTACCAACGCCAAACTTTTGAACGGTAGTGTAAATATATGCTATTTATTATCAGCCATAACATGAAAATAATTATCTGCTTATCGCTCTCTTAGCTAAATAGTCCAAAAGTGTGCAAATACATTTTGGGGCCTCTGTATGCTGGTCTTTGCATCAGGGTCAGCTAACAATGTTGCTGAATTTTAAAATTGTGCCTTCAGGATACAGCTCAAGACAAAAAGGACGTCTTACTATTAAACAGGTGCTCCATTGACTCCACTGGGACATCACACAGTCATTAGGGCATGGCAGGACGCAGGTCTGAGCTTGGGGAGGGATTTCTTCCTGGTCACACAGGGTCTCGTTCACACTGCTAACCGGATCCCCACTAACACGCCTCAAACACCTGTCACACAGAAAAAACAACAGAATGAGGACGTGGAGGACAAGGGTGGCAGACTGGAATGGGTCGTGACCCCTAAGAGAAGCATCTGTGATGGGGTTTACTCTGTAAGAATGTGTCCTTGCTCACCGGATCTTGCGGCTTTGGACACCCTCTCCACAGGCTGGCAGTTCGTCCACTGTGTTGATGGTGCAGACTGACCAGGGGTCTGTTACCCACTCATACTGACCACACTCGCTTTGACAGGGTACAGCCTCATACACCTACAGACACACAGAGACAGACATAATCAAATGATTGCAGCAAAATTCATTTAAATTTTTGAAGCTTGCATGATTGTTCTCACACATCCAGGTGGTTAAAGTGAACCAGAAAAGCTGGAATATATTCAAAAAGAAATGTAAGAAATCTTGTAATCTTTTTTATATTTATGAGATTCCCTGTAGGCATTAGTCAGAGTAGACGCCATCTTTAATCTGTTGCAAACAAAAACAAAGCTGTGAGGGATGGAAGTTCAGTCTGTTCAATAGTCTTCTTGTAATAACTTTATCCACTTCTTATTCCAACATATCACCTAAGCTGGGAAAAAAATGTTTGCCAATAAGCCCCACCAGGATTTCAATAGACTCTTTTCCTACATTTTTTTTTTTTTTTGGGGCTCAAAATTACGGAATTATCTTTTGACTGAAACGACTTGTCTCAAAAATTGCATTTTTGTGTTTATTTGCATTAAATCCACCAATAATCATATATATATACTGTATATAGTTGGTATTACTGACAGTAAGTTTAGTTACTATAATCATTCTCCATTTTTGTCTTAAATTAGTATTGTCAGTAATTGCATTCATTTGAAATATTAAATGAAAATGATGTACTTTAATCTACTGGTGAAATCAGGCATTATGAGGACAAGACTATGAGGATTAATTCTCATTATATACAGCATTATGTATACAAACAATGAACCTCTAGCCCATAAACCTTCATTTTGTCTGCTGCGCTTAACAAAAAGCCTCTGAAAATTCTCTCATGCAGTTTTAAAGTGAACAGGTTGGAAAAACTAGACAAGTGATTCATGCTTGAAATATTACATATTACAAATGGGCATGCCTCAAATCAGAACCTTTATTCCTTTTTACAACACCTTAATTTAAACTGTTTGGCACACAAATAGTGCACCATTTGGTTGAATTTGTATTAATCCTGGAGGAACTGTCCAGTAGCTCGACCTTTAACCTCCATGCTCAAAAATTCAGGTTTGTTTAAGGAGGAGAATAGTCCTCCCCAATCCACTATAAACTTGGATTCAGGTTTGGCCTCACGAAATACCCACTTTTCATGATCCAGTCGATTTCTTTCCAACTAAATCAAACCTGGCAAACATTACACTGTTGCTTATTCTGTTTCTTTTATTATACGTCAAATGAATGCCACATGATGTTGTCCTCAGTCTCTCACAGCATTGTTTTCATTTGCGTCAAATGTGTCTATTCTCATTATGCTCCCATTTCTTCAGTTTGTAATGATGGCTGATGACTGGCGAGAGGCTTGTAGCAGGCTTTTTGATGTGATGCATGTCCTCCTACTTATTAACTTCAGTAGACATAATTTAATTTACAAATGAGTCCAGAAGTTATAAAATACTTGGCACTAAAACCAACAAACTCTATAACAAAATGCCTTATGAAAACACAGAGAACAACTGAGACTGTACAATTATAGCTTCCTCCCAAAGGGGATATACATGGACCCTCTCAAAATATCCCATCTGGCCCTGCAGCTGCTAAAAGCCCCATCAGTCCTCTCCTCTAGTCTCCTCTCGTCTCTCCTCCTCTCCTCTCCTCTCTTTTAATGAGTGTCATTGAATTTCCAATTACAATAAAATGATTGTTAAGACGATGCTCAAGACGTGAGAAGTGAGTGAAAAGATGATGAATGAAATTGGCAATAAATCTACTGAAGCATTAAAAAAGGGCTAATTTCATTAACATAGACAAATATCAAGTTCGACAAACATGACAATATCACGAAAAGAAATTGCCACGTTAAGAAACAACCATTAATGGAGCAACACTCATCAGCAGCAGCAAATGATTTTATTTAAAAGCAATTAACAGGGAAAGTCAGTTTTACAGCATGCCTTACACTTTTCATATAAAGCTACTATAAACATCCAACCTGTCGTCTAACTTTTACAATGCAAAGGCGGTGGTCAGTTAAAACACATTCAAATAAACGCTCCAATCTGTTCTTTAAATAGCAAAACATATAGGATTCTTTCCTCCTTCATGGCGACTTTCACTGCCTAGCTTTCAAGCGGAGGTAATATTTTAAGAAAAATAAACCAGCTACGCTGCTCACAGGTCAGTTCCTGTAACCTCTTGGAGGATGTAGGTACTCTGGGCTGGATAATGAAGTCCCCTGATCCTTCTCAAATGTCAGTCGAAGGGCCAGAGACGACAGGAAAATGTACTTCATACTAATTCAAATCTCAGTCAGCCCATGATCAAAATACACTAGCGCTCCTCTTATTCGGAGGACGGCTGGGACCACAGAGGCTAGCGGGGGCAGTGGGGTTAACAGATGCACAGGGAGAAACACAGAATGAGGCACTGACCTGAGCCTTTGAAGATGTCCGTATTAGCAGTGCATGACAAGCAAAGGAGAGAGAAGAGAAATGATATATATATTAGTTTTGAGATTTAACTTCTCCTGTGCAGTAGGTTATAGCTGTCTGGACTGAAGAAATTTAATGCAGCTTGTCTGGCTTTGTCTTTTGGTGTGTGTGTAATTATGTTTATATGAGGAATGAAGATGAAGACAGTAATGTCCATGGTAAGCTGACAGATTGAAAATATAATTAACTCTCTAAATTGCATCAACAGACCTTATTCACAGTAGCGCCATCTTCAATTTTTAATGGGAATTAAAGCGAGGGTGTGAGGGATAGACATGCATCTCTTCAGTGGGTTGGACTGTTATTAAATGTGTTGTTGATTGTTCTGCTGAACAAACTGCAAACATATCTTTTCAGTAAATTTCAGAAGACAAAAAACAATATGAGAAGTCTAGGAGTTTTATATATTTTTTTTTTTTTTTTTTTACGGCAGATGCCGCAAAGTCTAGGAAATTAATGAAATGTTTGAAGGGAAAATTAAGGGACATTTTGCTGACCAAATCCTTAAAAATGATTTAAATCTTCTAAAACTTCTATTATTTTTCCCCTTGAGGTGCAGTTCCTAGAAATGGACCGATACAGTGACCCCAAAACGTGTTTGGACACATAAGCCACAATTAAAATGTATCAACTGTATTGCATTACATGCAAAATATCCAAACTAAAGTGACATTTCAGAAATTAAAAATTCAATATACAAGAAAAAAAAACAAGTTTAAATTATAAAAATAGATATACTATTTTAAATAAGACCAAATGTTTCGGGACACTTGCACAGTTAATGTGATAAACTCATAGTGTTTGAACTTGGACTCAAATATAAAGAAATGCGAACTTGAGTAGTTCAGTAAAGTTGGCGATATATTCACAGATTCAAACTTCCCGGATCAATAACTCGTGAGCTAAACGTTGTTAAAACACAAATGACACCTATTTACAATCATAGTAACGTAGACAAAGAGCCACCATCAAATTTTCCTCAAAACGAGCTGTATAATATTGATCTTTATGAGCAGGCGGCTGAGAGGCAAGTCCGAATTGACAGTCTGCAAAGAGCAAAATGGAAAAAATTAACTTCTATGTTACACACTGTCACCAAATTCAGTTTACACATCAATGGTCTACTACTGGTCATACTACAACACTTAGTTTGCTAAAATGTGCTACAATGTGCTAAAATGTGAAACATTTTCAATGACTTCACCGTAACACACCAAATTTAGTTCACAAATCACCGCTCTCCTGCTGGTTATACAACACTTAGTTTGGCAAGTAATAGCACACAAAAAAATAAGTAGGCCTATTCTTTACACAAATGATGTTGAAACGCAGCTAACATACTAGTAACAACCTTACAGTATCTTTTGCATGATAATTACTTACTGAATTTGATGGCATTACACTGTAATAACAGTGTAAAGTTATTTCATATTTTTTCTAATAACGGTGAAGTTATTGGTTTTTTTTCATAATGAATAATCATAAAAATTATGCATTTTTATCAAACTACATGTTGTAGTATAACCAGCAGGAGAGCAGTGATGTGGGAACTGAATTTGGTGATAGTACAGTGTGTCACAGTGAAGTTATTGAATATTTTTCATAATATAAAATGTGCAAAAGGGTTTTGGGTTTTGCAATTCGCAGATGGTCCCTTATTCAGATTTGTCTCTCAGCCACCTGCTTAGAGACCAATTTATATTATAAAGCTCGTTTTGAAGAAAATTGGGTTGTAGCTCATTGTCTATGTTACTATGATGATAAATCATAAGTGTCATTTGTGTTCTGACAACATTTAGCTCACAAATATATTGATCCAGGAAGTTCAAATCTGTGAATATATTGCCAACTTAAGCACACACTGACAACATATCTTTATATTTGAGTCCACGTTCAGACGCTATGAAACGCTCCATTGTTAACGTACTGAGTTGTTTGAAACACTGCCAGCGGGACATTAAACAGGAAGTGTCTGTCCGAGCTCACAACAGTTTTTGCGTGGCAACAGAAATATCTTTGCGAGGGAACGCAAAGTTTCTCGGGGGAATGCAAAAGATTTGAAAAATATTTGTTTCTCCCATCCCAATTTATTTCCACCACCACGTCCCTTTACGGGCTCTGTAGTTTCAGGATGCTGACATACCAAGAATAATCTTTTGTTCAAAATTTTCAAAGGTTTTAATATTATAAATACAGATTTTAATATTCAATAATGAACAAATAAAAAAATATGAAACATTCAAAAAATATTTAACCTTTAAATATTTAGGAATATAAAGTATTTTTTATATTATATAGACTATAAAGACATATATTTTAATACGATACATATTATATCAAATATAATATACAAATTCTTAATATAAGATATTTTATCATGCTAAGTCAAACTGATATCATACCATTCATACATACAGTATGTATTTGCTAATGATAAAATACTCGTAAAAGAGACATAAAAAACTGTCAAGCATAATAGGTCAGAGCAGTGCTTAAAGAGCACAATGCAAACACTGAGCATGGCATCCACAGTGCATGTAATATATGCACACACACATACACCAACACACAGAGCCCTAACATGAGAGCAGCGTTTACATCAGCAGCAGAGACAGAAGTTGTAAGCCTAGCAGCATCTCTCAGCTCTATAAATCTCTTTAAGTGTCACAGCCTGACTCAAACTTCAAACAGATTGGGCCATTACTGTCTCCTGGCCCCTGGAATCAGACAAAACAATCGGGGTGCATTGAAACACAGGGAGATAAATGCTACCTCAGTGATGGCTTCAAATACACTTAAGATGATGTTCTGATATTAAAGCGCTGATACTAAGCAAAATAAAAGGATGAGATCGTAGGATGTACCTGTGGGCTAAAGGGCCCCAAAAATATGGCACAACGTACCGAACTAGTGTACTACTCATACTCAAGCTTTAAAACAATATTTCAAGACGTAAATTTAACTCACAGCTGCCAATACAACATCAGAGAAAAATTCAATGGGATGGAAAAAGCTAAATGTGTTAACATTTACTCATCCTGATGTCGTATGACTTCTGTGTTTCTTGTAGAAGTGTGAGAGATTTGAGATTGATGGCAGATGGCTAGATTTTCAGTCAAGAACAATTAATTTCCTTCTGTTCCTTGCACAAAGCTATTACGGCCTCTAAAGAATTGAAATATAGCCTGACTTATATTGACTATACTTTTATGGTGTTTGTTGGAGCTTGACAGTCTGATCATCACTGTATTTTTTTTTATCATATAGGAAAAAGCAGTGTAAACATTCTTAAAAATTACTCTTTTTTTCCCCAGTCATGTCAAATTTAAATTGTACAGTCCAACTAAAGATTTTTTTTTAAATGAATCAATACTTTTATTCAGTAAGCATGCATGAGACTGATAAAAAAAGTGGCAGTTAAGATATTTATAATGTTACAAAGATTTGAAAAAAAGAATCAAAGAATCCTAAAAATATATATTCAAAAACTTACAGAAAATAGTGCCTTTAAAACCCCATTAACTATGGAACGATCACATACAGTACAGGCAAAAATTGTCTTGACAGGAATCATTAAAGTATGGTGGATTATTCACAACCACTATCTTAATTCTTTTCCACCCTCAGCCCAATAAATTATTTAAAACTGGGAAATTTTCATAAACGGGCAATTTTACTAGTAATTCATTTATTTAGACTCCACACAGTCATTTTAAGTCATGATTAATATCTTTCATACTTTTATATTAGCCCTTAATTCACTGCGGATTCAAACACTAAGCAGCAGCTATTCATTCTAATACAGATTTCATTGGATTAACACTCAGAGTAAGATTTCTGACCTTTTTTTTCCCAACAAGGGGATTCCGTGGCTATCAGATGACAAGTGAGCATTTATTATTTATATCATCACGCAGTTCTCGTTTCGTTATTCTAATTAGTTGATAAAGTGATGGCTAACCTTTGTAACACAGCTAAACACTGTAGGCCATCTGGACTGCAGGAGGACTTTCACAAAGCTGGAAAGACTCCAAAAGCAAATTGAGCGCCACACCACCGGGGACCGAACAATATGCATAATCAGAACGACTGTGTGATGCAGAAGAACAAGAGTGTGAACACCGATCACATGAGTTTCACACATTTTTACTAAAGCACTTCTTCAAAGATCTCCTCATCTTCTAAGCCTGCCGTTTCAATGTTTCCAGCTACAAACAGGTCTGCTGTTGACTGGTTTTTGGTGTCTGCATTCATGCATAGTTCATAAATACTTTCTCAAACAATATTTTCTAAATTTTTTGAGAATTTTTTTTGTTTTTATACTTCTGCGTCGAACCTACGCCGGAGCCTCTACGCTATAGACTATGCGTTGGTTTTCATTTATACTTCTGCGTTGTTGACGCGCAATTACACATGCAGCATACGACGTAGCTACGGCGCGAGTTCGACGCAGAAGTATAAATTGGGCTTTAACGTCATGAACTTGAGAGGTTTGAGTTATTGCTGTGTCACCATATTTGATTTTGATCTCTGTATATATGTTGATCTAATATTTGATTTGATTTAAGAGTAAATATCCATATAAGTTTTGCTGTGTACATCATACAAAGTGATCGAATTGCTTCAGAAGGCCACTGAAGTTATTTGGATTACAACGCGCGTTCTTGACATGTCTTCCTTCTCCTGTGGCTCCAGAGTCAGCCAATGCCACAGATGATGGGAATGCAAACAGATAGCTTTCTACAGGTATTATAAACCTCTTTGGTGACATTGTGCGAAAGCCACAGAAACAAATTCCACCTACCTTGGTTGTGTGGAGAAAATAAAGATTCGATGACGCTAATCTAATGTTCGCATTGTCACTCCGAGCAAGGAATCTTTCACCCTTTGACGCCTCCTCTTGCTGAAATGTTCACTGATTACAGATGAGTCCAAAAGCAATTCAAGCTCACAGGATAAATAACAGCTCCTTTGGCATCAAACGCATTTGAGAGAATGTGTGAGAGAGATGTTGAGAAACGCTGTGGGACGCTCATTAATGAAGTGAAGCAGCTTTTGCCCATATCAAAACATCAATCTCCAAAGACCTCTCTGCTAAACAAACCTCCAAGTCAACAATCTGACAGGGAGTGTCGAAGCATAACATATCTTTCACCTAGTCATTCCAGTCAGCACAAATACAGTACATTTTCCCACAGTTGGAAATACCAGATATACACGCAAAGCCTAAATGAAAAACATATTGATTTAGTTGTATTCGATAAAGGACGCTGTGATTGTTTCAGCTTGGAGGCAGAGCACTGCAGTTATGGCCATAACCGGCAAGCAGCAACACATTTTCCCCGAAATGCACTCGAAAACCGTGACACATATCATCATCTGTAAGTGGCTGAACTCTGCACCAATTATGGAGGCGGCAGTGTGAGGGAGCACATCTTTTGTCTGCTTATTTCTACTCTTGTTTCCAGTTAACAAAAGAAAATGTCACACACTTTTAACCGGTCAATCTCAAGAGCCTTCCTTTATATGAACCCCCAATTTGACATATTTATACAATCACACCAAGGGTGAACAGACTCCAGAAGACTCACTATTCTGCCCTACAAAGCAAAAAGTCAGTAACTACGCAGAGTGCAGAACTGAGAAAAATGACTTTAAAGTTATCCTGTCATCCAGCCTAAGTAGTTGTAGGTAGATTATTGGACATGTGGCTGTTTTGTTAATTTATATTAGCTTATTCTTTGTACATATCAATCCTCATATTTAATTTGATATTTTACCCCTATTTTGCAGTTACTGTATTCTTGCTTTGTATTACTTACCAAAAACGTGCATGGCACCATACCAAGGAAAAAGGCAGTAACTACAGATTCTCCAAAAACTATTTTGCCACAACTTGGGCTCTAGGGTTGTGCCGATAGACGATATCATCGTCCATCGTGATGGCTGACAGACATCACGATGTTAAGCCAGCATCGCGATCGCCCCCCCCCCATGTTTCCATGGTGACGCGTCATGCTTGGCACGTGATTCACCACAGCCAAAATAGCGCTGTATGACAGATGTAACGTTAGCGCTTTTATTTCTAAATATTAACAAACCTGGTTACCATGTCATCGACTATCTTCTATTCCGATTCTCAAATACGTGTAAGTGAGTTTGTTTTGTTGTTTAAAAAACCTTTATAAATGATTTTGATCTGCAACGTGAGATGGGCACCGTCATGTTTGTTTGGGCCGCAGTTCAGAGATTCCTGTCTGTTGGGTTTATTACAGCACGTGAATTCATCAGTTTCCCCCTGAAATACATGGCCGGTGACCAGGGAGAAGAATGGAGATAACTTTATAGTTAACGTTACTTACACTGTGTGTCTGATATGAATAAAATCCGTCGGCAAATATATTTGAATGGGTTGTTATTGCTGCTTCCATAGACACCATTGTGTGTTTTACAAACTATAAATGTATTGTTTTGCTATAAATTATATGCATTTAAATGTCTGAAACCTAAAATAAACATTATGTGGTTAAAAACACTGAATAGTTGTGATATATGACAAGCGCTGATCGCGTCCGTCTCTGGCGCAGCGCCAGCCATAGCGCGAAAGCACAGTTTGAATCTGGCAGTTTCTGTCACGTCACTGTAGGCCTACATTCGCTCGTGGTCAGCTGCTGCAGAGCGTGCCGAAATCAAAATTGCTGATGAGATGTAGAGGAAAATATCTCCGCGTTGTGCCTACGCCCCTTAGCTGTTCTAAATCCACTGTAAAACCGGGCTTTGCGGGGCTTATTGCTTAGTTGAAAAATTAGAATGTTAGCCCCGCCCCTCCTCCCGATATCATCGTCCATCGCGATGTTTCACTGTACACATCGTCTGATGCCAAATTGGTAGACATCGCACAACCCCATTGGGCTCTGGGTGTGTTAGATACACTGTATTTGAAACAATTGGAACCATTTGTTTTCCTGAACATGGATATACCAAACCCAAACTAATTTGACCATTTTAGGTCAATATTTTCCAATGTAGTAATGTAGTGTAGTATCTGCTATACCTACAAATCATCAGTATTAATATATATATATACATATATATATATATATACAGGTCCTTCTCAAAAAATTAGCATATTGTGATAAAGTTCATTATTTTCCATAATGTAATGATAAAAATTAAACTTTCATATATTTTAGATTCATTGCACACCAACTGAAATATTTCAGGTCTTTTATTGTTTTAATACTGATGATTTTGGCATACAGCTCATGAAAACCCAAAATTCCTGTCTCAAAAAATTAGCATATCATGAAAAGGTTCTCTAAACGAGCTATTAACCTAATCATCTGAATCAACTAATTAACTCTAAACACCTGCAAAAGATTCCTGAGGCTTTTAAAAACTCCCAGCCTGTTTCATTACTCAAAACCGCAATCATGGGTAAGACTGCCGACCTGACTGCTGTCCAGAAGGCCATCATTGACACCCTCAAGCAAGAGGGTAAGGCACAGAAAGAAATTTCTGAACAAATAGGCTGTTCCCAGAGTGCTGTATCAAGGCACCTCAGTGGGAAGTCTGTGGGAAGGAAAAAGTGTGGCAAAAAACGCTGCACAACGAGAAGAGGTGACCGGACCCTGAGGAAGATTGTGGAGAAGGACCGATTCCAGACCTTGGGGGACCTGCGGAAGCAGTGGACTGAGTCTGGAGTAGAAACATCCAGAGCCACCGTGCACAGGCGTGTGCAGGAAATGGGCTACAGGTGCCGCATTCCCGCATGGGCTACAGATAAGCAGCACTGGAGTATCCACAGTCAGTGATGGTCTGGGGTCATGGATGCTTACAACAGTAAAGAGAAAGATGTCAGTTTTGCTCACAACTCGCTAACTTATCTAAACTGCGGACATAGTCTTCAAACAGCGGCCGCGAAGAGAGTGTGTTTTAAGTTGAACAGACACCTGTCACGTTATGCAGTTACTGCCTTTTTGCTTTGTAGGGCAGAATAACAGACATCAGATTGCAGAGTCACTGTAATACTACAACACACAACTCTTTTTATGAGACTATATTTCTATCAGGGTTGGGCAAAATTCAGAATTTAAGAATGGGTTTCCTTTCAGTTTATGATTATGTTTTGGAACTGAATTGGCCACAACAAACAAGATGCTGAATATGATTTGGAATGACAATAAAAGGAATTTACTGAATTCAACTCAAACTCAACACAGTCAGACAACAGAGAAATTTCAGTACAACATTCTGAAAAAGTTCATAAAAAATCTTTAGTACAACATAATTATATCATACATTTCGACAAATTATGCTTATTTATTCCATGATATGTAGAATACACTTTTTATTCTGATTAGGCTTGTTTCTCTAAACCAAGTTCAATAGTGTTAAAGTTGATGATCTAGTTTGAATTTTGAAATAAACTTCATCAAGTTTGAATTTTGAAATAAACTGCATCAAGAGATGTCAATCAAATTCTTTTCAGGTAACTTTATAAAAAATAATATGGTTACACTTTATTTTAAGGTGTCATTGTTACAGTGTAGGGTAGGATTAGGATTTGGTTGAGGGTTAGTTACATGTAATTATGCATAGTTTACTGTAATTACTATGGTAAGTACATGTAACATATGTAACAAGGACACTGTAAAATAAAGTGTTACCAATAATATTATACATGTTATATTATAATTTATTCAATATAATAATATTAAATAAATAATATAACTTATGTATTTATTAGTACCCTTCAAATCTTTGGGGTTGGTAAGATGAAATGCTTTTGAAAGTCTCTTTTGGTCAAAGACATTTATTTGATAGAGTAAAAACTATAATTTTGTGAAATATCATACAATTTAAAAAATAAATTGTCACGTGATCTTGCAGAAATCATTTTAATATACTTATTTGGTGCTCAAGAAACATTTAATATTATTATAAATGTTGTGCTGCTTAATATTTTTGTGAAAACCATGAATTTTTTTTGTGTGTTTTTAGAACAGAAAGTTAAAATGACAACACATGAATATAATTCAAATATAATGTTTGGTTTTCACAAATTTATGGTATAGTGTTCATGACTCAAAAAATGAAAGTTAGTTTTTTTTAATATAATGGCATTTCAGCATAAACATATTTATGTAATACAACAGAAATTTCAATAGGTGCCATTTCATATCTGTTCTATAATATTTAAAATGACAAGGAAGAACTCAGTGTTATTTTATATGGTCAGTCTCTTTGAAAAAATGACTGAAACTTACTTAATTTCAATATAAGTATTTATATTTAGTCTTAGTTAGAAAAAAAGGAAAACAAAAAACACAGATGATTATTTGCATTAGCACCAGCTCAATATGTTCAATGTAGACACAAAGCATTCAATAGGTAGAATTGTAAACAAATCTAATTATTACAGTGGCCAAGAGAGCTCAATGCGCTTCAACTGAAGAAAACACATGCAAATAGAAGAACACCCACAAATTAAGAAAACACCTTCATCAGTTTCACAACACACGTGCGCTCCAAATACTCACAACACAACCAAATACAGAAACTTGCTGCAAAAGTTCACAACACAACCAAATACAGAAACACGCTGCAAATAACACAGACCACAACGGAAATGTTTCCAGGGGACCCAAATAAGTGACGAACACGGCTGGGACGTGCTTATTGCTCGTGAACATCCCTATCAAAGAGTATAGAAGAACAAGAGGCGAATCTCTGATGCTTTTTTGGTAACAGCCACTAGGTGGCGATCATAGACAGTAAAAGAAATGGACACAGCGACCCCATTGATTTCAACGGAGAAGACTGAAGCCCGATTATTGCACTTCCTGCCTGATGGCTGAGCGACTGCGCAGGCTAAAACTGAGCGCGACGACAGTCTGACAGTTGTAAATCTTCTAGTAGCTGTGCCAAGTCAAATCTGAATCACCTAATTCCTCAAAAACGTTGTTGAAATATTTTGTCCCGTTGCTTTTATGGACTCTCTATCTATGGGCTTCTCCCTTGACTTTATGCCTCCATGTCCCCCCGATTGCCTCATAGACAGTAAAAGACTGCCTGCGAGCTTCTCCTCCTGTCTATACGGTAATGTCTCTATTGTGCGACAGAAAGTCGCGTGGTTATGACGCAATCGTTAGCCTATTTTTACAAAAACGGCTTCTATGTAAAGTTATTCGCTGTCAAAGTGACGCCAAAATGAATGGGAGTCAATGGAATGCTAACAGCAGGTGAAGTTCTGCTACAATGGCGGCTCCAGTTTCCGGCGGATGGATTACCCCCTTGGTGGCGCTTCGGTAGCGTGGCCGCCATTTTGGGGTGAATATTCCAACTGGAGTTACTGGACAACTGAGCACAGATAACAGTTAATCCAATCATTAAATACACATTTTGAGGTAGTTTTTTCTTGCTTTATTGAGTATTTCCATTTTATGCAACTTTACACATTTACTACTATTATTAGTTACCAACTCCACTAGGCCTGAAATATATTTTGTATGTTTTAATCCCCTGGATCATGCTACAAACATGATGATCTTATAAAACATGATGGACATTTGCTGTGTTTTTTTGTTTACATAGTCTTGCTTTAACAGTCATTAATATAAGCTAGTACTGCAAAAAAACAAACAAACAGTTGACTGTAAAGCTGTTCTATTGCTGTTATATATATTGTCCAACATTCCAATTATCTGATATAGCATGTCCTTTACTTCATTTTATATGTTGGTATTAATTCAGTGTTTTTAATGCTAATACTAAAGGTTATGTGGGGAAAAAGTAGAAAACTTGTCTAAGTCTGTGAAATAAACTGTTAAAAGGGATTTGATGATCACTAGTCTAGTGATTGTACGTTATTCTGTGTTGTCATCATTCAGTTTGGATTTGATCTTTAATGTACTTTAAAAAAAAAAAAAAAAAAATGTACAAAGCAGCAAATATTGCCACAGCGACAGCAAAAAGCTAGTGGATAGTGATGGGAAGTCCGGCTCTTTTCAAAGAATCGGCTTTTAGAGCGGCTCGTTCGCGAACGACACATCAACACTAGTGGACTGCCGAGTCGCTTTCACCCCAAAATGGCGGAAGCGTAGCGCTGCTGCTGGGCGCTGGTGTTGCAATGGAACGTTCAATGGAACGTCATGACTGGGGGCAGTCATGGCCTAATGGTAACAGAGTTGGACTGGTGACCCAAAGGTTGCTGGTTTGATTCCAGTACCGGCAGGAATATGACTGAGGTGTCCTTGAGCAAGGCACCTAACCCCCAATTGCTCCCCGAGCGCCACTCAAGGCTGCCCGCTGCTCCGGGTGTGTGTATCCACGTTTGCAGTGTGTGTGTGTTCACTACTCACTACTCTGCTCCTATTGTGTGTGCACTTACTTGGATGGGTTAAATGCAGAGGTCAAATTCCAAGTATGGGTTACCATACTTGGCCATCACGTGTCACTTTCACTTTCTATTGGCATTCACTTCTTGTCAATATACGTTCTTTGTCCCTATGCCCTACTCCCTTAGAAAGGCAGACGGCAAAGCCCTTGAAGTGGAGACTTTGGAGTGAGCAGGGCACTAGTGTGGCATTATGTAGCTGTTTGGAACGCACTTGATAAAGGGAGCAACGAAAGACAACGTAATTTCCTCGTTATTTTCACCTGGGATGTTCCCATGACAACGCAGCACGGTGTCCATCAGCTGAATAGCTGTTTACGACAGAAATATCTTATTAATACTGTTAACATAACGGTTGCAAATAACAACAACGGTTGTTTTTTTTTTGTTTTTTTTTACAAAAAAGCTTTTAAAATATGCGTTATATATCTGTGTGTGAGTGTCTCAACTTTAAACTTTGGACCCTGCATTACCTAACATTTCTTATGAAACTTTTCTTCATGAAAATTTAAACATAACATGTCAAGATTTGTATAATGCAACTGATGTATAGATTAATATCTTTCCCCTCTGTTCTTTTTCTCTATCTTTTTTATTTATTTATTTTAGTTTTCAGCTCATTGTTCTTTTCTCATTTGCATTCTGATGACATTGAGCATATTGCAAATACATTTTGTATATTGTATACAAAGTTGTAAGTCATAAAATGTCATCTCTGTATGTTTTGCAAAAAAACAAACAAAAAAGTTTAAATAAATAAATTAAAAAATACAATAAAGTAGCCTAGACTTTTGAGCTGTAAGCACGTCCCAGCCAGGTTCGTCACTTATTGGGGTCCCTGGAAACATTTCCGTTGTGTCCTGTGTTATTTGCAGCACGTTTCTATATTTGGTTGTGTTGTGAGTATTTGGAGCACACGTGTGTTGTGAAACTGATGAAGATGGTTTCTTAATTTGCGGGTGCTTTCCATTTGCATGCGTTTTCTTCAGTTGCAGCACGTTGAGCTCTCTCGGCCACTGTAAATTATAGTTATTACATGCTGTAATTTGATAAAAATCAGTGTGCCGAGAAGTACAATATCTTTGTGAGGGTTTAACAAGACTTTTATCATATTTCCATATGGTGCAGTGCATATCATTTTGTAAAACAGAGCAGTCACAGCATACAAAAGCATGACAACAGGGTTTCTAAAAGTCTACTTTTGAGCTAAAGATGTGTTTCATTTAGAAGCTATGGGAGAGGCAGAAATGCTTTATAGGGAGATTGGTTTCTAAGCACAGATTTACTGAGGTTGTTAAATTATGCAAGGCTGGTGAACACAGCCTCATCTCATCAGTAGAACAGTCTGCCTCAGCGCACATGATGACTACCATATGGTTCCCAGCTCTGGAGGTGGGCAAGAAGAATGTTCTTTACACAGCGAATCTAACACCGAGCCCTCCGCTGCGGATAAAACAGACTTCAAACTGCAGTGGAGACTGCACCAGCCCTGAGGACGACTGCATCTGTTGCATTTGATAGAAATATCACCATTTGCCACACTTAGTAATGAGGATCCTACACATAAATAGCCAGAGTGATAGTGATAGCCCAAAAAAAAAATCAGACAGAGAATTACAAGTCACTAGCAATTCAGAAACATGGACTATTTCACACAAATGAGTACAAGCGAGTTAAACGAGGTTCATACTGCCACTGCATTGTAATGAAGTACATATCAATGTTACAGAAATGCTCTCGAATCCTGTTCACGCATCAAAAACAAAAGAAAAAGAAAAAAAAGAAATGGCTGTCTAAAACCAAGGACAGCTGCCTAACAGCTGCCTGACCTAACAGAGCATTTGAATTTAAAGATTCCCTTTAAGGGGTTCAAACAGGTTTCCAAAGCCACGTCACGTCTCATAATCTATATTAAAATCAAGAGGCAACCAAGTGAATATTAAACCACTATAATACAGGTCCTTCTAAAAAAATTAGCATATTGTGATAATGTTCATTATTTTTCATAATGTAATGATAAAAATTAAACTTTCATATATTTTAGATGCATTGCACACCAACTGAAATATTTCAGGTCTTTTATTGTTTTAATACTGATGATTTTGGCATACAGCTCATGAAAACCCAAAATTCCTGTCTAAAAAAATGTGCATATTTCATCCGACCAATAAAAGAAGTGTTTTTAATACAAAAAAAAAAAGTCAACCTTCAAATAATTATGTTCAGTTATGCACTCAATAGTCAATACTTGGTCGGGAATCCTTTTGCAGAATTGATTGATTCAATGCGGCGTGGCATGGAGGCAATCAGCCTGTGGCACTGCTGAGGTGTTATGGAGGCCCAGGATGCTTCGATAGCGGCCTTAAGCTCATCCAGAGTGTTGGGTCTTGCGTCTCTCAACTTTCTCTTCACAATATCCCACAGATTCTCTATGGGGTTCAGGTCAGGAGAGTTGGCAGGCCAATTGAGCACAGTAATACCATGGTCAGTAAACCATTTATCAGTGGTTTTGGCACTGTGAGCAGGTGCCAGGTCGTGCTGAAAAATGAAATCTTCATCTCCATAAAGCTTTTCAGCAGATGGAAGCATGAAGTGCTCCAAAATCTCCTGATAGCTAGCTGCATTGACCCTGCCCTTGATAAAACACAGTGGACCAACACCAGCAGCTGACATGGCACCCCAGACCATCACTGACTGTGGGTACTTGACACTGGACTTCAGGCATTTTGGCATTTCCTTCTCCCCAGTCTTCCTCCAGACTCTGGCACCTTGATTTCCGAATGACATGCAAAACTGAGCAACAGTCCAGTGCTGCTTCTCTGTAGCCCCGGTCAGGCGCTTCTGCCGCTGTTTCTGGTTCAAAAGTGGCTTGACCTGGGGAATGCGGCACCTGTAGCCCATTTCCTGCACACGCCTGTGCACGGTGGCTCTGGATGTTTCTACTCCAGACTCAGTCCACTGCTTCCGCAGGTCCCCCAAGGTCTGGAATCGGTCCTTCTCCACAATCTTCCTTAGGGTCCGGTCACCTCTTCTCGTTGTGCAGCGTTTTTTGCCACACTTTTTCCTTCCCACAGACTTCCCACTGAGGTGCCTTGATAAAGCACTCTGGGAACAGCCTATTTGTTCATAAATTTCTTTCTGTCTTACCCTCTTGCTTGAGGGTGTCAATGATGGCCTTCTGGACAGCAGTCAGGTCGGCAGTCTTACCCATGATTGCGGTTTTGAGTAATGAAACAGGCTGGGAGTTTTTAAAAGCCTCAGGAATCTTTTGCAGGTGTTTAGAGTTAATTAGTTTATTCAGATGATTAGGTTAATAGCTCGTTTAGAGACCCTTTTCATGATATGCTAATTTTTTGAGACAGGAATTTGGGGTTTTCATGAGCTGTATGCCAAAATCATCAGTATTAAAACAATAAAAGACCTGAAATATTTCAGTTGGTGTGCAATGAATCTAAAATATATGAAAGTTAAATTTTTATCATTACATTATGGAAAATAATTAACTTTATCACAATATGCAAATTTTTTGAGAAGGACCTGTACTTGTTTTTTGATAGAAACAGAATCATAGGTTGAAATAAACCCTGCATTTATGAAAGACTTACGCCGAATTCTTTGAGATATGAAAGCCCATTTAAATCATGACAACTCTCGGAATAGTTTAAGCATGTTATTGAATATGGCAATGTTAATGGATTTGGTCTTGGCAGGCTAGACCTGCTGCTGCTGCAGAGCAAGTATGGTCTTGCTACTGCTAATAGATACACAGACATGCTGATGTGAGCGTGTAAGATATGTTGCTACTGCATAAATAGACATGCATAAATCCCGTAGCAGATCTAGGCAGGTGGAGCTGGGGGAGGTAAAGTGTTTCAGAGTGCTGCAGGACTAGCTTACAGCAAACAATGATCAAGACTATTTAAATGTTCAAGGAATATCATTAACTGCAGGATCAGCAGAGG
Source organism: Gila orcuttii (assembly GCA_026230005.1). Lineage (NCBI taxonomy): Eukaryota > Metazoa > Chordata > Actinopteri > Cypriniformes > Leuciscidae > Gila > Gila orcuttii. The sequence continues at coordinate 26,513,072 of JAPDVR010000007.1, read as the reverse complement.
CCAATCAGCTAATGCAAAGTGATAATGATGTGATTTCTGAACTGATGTGATTGCAGATGACTGAACTACACACACACACACACACACACACACACACACACACACACACACACACACACACACACACACACACACACACACACACACACACACACACTACATACCCACAAATAAAGCATATATATAGCACAAATCTGCAAAACAGGTGTAGTCTCAAGCAAACCTCATGCAAATAATCAAGGGCTTCATTAGTTGCACCAGGTGTGCTTGAGCTAAAACATATGAAAAATCTGAACTGGTTAGGTTTGTTGAGTGTCACGTTTGACTGCATGTTAGAAATATGGCTAGAAAAATATAGAAAGATATCATCAACCTTCACAAACATAACTTACAAGCATAGAGCAGGCATTAAAGGGATAGTTCACCCAAAAATGAAAATGACCCCATGATTTACTTACCCTCAAGTAAGTGAGGATAGGAGCAGGCTTCTCTCAATGCATATATTTATGAACTTTAAGAGTGCTGGCCTGGATGATTAGTATGCAAAAAATAGGAGAGAGGCCACACTATGCATATAAGCTATTTATTTGCACAGACGCGTTTCGGTATATAACCAATCTTATATACCCACACCCATTGGCACACCCATATTAACACCAACCAATAATGTTAAAGTGATATCCAGTCCAATAATGTCACTAATGTTTCAAACTGTCCATTGATGAAAGACAATAACTGTTATACATATAAAAAGTGAATATACAATAGACATATTGGTGTTCCATTTATAAGAAACAACTTAGTGATAGATCTTCATTCATCCCATTCGGGATACATGTGTTTAAGTAAAAAATATACATTGTTGGAAGGTAGTTATTTTAGTCGATAAAGTTTTAAATATGGATATTTTTCTTACACAACCGCATCGCTTCGCTTTAGAAGGCATTTATTAAACCCCTAGAGCCATGTGGGGCACTTTTATAATGGATGGATGCACTTTGATGGACTTCAGACCGAAACTGCTATTCACTGCTATATTAAAGCTCGGAAGATCCAGGACATTTTTTTTTAATATAACTCCGATTGTATTTGTCTGAAAGAAGAATGTCATATACACCTAGGATGGGTGAGTAAATCATGGGGGGGGGGGGGGGGGGGGGGAGCAGACACCGAGGTTTCAGCTTGCACAGTAAGGCACATTTCCATGGCAGAACTCCAAGACGTACACCACTACTGACCTAAAAGCACAAGAAAAGTTGGGTCCAATTGGCTCAAAATCATATTAATAAGCCACAGAAGTTTTGGGATTCTGTTCTGTGGAGCGATGAAACAAAAAAAAATTGAGCCTATGGATCTGCAGTATGTCTGGAGGAAGAAGAATGAAGCAAATGCTGAAAAGAACACCCTGTCTACAGTGAAGCATGGTGGTGGCTTGGTGATGCTCTGGGGCTGCTTTGCATCCTCTGGCACTGGAAACCTGCAGCGTGTGGAAGGCAAGATGGATTCATTGAAGTATCAGGAAATCCTAGGAGAAAACGTCATGCCGTCAGTCAGGATGCTGAAGTTTGGGCACCGTTGAACCTTCCAAAAGGACAATTATCCCAAGCATACCTCCAATTCAACCAAGGCTTGGTTGCAGGGGAAGTCCTGGAAGATTCTACAGTGGCCATCACAGTCACCTGACTTGAAACCCATAGAAAATCTTTGGTGGGATTTGAAGGAGGCAGTTGCAGCATCCAAACCCAAGAATATTACTAAACTGGAGGCAATGGACTAAGATTCCTCAGAAACGCTGCCAGAAGCTGGTATATCTGGTAATGCATCTGGTTTGCATCAGTAGGTCATAGCAGGTCATAACAGCGAAAGGTGTTCTACTAAGTACTAAAGATGCTTGCCATGAAGGGGTTGAATAATTTTGAGACTGCAGAAGGGGAAATTTGGGGAAACCACTTGAAACATTTGTTGTGTTGAGCTATTTCAATTACTTTTGTTTAATTCGTTCATTGCAAACAGCTGAAAGTCTGTACATTTTGCCAATAAACCTGATTTGCAATGGGGGTTGAATAATTTTGATTACAATTGTATATATACATACATATATATATATATATATATATATATATATATATATATATATATATATTAGTGGTGGGCCGTTATCGGCGTTAACGTGAGACTCTTATCGCGCGATAAAAAAAATATCGCCGTTAATCTATTCTCAAAGTTGGGTTGGGAGCTGGGTCTATACTACGCAAGCTATGATGACTTTCACCTTGATATTTTAGCCCGGATGTATTCTTATCTAAGAGTCGTCGTCAAACTGTTGGTCGACATGCGCGCGTGACGCAGCAACAGACATATTTCTCTGAGAAAGCAAAATGAAGCGAGCGAAAAGAAGTAGCTACTGTGTACGTGGGACCATTTCGACAGAAAGGGCGACGAAGTTACTTGCAAAATATGCTATGCATGTGGTATTAAAATAAAGCAGTAGTGCAAGTACAATGCAATATCACTTGCGAAGCAAACATCCACAAGCAAATGAAAGGCGCTTCCCAAAGCTGACCACTCTAGAGACGTTATCTCTGTATTCCTGGGACAGCTGTGCCATCGGAGAGGATGTTTTCTGCCGTGGGTCTAACTATCAACGCTCCAGACTAACCCCACAGCATGTAGACATGTTACTTTTAAAAATAAAAACTAGACAAGCTGTGGATTGAGGTAGGCCTGCTATTTTTATTTGAAGAAAAAACTTAGACTGAGTTTTTCAACGCGTCAAACTGATTCAGTGTTTTCTTTTTGTCATCGTAATTTGTTTAAAAAAAAGGTTAGGCCTAAATATATATTTATTGTTGGCCTATTTTATGTTTTTTATTTATATTATGTTATTCTGTTTTTCCCTTTTGTCACTGTCGGAAATGTTGTAGGTCCGTGAAAATGTTGTGTGCAGGATCCGTTGTTGATCTGTTCTGCATGTTTGCACATTATAAACCAGTGATTTATTTATTTATTTGATGTTTTACGGGTCACAGACACTCGTCAATTTGATTTTTTACTTAATAATGCCAATTCAATATTCAAAATTAAAGGTGAAATGAACCGAAATGAGCATCCTATGAGGAGAAGGCTTAGAAAGACTTACTTTTAGTCATTATTTGGGTAGCACACATATTCTGAATGCCTTCGGCAGAATTCAAATGTGCCATTTTAATCTAGATTAATCTAGATTAATTCCAAGATTACAGTGAGATTAATCTAGATTAGAAAAAAATAATCTATACCCACCTCTAATATATATATATATATATATATATATATATATATATATATATATATATATATATATATATATATATATACACATACATACATAATTATATAATTATTTTTGTGCTCCATGACATGAGAGTAAGTATATGTTGACACCCTTATAACACAATTGTTTAAGGTGGTCATGCAGAATCAGGAGCATGTGTCCACACTGTTAAATTTTAAGATCAGTAGTAAGAGACAGCGAATGGATGACTTCCCTCCACACACAACCTCCTCCCGTTCCCGTCACAGCGGCCGATCATCTCTACAGCAAGAGTAGGCGAGATAAGAATATCAATCTCATCTCTGTCGAGTGACTCACTGTGGGGAACGGTGTAAGAGGAAACATCTGGAGAAGGTCACGCATCATCTCGTCTCCCATTGGGGCGGCTGACTGCAGACAATCACAGGGCAAAGATGCTCAGAATCATCAGCATTTATTGGCATAATGAGACAGAACGCTACATGTCCTTGTTTGACGCTGGGTAACCTGTTCCATTACTGAAATAAGCTCTCCTCCCAGCAAGGATAAAGGAAACAGGTAAAACTAAAGCGTTGGGTGCTCACTAGTCTCAGTCTCAGACGTCACACCCATGGACCGTTATCTAAACGTCTGATGCATAAGGCACACAAAATTAGAAACACTTCAGGAGTTTCAAAGTCGTTTTGGATTTCCAAATTCTTCAGGATTTCCTGGAGACGTGTGTGTGTCACATTCTTTAACAGTCCACCAGGAAACAAATTCGTCATGATGCCAAACCCCCCATGGAAGAAGAAAGTAGTTGTGTTTACAACTGTGACAACAAGCGCTTATCAGTATCAACCAAATGCTGGATGTGAAGTATGTGAAGTATATGAAGTTCATGGCATACATTCTTTAAAATACGTCCATGAGTTTTACACGCCGGTCTGTTATTGAAGGGACATCTACTTTATATTTTCACGCCCCTAAACATCATGCTGAACAAAACAAACTGTGATTGGTTGCTTTACATGGGTCTCTTGTGCAGTCCTTGGCCAATGAAAGCTGTTATGGAGTCCAGACCTTCTGCAGTCAGTCTGAATGTCTGGCTACATGAGAGTAGGTGCTCACTTACAGCTGTGAGAGACAGACAGCGAGCACTACAGCCCTACACTGGTGTTACCTCCATATAGGGCGAGTGTCTCAGACAGCCAATCAATACATAAGTGGTGGAAAGACAGTTCTGGTCCTGAACACGGTCAGCTGTTTACTAGTCCGAGAGGGAGCTGGAACAATCTAGTGATTGTGACAGGCCTCTCAGAGCCTGTAATACCTGAAAGTCTAAATAATGAATGAATGCAGAGCGCTGCCCTGCTCTTTGACTCAGGGCAGAAAGCCACACTGGGGAAAGTGAGGATTGCTTGTTAAAGGTAGAGTCCAGACAGCCAGAGACAGATTATCAAAGACACATAACAAGCTAAAGCTCACACGGAACGTGGCGTGTTAACACAATTTCCTTACCTAGTCCTGCTCCAAACAATTTTCTTTAAAGAGAACATAACATCAAAGCCCAGACGTGGTCTGATCTGCAGCAAAAGAATGCATTTGATGTCAAAATAGTGAAATGTCAAGTTAAGTGTTGATAGCACAAAAACCTGATTTTTTTGGAAAATCTTAGCCAGTCTTGAATTGCACTTTGAATGATTTGACCACACTGCTCTGATCCATAAACTCCACTAATAAGGTTTTCGATTATTCCAGGACCAGTAATTTCAACACAAAGAAATTCACTCTTTGGCCACAAGGAAAGGAAAATCTCAGGTGTTAGGAGGTCTGAGGAAAAGTTCAGAAAAACATAAATAAAATAAAAAAGATAAATAATAAAAAAAAGTTATATAATGAATAAAATTATAATAAATGTAAAAAAAAAAATGTCTTTATAATATCATGCACAAAATGTGATCATGACAGGGGCCCATGGCATCAAAACGTTTGTCAATTCATGTCCTAGACAGGGATCAGATTTAGGGATGTACAACATTTTAGAAATCAAAAAATCATACTACTAGAGATGGACAATGAGCTGCCTGAGAATTTGAAAAGAAATTGCTATGCTAAGATCTGATAACAGCATAATTTACAAGGATAAAAATTCAATGAAAAATCAACTCATGAAACAATCCCAGTTTAATTAGATTTAATGTAAATGCTAAGTGATGGATGATATGAGTGCAAAAAGGGTAATGCATGCAGCTGTTAGGAAACGTGCACTTCTCTGAGTCTTGTGGATAAACCCAGATACGTAAGCACAACCGCACAAAAAAACAAAAAAAAAAACCTGAAGTCTAGAGAAGCATAATGTGGACAAAATTCCACAACAATGGCTTCTCATTTGTGCATTAAATAGTTTATTGCTACATTACTAGTGATTCATTTATAATAAAGATAATATTTTGGTGCACACAAGTCCCACAAATATTGAGAGGCTACTTCAAACAAGAATAATCTCATTGAACACATGGAAATATTTCTCAACAGTTTCTTTCAAAAGGCTCATTTAAAATTGGCAATTTTGGTCAACAATTTTCCTTTTGGTGCATCACTATTCAGATAAATAGAGATTTGTGCTGCATCATCAAGGTCATGGGTTCTATTCCCAAGGAATGCATGAACTGATAAAATGCTATCTTGAATGCAGTGTCACTTTGGATAAAAGTGTCTGTTAAATGCATAAAATTGTAAAGAAAATACATAGTCTCATCTAACGTTTCAGAATCTGAATAGATCCAATCAATAAATGTGCTCAAATATACCAAGATACCAAGAAATCTGCATTCAAAATTCCGAGATTTCAATATGAACTCCAACATTTCCCATCAAACCCTTCTGAGAACTCCATTAAATCTTCTGAGCTATGAAAGGGCATCCTCAGAGTGATACAATTTTCCTCAAACTCAAACACACTCACATGAATCTACTGTGGCTTTGGTGGTGACTTTCTTACTACGCTTATAAAGAAATTTCCATCCCCACACCTTCACAGAGGGGGCCGCTTCAAATACGGCCAGCTGCAGAGCCTGTCTGCCAAGTCCACAGAGCGGCCGTTTGCAAAATGTCAACATTGAGAGTTCATCTCTCCAAAAGATTGGAGGGGGCATTAGCCAAGGCAAACTCTGCTTTTAGCGGAGGGGTATTTTGAATCCCCTTAAACAGTGGGTCCATAAAAGTTGTTAGTAGGCACTTAACCATCTGTACACACAGCCGCAAAAGAATGCATTTGAATATTTTTCACGCACACTGCCTCATCTGCATATTGACCTCTAGAAACCAGTGTGTCCTCTACAGCCTATTCCAGCACACACAGCACATTTATAATATAATTTCACTTTAAAGCACGACCCATCTGGGAACATGCTGTCGCAAATGTACTCATTGATGAATGTACCGTCTCATGCTTTTCTTTCTTTTTTGCATATGTGGTGAAATTTAATTCAGAAGACTCAAACAATTGTCTTAATCATGCATAAAGCACATGACTAATGACCAAATAAGCATTTCCATCATCGAAATCAAGAATTAGCAATATGTGACCCATATGCGTGGTTTGGCAAGACAAAGACCGAAATGAGAAGCTGGCAGAGTTGCACATGCTCAACAGCGTTTAACAGTACACTTGTACAAACTGTCTTAACTATCCGACGGTAAAAGGAGGAGAGGAGAGGTCACGGAAAGTCAGCCTGCGCTAATAGGCATGTTTTTCTGCGAAGAGAACAAATCTACAGCAATCGGGAAGAGTAATTTACACGGACACTTGTTAGCACCTTTGTGCCGTCTCGCTGCTAGAGAGGAACTATTTAAAGGACGAGGAGATAGTGTTTGTTCATACTTTAGCTTCGAGGCTGAAATACGTTTGGTATACTGCACTTAATGAAGAGGCATGCATTAACCGGTGAAATGGTAATGAGTTGAATGTTAACCGTGCTGAAAAAGCAAAATGTATCTTTAGGCGGCTTAGATATAATCCGTTGGGGATATTTCAGGCATTCAATAAAAACGGATGAGTTAAAGGCCCTAAATGAAACAGTTTACATGAGCGATTATCTGAATCATGATGCCTGCGATCATAGACCCTTAATGGTTCTCATTACTCGCTTCTCACTGACGATCAACCATATGGTGGTGGAAGCCCACATAGAGACTAGTTTCCCTATTGGGACCGCACATCTCACCTGATTCTTCACATCTAGTTTGGGGCATGGCCGCCCACCGTTGAACGGCTTCTCCCGAAGCCATTTGGACCTGATTTTCAGCCCGCTGCCGCAGGAGGCACTGCAGGCCGACCATGGCGACCAGTCGCTCAGCTTGCAGTCCAGAGGGCAGGGCATGTGGCAGATCTCTTCCACCAGACCTGAGAAAGAGCATGTTGAGCAATCAGAGCGGCCGAGCCACTGCCATTCACCATCCCACTAACAGTGTTAGCGGAAACACCTGGTGGCGATGCTGAGACCTCGTCTAATTTACACTGACAGTTCAGGGCACCCCACAGCTTCCTATTTGACTAATGAATGCTCGCCTTTCCAGCAGAGACAAATTACTAAGCTCTTTACTGAGAGAGAGAAAGAGAGGAAAAGAAGATGTAAACAAGTAGACAAACCTGATTCGCTGCAGAGATCTGGGCTAACCAAGTGGGCTTCATGGTCCAGACAGGCCACGGCACGATAACGCAATCCTTGACCACAGTCACGTGCCTCTCGGCGACCCCTCCAACCCTGGAGAGATCCTTGTCCCGGGGTCTCAGACAGGACACAAGATGACCAGTTACCATACGGCTGAGAAACAAACTCCTCGCACGGACAGGGCTCGGACTCTACCAGAGGGTACAAGTCTTCCTTCAGACAACGGTCCTGTTTCCGGCTCCGACCTGAAAATAGTGAGAAAATGGAGAGCCAGAAAGAAAGAAGAAAACATAAAGAGGAAGCAATAAATAACAGGCTAGTCATCAGACTAGTCAATAGCATTTTGGTGCTATTCAGACGGCACTCTGCGAGCTCATGTGTGTAATGTACTTATCTGTCTATGAAAATTATTAAAACATTAATGATGTCTGGATAACTGGACCATTACTCATTCTGCTGTCAAATGTAGACTGCTAAGTGCCACTGCAAACATCCCCAGGGAACGATTAGAGAACTATTCTGAGTAGACTGAAATGGAAATGCTCAGTGACAAGAGCAAGACAGAATAATTTCTTCAAGCAAACATGCCATTCTTTCAGCACACTTTATATGATGGATCAGGGGTCTCCAGTCCTGCTCCTGGAGAGCCACTATTGAGCAGAGTTTAGCTCCAACCTTAAATAACAATAATATCTGGGTTAATAGAAACTTCCAGGCAGGTGTGTTGGAGCTGGGACGTTGCACTGTCTGCAGGATGTTGGCCCCTCCAAGACTGGTTACCCCTGTGATGGAGGATCAGTTTTGGAGTAACTGATGAATGGATTGTCAAGATCAGAATTCCATTTGGCATGGATATAGTTCTGAATGACATTTTATAAGTGTTCAAATTGTGTCTTGTGTCTTGCTTTGATTTGATTTGTTTCATTATTGTTGTTTTTGGTTATCTGCCTTTTGTTATATTTACAGTGTAATGTCTAATTGTTGTGTTTGTCTTTGTGTAAAGCTTTTATGTAAAGCGCCTTGAGAAAATAACTTTTAAAGGTGCTATATAAAATAAATGTATTATTTTTATTATTTATTATTATGACTTTTAGGAGGGTACCAACCCTGCTCAGAATGTATTAAAAGATTCAAGAGCAGCATACTTCCAAACCCACAAGACTTTTGCTTGTCTTCAGAAAAAATGTTCAAAAAAATATATTCATAATGAAACTTGAGAGATTCCTGTCCCTCCATTCAAAGTCCATTCAAACAAAACGTTGATGCTTCTAATTTTCAATGTATGTTCTTATTCGCATATAAACATTGATAAAGACACATACATAAAGTTGATCAAATACAGCAAATGGAAGCTTGGCCATATTTGCTTGACTCGCAAGAACAAACATTGGATCTTGTGAATACTCAAAACGTGTTTGCATGACAATTTCAATGGAGAGACAGAAATTTGCTAGGATTCATTGGAAATATCTTCATTTGGTTTCAAACATGAATGAAATTCTCATGGGTTTGGAATAACATGAGGGTGCATAAATAATGCCAAACGTTTTTTTTTCTTTGGGTGAACTAACAACCCTTTGATTAAGTGTTAGACTTTATTTTTTATTATTATTCATGTTTAGCACAAAAGTAACAGTACATAACTCAAGATTATGAATTGCAAAAAAAAAAAAATCATATAAATAAATATTAATAAAATGAATAAATAAATAAATGAATAAATAAATAAATGTGACGACAAGGATGGGTGGTGTCAGTCTCATTCTAAACAACTTACAAAACATTTAAGAATTGTTAGCTCATGAGGACCCATATTTAGGACAGATCTGGGTCAAGTCCCAATTCCAACTCCTCCCCACCTACTCTTACCTTCCCGTCTATACTCTAAATCAAAATGTCCAGAAAAAAGTGTGTGTTTAGAACTTTCACTAATGAAAAGTACAAACAAGTAAATTAAAAATTAAACATCTAAACAAGATAAACAACATTAAGAATCAATAATCCCACAATATGTTTAACAATTCATTGAAGAACATTTATTTATTTATGTTTGTTGTTGTTGTTGGGGTAGGGGGGTGGGTTCCCTTATGTATTGGAATGCCACAGCCAATATGAGAACTGCATCAACCAAAAGCAGCTCCCTTTCTCTCTCCTACATTCTTTATTTTTATTTGTACAAACAGACCCGGAGTACTCCCATGTTCAGTGGACTATATACATCTAATTTATCTAATGAGGAGAGAAATGGATAGATTTCACATCATAAAGGCTTCTGTTTAAGTGGCTATTAGTTCCTCTTTGCACACTTCACTTCCTGGAACATTTCAAATTAGTCATGTCCATTAGACATGATGAATATTATTACACTGTAAAAAGAAACTGTAGAAATTACAGTATTACTGGCACCTGCTTGCCAGTAACTTACTGTAGATTTAAATTAATGTTATTTACTAGCAACAGTTTGTTCAAAGTTAAATGAACCTTAAACATTAACAAATCTTTATCTTTACAGAATAAAACTAAAATAACAGCCTCATGCAAAGCATTCTGGGAATCAAAATCTGAAGGAAAAAAAAACAGAAAAAGGTTGATGAAAATTTCTGGTTCCCAGAATGCTTTGCATTAGATTGTTGTTATTTTTTTTTATTCTGTAAAGACAAAGACTTGTTAATGTTTAATGTTCATTTAACTTTGAACAAACTGTTGCCAGTAAATATACATCAATTTAAATCTACAGTAAGTTACTGGCAAACAGCTGCATAACTACAGCAATTTTTTTTACAGTGCAGTGTTGTGGAAAGCAGATGAACCCAATTGCAGACAGCAAATAACTTAAACAGGGGTTTATTAAAGACAAAAACAGAAAACAAAACCCACGATGGGGCAAAACAAGACAGGATCGACTTGACAAAGATAAATACTCAGACGGTAAATAACAACTATGACAGGAACAAAACACTTCTTTAGACAAGACTCTCAACAAGATACTCACAGCTAGAATCACACAACATATGATAATGAATCGCACAGGACAGCAAATACACAGGGATTAAATAGGGAACACTAATGACGAGGACAGGTGAAACTGACTAGACACTAATCACAAGACGAGGATAACAAGGGGGCGGGGTTACGAGACGAGACAACACAAGCACATGGTCCAAATAACAGACCATGCGCTTGTACATAAAACATGGGTCTGCCATGATCCTGCCACAAGACCAGAGAAAACAGAGACATGGCAGAATCATGACAGAACCCCCACCTTAAGGAGCGGCTTCCAGACGCTCCTCAAAGGGAAACTAAACACGGGACATGACAGACTGTGACAAAGACACGAACCAACAAAACATGGAAAACACTAATAAAGGCAAACATGAAAAAACAATAACAGGGTTAGGGTGAAACATCAAAAACAACAAACAGGGTAGAGGAGGTGGAGGAAACACAAAGTCTTTGGGAGACAGTCCAGGATGGATGGGCGGGACAGGGGTCTTGGGTCTTCGGGACGAGGACTGAGGACGGGGAATCCGGGGGGACTTGGAGGAAGACACACAAGGACGGGGCTTGGGCGAAACAGTCCGGGGTTTAGTGGTGACAGGGGGAACAGTCCGGGGACTAGTGGCGACAGGGGAAACAGTACGGGGACAAGTGGCGACAGGAACAAATGGTGAAACAGTCCGGGGACTAGTGGAGACCGGGAAAACAGATGGGGATACTGCATTAGAGGGAGCAGCAACAGGCTCAGACATAGAGGACACAGAGGATGAGGTAACGGGACTCCTGACAGGGGACATGGCAGGCGACAGGGCAGGAATAGGTGTAGCGCTCACGGCGACAGGCTCGGGTGCAACGCTCTCGGCGACAGACACGGGTGCCGCGCTCTCGGCGACAGACACGGGTGCCGCGCTCTCGGCGACAGACTCGGGTGCTGGGGATAAGACAGGACAGACTGGGACTTCAAGGATTCTAGCTAGACTAGACAAATAATCAGACAGGGTCTTTGCAGCAAGGAAGATGGGCATCTCCTGACGAGCAGAAACCGATTTCAAGACCTCTTTTGCGGCCAGATCGGCCGCGAGTCTCCCCGTAGACTCCGGGACGGCGCCTGCTGGAGCGGCCTCTAGGGCGGTGCTTGCCGGAGCGGGCTCACGGACGGCGCTTGCTGGAGCGGGCTCATGGACGGCGCTTGCTGGAGCGGGCTCATGGACGGCGCTTGCTGGAGCGGGCTCATGGACGGCGCTTGCTGATACAGGGGATGATAACAGACCAGAGACTCCCCTCCTCCTCTTCTTCTTAGGTCGGGGAGCAGACGCCGTAGCTGGACTGGAGGCCGGTTGGGAAAGCTCCACAGGGACCGTAACTGGTCCAGGAAGGGCAGTCTCAAACCGCGCTGACTCTGTAGCGGAGGACTCCGAGGCGGACTCCCACGAGGCGTGTCTGCCCCGTTTGCCGCAGAGACTCGTGGGTGGAGATGATGTCTCAGGGACTGAAGCGGCGTGGGCCTGGTCCCCAAGTGTGACCACCGCTAGTACACGACCCTCCGGGATCACAGGCAGCTTGGCAGATGGTGAGCTAGAGGGTGTCTGTGACTCTCTCCGCGATAAACGATCCACCATCTCCGTGAACGGACGGGTCACCAGCTCCTCCCGTTCGGCCAGGGGTGGAGGGGAGTTGAGACCTGCGACGAGGTAGCGGTTAAGGAGGAGTTCTGGTAAGAAAAACCTCCTTTCATTCGCGACCCGAGCATACTCCCTTACCGATCGCTGTCCCTGGGCGGGAATCGGGAGTTTGCCCCTCTTTGCGTCAGCGATAGCCTGGTACCACCAATCCTTAGGGTCCGACTGGCAATTGACAGGCGAATACATACTGTCCGCTGGGTTCTGTATTGGGCGATTCATTCTGTTATGTGGAAAGCAGATGAACCCAATTGCAGACAGCAAATAACTTAAACAGGGGTTTATTAAAGACAAAAACAGAAAACAAAACCCACGATGGGGCAAAACAAGACAGGATCGACTTGACAAAGATAAATACTCAGACGGTAAATAACAACTATGACAGGAACAAAACACTTCTTTAGACAAGACTCTCAACAAGATACTCACAGCTAGAATCACACAACATATGATAATGAATCGCACAGGACAGCAAATACACAGGGATTAAATAGGGAACACTAATGACGAGGACAGGTGAAACTGACTAGACACTAATCACAAGACGAGGATAACAAGGGGGCGGGGTTACGAGACGAGACAACACAAGCACATGGTCCAAATAACAGACCATGCGCTTGTACATAAAACATGGGTCTGCCATGATCCTGCCACAAGACCAGAGAAAACAGAGACATGGCAGAATCATGACAGTGCAGGTTATATAAATAAAAGGATCTGTCCATGAGGAGAGATGCTCCTTTCAGACATGCCGTCACTGACACTACAGACCTGCATTCAACAGTGTTCTCAAACATGTCAAGTAAAATAAACTCAGCCTGTCAAATCTGTGGGCCGCTCTGGACAATTATGCATAGTTAGGCTAAAGACCTGTGAAAAATGATGCTTTGATGTACTGGATTTAGAGGCTTTTGGTGTTTTGCTGTTTGAAGGATTCTGCTTTGTTGCATCAATGCGATCAGTGTGGTTTTGCTGACAGCTAAAGCGTTAAAGATAATGCTGATGAAAGATCATCATCAAGCATGATGCAATACTCAGTGGATTCAGTCAATCTCTGGTCGAGGCAAAAGCCAAATGACACTGTCTCAGAGAATTTATGATGAGACAGCTTGGTCAACCAAGAAAACCAGGAGTACTTTTTGCTGGGATTTACTATTTAGGTGTATATTCGATGCACAATGAAATAATTTGTGAGATATATGAATACAGATTCAGGTATTTCAGATTTGCTAAATAATTCATAAATATCACACTTGCAGAGTTTACGATATGCTTTTATACAACAGTTCAATAAAAAAGAAGTTAATGGATTTTTTGAGTCATCTGGTGGACATTTGAGCGGTGTTAAATTTGTTGACGAATACTTTGTCATAATTTTCGTCCATGACATTTTTTCACTGACACGATAACTAAATAAAAAACAGTTTTTAGTGACAAAAACTATGACAAAATGCATACACACGCATAAATGTGAAAAAGCGTGATGACGCGAAAGAGAGCTCAATTAAGCGTGTTTGATGAACAATTTTGTGCATATTAGAGCTTGTTTAATGTGGATTTAGAAACTCTGGCTAAAACGGTGTTACAGTAATCTATCCGAGAGATAAAGGAATCTATCAGGTTTTCTGCTACAGGAAAAATTTACATAGGACACAATCTTGCAATGTTTCTGAGATGAAAAAAAAAATGTTTTGATAATACTCTGAACAGAAGAATCAAATGAAAGATTAGCATCAAAATTAACTCAGAGGTTCCTCATTTTACTTTTGGTTTCCAAAACAGAGCCATAAAAAGTTAAAGACAAAGAAAAACAGCTTTGGAAATTTGATGACTGAAACCAATGAGCATAACTTTGGTTCCCTTTCGTCCTGGGAACTCCGACGTGTCGTCGGGGGAGTTCCCTGACGAATTGGGATCACGCTAGGGAGCCAACTGCCTTCGAGAGAATTAAAACGAGCCAATAGACATTGGCATGCAAGGTTTGCATTCCGTGACCCGCCTACCAGCGCGGGTATAAAAGGCGGAAGTAAACATTGCGCAACGCTTTTTGCTTCGGAGCCATTCAGTGTCTTTCTGAGCTGCTGTATTCCGAGGAAATATTGAAAAACGAGTCTTCTTTGGCGAAAGGAATCCTCTGCTGCTGGTGTGACGGCGCTTCAAAGTGGCCATCGCTTCCCGTTGCCGGCCGTTTCTCTCTCTCTATTCAAACAAATAGCTGTTTTAACGGCTGGTATTGGTAACGGTGAGTGCAGCACACGGGCTTGCAGTTTCCCCGCTGTGTCTGCCGCGGTGGTCCCTTTGTGCCTCGGCACATAAAAGAGCATTTCTTTTTGTCTAAAAGAGCAACACGAGTGAAGATCGCGTCCTTTTCAGGATGACGTTTCACTCGTGTGTTTCTGGATGCGATCGTTTCCTGTCCTTATTTGACGGCCACGTTCATTGTTTCACATGCCTAATCAGTGTGTGAGACTACGTTCGTGGGTGGTTCATGTTCTCCCAGGAGTGCATGACCACGTCGGCACGTTGTTCGTCTCCCCTTTCTCGTAAAGGCTTGAGCCGCTCAGCGTGCCGTGTGCCGTCGAGCGCCGGCTGACAGCGCGGGTTGTCACGGCAACCCAGCGCGCGTCATTCGGCGCTCAAGATGCGCGGTCAAGATCAAGACTCATGTGCCTCTATGAGGTGAGTCCCTTTGCTTATTTCCCCGATATAGTTTCTCTTCTGGTGCACCTGAAGAGGGCTACTTTGGCGAATAACATTGGTGATCTGAGGGTTTCAGTGAGCACGAACCACTCACTCCTCTAGCGCATCGCAAACATGCTGAGACTGTGTTCGTGGGTGGTTTATGCTTTCTTATGAGAGCATGACCACGTCGGCACGTTGTTCGCCTTGCCTGAAGGCTTGAGCGCCCAGCGTGCCGTGTGTCATCGAAGCGATGGCCACGTTCACTATCTTGCATGCCTGGTTGACGGCCACGATCACTGTTTCACATGCCTAATCAGTGTGTTGAGACTGCGTTCGTGGGTGGTTCATGTTCTTTCAGGAGTGCATGACCACGTCGGCACGTTGTTCGCCTCCCCTTTCTCGTAAAGGCTTGAGCCGCTCAGCGTGCCGTGTGCCGTCAAGGCTTTCGGATGGGATTCTGGTCCTTCTCATGAGGGACCAAGCATTTCATTCGGGGCCCCAGGGAGGACAGATGTCAATCGCTACATCGGAGAGAGGGCTGTTATACTCTGAAAATGATGCTGAGTTCCTACTATAATGGTGTTTCTCATGCTGAAGATTCAGACTTAACAGCCACACTTTCCTGGGCTGTTCTAAAGTGCCTGGATGTGTGTGAAGAATTTTGGCAGTATGGAAGCATTTTGGTGCCAATATGGCAAGCCAAACATGCCTAAATCTGCAGAAGTTTTTCCTCTCTCGCTACCACTGCACGTGCGTAGTTCTAACTCGGGGTTGAGCTGTGCTTAGTGACTGACCGTGATTAGTCACAGCGCTGGCCCTCGGTTAGACGATGTCCACACTGGTGGTCCAGAAGCACCTCACAACCAGCCCGCTCGGAGTTTGTTTTCCCCCCAGCAAAGGGAAGGGAAACAACCCTGAGAGGAGCGACCCAGAGTATGTGACGATCTGCTCTTTGGGAGTGCGTGCCATCACCACTCCTTCCCCCGGGGGAGGGCCGGGTGGAGAATTTCGCTTCTGTTCCGCCGCTGGTTATCCAGTAATCAGCGGTACCCAAAGTTTGAGCAGTCCATTCCTCTGAGTCGTTCACGGGCCCCAGCGCTCAGATGGCAGTGAGGGCTACGGCCTTGTCACTCTCGTCTCTCGCTGGGTGAGGGGAAACCAGGACTCGATGCCCCCGGGCCTTGTTCCTCGTTTCCCCTCACGGTCGAGACTGGCAGTATAATAAGACCAGTTTCCTCCGTCCGAGAGGGTCAGAATGGCAGTGCGTGCCGACCCCCTAGCTGCACCACTCCCGTTCCTCTCTCCCCAGCTTGCAGATAGCAGTGACGCAGCCTCGGCTGCGTCGCTCCGGTCTGCAGCTGGGCCCGGAGGCGCGGAGACCAGGACACGAGGAGTCAGGGCCTCGTTCTTCGTCTCTCCCCCTCCCTTCGCCACCGGGCAGCCCGCAGCAGAATGCCCACGGGCCTTCTCTGTCGTCTGCCCTCAGGTGGAAGCAGGTTGGTGTCAAGTTAAAACGCCCAGACCCCGCTCTTGGTCGCTACAGTGCCACCAGGGCCAGGTCCCTGCCTTCCACCTCGCTGCCCCTCCGCGGGTACGCCGGTGGTTCGGGTGGGTTTGTTGAGACCGTATCTGGAAGCCTGGCTAAAAAACGCTTCCGGGTCCGTCCCGATGGCTCATCCGCACCGTCCGGTTCGGCTATGCAATTCAGTGTGCACGCCGGCCTCCCAAGTTCAGGGGCGTCCGCTTCACCCGTGTGCGGTCAGTGGACGCCCCTGTCTTAAGGAAAGAGATCGATGTCCTGCTGGCGAAGGACGTGATCGAGCCGGTCCCTCCTGCCGAGATGAGGTCTGGGTTTTACAGCCCCTACTTCATTGTACCCAAGAAAGGCGGTGGGTTACGGCCAATCCTGGACCTGCGTGTTTTGAATCGGGCCCTGCACAAACTCCCGTTCAAAATGCTTACGCAGAAGCGCATTTTCGAGTGCATCCGTCCCCAGGATTGGTTTGCAGCGATCGACCTGAAGGACTCGTACTTTCACGTCTCGATTCTCCCTCGACACAGACCGTTTCTTCGGTCTGCTTTCGAGGGTCGAGCGTATCAGTACAAGGTCCTACCCTTCGGGCTGGCCCTGTCGCCTCGTGTCTTCACGGAAGTCGCGGAGGCGGCCATTGTTCCCATGAGAGAACAAGGCGTTCGCATTCTCAACTATCTCGACGACTGGCTCATTCTAGCCCACTCGCGAGATGTGTTGTGCGATCACAGGGACATGGTGCTTCGGCACCTCAGCCAGTTGGGGCTTCAGGTCAACTGGGACAAGAGCAAACTCTGCCCCATGCAGAGGATCTCTTATCTCGGTATGGAGCTGGACTCGGTCGCCCAGACTGCGTGCCTCACGGAGGAACGCGTCCAGTCAGTGCTCACCTGCCTCAGGTCTTTTCGAGGCAGGACAGCGGTTCCACTGAAACAATTTCAGAGGCTCCTGGGGCATATGGCAGCCGCAGCCGCAGTAACGCCGCTCGGCCTGTTACATATGAGACCGCTTCAGCGCTGGCTTCACGATCGAGTCCCGAGGTGGGCGTGGCGCAGCGGCACGTTCCGGGTCAAAGTGACCCCGCACTGTCGCCAAACCTTCTCCCCGTGGTCAGATCCTGTGTTTCTACGGGCCGGAGTGCCCCAAGTCCAGGTTCCCAGGCATGCTGTGGTTTTCACAGATGCCTCTGCCACCGGGTGGGGGGCCACGTACAAAGGGCATGCAGTTTCAGGTCTGTGGACGGGGCCTCAACTGCATTGGCACATCAACTCCCTAGAGTTGCAAGCAGTACGTCTAGCCCTGCGTCGCCTCAAGGGGTTTCTCAGACACAGGCACGTACTGGTCCGTACGGACAGCACTGCGACCGTTGCGTACATCAACCATCATGCACAGACACTGTGCAAGGTCAGGGAGGACGAGGAGCAGGTCCTTCTAGTGGCGCCGTATTGGCCCACCAGGACTTGGTTCACGGAACTCATGCTCCTCGCGACAGCTCCTCCTTGGCCGATTCCTCTGAGGAAGGACCTTCTTTCTCAGAGACGGGGCACTCTATGGCACCCGCGTCCAGACCTCTGGAAACTCCATGTCTGGTCTCTGGACGGGACGCGGAGGTTCTAGGTGGTCTACCACAGGCAGTGGTAGACACCATCACTTCCGCTAGAGCCCCCTCTACGAGGCACCTCTACGCGTTGAAGTGGAACCTGTTCGTCGATTGGTGTTCCTCCCGTCAGGAGGACCCCCGAACTTGCCCGATCGGTGTCGTGCTTTCCTTCCTGCAAGATGGGTTGGAGCGGAGGCTGTCCCCCTCCACCCTCAAAGTCTATGTCGCCGCAATAGCCGCGCATCACGATGCAATAGAAGGTAAGTCCTTGGGGAAGCACGACCTGGTCATCAGATTCCTCAAGGGTGCTAGGAGGTTAAATCCACCTCGGGTTTTGCACTCTGTACCCTCTTGGGACCTAGCTCTGGTACTTAGAGCTCTTCAAGGTCCCCCCCTTTGAGCCGTTGCTGACCGTAGAGCTCAATTTCCTGTCCATCAAGACAGCGCTCTTGTTAGCTTTGGCCTCTTTCAAGAGGGTCGGGGATCTGCAGGCTTTTTCGGTCGACGAATCGTGCCTAGAGTTCGGGCCGGTCCTTTCTCATGTTGTTTTGAGACCCCGGCTCGGATATGTGCCCAAGGTTCCTACCACTCCCTTCGTGGACCATGTAGTGAACCTGCAAGCGCTGCCCCAGGAGGAGGCAGACCCAGCCCTAGCTTTTCTCTGTCCCGTCCGCGCTCTGCGGGTTTATATTGACAGAACGCAAAGCTTCAGAACCTCAGATCAGCTCTTTGTCTGTTACAGAGGCCAGCAGAAGGGGAAGGCCGTCTCCAAGCAGAGGTTAGCCCACTGGTTAGTGGATGCTATCACCCGAGCGTATGAATCTCTGGGTGAGCCTTGTCCTCCCAGGTTGCGTGCCCACTCTACTAGAGGTGTTGCCGCTTCCTGGGCTTTGGCTCAAGGCGCCTCGCTGACAGACATCTGTAGAGCTGCGGGCTGGGCGACACCGAACACGTTCGCTAGGTTCTATAGCCTTCGTGTGGAACCTGTTTCCTCCCGAGTTCTGGCTACGGCCAGTGGGTCGAGGGAATAGGTTGTGTCGGCTTGCCACGCCACTCCGTGCCTCGGCCGGATACGTGCGTCTTTTTGCTCCGTTGGCGCCCTACGTCGGTGAGCCTCGTGAGTTCCTCCTTCACCCCTCGGTGCTGGGCGCGGCGGACCGCCCGGCGCCAGGTCTGCTACCTCTAGTAAGGAGTTGTTAGTAGACTGGGTGCCCCAGTGGTCTCTACTGTGACCCATGATGCCATGTGCAGTTCAGCCATGTCTTCCTCTTGACGGACTCGTTCGTCGTCCCCTTGAGTACGCTCCCACTTCCCTTGGATTGGGACTACCTCTGGGACTGCCATATGTTTCACTATTCCTTCGGGCTAGTACATATGTGTATTCCTGGCCTTCCTCAGTCAGGCTGGGGCTTCCGCAGCGTTCCCTCCTCTCTTGAGGGAACGCTTTCCCAGTGTTATCCAACCACTGTGCGGGTCTTGCGGAACAGCAGTGTGGTTCCCGTGCTAGCTCCCGCAACTTATTTCAAGAAACTGCTGCAGGGTAGCTTAGCTGGGCGCTGGAAGGGGCCAGCACCATGGCGTTTTATTAGGGATCCCAATTCGTCAGGGAACTCCCCCGACGACACGTCGGAGTTCCCAGGACGAAAGGGAACGTCTCGGTTACGTATGTAACCCTCGTTCCCTGAGTACAGGGAACGGAGACGTGTCGTCCCTTCGCCATGTTGCTGTACCTTCGCGAGGACTGGACACTGTTCGGCTCCTCAGCGAAAAGCGTTGCGCAATGTTTACTTCCGCCTTTTATACCCGCGCTGGTAGGCGGGTCACGGAATGCAAACCTTGCATGCCAATGTCTATTGGCTCGTTTTAATTCTCTCGAAGGCAGTTGGCTCCCTAGCGTGATCCCAATTCGTCAGGGAACTCCCCCGACGACACGTCTCCGTTCCCTGTACTCAGGGAACGAGGGTTACATACGTAACCGAGACGTTATACCACTGTTTAGACACAGGAAATTATTACTCATCCATGTTTTTATTTCAGTAATACAGTTGGAAAGAAAATCAGCGTCAGGGCGCTTATCTGGTTTTGAATGTATATAAATCTGCTTATCTTCAGCATAAAAATGATAATGGAGGCCGAGCAATCTCAAGAGATACCCAAGTGGTGAAAGATAAATATTAAAAAGTAAAGGGCCCAAGACTGACCCCTGAGGAACACCAGTGAAAACAGACCTAATCTCAGACCTATGGCCACCCATAGAAATGAACTGGGAATGGTCAGTAAAATAGGATCTAAACCACTTCAAAACTGTCCCCGACACACCAAACACTCTTTCAAGATGTGTGAGTAATAGACTGTGATCAACAGTACCAAAACCAGAGCTTACATCAAGAAGGATGAGAATGGATGTTGCACCAGAGTCAGAAGCCATCAACAAATCATTGGTGACTTTAACCAAAGCCGTCTCAGTACTTTGAAATGTACAAAAACCCGACTGAAGGGGTTCAAAAAGGTAATTAGTCATGAGATGTTTACACAAATGAGAGGCAACAATATGCACAAGTATTTTTGCCAGAAACTGAAGATTTGAGATAGGACGATAATTATTAAAATAATTCTCTTTTTTTTTTTTGTACAGGAGTTACAGCAGCAATCCTTAATGCTGCTGGAACAACCCCAGTCTGCAAAGAGTCATTTATAAAACAGCAGGGCACAAAACATTGAAGCAAGATTTAAATAAGCATGTGGGCATAGGATCAAGCAAGCAAGTGGTTTCATGCTCAAAATCACTCAATGTTCTAGACGGAATAACTTTAATAAGGATTAAGTTATATTTAATTTATATAAGTAAATATGTATGCTTGAAAGATTTGAAAATGTTGTATGCAAGTTGATATAAAGAATGCATATATCATTAATTGAAAAGACCATGTTCTTGTTTCTTTATGAGAAGAGGTTTTATTTAACTTTAAGATAAATAAAGACATGTTATATGTCACAGCAGTTAAATCTGTGTCTGTATAGCATGTTCAAACCTTAATATCATTCATATTAACAGATTAATAGACGTTTTCTCTAGGAGTATATAACGAGTTTGGAAATTGTAGAGAAATGCTTAATTTATGCATTGTCAGCTGTGGATCCACCCTTTAATAATGAGCATAATTACATTTACATTTTAGAAACAACATTGACAACAAAAATACTTCCAAGTGCAACCAATGCAAAATTGTCTCTGAGCAACACATAATTAATGACTACCTGAATAAATCAGTGTTTATAAATTAATTGGTTGAACAGGCACTTGTTTTGTTTCTAAATAAATCAGTGTGGTTTAAACAAATCTGTTGAGTGAATGATTATTTGACTATCTAATAAAGACTCTATCCATGTCTCACAGCAGGCCTCTATATACAGTACACAGGGAGGGAGAAAGAGAAATGGAGACAGTCATTAAGGTAGAAATAAACTCACACTCTCCCTGGTGTCCAGAAGCTTCCTGGCGAGTGTTTGCCAGCCTCCATCTGTTTTGGGTGTTCAGAGGCGGTCAGTGATAGAAAACAGCTCTAACAGTGTGAAACCTCTGTCAGTACACTGGAGCCTCACTGACAATCTGCTTTCACTGTGAGTTTGAGTGTGTGCGTATGTATATAAAACGTCTACGGTTACGTATGTAACCCTCGTTTCCTGAGTAGGGAACGGAGACGTTACGTCGGATGACGGCGAATGGGGTTTCGCTTAGAAAGCCTATCAACTTCGAGTATTACAAAACGAGCCAATGGCAAAGAAATGCCATGGGTCTGTGGAATTTGCATGACGTAACTCCGCCCCACCTCGTGGGTATAAAAGGAGGAAGTCCGCAACAGCAGTTTATGTTTCTTCGCTGAGGAGCCAAGACTGAGCTCAGGCGATCCCCGCGGTACAGCGGAAAGTGGCAGGCAGACGTAACGTCTCCGTTCCCTACTCAGGGAACGAGGGTTACATACGTAACCGTAGACGTTCCCTTTCGTTGTCACTCCGAGTTACGTCGGATGACGACGAATGGGGTTACCAGTCTAATCACGCCACCTTCTCAGCTGCCTTCCAGTGCCCTGCGTAAATCAAGATCCCTGTCATAGACTGGACGAAGGACTCCATTTAACACAGGAATACCAAGGTACACTGGGAAGCATATCCCAAGCTAGGGGAAGTATGCAATTAATGCCAACCCAGAGGGGGGGGGGGGGACTTAGAGAATACACATATGACCCGAAGGAAACATATGGGGAACACTGGGGTGTCCAGCCGCAGGTGGAATATTTCAACCCCAGGGGTGGCAAGGTGGCTTGCCAAGGGAAAGACACATGCTCAGAGAGGCTTACAGTGGAAATACACATGTGGGGGTCGCTCAGGGGAGGGACCATGCATACGGGAGGCACCTAGCCGACGCGCAGGCAAGAGACACTGGCGCCGACGTCAGGAGTGCTGGAGGAGCTCAAGGCTTTCGGGGAAGCTCACCTGAGGAGAATATCGCACGTATCCAGTCCGTGGAGTGGAATGGCGAGCAAGCGAAGACACCTGAGCGGGTCCGGTACTAGCTAGTTGAAGCGAGTACATGAGAGGACACTGGCTCCACTCGGAGATTATAGAATCTGGCGAATGTGTTAGGTGTCGCCCAGCCTGCAGCTCTGCATATGTCTGTTAGCGAGGCGCTATGCGCTAGAGCCCAAGAGGATGCCACACTCCGGGTGGAGTGGGCCGTCACACCAAGGGGGCACGGTCGGCCTTGCTGCTGGTATGCCAAAGCAATGGCGTCCACTATCCAGTGAGACAACCCTTGCTTGGAGAGAGCCTTTCCCTTCAGCTTCCCACCATAACAGACAAGAGCTGGTCTGAGGTCCTGAAACACTGCGTCCTGTCTACATAGGCGCGAAGAGCGCGTACTGGACAGAGCAGTGCCAAGGCTGGGTCTGCCTCCTCCGGGGGCAGCGCTTGCAGGTTCACCACCTGGTCCCGAAAGGGAGTGGTAGGAACCTTGGGCACATATCCGGGCCGGGGTCTCAGGATCACGTGAGAGAAAGCCGGTCCGAATTCCAGGCACGCTTCGTCGACGGAGAATGCGTGCAGGTCCCCTACCCTCTTGATGGAGGCCAGTGCAACCAGGAGCGCTGTCTTCATAGACAGGAACTTAAGCTCAACTGATTGCAGAGGCTCAAGGGGAGCACTCTTCAGGGCAGTTAGAACCACTGAGAGGTCCCAAGAGGGAACGAGAGGAGGGCGAGGAGGATATAGTCTCCTCGCTCCTCTCAGGAACCTGATGACCAGGTCGTGCTTCCCTACCGACTTACCTTCAACGGGGTCATGATGTGCGGCAATGGCGGCAACATAGACCTTAAGGGTGGAGGGAGACAGCCTTCGCTCCAACCCTTGCTGAAGGAAGGAAAGCACAACGCTGATCGAGCATCTCTGGGGGTCTTCTCGGTGAGAAGAGCACCAGTCGACGAAGAGGTTCCACTTCAACGCATAGACGTGTCTCGTGGACGACGCTCTAGCGGAAGTGATGGTAGCCGCTGGTGGAAGGGTACCCAAACCTACCTCAAACCGTCCAGGAGCCACACGTGGAGGCTCCAGAGATCGGGGCGAGGGTGCCACAGGGTGCCCCGTCCCTGAGAAAGAAGGTCCTTCCTCAGAGGAATGGGCCAGGGAGGTGCTGTCGCGAGGAGTACAAGTTCGGGGAACCAGGTCCGGTTTGGCCAATACGGCGCGACCAGAATGACCTGCTCCTCGTCCTCCCTGACCTTGCGCAAGGTCTGCGCAAGAAGGCTCGCTGGGGGAAACGCATATTTGCGGCCCGGCGGCCAGCTGTGCGCCAGTGCATCCGTGCCGAGCGTGCCCTCGGTCAGGGAAAAATACAGGGCGCAATGGGTCGAGTCGTGAGAGGCAAACAGATCTATCTGTGCGTCCCCGAACTGGTCCCAAATCAGCTGAACCGACTGGGGATGGAGTCGCCATTCTCCAGGGAGGGGCTGAAGCCGTGAGAGCTCGTCGGCTGCACAGTTCAGCGCTCCGGGAATGAAAATGGCTCGAAGCGACCTCAGATGCTTCTGACTCCATAGGAGGAGGTGGCGGGCGAGTTGTGACATACGGCGGGAGCGTAGACCACCTTGATGGTTGATGTACGCTACAGTGGCGGTATTGTCTGAACGGACTAGCACGTGTTGACGCCGGAGCAACGCCCGGAAGCGGTGCAGGGCAAGACGTACTGCCAACAACTCGAGGCAATTGACATGCCACAGCCGCTGGGGTCCTGTCCAGGAGCCCGCAGCAGCATGTCCATTGCACATGGCGCCCCAGCCCGTGGTGGAGGCATCTGTTGAGACAACAACATGCCGGGAAGCTCGTTCCAGGGGGACACCCGCCCTGAGAAAACTGAGGTTCGACCACGGGGTGAGGAACTGACGGCAGGTCGGAGAAACTGGTACTCGGAGCGTGCCTTGTTGCCATGCCCACCTCGGGACTCGGTCGCGAAGCCAAAGCTGAAGCGGTCTCATATGAAGCAATCCAAGCGGCGTGACCGCGGCTGCAGATGCCATATGCCCCAGGAGCCTCTGAAAATGTTTCAGTAGGACCGCACTCTTGCTCTTGAGTTGTCTCAGGCAAGTCAGCAGTGACTGCGCGCGCTCGCTCGTAAGCTGCGCGGACATACCGAGAAAAGAGATCCTCTGCACGGGGCAAAGTTTGCTCTTCTCCCAGTTGACCCGAAGGCCCAGACGAGCTAGGTGCCGGAGCACTAGGTCCCTGTGTTCGCAAACCTGATCTCGAGAGTGAGCTAGGATCAGCCAGTCGTCGATATAATTCAGGATGCGAACCCCGTGCTCCCGAAGGGGAACAAGGGCAGCCTCGACGACCTTCGTGAAGATGCGAGGAGACAGGGCCAGCCCGAAAGGGAGGACCGCGAACTGGTATGCCTGCCCCTCGAAAGCAAACCGTAGGAACGGTCTGTGGCGAGGAAGAATGGAGAAATGGAAGTAGGCGTCCTTCAGGTCGATCGCTGCAAACCAATCCTGGGAACGCACGCATTCGAAAACGCGTTTGGCGGTGAGCATCTTGAACGGCAGCCTGTGAAGGGAGCGGTTCAGCACGCGCAAGGCCAGGATTGGCCGTAACCCACTGGTTATCTTGGGGACAATGAAGTAAGGGCTGTAGAAGCCGGACCTCATCTCGGCTGGAGGGACAGTCTCGATTGCACCCTTCGCCAGCAGGGTGGCAATCTCTGCTCTCATGACGGGGGCATTGCCACCGACCAAAGAGGAGCGGACTCCCCTGAAGCAGGGAGGAGACCGTGCGAACTGAATCGCAAGCCGAGCCTGACGGAACGCGCGATCCAGCGGGACAGACGGGGAAGCTCTAGCCAGGCTCCCAGGAACTGAACCGGCGGGATCACGTGACGACAGGCGTCCCCCCGGAGGGGCAGCGAAGCGGAGTAACTGGCCCAGACGTGGACGGCAAAGCGGCCCGGTGTGGGGGCACAATTAGCAACCGCGCCCTGGCAGAGGGGGCCAGGGGAGGACCAGCAGGGGGCGACGGCCACTTTCGTCGCTCAGAGAGCAAGGTTAGTGGCGGCGCGCAGCTCAGTGAAGAGCCCTGGGTCAGTCCCGCCCTCGTGCAGGTCCATGAGCATCTGCGTCAGGTAGACCAGCAGAATGACCATGGCACGCAGTGAGGCGGCCGCCAGTCCCGTGGCGCTATAGGATCTCGCCACAAGCGTAGACGAAAAACTACAGGCCACGGATGGGTGCTTAGGATTGCGCCGAGAAGAAGCACTCTGAGGACACATAGCATCGCAACAGAGCGTTCAGCCGGGGGAACCCCAGTGTACCCACGGGCAGCGGCCCCATCGAGGGGAGGAAAGGCGGATGAGATCAGCGAATGGTCCCTGATCTCATCATGCACGTCCGGGAAGAACGGTATTGGGGTTTGCCGTGGACGAGGGTCGGCGGCCTCACCCAAAAACCAATCGTCCCGGGAAAGCATGGCCGTCATCTCCGGATCAGACTCGACGAGTCGTCACTTCCAGGAAAATCAAACCCACCTAGTGAAGCTGCTACAAACATAATATCATCCTCTGTAGCTTCAAATGAAACACACGGGCCACCAGAGGGTAGACCCGTGGGAATCACCTGTTCACTAGCGGGCACCGTCATTGAAGAGGGGGGCTGGGGTCGCGGACACATAGTCGGCGCCTTGTTCCAGACCGAAACCCTCAGGTCACCCTGGCCACCAGCCGAAGATCGGGGGGTGGATGAGGGGACTCTCACTCATGTGAGTTCACCGAGTCTCGACCTTAATGACGCGATGATCATGTTTCCATGGAGAAAACGTGAGTCATCCACGAGCGCTGCTCTAGCATGATCAAGCCCAAACATACTAGACAACGCTCGTGCCCATCAGAGTCCGATACCAAGCTGCCGCACCATTCATTTTTTTTTTATTTTTTTTTATTGCACGGGCGAGCCGTCTTTAAAAAGACGTGCCGCGTGCAAGCTCTTTTAGTGAGAGAAAACTCAAGTGTTGAAGCACCCGGGGAGACACGCACCGACTGGCAGACCACTGCAACAGATCAGCAGGAAGCACGCGCTCGCCGTAGATCGCCGTCACACCAACACTCGAGGTACTCGTTTGTAAAGCTGACAATTCAGAGATGGCTTGTGGAGAGAAGAATACACTTGGCTCCGAAGCGAAAACATAAACTGCTGTTGCGGACTTCCTCCTTTTATACCCACGAGGTGGGGCGGAGTTACGTCATGCAAATTCCGCAGACCCATGGCATTTCTTTGCCATTGGCTCGTTTTGTAATACTCGAAGTTGATAGGCTTTCTAAGCGAAACCCCATTCGTCGTCATCCGACGTAACTCGGAGTAACAACGAAAGGGAACACAAACTTTCCACAGTAATGATTCATTATTGATGACACCCTCAGAAACCAACACCTGCTGGATATAGTGCATTCAATTAAGCAAGAAGCACAATCATCCTTAGCTTGCAGTTTTCAGCCTTCATTTCTGTCTTTTTTTTTTTTTTTTGTGATGCTCTTGGATTTTTAGGTTAAAATCTGACATTTTAGCATGTGATCGCCTTTGATGTGGGATTTCCTAAAAGTTTGAGGTGAAGAAAGCCTTTGAAGGTTTATCTGATACAGTGAACATGTCACACTGTGAGATGTGCAGGATCTTAATGAGAGACAATCATGTTTTTTTATGGGAACAAACTAACTAAAGCAAAAGCACTGCAATAATTCCCTAACAGACAGCTCTAAATCTGCCCGTAGAGCAGGTGTCTGATCTCTGATGATAGACAGGCCTGTCAAAACACTTATGTAGGCTATGTGCAGTAAAGCAAAAGAAAAGAAGAAGAGGACAGTAATGAAATAATGAATATGAATTATTCTCAATGTTACCGACTGGAGCCCTGAACACTTCTAAGTTCACTTTAAATGACTTCTTTTTCCAAGGCCATTTTCCCAGCTTTAGCTGATTATGCTCAGCTAAGGAATATACTAAAGCTGACTTGTCTGTCAGCTTACTTCCTTTGTTAAAGTGATATTCCTCTAGTGATACTACAATAATGACACTCTAGAAGCCATTGTACATCTTGGCACTAGCGCTCTAAGGATTTTACAAAAATGCCACTAATTTGTACCCACACTTGTCAGGATATAAAAAAGCTTATCGACTTGCTACAGTATAGGATTTATTCACTGTTGCAGTATTTGTTCTGTGTTGTGACTTTTCCATTCCAAACACTAAACAAACATCCTGCTAACTGTAAGAATTGAACACAAATAACCTTATTCTTATATCTCTTGAGGTAAGTAACAACTGCCTGATAGAACATACCAGAGCACATCAACACATACATCATTGAAGTATCGCTCACCACAATTATAGAGAACAATCTGCCAATATTAAAAGTAAATCAACGCTTACAATAACATATTTATACTTTTACTAGTTATGATAATTTTGTTTATAATAGATTTATATTTATATACAGTACATCTATAAAAATGTATAAGATGTATATATACTGTATATAAATCTAATATAAACAGGGGATTTCCTAGAATGCATTTTATAGGAATATAAATATTCCTAATAGAAATAGTCATTTGTTTTTTTATTAACATTTTACCAGATTTAGCACTACACGTTTATTTTTTCTCCATTAAATGATGTATTTCACTAAATGTTTAGATTTTATAAAACTACACCAATTATAAAAAAAAAATCTAGAAGTACTTTGCTACAGAATTATCCACTCCCTTTTTTAGTTTAGTTTCCACTCAATTATTTTTGTTTTACTCATTAAAAATATTTTTTATCAGTTCCACACAAAGAGGTTTAGATATTCAACAACGATCAAGAATAAACAACACTGGTATCGGATCGATAACTGTATCGGCCGATACTCGAGAATTTGGAATATCGAATCGGTTATAAAAAATCGGTGCATCACTAATTTTCATCAAGACTAACATTTGACTCAATTTGCTTAAAGTTAAAGTTACAGCCTCTTAAATCAAACAGGAGTTAAGTATCTTTCTGAAGGGTAGAATGGTTATTGCACAAACCTGAAACCCTCATACCAGCCTCATAGCATTTTCTCATTAATGTAATTAGCGCATACGATTTGGGGGTGGCAACATAGACTACGTTTACATGCAGACAATTTTTGGGTTATGGTCGGGTTAAGGTCACTATTCGGGTTTCTGAAACATTAGGAATAACCCGTTTACATGCGTGACCAGAGAGAGTTACTCCTGTATACATGGAATTGCAATATCCTGATGTAAACGGCGACGCACGGTTAGTGTCTGGACGTACGGACAACTGTAAGACGCAATATGCGTCATTTCCGATTCTTCTTCCTGTATCCAAAGACAACAACAACAGCAGCAGCAGCACGCGGATAATGAATAGTTCGGGGCAGATAGCGATCGCCTTTGTTTGCGCTTTGGTGCTGGTACTGACCTCGCTCCAAATGTATGCTGTGCTGCGTCTCGCCATGTTTACTTCCGGTATACTGCACGTGGGTTTTTGTATGCGCCGAGAAGTTTCTCTACTCAAAAGACCAAGATTCCTTGCGAATAGAACATGCGCAGAACACAAATCATTATGGGGATGTGCCGATACGCGTTTACATGACCAAAAATTCGGGTTAGAAAAGGGGTACCCCAGGTATCATATTCCGGTTTTTAAAATCCGGGATATGAGCATATTCGGGTTTTTGCCGGTGTTTACATGGCGTGACCGGGTTATTGCTAATATCCCGGTTTTGAACGGGTTATTGGCTGCATGTAAACGTAGTAATTGATACTGGATATTCACAACTTTGTGAATCACCCTGAAAAGTTGTCTGAATGTATCTCACCTGTTAGGGTGCGTTTGCGGGTACGTCGGCTCCCACATCCAGAGCATTCAGAGACTTTAGACCAAGAACTGAAGGTGCAGTCATCCCTGCAGGGCACCCAGCAGCTCCTGAAGCGTGACGGCATCGGCCCGGCCCACCGGAGACACTCTGACACGGCTGCCATCTCATCATACTCATCCACGCAGCTCACTCCTGAGAGGGCACACAATTAAACACAGCTTTAATACAACAGTCATGTATGCCACTTGTGATACAAATGTGATAAATATTGCTTATGGGCTGAAAATATGTGACATGACAGTTCTTCAGGCATTAACGTGGAAGCGATTTCATGGAAATGTATTTGCAGCCGGACTGCACGTGGTAAAAAGCCATTAACTTTTCCCCATAACTCTTTCTTCTACAGCGCTGATTTCAGATCCTCTCCCATGAAAATTGTCCTCCTCTGCATCACCGCCACTGAGGGACGATAAATGATATGCTTGGCAAATGTGAAGCCACCAGTTACCTTTTCAGCACACTGCATCCATTCCACCCACAAGGTGAAGTATTCCTCGCAGACAGCAAAGATTGTGCAGAGGACTTTTCCCTGACTGACTTAAATTTGCCACTCTGGCTTACATGATGACATGTTTTTGACACAGTCCTCTGCAGCATGGCTCTGTACACTCAGTAGAGCACAGTTAACACACAGCTATAACAATGCCATTTGAAGGGAACTTTTCAAACTGTATGGCAGAGCTTTTTATTGGTTCACATTAAAGAACAACTAAAAACACAATAATTGTTCCAACCGATCAAGACATCAGGCAATTTAATATAGAAAAAAGGTGGATTTTACCATGGTAAATAAACACATTGCAACATATGCCCTTTCATTGTTTATTGCTTTTATAGAACAGTGGCAGTAATAAACTAATGGTATGATTTTTATATAGTTAATTAGCTTAACTCTAGCCTTGCCAAGATTTCTGAAAGGAAGTCTAATGAGAGCCAAGGCTGCATGTATTTGAAATGTATATGAAAAATAAAGTAAACACATTGACATTGTGAAACATTATTACAATTTAAGGTAACTGTTTAGTATTTGAAAATATTTAAATATATAAAATGTTTAATTTTCAACATCCTTACTCCAGTCTTCAGTGTCACATGATCCTTCAGAAATCATTCTGATATGCTGATTTGCTGCTCAAGAAACATGTATTATTATTATCAATGTTGAAAGCAGTTGTTCTGTTTAACTTTTTTTTTGTGGAAACCATGATACATTTTTTTCAGGATTCTTTGATGAATAGGAACACACACACACAAAAAAAGCCCAGCATTTATTTAATCATTATAAACGTACTTTCACTTTTTACCAATTTAATGCATCCTTGCTGAATAAATGTATTCATTTCTTTAAAAGCAAAATCTTACTGACCCCAAACTTTTGAACAATGGTATAATAAAGAGATCCTCAGAAGCTGTCAGTATTTTTATTCTAAACTAGCAATCTAGAAAATCCTGAAAATGTGGCACAGAACAGTGCCTTATGTTATACAGGAATAATTTAGGAGATCTATTACAAAGATCCCATACAGACTAATGAAGACAAAACCATTGTGTGTTAACTAGCATTCTCAATTATACAAGTGTCTTTGTATGTTTATTATATTATATTACTGTCACGGGTCTGCTTGCAGCAAAGAGGAAACAGGTTCTATATGCAGCAGTCTTTATTAATCATAAACCCAAACTTACAGAAATAATCAAGATACTCTAGAAAACTCTAACACACAGGATAGAACAGCCAGGTTAACATCTACGACAACAGACAAGTAGACAGCACTAAAATCAGACTTTAAACAGTGTAAACCAATGTAAAAAAAAAGAGCCATACTAAATACATTTAGAAAAGAATAACTAGGGTGTTTCCATGTTATTTTGGGTGTGGTTCCATGGCAATAGCATGGTGTGTCATGGCATTCTTTAAAGTACCTTGGAGTCCCATATTTTACTGTCTGATACAATGACTGTACTATTGTACCACCATCATACTTTTTGTAAGGATAAACAGGAAACAAAACAATGCAAATAATAATGCATATATACTTTTCATTTTTTTTACCATCTCAGCTTTAAAAAGAATAACTACATAAGAAAAAGATTTAACCCAAACAAAAAAACTAAAATAACTAAATATATACAGTACATTAGTGATATCTCCAGTATATAACATTTTATTTAGTCTTTTTCAAAGATTTTCTTAGCTGATGCATTTACACTTGCACTTTATTGTGCTCACAGATGAAATATGCTCTTTTAGCTACAGCTACACCAGAGTTTATTTGTTTTTCCAATGTTTAGTAGGTGTTTGTTCCCCAATGCATGTGCCACATTGATAATTAATACTGTATTGATTCAGATTTGTAGGACACAAATTCCAACCCTTGCAAATCTGACAGAAAGGCTCTAAACCGAAGGGAGGGAACAACTGAGTTTTGAATATAGAACAAAGACCCTGTGCATGTTTAAGTGCCAAAATAACATCTGACTCTGGTCTGCATGGACGTCACCTTCCCTAGGGCAATGTGATGCTGTTATCTCAGAAGTGACCCTCTGATGTCTTTGAACAGGCATACATGTACACTTCCGCCTTTAACACATTTTATTGATTCCTATTTGAATTTCAAATGTTGCTCTCTGACCAAAGCATTTGCTCTCTTCACTTCAGAGTAACGTGGGTGGAGATAGTATAGAAGTGGGATGGTGTTTTAATAATACATCATAGTTTGCTTCTGTGTGAAAACAACAGACTTAGATTGTAATTACAATGACATTTTATTTGTTTTCACACTCTGCAACTGTTTAGCTCTACAGTATATGCATATATATATATATATATATATATATATATATATATATATATATATATATGGATTATGTATATAGGATAATGTAGAGTCAGTCAGTCATAAACAGATTAAAATAATTCAATATATACAATATCGTTCAAAGGTTTGGGGTCAGTAATATTTTCTTTTTTTGTGAAGAAATTCATACTTTTATTTAGCAAGGATGCATTGAATTGGTTAAAAGTGACAGTACAGACATTTATAATGTTACAAAAGACATTCCATTTCAAACAAATGCTGTTCATTTGAATTATTAATTCATCAAAGAATCCTGAAAAAAGTGTATCACATTTTCCACAAAAATATGAAGCAGCACAAATGTTGATAATAATAAGAAATGTTTCTTGAGAAGCATGTGACACTGAAGACTGGAGTAATGATGCTGAAAATTCAGCTTTGCCATCACACGAAAAAATTATTTTTAAAAAACAGTTCAGTAATATTTCACAGTATTACTGCTTTACTGTATTTTTTTTTTTATCAATGCAACCGGATGTCTGTGCCATCGGTCAGTTATACAATTTAGTGTTCATTTTACAAAACTATTTGACTAATCAAAATCAAGAGAGCTTAAAATTATGTGTAGCATATTATGTACTGCTGTTTACAGAATTGAATAGTCATTCTGAGCATTTTGTCCTTTAGATTCAAATGTGAAAGGTAAGTTGTGAGATGACATTTTTTTTTTTTACTCTTAAGAATTTCACATGCCTCCCAGGGTAGACATCAGTTTCTCCCTCCTACTCTGTCTCTCCTAGCTTTCTTTTCTTTCTCACACTCATTGCCGGTTCCCGCAGTGCCCCAGAGACAGAAAGGTTGACAGTAGTGACATTCTGATTGGAGCGCACAGGCTGCCCATTTTTAGCACAATTATTTCCCCTCTCTCCTCCATTCCTATACCATTCTCTCTCAATTTATCTCCTCTCCCTATTGTTAACATTTTATTCTTATCTCAGCTCATGACAGGGATCAACTTAATAATGCAGCCACTTACAAAGGTGACATTGTTTGCTGACTACTAAAAAGGACACGGCAGAGAACTTTTTTGGCCCTTAAAAAGACTCTGTCAGACTTGCCAGCTAAGCTTCTCAGTATTCATTAACGGCATAGGCAGAGCGCACAAAAAACCCAGAAAACAACTCTTTTCATTAGAGTAACACTTTCATGTGCTCCTAGAATTAAGGTTTCGATATGTGGGAATCTAAGCCCAATTAAATGATTACTGAAGCTATGCACAATACCAAGAAGCACTGTGGAAGACACTCCCACGTCCACCCCATAATAATAGGAACTGATTAACTGAGACATTTTAATCCATAATGTGAGACGAAGATTAGTATGTGTGGTATAATCAATAAATGTGCCTTCTTAAATACCCCCGACATGATTTAGTGGACACCAAAGACTGCAGCGAGTTGCTCAAAATGTGCAAAATAAGATCCCCAATTGGGAACAAGCTTTTTCATACCAAAAGTGAACAGACAAAGCATTGAATACCGGCAGCAAAAATTCACCATAAAATAATTTACAAAGAATGTGACAGAAATTTCTGTCAGCAAATTTTTCCACAGCAAAACCAAAAATATTCCTGTCATTCACATCCTGTAATGCAAAATACTACCTGTCTGATATGGATTTCTGCCATGTGCAGAAAGTTTCATGGACTATGACAGGAGCATTCATTGTACTGTTGGTTTCCAGTAAGGGTTCATTGTGCAAGGACAGTTAGTAATCAACTGTACAGGGACTCTGTGACCTCCAAAGAGTTAAGCACTGTCAGTGTGAGCGTTCCTTAACAACCTGTCTACACTGGAATTCAGTCATTCACTTTCAATGAGAGGTAGTGCTTTGAGGTGATATGAATGACAGTGACCGTAGGCAGTGGTAGAAAGGTGAGTAGAGTCTAACTTTATACAAACAAGCAGTAATATTAAGCGTAGGCTCAGTTCTGGCAGGTCACGTTTGTCAAGCTCTCGTCAGCTGACTCTCAGCTGATACACGTCTAGCTATTAGGAATATGACGCCTATCACTGTATACATATATAAGCTCCTTCAGTATTATCAACAGCTTTCGTGTTTCTTGGGAGCTAAATACCCTCCTCCATCCCCAGCTCCTCCTCTCGTCAGTCAGGATTTGGCATTCTGTTTCCCCTTGAATCAGAATAAATTCTCGAATCATGTTGTACTTTAAAATCTCGAATTGATGATATCTGCAATACATTCATGTTGGTTGTGTTCTGTTTACCCTAAGGGGGTTATTGCTGCTCTGCCTGCTCTTATCCATGCTAGGCTGCATGGATGCGCAGGGAGTTCTCGCCCAGAACAGAACCATACCGCCAATCCAAACTGTATGCTATTTGTCAATCGTATTTGACGATAGTGGTCCTGACAGAAATAATGCAACCACCAGCATGATCTCACTAGTGATATGTATTTGCTGTTAAGACATATTGACAGCATCAAAAACATAACCATTCTACGTCTTACATATTCATGCTTACAAAGTCCATAGAATATTGACTTCATGCATATAAATTACATATAAATTACATATTATTTACATTTATATGTAAATAAACATTCACAGTATTTATAAATACTGTAAATAAATACAGTATTTATTAATCTTTGTTAATGTTATTTATAACTTATTCATATGTTATTCATAACTTTGGGGTCAGTAAGATTGCAGCAAAAATACAGAAAAAACAGTAAAATTGTGAAATATTATAATTTAAAAGAACTGTTCCCTATCGGTTAGTCACTACAACGTAGGTCATGACTGACCAATAGGTATCTCGCTAGAGAGGCCAATCTACTTCGAGTGAAACTAAAACAAGCCAATACACATTGGCGTGCAATCATTTGCAACAGCTGTGCAGCCTCCCAGCGCGGGTATTTAACAAGCAGCTGGTGCGATTGCACACTAGCTTTTTGCTTCGGAGCCAAGCACTTCGTATGCTGAACAGAGTGAATTTGAAAGCAAGCCTCTTTTGTATCTCTCCACTTTGGTGCGGGCGTGACGGCACAGCAGCGCGAGCGGTCTTTTTCTCTTCTCTCTCTCTCTTCTTTGTTTGTTGTTTTAAAACTGAGCAAACAAAAAAGCTGTTTTCACGGCTGGTTAGGTGCGCGGTTAAAGCGCTCAACGGCCGTTTTTACGGCTGGTAAGGTGCGCGATTAAAGCGCTCAATGGCCGTTTTCACGGCTGGTAAGACCAGCGAGAGAGAATCGCGCACAGACAGGTGCACATTCCTGTCTGTGTTCGCCGTGACCGTTCCCCTGCGTGCTTCAGCACCAAGGAGAGCAGTCTCTAAAAGAGCTTGCACAGATAGTTTGCATCTTTTTCAAGATGACGTTCTATCTGTGTGTTTCTGGATGCGGTCGTTACCTGGGGTTGTGGGATGGTCACGATCGCTGCCTTGTGTGTCTGGGCCTCGAACACGCACAGGCAGCGTTCGTGGATGAGTCATGTACCCATTGTGGGAAGAGGACCATCTCAGAGCTGAGGTCGAGACTCTCGTTCCTGCAAAGGGGCAGAGTCCCCGTGCCTGCACCTCGTTCCAACCCCCCTTCGCGGGTTGCTACGGGCAGTGACCTGAGGATTACAGTGGGCGCGCTACCTTCGGGGAACCAACCCCGTAGGAACCCCACTCCTCTCATGCTACGCAACCAGTTGAGCTGCCAACGGAACGTTCTGGACCATCCTCGAGATGTGTACCAGTCGTTTCGTTCGGCGCTCCCTGCGACGACCAGATGTCGATTGCTGCATCGGAGGGTGGGTCAGACCTCTCCGCGGACGACGGCTCAGAGCCGCTGCCTCCTTCGGGTGTGCCAGCAGTGCCCGAGTCGGACCCGGAGATGATGGCCATGCTTTCCCGGGCCGCCAACAGGATCAGGCTCGTGTGGAACCCTCCACCGTGTCCCGAGCCCTCGAGGTTGGACGATTGGTATCTCGGGGTGGCGCGCGCTGGTTCTCAGCAACCCACCCCAGTGCCTTTCTTCCCGGAGGTGCATGAGGAGCTCGCAGGGACGTGGACGGCACCTTTTACTGCCAGAAACCGTCTCGGTGGCTCCTCCTCCCTCACCACCCTTGATGGCGGGGCAGCTAAGGGATACACGCGTATCCCGCCAGTGGGACGGCCCGTGCTATGCAACTGTGCCCTAACTCCACTTGGCGTGGAGAACCGTGTCTTCCTTCCCGGGCCTGTAAGTACTCGTCGGACCTGACCGGCAAAGCTTACAAGGCCTGTGGGGAAGCTGCCTCTGCCATGCACGCTATGGCGTTGTTGCAGGTTCATCAGGCCAAGGCACTGAAGGACCTGCACGAGGGTGGTCATGATCCACAAGTTTTCCAAGAACTTCGCGCCGCAACTGACCTCGCGCTTGTGCGACGAAGGTCACTGCGCGGTCAGTGGGTCGTGCGATGTCCACACTTGTGGTCCAGGAACGCCATCTCTGGCTGTGTCTGGCTGACATGCGGGAGACCGACAAGATCAGGTTCCTTAACTCCCCCGTGTCCCAGACCGGCCTCTTCGGCGACGCGGTCGAGAACTTTGCCCAGCAGTTCTCGGCTGTACAGAAGCAGACTGAGGCCATCACCCTCACCCCTGCCTCCACCCCACCGCCCGCGGCTCTTCGCTCTGCTCGTCGCCGTGGGCTTCCTCCTGCGTCTGCCCCTGCTCCCGCGCCGCAGCAGCAGCCTCCATCTAAACGGCGCCGTGGAGCCAGTCGCAGGCAGGGCGCCCCGCCCGTCCAGGCCCCCGCCAAGAGGGGCGGCAAAACCAAGGGTAAGCGGCCCTAGGACGGGCGACCCAGAGATGAAAGGGACTGCTGTCCAGGAGACAATGACTGCATCGCTCCCTCCCCCGGAAGAGGGCCGGGTGGTAAATCCTTTGTTTCATTTTGTTTGTGTTCCGCCGCTGGCCTTAAAACCAGCGGTACCCAAATTCTCAATAAAAGAGCAGTTTCTATCATCTCTGGATCCGAAGAAGACCCGGAGAGCAGTGGGGGGTCGGAATCCTCACCACTCTCATCCGCCTCTTCTTTCGCCAGCCGGCAGCTGTGTACGGTCCGAGAACGCCACCGAGCCGCCTCCCGCACCTCCTGCCCCGTGGAACCAGGTAAGTGCTGCACAGCACACTCAGACCCCGCTACGGGCCGCCTTCCAGAGAGAGCCTCCCGAGCCGCGTCCCTGTGTTCCACCTCGCTGCCCCACTCCGGGTACGCCTACGGTCCCTTTGGTCCCGCTTGTACGGTCTCTGCGAGCCTGGTTAGCGCTCCCCAGTCCGTCTCGCTGGCTCATTCGAACCATCAGGCTCGGCTATGCGATTCAGTTCGCCCGGCGTCCCCCCAAGTTTCGGGCCATCCACTACACTACAGTGAGAGCAGCCGATGCCCATGTCTTGCGTGCGGAGATCGCAGTCCTACTGGCGAAGGATGCGATAGAGCCGGTCCCTCCAGCCGATATGAGGTCAGGGCACTACAGTCCCTACTTCATTGTACCCAAGAAAGGTGGTGGGTTACGACCGATCTTGGATCTGCGAGTTTTGAATCGGAGCCTCCACAAGCTACCGTTCAAAATGCTCCCGCAGATACGCATTTTCGAATGGATCCGTCCCCAAGATTGGTTTGCAGCGATCGACCTGAAGGACGCGTACTTTCATGTCTCGATTCTTCCTCGACACAGGCCATTCCTGCGCTTTGCGTTCTAGGGTCGAGCATATCAGTACAAAGTCCTACCCTTCGGGCTGTCCCCCCGTGTCTTCACGAAAGTCACAGAGGGGGCCCTTGTTCCCATGAGAGAACAGGGCGTTCGCATCCTCAACTATCTCGACGACTGGCTCATACTAGCACACTCTCGAGATCAGCTATGCGAACACAGGGACCTAGTGCTCAGGCACCTCAGCCAGTTGGGTCTTCAGGTCAACTGGGAAAAGAGCAAACTCTCCCCTGTGCAGAGGATCTCTTATCTCGGTATGGAGTTGGATTCGGTCGCTCAGACAGCACGCCTCACAGAGCAGCGTGCTCAGTCGGTGCTGAACTGCTTGAACACGTTCAAAGGCAGGACGGCGGTCCCACTGAAATTCTTTCAGAGGCTCCTGGGGCATATGGCAACAGCAGCAGCGGTAACCCCGCTCGGCCTGCTTCATATGAGACCGCTTCAGCACTAGCTTCACGGCCGAGTCCCGAGATGGGCGTGGCATCACGGCACTCACCGGGTGGCATTCACACCGGCGTGCCGCCAGACCTTCAGCCCGTGGTTAGACCTCTTGTTCCTGCGGGCAGGAGTCCCCTTGGAACAGGTGTCCAGGCATGCTGTGGTATTCACAGATGCCTCTGCCACCGGCTGGGGTGCCACGTACAACGGGCATGCAGTGTCAGGGGTGTGGACGGACCCCCAACTGCATTGGCACATCAATTGCTTCGAGTTGCTAGCAGTACATCTCGCTCTGAGCCGCTTGAAAATGCCGCTACAGGGCAGGGACGTGCTGGTCCGTACGGACAACACGGCGACCGTTGCGTACATCAACCGACAAGGTGGTCTACGCTCCCGTCGCATGTCGCAACTCGCCCGCCATCTCCTCCTCTGGAGTCAGAAGCATCTGAGGTCGCTTCGAGCCATGTATGTCCCCGGCGTGCTCAATCGTGTGGCCGACGAGCTATCACGAGCTGTGCTTCCGGGAGAATGGCGACTCCACCCCCAGGCGGTTCAGCTGATCTGGAGAGAGTTCGGGGAGGCTCAGGTAGACCTGTTTGCCTCCTCAGAGACCTCCAACTGCCAGCTGTTTTACTCCCTGACCGAGGGAACACTCGGCACGGACGCACTGGCACACAGCTGGCCCCGGGGCCTTCGCAAATATGTGTTTCCCCCAGTGAGGCTACTTGCGCAGACACTGTGCAAAGTCAGGGAGGACGAGGAGCAGGTCCTTCTGGTGGCTCCCTATTGGCCCACCCGGACTTGGTTCCCAGAACTCATGCTCCTCGTGACAGTCCCTCCCTGGCCCATTCCTCTGAGGAAGGATCTTCTGACTCAGAGACGGGGCACCCTATGGCACCCGCGCCCAGACCTCTGGAAACTCCATGTCTGGTCCCTGGACGGGACGCAGAGGTTCTAGGTGACTTACCCCCAGAGGTACTTAACACCATCACTTCAGCACGGGCGCCGTCCACGAGACGTGCTTACGCCCTGAAGTGGAACCTGTTAGTTGAGTGGTGTTCTTCTCGCCGAGAAGACCCCCGAAGATGTTCGATAGGGTCTGTGCTTGCCTTCTTGCAGCAGGGGTTGGAGCGTAGACTGTCTCCCTCCACCCTCAAAGTACATGCTGCCGCTATTTCAGCTTATCACGACCACATAGATGGCAAAACAGTTGGAAAGCACGACCTGGTCGTCAGGTTTCTTAGGGGGGCGAGACGATTAAATCCTCCTCGACCCCCCTCCATACCCTCTTGGGATCTTTCCCTGGTGCTTCGAGCACTTCAGGATGTTCCCTTTGAGCCTCTGCAGTCAGTAGACTTAAAGCTTCTTTCCATGAAGACTTTGCTGCTGGTTGCACTGGCCTCTGTCAAGAGGGTAGGAGACCTGCACGCATTTTCGGTCGACGAATCGTGCCTAGAGTTCGGGCCGGGTGACAGCCATGTGGTACTAAGACCCCGGCCTGGCTATGTGCCCAAGGTTCCTACCACTCCCTTCAAAGACCAGGTAGTGAACCTGCAAGCGCTGCCTTTGGAGGAGGCAGACCCAGCCCTGGCTTTGCTCTGTCCCGTTCGCGCTCTGCGTATGTACGTGGACAGAACTCAAAGCGTCAGGACCTCAGACCAGCTCTTTGTCTGTTACGGAGGCCAGCAGAAGGGAAAGGCTGTCTCCAAGCAGAGGATGGCCCACTGGATAGTGGATGCCATCGCCTTGGCTTACCAAGCACAAGGCGTGCCCTGCCCGCTCAGGTTGCATGCACACTCCACGAGAGGCGTTGCATCCTCCCAGGCGCTGGCACGTGGCTCCTCGCTAACAGATATCTGTAGAGCTGCGGGCTGGGCGACACCTAACACGTTCGCTAGATACTATAGCCTACGTGTAGAGCCGGTCTCCTCCCGTGTTTTCACCCTAGACGGGTAGAAGCACTGAGAGGTCTGGCTCTGTCGGCTTGCTGCACCCTACTGTGCACCCTTATTGCTCCAGAGTAAAACCTGTCGAGTCCTCCAAACCCCTCGGCCCGGACTTGGCGGAGCGTCCGGCGCCAGGCCCTTATCCGCTGAATCCTTGAGAACCGGATCTGGGCTGGGTTCCATATGTGTGACCCTACGGGGATCCCATATGTGTATATTCTCCACGGCTGCTCCTATCGGAAGCCCGTGTCTTTCCCTTGGGCTAAGTCACCCATTATTTCATATGCAGTACAGCCTTCGGGCTAGTCCATATGTATTTCCACATAACTCTTTGAAGAAGTGGCTTCCGCAGCGTACCTTCCTAAACAGAAAGGGCACGCTTTCCCAGTGTTATCCAATATCTCACTGTATGGGTTATCACGGAACAACAGTGTCAGATTCACTCTGTGTAAGCCTCCTCCTATCGTCCTTCCAGGCAAGAAGGTGTAGAGGCTTGCACGGGGCGCTGGATGGGGTGCAGCGGCTGTGGCGCTTTGGTAG
Source organism: Gila orcuttii (assembly GCA_026230005.1). Taxonomy (NCBI): domain Eukaryota; kingdom Metazoa; phylum Chordata; class Actinopteri; order Cypriniformes; family Leuciscidae; genus Gila; species Gila orcuttii. Next base: position 26,471,684 of record JAPDVR010000007.1, on the reverse strand, counting down.
GGATTCCTATTGGTCAGTCATGACCTACGTTGTAGTGACTGACCGATAGGGAACGTCTCGGTTACATATGGTAACCCTCGTTCCCTGAGGGAGGGAACGGAGACGTAGGTCCCGTCGCCACATCTGCTGCCGCCCGCTGGGGCGGCCAGCTTTTTCAGGCTTGGCTCCTCAGCAAAAAACTAGTGTGCAATCGCACCAGCTGCTTGTTAAATACCCGCGCTGCGAGGCTGCACAGCTGTTGCAAATGATTGCACACCAATGTGTATTGGCTTGTTTTAGTTTCACTCGAAGTAGATTGGCCTCTCTAGCGAGATTCCTATTGGTCAGTCATGACCTACGTCTCCGTTCCCTCCCTCAGGGACCGAGGGTTACCATATGTAACCGAGACGTTTTCCATTTTAATATATGTTAAAGCAGAATTTTCAGCATCATTCCTCCAGTCTTCAGTGTCACATGATCCTTGATCCTTGATCCATGATGAGAAATCATTCTAATATGCTGATTTGCTGCTCAAGAAACATTTATTAGTATGATCAATGTTGAAAACAGTTGTGCTGCTTCATGTTTTTGTGGAAACCATATTTTATTGCATCCTTTTGATCACAAACTTTTGAATTGTAGTTTAAGAATAATAATAAAAAAAGGATTTTTTTCCCCCTAAAGTATTTATGTTGCATACAGTACAACCCTCTGTAGTAAATCACTAGTATATGCGACTAAATCTTGACTCTGGGCGAATAAATGTCTATCATTAGCCACTGGCTAATAAATTCTTAGATTTTACTGGCCAGTGTGTGTTAGAGGCTAAGTATAAGACTACCAATGAGAGTGCAGACAGTGGCACTCACATGATCACCAACAGACGCAGTCACTCATCTCTCAATCTTCTCACATCTCTAACTCTCACTGAAAATGACTAACTCTTTCGCTGCAAATCTGTCTGAGGAAGCACAATATGTTTGAGGTTCGCGTTAGTCTTGCAGAGGTGTCAGTCTTTCTGGTTCATTTAGTGTAATTTACTGCATCGCCTTCTATCCCTGTTATTTATTGTGGAGGATGCTGATAGAGCAAGTGTTCTCAAACACAGCAGGAACTCTGCGGCTGGCTCATTTGCATCTGTGTGGCGGAGAGCGTCTGTGCGCCTGTCTCAAGCCACCACTCCACCTGAGTAGGCTGAGAATAATCAAATTACATCAGCCGGGGATGCTTGCCTAAAATACAACAATAAATCATCCGTGTACATAAACAACCTGCGTAATTTTTAATCACTAGACTAAGGTAAAACAACAAGAGCTTATTGCTGTTGTGGTGGCGGTACTCACTGTTAGTTCTTGTGGAATAAAAAGCAGGAATGAATTGGTGAACATTTGTAAATTAGCCAAGATTTATTGTTTACTTTAATTCATGCCCTCATGCAGTGAGATCCAAGGGGAGGTCAACACTGTCAAGTGCTGGTTTAAATAAACCATGAAATTGAATCTGCACACAGGCAAGTGCTCTCTGCAGTCCATCTTCATGTAATTCGTATCCTAACCTTGCTACGGGGGCACGCATACTACAGCGGCTACGTACTAGTGCCTATTTGAATCTTCCATTGTAGGATAACATTTACACAGACTTGTGATTTTTAATGAATGGCCTCATTAATTTTAATGAATGCACTCAATATCTGGAATAATACTGACCTTTGACTCGGCACAAAAATGTCAGCTTTCTTCCATTGTATCAATATGATATTCTGATAAACTGAGGAAGGTCAGTAAAATGTCACACTACATTGTGTCTAAAAGTAATAACTTCTGGATACAATCATTTATTTTAATTTGATCTCAACAAATTCAAGGTTTCCATGGAACATATGTTTGAATGTTACTGAAGCTATTTGAAAAATCCATTTATTAGTCAAATTATTTTGATAGGCTTCCCATTTTGAGTTTTCATACTCTTTTATGTTACCACTTTATAATAACTACAATACATCATTATCAACTATTGCTTAAAATGTAAATTAAAATAGTAAAACATATTTTCCTAAAAAAAAATCAAAAAGTCATTACTGTGAAAGGACATGGAACTAATGACATGTGTAGCATTATATTTAATGCACTTATTTTCATCAACAACTAATGAATTAATGCTTTGAGAGCTATTATATATATATATATATATATATATATATATATATATATATATATATATATATATATATATATATATATAATGTTTAAAATAAAATATTATTTGAATAGGTTTCAATATTTCTGAAAAAAATCACACAAAAAACAAATTCACACATTCGTCCTATAATATACTTCCTCAGAAACTGTACTATACTCAGAATAATATCAATAATTTGCACATTTGCACGAACATGTCAGAATATGTTGATAGTTCTACACAGAATTTGTTTATATTAGCAACATCACATGCACAGAACAGCTCTGTAAATCAAAAAGTTTGGGTATGTTTTTTTTTAAAGCATCTCTGCCCCAAAGGCAGACTGTTCCTCTTACATTGTCTGTGATGTTTGACAGCTTTCACTTCCATTCTGTCATAATCACACAGGGAGTTGTGGCATGCTGCATCAACACTTCACACACTGTACTGCGCCAATGAACAAAGCAGAGCTCAAAGCAATGAACACATTCATATATGTGCACAGCGATGCATATAGCTCAAAGGCAGAGCAACAACAGGTGGCTATGTAGCATACCATGAGAATTGACTCTTTTACATGAAACAAACTTCTCTTACCTCTCATCTCTAATCCTTTACCACACGATTCACTCGCTCCCGTCATTCCCTGCTGGACAGAATCTGGGACCAGAGTACATGGATGCCATCTGTGTGCCTTCCATCTGAAAAAGAGATCAAGATTTGTAGTGATGGTTTGATATTGGAAAAAAGTCACAATTTTAGTCTAAGACATGCATATACTATAAATATACTAGGTATTATTTAGGTAATAACAGGCATATAATACCAGAAATAACCTGGAAATCACAAATACGTACACATGTAAGCAGACCTTCCAGTGTAAACACAATGCATATCAATAGAAACCTTACACTTACGATACTTAAATCAGTATTAACCAGCATGATGCTGTCACAGTGTTTTATGATATATGGAATTAATTAATTGCCTTTGTATTCAGAGGGCTTTTACAGGAAAATTAGTTTAGTCTAGCCTTGCAAATGAGGAAAAAATGGTGAGCGTTAAATAAATCCTATAAACCAGTGGTAATGATGTGCTGCATTAAACAAATGACTTTGTTTCAGCATACTCAACAGTTTCTTGTCAATAGTTTTAATTACAAGGGATTTCAATGGCAGATACCAATGCTGACATCTACAGATCAGAGTGGTCATTGGTTAATATGAAGTAATACATTCACAAGTGCAAACATTCCATGCAAGTTCTCAATTATCAACTTTACTGAAATATTATAAGATATACTAGTGTTGTAGTCCCGAGACCATTTTTGAAGGACATGGTCTTGTCTCGTTCTCAGACTTCGAGGACTCTATAAGAGGATTTTATTTTAAAATCGGTCAAGACCACATCTGCGATATCTGGATCTGGATATCATCAAATTGCCAGTGCATTATGTTACGACCCTATGGTTTGTATTTTGTTATTTCTCTGTTGTTTTGTTAGTCTCTCTGTATGTCTGTTTAGGAACGTCATCTGATTGGTTCCTGCAGGATGATTGGAATGCCATCTGATTGGTTCCTGCACAGTGATTGATGCTCTATCCTGATTGGTGCAGAGTGTTTTAAAAGAATTTCCTCTACAGACAGAGTGGGTTTTGTGTTTGAGCAGACAGAGAGCTTGTGATTTGAGACTGTTAAGAGTACAGTATTTGAGTGTTAAGAGTTTTGAGACTGAGTACTGATTGTTTGTTTGATTTGTGAACTGTTTGAATCTGAATATCCCCATTGGTATATTTGACCCTTTGCCTGTTTACTGACACTGATTTGGACTGCCCTTTTCAGTTTGTTTGCCTGATTGTAAATATATTGTAAATATTGATTTTTGGGAAAGTAGGGAGCTTGACGCCAATCTTTTTTTTACTGTAAACTCTTTGAACTCTGTTTTTGGTTAGGGAGTAAGGTTTACAGATTGTATTCTCATTTTCTTTTCTTTTGGTTTAGGTTTTAGGAAAGAGGTTTAAAGACAAGGTTGTTTTTGTTTGTTATTTTGGCTTGGTCATCTCCTGTGTAACAATTATCTGATTTATTTGTTAACATCATTAAATGTGATTGGATGTAAAACTTGCTGCTTCAAATGCAATCAATAACTTATTTCTGTGTTTTTGTTATGTTGTGCCAGGTCAGAAATTAACAATTGTCAAAAATGTCACCAAAATGAATACAAATGGGCACAAAATTCAATTTATGATTGCAAAAAAACTACTCTTATGAGAGCTTATAACATAAGATATAATTCAGCAGTATCTCAATTGATTTTATTTTTAAAACATTAATCTCAACATTATTTATGTAGATTGTACCAATTCAGATGCAACTCCTGTGCCAACTCAGAAGTGGAAAGCTGAATTTTGTTGTTATTGATTTAATTTGACTGGTAGTGTTTTATCATTATTCAAATTGCAGTTATTGATTAAAGGGACACCAACTTTTTTACCTTAACTGAACAGCTTCGAAGTCAGTGGAATGGTTATATTACTTATTTTGGGTTGATTTGTGGTGGTTTCGCAGCCCCCTGGTGCCTGACAGCGGAAAAAACTCACTTGCAACTTTGGGGCGGCGGGCCACCGGCCTCGCCGTCAGGAAGTATCGCGTGATATCAGGTCTCGCGATGTAACGAATTGCTTGACGGCACTGCACACGTACACGCCCCCATTCAAGCACCGGCTAGCTAAGCAAAGGGCAACGATAGATTGAGTTATGACTGAGCCTGTAAATAAGAAGCAGAAAGCTAGGAAATCTTTGTCGGAGGATCAACGAAAGAGGAAACGGGAGACTGACCGAGCAAGAAGTCAGACTCGAGTAAATATCGGACCGGCTTTTTCAGAATGGCGAGAACTGAGAGAAACCGAAGCCTGCAAAACGGATGCTGACCTGGCCTTCTTGCTGTTGCACTTGTAAGTAACTTTGGAATAAACTGTGTTTTATATTTAAATTTCAAGTAATTGTGACCTCAGGATGTTTGCTATTGTCTGTAAAGGTTTTTATTATGATTGCTGTCTGTTACGGGCTTACTAGTAGGCTACGCTAGATACTATAACTTTGATGTTAGCATTGTCATTAGCAAACACGTTTGATTTCTGGCCGTTCCTCTGTCGGTTTTATTTGTGTAACTTAGTTTGCAAATAAATAGATATCCAATTCTTTAAATCAAGACACTGGTCTATCATACCCGCGTCTAAATGGCTAGTGGAGATTTTGGCTTGATCTAGCTAGATGGATGCTGCCCTTCTATGTGTCTAATTTAGCTTGCACATTGCATCCAGGTGTTACTTTGCTTTTATTTGGAGCCGGGGTGTTTTTTTTGTTTTTTTTTGCAGTGCGCTACATAGTGCAGAAGCCGATGGCTCACCGATCGCATTCTGTATTGATCCATAATATGCTACAAATCCTAGTGAACTACAATGAAGCCCAGACTCAAAATATTTTCCGTGACCGTCTTGTTTGCAAATATAGAAGTTACGATATTAGTTTTGAAGTTTTGAAATAGCCAGTTCATGCTCAGCTGGGTTGACAGCTGATCAGCTGGGTTGCTCGTGGCGAGGGGGGAGGAACGAATCGGTTACCTAACGTAACCTCGGTTCTCTCTAGAAGAGGGAACGAGTATTGCGTAAGCTAGCTTACGCTACGGGAAAGATTCATCTTTGCTGAGAGTTTGAAGCCAAAAAATTATTTCATAATTTGTATCCATTGACAACGCAGTTCCTCTGCGGCAGACCAAGAGCAGGCTAGCTAGCAGCTCATTGGTTCGCTCATTGAGAACTGCTTAAGCCTATGGGAGAGCGGGGCTGAACCCGCTACCAATGGGAAGCGCCCGCGCGCTCATTGCATCATGGCCCGCCAGAGTGGGCGTGGCTATCCCAGGGTGATACCGGGGTGATACCGGGGGAATAATTTAATGTGGAGTGAATGTACAAAGAGGCCGGCAGAGCGGGCACATAGTGTATACATAAGCATCTTAGGAGAGCACAAGGGTCGAACCGGTTGTGTGAGGGACTCCTAGTGATGCAGCTTCTTAGGGAGCAGGTTTTTAGACAGCTAGTAGTTTTGCCTGCAAGGCGGGAACTTACAAATTATAAAATCTGACAAAAGTGGACGGGGAGGCCCATCCCGCGGCCACACAAATGTCATGAATGGAAATTCCACAGGACCATGCCCACGATGAGGCCATGCCTCTGGTGGAGTGCGCCCTGATGCCCAAAGGGCAGGGCAGGCATTTTGATGCGTAAGCAGAAGCGATAGCGTCCACTATCCATCTAGACAGTGTCTGTTTTGAGGCGGCCAGACCTTTGGTGCGCCCCCCAAACGACACGAAAAGCTGCTCAGCGCGTCTGAACGCGGCAGCGCGCGTAGTGTACAATCTCAGAGCCCGAACCGGGCAGAGGAGATTAGCGTCGCGCTCACTATCGGATGGAGGCAGAGCCGATAGAGAAATAATCTGAGCCCTGAACGGGGTACCAATCGCCTTCGGGACATAGCCATGCCTAGGTTTGAGAATGACGACTGAATCATTCGGTCCAAACTCAAGACACGCGGCGCTGGATGAGAGCGCGTGAAGATCCCCCACGCGTTTTACTGAGGACAGAGCCACCAGAAAAACGGTTTTGAGCGAGAGGTATTTTAGGTCCACAGACTCGAGCGGTTCGAACGGGGGTGCTTTCATAGCTTCGAGGACTATAGAAAGATCCCAGATAGGAACCGACGGGGGCCGCGGAGGATTCATCCTTTTAGCTCCCCTGAGGAAGCGGATGATTAACTCGTCTTTTCCCAGGGACTGAGCGCGCCGGGGTTCAGAGAACGCCGCGACGGCTGCCACGTAAACCTTGAGAGTGGAGGGGGACCTGCCCTTGTCCAGCATCTCTTGAAGGAAAACTAGCAAAGACGGTACCTCGCATGACCGTGGGTCCAGATGTTTGTCGGTGCACCATTTTGAGAACACAGACCATTTAGACGCATAGAGCCTTCTCGTGGAAGGTGCTCTAGCCTGTATGATAGTGTTTCTTACTCCCTCTGGCAAATCGACGAATAGTCGTTGATCACCCATGCATGTAGCGCCCAGCGCTGTGGATGGGGGTGCCAGATCGTGCCGCGAGCTTGAGAGAGGAGATCTGCTCTGACTGGGATGGGCCACGGGGCTGTCTGTGACAGCTGAGTGAGCTCCGGAACCCAACTTTGACTCTCCCAACGCGGAGCTATGAGGAGCACCGAGTGGCGTGTGTCCCTGATCCTCTGAATTACTTGATGTAACAGAGCGATCGGAGGGAATGCATAGAGCGGGCGGCGAGGCCATTCCTGGGCTAGCGCGTCCTCGCTCCTCGTAAAAAATATTGGGCAGTGAGCGTTCTCTTCTGACGCGAAGAGGTCCACTTCTGCTCTGCCGAATAGCCGCCACAGTATTTGGACCGTCTGTGTGTTCAGGGACCATTCTCCTATGGAGATGAGGTTCCTGGATAGTATGTCTGGACTGTCGTTCAGATGGCCCGGCACATGCGTCGCTCTGAGCGAAAGCAGGCGGCTCTGAGACCAAACTAAAATGCGGTGTGTCAGTAGAAAGAGATTCTTGGATCTGACACCGCCCTGACGGTTGATATAGGAGACCACAGCCATGTTGTCCGAACGGATCAGGACGTGGTGTCCCCGAATGAGCGGGAGGAAGCGCGAGAGCGCGTTCTCGACCGCAAGCTTTTCCAGACAATTTATGTGTATGGGGCTTTCCTGAGTCGACCAGTGGCCGAAGGCCGGTGAGCCCTCGCAGACTGCACCCCAACCCGTGTTGGATGCATCTGTCGAGATGACTTTTCGGCGGGAAAAGGTCCCCATTGTGACGCCCTGCCGAAACCATTCTGCTACTGTCCATGGCTGCAGCGCCGTGAGACATGTCTGCGTAACCCTGACCAGCTGGCGGCCTGTGTTCCACGCGTGGTGGGGTACACGGCTGTTTAACCAGAGCTGAAGCGGGCGCATGTGCAGAAGGCCCAGCTGAAGCACAGCGGAGGCTGAGGCCATGTAACCCAGCATGTAACCAGGGTGCCCATCTGAAACGAGGCGGCTAGACGCTGAACACTGCGCGCGCGCTGTGAGGAAAGGCGAGCCGTCATTGAGACCGAGTTCAAATCTATTCCTAGAAAGGAAATCGATTGACTGGGTTGAAGGGAGCTCTTTGTCCAGTTGACAGAGAGGCCCAGTGTTTTCAGATGGTCGAGGAGAACTGCGCGGTGCAACAGAAGCTCCGTCTGTGATTGGGCCAAAATCAGCCAGTCGTCCAGATAATTCAATATGCGCAGCCCCTGGCTCCGCAGGGGGGCGAGCGCCGTATCCATGCACTTCGTGAATGTACGGGGCGCCAGGGATAAGCCGAACGGGAGGACGGCGTATTGATATACATGACCCTCGAAGGCAAAACGTAAGAATGGCCTGTGACGGGGATTTATCTGGATCTGAAAATAGGCGTCTTTCAGGTCTAGAGAGATGAACCAATCCCCCTGGCGCACTTGCGCGAGGAGTTTCCTGGTAGTGAGCATCTTGAACGGTCTCTTCATGAGCACTTTGTTCAAAGACCTGAGATCTAAAATCGGTCTGAGGCCGCCGTCTTTCTTGGGAACCAGAAAATAACGGCCGTAAAACCCAGACTCGGTCATAGATGGCGGGACTCTCTCTATGGCGCCCTTTTGTAGCAGCGTCGCAATTTCTGAGCGAAGCGTGCCGGCGGCCAGCGGGCTGACAGTAGATTCGAGCCGAGCGCGTGCACGAGGCGGGCGGCGGCGAAACTGTAGCAGATAGCCGTTCTTTATAATGCTTAGCACCCACGGGGAAATGCCTGGAATGGCTTCCCACGCTTTGGAGCATGCGGCTAGTGGCCGAATGGTTATCACGCCCTGATTGCTGTACATAACGGGCTGAACACAGAGTGTGGGCGTGCTTTGAATGTGTGTTGCAACGGGACTTGCATTCAGAGAGGAGTCTATGGGCCGTGAAACAGAGCGAGCAGAGAGGGGACACGTGCATGCATTCATGGGCGTGTTTATTTTCTCTGATGTTAGAGCGGGCTGTGCCCGTCTCATGTGAAGGGGCTCTGAGAGAGACACGGGATATGTTATGCTTGTGTGTATGGGTGAACACATGATTGTGGGCACATTTTCTACACAACCGGCAAATTTTCTCTTTTTGAGATTTCTCTGGGTAGCCGTAAAAACGGCTTTTTGTCGCTCGCAAGCGGGTAGGGACTCCGGCTTGTTTGTGGCGGTAAACACTACAGCAGTCGGCGAAACAACGGGGACTGGCAGAAGGCGAAGCTTTGACGGCGGTCCGGCCGCAGCGGGAGAGCGCCGTCGTTTTCTTAACTTTGCTAGGCAGACTTCTGATGATCAGGCTTCAGCGTGCAACTGTATGTCCGGCTGGGGCGGGGAGGGAGAGCGGGAAGCGGGAAGCGGCGGCGGCGGCCCGCATGGTTCCGCAGGGGGCTCCGGCGGCCTCTGGGCGCGGCGTTTCTTTTTACGCGGCGAAGAGAGCGGCGGCGCGGGAGCGGATTGTGCCGCCAGGAGTCGTGCCCGCAGGGACGACAACGGCAGGCTTTCACAGAAGTCGCATCCTCCATCCGCGAGGGCGAGTTCTGCGTGCTCGAGTCCCAGGCAGAGAGCGCAGACAATATGGCGGTCTCCGTCCTCGAGAGGAGCGCGGCAAGAGCCGCAGGAAATTCGAGACATCTTTAAAAAGACGCTCAGCTCTTTTAAAACAGAGAAGGATACAGTCGTCGGATGGCGCTAGCTTGCAGGGCGGCTGAAGGTGGCGAAGACGGCCGGCTTCTTCAGGGTCCGTGAGCTCGCTAGAGTGATGCCTTCTCGACGGCGACGGCTTTTCTTCTTCTCAGAACAGCAGAAGCGTGTAGCTTGCTGAAGATGAAATGAATCATCATATAAGCCTGGGAGAGACTGTTTTATACACCACAGCCACGCCCACTCTGGCGGGCCATGATGCAATGAGCGCGCGGGCGCTTCCCATTGGTAGCGGGTTCAGCCCCGCTCTCCCATAGGCTTAAGCAGTTCTCTCTGAGCGAACCAATGAGCTGCTAGCTAGCCTGCTCTAGGTCTGCCGCAGAGGAACTGCGTTGTCAATGGATACAAATTATGAAATAATTTTTTGGCTTCAAACTCTCAGCAAAGATGAATCTTTCCCGTAGCGTAAGCTAGCTTACGCAATACGAGAGAACCTCTCGTAAGAGAACAACAGTTAGTTTTTATGACAGTGTGTTTGAAAGCATTTACTACCAGACACCAGGGGAGCTAGGGGGAGCTTCGTAGCGAAAAAACACTCAGGCTTGCCTGGTGTCCCTTTAAATATCAGACGTTTCTCAGGCAGTATATGTGGATCTTTTAGATGAATCTTTTAAGGTGATGATACACAGGGCAACTTTTTGAGCAATGTTGGTGGGCAATGTTGCCGTCAATGGTCAACCAGATGAAACACAGGGCCCACGACCGATCAAAATTATCCAGATAGAAATGTATTGCCTACTTTCAATGGGAAAGTGCCCAAGCAACAATCACTCGGCAAGATTGCCCAGCAACATTGCTCAAAAAGTTGCCCTGTGAATCATCACCTTTAGAGTCTCTTGGTCTTGACTCAGTCTCACCCTGCCTTGGTTTTGTCTTGGTATCAACCCCTCAAAGTGTTGGTTTTGTCTTGGTCTCTTGGTCTTGACTACAACACTACGCCTCTCATGAGATGATTTAATTTTTATTACAAATAAATACTTTTCATTTCAATTAAATTCCCATTTCATTTAGAATCTTCTAAACTATTTTCATTCTCAACATGAATGATGAGTGAACATTAGTGGATGTGATGGAGTGGAGTATGCTCACCTAAGCTACATTTATTTGATCACAAATACAGTAAAAAAAGTAATATTGTGAAATACAATTTTAAATGTCTGTTTTCTATTTGAATATTTTGTAAAATGTAATTAATTCCTGTGATGGTAAAGTTAAAATAAAGTGGTACATTTCCAGCATCATTACTCCAGTCTCCAGTGTCACATGATCCTTTAGAAATCAGTCTAATATGTTGAGTTGATGCTCAAGAAAGATTTATAATTATCGACATTGAAAAGTTTTGTGAAACCTGTGATGAATAGAACGTCTATTTTACCTACATTGAATGTATCCTTGCCATATCAAATTATTAATTTCTTTCAGAATTTTTTTTTTCCTGACCTCAAACATAGTGCATGTGAGTGGAGCCTCATTCAAGAAACCTTGTGGCCTTATCTTATGACAAGTGCTTTTTCAGGCATTCAGAAGCATTAGCTGATGTTTATTTGCATGGTGTAAAAGCATGAAAGAGTCATACAGATTATCCCTTTTGAAATGTTTGTGTAAAACATGTTTTTTTATGGGTGAGTTTATAGAAACAAAATGCTGTCTGATATAGCTATGATTGCATTAACAAATCAACCTACTTCTATTTGTGAATAAACCTTGCAGAATAACAATTTCAGAAGTTATTACAACTGCTCAATCACATTCACATTTATTCATGAGCTGGAGAAACTTGCAAATAGCTTGGCATTTACTTGCTCAGTAAATTACAGCTACAACGTGTGACTTGTGTATTTTGTGGAAAGTATTGTTTACAAAACAGTGTATAATACATTGTATTTCATGCATGTGATTCTGAACAGCTGTGTGGATTTGCAAACGTTTTTTTGACTCCACAAAAGTGAAATAAAACAGGCTGGCATTGTATGAGACAAGCTGATTAATTGGTAAACCACAAGTGTGACTGCAGTTTATTCACCTGTAAGTAGGACAAACCAGAAGCGCCTCACATTCTCTCTCCTCATATAAAGTATCTGGACACTCTTGACCCCCATTGGCCGCCCGCTGGATGATGATCCTGTATCTTGACTGTGAGGGTACGGTGCTGTTCACTGCACAGTTCACACAGAAAGAAAACATTACTTTCACTCATCTTTCACTTTATTAGTATTCTGACAGCGATTACCGCAGCAGGAACAATTCAAAGAGCTCTTTAGATAAGAGGTAATGATATGATTCTCTGGTGGAGTTCACTGTATGGATCCTAAGCTGATGTAACTACTTAATTTAGCAGACAATGTAAGGCTCATTACGCATTGCTAATTACTAAAAGACTGATAATAGCACAATTAAGAGGGCCATCTCATTAACAGAAGACCCAACAGGGTAAAGCACACTATTTACAGAGGAGATATCAGTTATTTAAAACCTTTCTTCAAATGTTACCATTTGATTCAATCATCATAAATGCATGTTTACTGGTTTCTTTAGTGGAAGTAATTGTCCATTAATAGTCTCATTTAAATGTAATAAAACTTTTCTGCTGGTAAGAAAAGCCCCTCTGAGGATGACACAAACGGTATGTGGTCCGGCTTTCACAGCTTTTACAGCAGTGTATGACATCACGTCCCAGTAGGTTGGTGTGAAATCTTGTTTTCATTATCAACATACTGTCCTCATGGACGAAATGAATTTTAGAATCTAATAACAAACTCTGTAAATATAATGACTTTTCTCGTAGGAAAAGAAGGAAATTATTAGATAAGATAGAATGGGGAAATGCTGAAATCTGATTGAGATGTTAAATAACATTTAAAATCAGCAATTAAATCTGACATGAACGGTCCCATAAATGTTGTTCCCTTTCGAGAGGTCTCTCCTATTGCGTAAGTAGCTTACGCTACGGGAAAACTCCTTTTCTCGAGAATATTGAAGTCTTTATGTAAAACGCATTGCAGCTGCACAGCTGACAGCAATGAACGAAGGAGCTCGGTCATTGGCTGTGCTGCGGCAACTTGCTCGAACCAATGACGGGGCGACTCTGAATGCGCGACCAATGAGCGCGCTTCGCGCCCGCGCGCGTCAGAGCCCGCCAAGATGGGCGTGGCCAAGAGCTATATATTGGGCGCCCCGTCATGAGAGTTCTTTAGATTTAATCTCCTTCAGCGAAAACACCTTCTTCGCTGGATCCTCCGGATTATTGAAGCTTCGCCGCCGTCGAAAAGCATACCAGTGGGATTGCTACGAGGACGTCGGCACCTTCAGCCGCCTTCGAACGCCATCCTACTGAGCCATCCGGCGTGCTACACACGCAAGTATTTTTACATCTGTTCGCCCCGCTACACTTGTAAAAGAGCAATTTTCTGAGGCGTTGTTTCAAATGCCTTCCTGCGCGTCGTGCAGAGACCTTCTCCCGGACGGGGATCGTCACATCATCTGCGCTCGCTGCCTGGGCCGGGACCACGCAGAAGCTGCTTTGACCAAGGGCGGATGCCCGGAATGTGATGACCTGGGTCTCTCCACACTACGGGCCCGCCTCGCCGCTTTCGCCGTGAGCGAGCCCATCGCCGCCACCCCTCTGTTTGAGCCGCGCACTAAGAAAAAGTGCCGCTCACAGAGGCTTCCTAAACCTGAGCTCAGTGACGTCACACCGAGCCAGTCTCCGCGTGCTTCACCGCCGCTCTTGCCTTCCCCACCGCCGGTTCAGTTCACCCAGCCGGACCCACACCCCTCTAGCAGAGCGGTGGGCCTTGTGACTTTCGGCGCGTGACAGCTTGTCCATCGACGCTGCATCGGACGACTGGCCGGGCTCCACTCCGGGCTCCACTCCGGGCGAAGGAAAGAGGCTACGAGGGAACGCCGCCCCTCGAGGAGGCCGTGGCCAATCATCTCTGCCCGCCCTCCACCACCGGATGGAAAGCCAAAGCTTCCCACCCCTCGAAGCCCTGCCGCACTACTTCTGCTCTCGCCGGTCGCGCCTACGCCGCCGCCGGCCAAGCTGCATCAGCGCTTCACTCAATGGCGGTACTTCAAGTGTTCCAAGCCAAGCTTCTCCGCTCTATGGACGAGTCTGGCCCCGAAACCGAAGCCTTTAGGGACCTACACAGCGCAACTGATATAGCTCTGCGAGCCATGAAGGCCACCGCCCAGTCGATTGGCCGTGCCATGACTAATTTGACTGTTCTCGAGTGCCATCTGTGGTTAACTCTGACAGAGATGAAGGACGCGGATAAGGCGCCATTTCTCGACGCGCCTATCTCCACCAGCGGGCTGTTTGGACCGGCGGTTAAGGGTTTTGCCGAACGCTTCACTGAGGCCCTGAACGCTTCACAAGCTATGCGTCATTTCCTGCCCAAGCGCTCCAGCTCATCGCAGAGCAGACAGAGACCGCCACAGCCGCAGCGGGCTAGAACAGCTCCCACCGCCTCTCAGCCCGCGCCTCAGGCTGACGCTCGACGCCGCTCGCGCTCTCACAACCGCAAGCCGCCTTCTGAGCGACGGGGTCCTCGGCCCAAGATTGTGCTGAACCCTGAGCATCGAAAGCCGTCCTAGCCACAGCAATGAGAAGAGAGAGTGCTATTATTCCAATAGCGCCTCATCACAGGCCGTTTCTGAGATTCGCTTTCGAGGGACAGTCATACCAGTACACAGTACTTCCGTTCGGCCTGTCCCTGGCTCCCCGTACATTCACGAAATGTATGGATGCAGCACTTTCCCCCCTAAGGCGAAGGGGAGTGCGAATACTGAATTATCTCGACGATTGGCTGGTTCTAGCACAATCAGAAAGTCAGTTAATAACACACAGATCTTGGATTATCAGCCATTTAGAATGCCTGGGTCTAAGAATCAATTTTGCAAAAAGCATACTATCTCCCAGCCAGAGGATTTCTTTCCGGGGAATAGTTCTAGACTCGATGCAAATGACAGCGCGTTTCTCATCAGAGCGCGCGCTCACCATCCGGCGCCTTGCAACATCATTCAGGGTGGGCGCGCGCGCCCCCGTCAAGCGGTTTCAGAGGATGCTCGGTCTCAGCATCGGCCGTACTCCAGCTAGGATTGTTGCATATGCGCTCTCTCCAACGCTGGCTCAAGAGCCGCGTCCCTACTCACGCGTGGCGTTCGGGCCACTTTCTAATCAGAGCGAACCACGGCTGTATAAAAGCCCTGACGCACTGGAAAGCCGCCGACTGGTACCAGTCAGGCGTGAGTCTGGGTGTGAACACAAGGAGAAAGATGATAACGACAGATGCCTCCAAAATAGGTTGGGGGGCCCTTTACGAGGGCAGGCCTGTCTCCGGCTTTTGGTCAAACCCGGAGAAGCGCCTACACATAAACTGTCTGGAAATGAAAGCGGTCGCTTTGGCTCTCAGAGCCCTGCTCCCACATCTAAAAAACGAACACGTCCTGGTCCGAACGGACAACATGACGGTAGTGTCGTACATAAATCGCCAGGGTGGACTCAGGTCGAGCTCCATGCATTCAATGGCCAGGAGACTAATTTTATGGTCCCAGCACAACTTGCGCTCGCTGAGAGCAGCGCATGTGCCAGGCGCCCGGAACCAGGGGGCAGACATGCTATCCAGAGACAAGATTCTCCCAGGAGAATGGCCTCTCAACCCGCTGATGATTCAGTGGTTATGAAAAACCTTTGGCAAAGCGGAGATCGACCTCTTCGCCTCCAAGGAGAACGCGCACTGCTCTCTTTTCTTCACGAAAAGCACGGACGCGCTCGCCCAGAGCTGGCCGAGCCGCCCCTTATATGCCTTTCCCCCGATCGCGATGCTGCCACAGGTCATCAGTCGGGTCAGAGAGGAGAAAAACGCAGTGCTGCTGATAGCCCCACTCTGGAAGAACCAAACATGGTTTCCAGATCTGATGCAAATGCAATCTGCACCACGGCCGATTCCACTGAGGCCAGACCTCCTCAGTCAGGCCAGCGGGATGATATTCCATCCCCGCCCCGATCTGTGGGCCCTTCATGCATGGCCCCTCAACGGGTTCCCAGGAACCTCACGAGCGGAGCACTAAATACCATCGCTGAGGCGCGGGCGCCCTCCACGAGACGCTTATATGCCCAGAAATGGAGAGTGTTCAGTGACTGGTGTAATGCCAAGGGCCTGAACCCTGAAACATGCATTATATTACGAACGTACTCGCTTTTCTACAAGGGCTTCTGGAGGCAGGCCGCACCCCCTCCATGCTCAAAGTATATGTGGCGGCCATCACAGTGTCACACGACCCTGTAATGGAACGTCCATTGGGAAGAAACGACCTAATTATTCGTTTCCTAAGGGGCGCTAGGAGGATGAGCCCTTCACGCCCCCCCTCAGTGCCGATCTGGGACCTAGCTACTGTCCTAGACGCTCTTAAAGGGCCCCCGTTCGAACCACTCCGAACCGTGCACCTTAAACAGCTCTCGCTCAAGACTGCGCTCTTGCTGGCACTCGCCTCGGTCAAGAGAGTGGGCGACCTGCACGCGCTTTCGACAAGCGCTGCCTGCCTAGAATTCGGACCTAACGACTGCAGGGTCGTCCTTAGACCGAAACATGGGTATATTCCTAAAGTGCTCACCACCCCCTTCAGAGCACAGGTTATCTCCCTAACTGCGCTATCGTCTCCAGCAGACGAACACGACGCTAATCTACTCTGCCCCGTTAGGGCTCTCAGAGTGTATTTGGAACGTTCTGCCCTATTCAGACAGACAGAACAACTGTTTGTATGCTTTGGCGGCCGTACGAGAGGTTCCGCCGTTTCAAAGCAGAGAATCTCTCACTGGATAGTTGAAGCTATAGCGCTGGCTTATGAAGCTAAGGGACTTCAATGCCCCTGGGGAGTCAAAGCACACTCCACCAGGAGTGTGGCTTCTTCCTGGACATGGTCGAGCGGGATACCGATCGAGGATATTTTTGCGGCGGCAGGCTGGGCCTCACCGTCCACATTTATCAGGTTCTACAACCTACAGGTCCCGACATTGCATTCCAATGTACTATCAGCATGATGCTAGTTGAACTACGAGTTCGTATCTAGATTATGTATGTGCTTGTGTCACACTGAGCGCCTTCTAGCCGCTCTGTATTTTTTTTTTCCCACATATAAAGCTCGCCTCTGCCGGCTAGTTGGATGATAACTTTGCTTTTCAGCTCAGGCACCTGCCTCTGGCTATCATAAGGCGAAGTTCAGTACGCACGGCGTTTTGCATGGTGTTCCCATAGCGTAAGCTACTTACGCAATAGGAGGGACCTCTCGAAAGGGAACGACTCGGTTACTGACGTAACCTCGGTTCCCTGAGAGGAGGGAACGAGTATTGCGTAAGCTGCCGTGCTTGTGCTTGGTTACTTCGCTTCAGTCATTTTAACCAAAAGAACTCTCATGACGGGGCGCCCAATATATAGCTCTTGGCCACGCCCATCTTGGCGGGCTCTGACGTGCGCGGGCGCGAAGCGCTCATTGGTCGCGCATTCAGAGTCGCCCCGTCATTGGTTCGAGCAAGTTGCCGCAGCACAGCCAATGACCGAGCTCCTTCGTTCATTGCTGTCAGTTGTGCAGCTGCAATGCGTTTTACATAAAGACTTCAATATTCTCGAGAAAAGGAGTTTTCCCGTAGCGTAAGCTACTTAGGCAATACTCGTTCCCTCCTCTCAGGGAACCGAGGTTACCTTAGTAACCGAGTCGTTTATATGATCAAATAACAGTAAAAAAGCATTTATTTCAGGTTAGTCCAGCCAATGCACATGTTGTAATCCCAATTGAGCATCTCAAGACACTTCTAACTGTGGATGCAGTAACATGATGACTTGATCAACTGACGACTGGTGTAACCGGTCCTACTCGACCCGCTCCGAGCGGGATTCGACCCGGGGTCTCCGTCATGAGAGGTGGACTGGCTAACAAGGACGCTAAATACCGCAGTCTCTAGCACCAGTTGTTAGCATGCCTCTTGAGATCAGGGGAGTGAGGTTTACACGCACAGCGTGTATATATATATATATATATATATATATATATATATATATATATATATATTCATCCTTTAATTCAGTAAGGATGCATTACATTTATCAAAAGAGACAGTAAAGATATTTATAATGTCTTTATTCGAATTTCTATGTTTAAATAAATGCTGTTCTTTCATATGTATCACGCTTTCCACATTTTCTTTTTCTGTTTTCAACATTGGTAATAATAAAAAATGTTTCTTGAGCAGCAAATTAGCATATTGTAATTATTTCTGAAGGATCATGTGACACTGAAGACTGGAGTAATGAAGCTGAAAATTCAGCTTTGCCAACACATGAATAAATAACATCTTAAAATATATTCAAATATAAAAACAGTTACATTAAATTGTAAAAAATATTTCACAATATTACTGTATTTTGACATAAGATGATCAAAGCTTTAAAAATAAATTAGGGCTGTGAAAATATTAATCGTGATTAATCGCATCCAAAATAAAAGTTTGTGTTTACATAATATATGTGTGTGCACTGTGTATAATTATTTTGTATATATACAAATACACACACATGCATGTATATATTTAAGAAATATTTGCATGTATATACTGTATATATTTATATATAATTTATATTATATATAAATATAAATATTTTATATATAAATAACAAATTTTTCTTAAATGCATACATGCATGTGTATGTATTTATATATACAAAATAATTATACACAGTACACACACATATATTATGTAAACACAAACTTTTATTTTGGCTGCGATTAATCACGATTAATCTTTTCACAGCCCTAAAATAAATACATAAATCTTACAGTGTACATGATCACTATGAAGATTAAAACGGTCTTCGTATGTGTTCCACAGAAAAAATAAAAGCAAACCGTTTTGGAAATACATTTTTATTTTCAAGTGAACTATCCCTGTATGTGAGGTCCCACTGAAATGTCACACTTAAAGGTTGTGTGAGGAGATTGTATCAATACCTGGCAGGCATGTGGTAGGGCAGGCTGTCCATTCACTGAAAGGAGTCACAATGCAATCTTTTCTACAGGGCAGTAAACAGGGTTGAATGATGTCCGGTCGGGCAGATTCTGGACACCTATGACACAGACACATGGAGAACAGAAAGAAGGAATTTTTTTTTTCTAGATCAGTGATAACCTGTCTTAATTCATACTGCAGCTGCTCTGTCCTTGACCTTTTACCATGGGTGCAGATATCATCTGTGCTGATCCTATGTGCAGGTTGATTTACTGTACCCCACAAACCCAGACATTATCATGTACAGATACAACATAGTTCCAATGACACTATCTGTGTAACAGAAGATCACAACTAGACTGTAGGGGAAGTTGATGTAATATTTATTGCATCTTACCAGCAGAGGCTGAAGCTGATTGTATCTGAGTGAGTATACGGTAAAGGTGAGTTATTTCGGTATGAGTGACGGCAAGCGAGACGCTACGTGAGCCTTTATATTTCTTAAGAGAGAGATAAAGAGAGATTCCCCACACAGCTCACTACTGTACTGTGTAATCTAATGGAAAGCGAGTTTATGATTCTGTGCTCTAAAATACTTTATTCTGATTGGTTGATCACAGAGCTCCATGGTCACTCATTTTTTTGTGATATTGATTATACATAATAATTGTATATTTGGCAAACAATTTCCAACATGTAAAAAAAATAAGAACACACCATGAATTTTTTCATGGATGCACACAAAACTGTGGGGTTTTTGTTTTGTTGTTGTTGTTTTTGAAAAAAGTCTCTTATGCTAACCAAGGCTGCATTTATTTGATCAAAATTACAGTGAAAACAGTAATGCTATGAAATATTATTAACACTTAAAACAACTGTTTGTCTTCTATTTTAATATATTTTAAAAAACAATTTATCCCTGTGATGGAAAGCCATTACTCCAGTCGTCAGGGTCACATGATCCTTCAGAAATCATTATAATATGCTGATCTGGTGCTCAAGTAACACTTATCATCAATATGAATGTTGAAAAAAAAGTTGTTCTGATTGCTATTTTTGTGGAAGCATGATACAGTTTTTCAGAATTATTTGATAAATACAAAGTCAAAAAGATCAGCATTACATTTTTTTAAATCTTTAAATTCATTTATAATGTTACTAATTTAGTAACATTATAAATGAATTTACTGTAATTTTTGACCAATTTAATGCATCCTTGCTAAATGAACGTATTTAAAATCTTACTGAATCCAAACTTTTGACCAGTAGTGTATTAATTCAGTTAATACGGTTTAATTAAGTTTTATCTGGACAGTTTTGATGTGTAACATAATTTAACAAATACAAATTAAACTTTGAATTTTTTATTCAACAAAAAATATTAACATAACTTCAACTGTCTTCAGTGGAATAAGTAGTATATACCGACATTTACTTTCCAAACATTTATAAAACTTATAAAACATTGAAAGACGTTACTTATAAAATATTGAAAGAAATTCAACTTAAATCAATATTTCATGCACATTGATCTATTTGGTAAACAGCCGTGTGGACGGAAAATTACATTCACCCTGGTGAATATATAAGGGATAATGTACAGCCAGACGATCGTTTTCACAAAACAAACCCCTTCTGGTTGAAACAAGACCCATTATTTTGCGATAATGACTGGTTGACTGCACATGATCCTTTAGGGTGTATGTCCTGCTGGACATGTGTCCTTGTGAGTGCGAGTATGTGCATGCTTTTGTTTGAGAGCATGTTGATCCATGGAGAATGTCCATCTCTGTAAGCTGGATTCTGGATTTCATTTTCCAGCATACAGCAGCTCTAAAGAGAGGCGGTGGGACTCAGCAGGCCTCTACCAAATACAGGCTTTGGAGACCAGCAAACAGGACACATCAAAGTAGGGGACAAGAAAGAACAGAGCCATGAATCATCTGTTTCTCTCTCACTTTTGTGCTCTGTGGAGCAGAATGTCATTACAGAGGGCAATCACCCAAAGGCATTGATTCTACACAGCTTTAGGAGAGGAACAAAAGAGTGGGTGGAGGATAAGTGCAAAAAATCACTATAAAGAGGAGACATCACTGAAGACAATAGGTTGACACAAAACAAAGCGGGTTTATGTGTTGTTCAGCTCAAATGGATAGTTCACCCAAAAATGAAAATTCTATCATCATTTACTCATGTCGGTCCAAACCCGTCTTCGTTCATCTTCGAACACAAATTAAGATCTTTTTGATGAAATCTGAGAGCTTTCTGTCCCT
This sequence comes from Gila orcuttii, assembly GCA_026230005.1. Classification (NCBI taxonomy): domain Eukaryota; kingdom Metazoa; phylum Chordata; class Actinopteri; order Cypriniformes; family Leuciscidae; genus Gila; species Gila orcuttii. The sequence continues at coordinate 26,450,425 of JAPDVR010000007.1, read as the reverse complement.
CCATTGACAGCTACACAACTACCACTTTGAAGCTTCAAAAAGTTCATAAAGAGATTGCACGTTTGAGCTTCAGCAAGAACCAATGAGATTCATTCTTGTGTTACGCAGCACATTTGAGCTTCAGCAAGAACCAATGAGGTTCATTCTTGTGTTACGCAGCATGTTTAAGATTCAGCAAGAACCAATGAGATTCATTCTTGTGTTACGCAGCACATTTGAGTTTCAGCAAGAACCAATGAGGTTCATTCTTGTGTTACGCAGCATGTTTAAGCTTCAGCAAGAACCAATGAGGTTCATTCTTGTGTTACGCAGCACGTTTAAGCTTCGGCAAGAACCAATGAGATTCATTCTTGTGTTACGCAGCACATTTGAGCTTCAGCAAGAACCAATGAGGTTCATTCTTGTGTTACGCAGCATGTTTAAGCTTCAGCAAGAACCAATGAGATTCATTCTTGTGTTACGCAGCACGTTTGAGCTTCCACAAGAACCAATGAGGTTACAATTATATAGCACTTTTCTGGGTACTCAAAGCGCTTTACATAGAAGGGGGAATCTCCTCAACCACCACCAATGTGCAGCATCCACCTGGATGATGCGACGGCAGCCATATTGCGCCAGAATGCCCAACACACACCAGCTTATTGATGGAGAGGAGACAGAGTGATGAAGCCAATTAGTATATGGAGTGATTAGGAGGCCATGATGGACAGAGGCCAATGGGCAAATTTGACCAGGTTACACCTCTCTTTTTCAGAAAACTCTTTTTCTGAAGGACATCCTGGGATTTTTAATGACCACAGAAAGTCAGGACTTCAGTTTAACATCTCACCCGAAGGACGGAACTTTTTATGTTCATCATATAAAGCGATTGTGTCTCATCAGAAAAGTTGACTAAACCGCTCAATTCATATAAATTGGTTTTACAATTCCTTTATGAATTATTTTAAGTGTCAAAGTGGAACAGAAACTGCCAATGGAGGACATAAATCTCTTAGATTTCATTACACATATATTTTGTGTTTCGAAGATGGACAAAAGTCTAACAAGTTTGGAACGACATGAGGGTGAGTAAATAATGACAGAATCATTTTTGTGTGAAATAAACCTTTAAAAATTGGATGGGGCATGCTTAAAGCTGTCATAAAAAAACATTAATTCACAGGACAAAAGCAATATGAAACAACACACTTGTTGAATTCATAATTAAAGTAGATTTCCCTGAAAAGAGTAAACTCTTTGATTGAATAGTGTTTTAAGATATTACTCCGTTTGTGTCATCCCAACACAGAAATGAACCAATGTGTTTTTTTTTTTAGTTGGTGAGGCTAATGTTGCAGAAATTACACTGCACCAATCTGTAGGCAAATTAATAAGGCATATTGAAGAATTGTTTATTACGATTATTATTAATAATACAACTATATTTTAAACACTGTTATATCATATTGCTGTTGTCGCAGTTTTAGAAAAGTCAGTGCAGAAGTGCAGAAATGACTAATTTCCACTGTAACTATTCTGATTCAAATAGTTTATTATGCTATCTCTTGGCAAATTACTTAATGACATATTTGTTCATTACAATTATCTAATAATTAATATAATAATTTTTATAAACACTGTTTAATCATATTGATGTTGCCAGTTTTAGAAAAGCAATAATTCACCCAAGCTCGTGGATTAAATTTAATCAATTTATGTGAATGACAGTGGAGAGAGAGAGAAGGCAGGAAATGATGTGGCAGTGGAGAGCGGCAGTGGAGAGAGAAGACAGGAAAAGATTTGGAATGAGGAGGAAATAGCTTGTAAATCAAGCTTGAACTTGCATCACCCACATTTCATTGGTCCAACAAACAAACATAATATATCATCCTGCTCCACAAAACTGTACTTTTAAAATTGCTGAGATCAGATCACATTTAATGTTGACAGACAAGTTGCATTGTACCTATATGGAACCTGGTTTATTTTCCTCTTTATGCAAGCATATGAGTATTCATAAAGAACAGGTCTAGCAGCAGAAATATAAACAAACATCTCCCTGTTGGGTCATTTCATATATCAGGATGTTTAAATAGCTCAGCCCTGCTGTTTTAAATAAAGCGGAGTTATCTGAATACACACCACGAAATATCAGCCGCTCTCATCTGATGACATGTTCTGATGCTCTGCTCTTGCAGCCTCCAGCACATGCGGCAATAAGGCACAAGGGATATGATGTGTGTGTGACACAGACACATAAATTTACCCACACCATCAAACACATCCACGTCATATACAGTACACCCATCTGTGATTTATGCTTCAGTATATCTGTGAGTGAGAGCGTGTGTGTGTCAACAGACCACTATAAACCAGACTGTGATTTGTTCTCTGCCGACTGTAAAGAAGCTTAGATTATTCATTGGTAAACACAATTGTATATGACACCGTTTTCTCCTTAACACACGTTATGGCTTTCAAGGTCTCACAAATGGTCTCCCACTGTGAACTCAGAGCAGGGTTTACGCTGCCAAAAAAAAAAAAAAAAAAAAAAAAATATATATATATATATATATATATATATGTATGTGTGTGTGTGTGTGTATAAAATTATCTTTATCAGTATGCTTGTCTTGATGTCTAAACATCCCTAAATCCAGATACATTTACTTTTTTTAAAAAAATTGTGGTAAGCATTTTGCATTGTTGTGCTTGGAGTTTTATTTTTGATAATGCAATAATTTTTGGCCAGGCGGTCATTTTCCAAAATTATGAAAACATGCAAAAACAAGAGAAGAAACAAATACACTGTTTTTAAAAAAAAAAAAAAAAAGTTGCTGCCATACATTTTTAGGTACAATCAACTTGGATGTTTAAGTAATTTCAACTTAAATAACATTAAACTGATTTAAAAATGAGAATTGCTTAACTTATTAAAGCAATGTAATGATGTTCTCATAATTTATCGATCATATAATAGTTTACAGTGTATTAATAACTGCTTATGTTGTAGTCAATGTATGCTTTTTCTTGTGAGCTTTTTGAATGCTTTTTCTTTTTTGCAAAGTTAAATACAACCTGTAGCTGTAGTTTGCCTTTTTTGCCAAATAATTTTGTCAGATAAATACCTTAAACAAGTTTAGTGTTTTGTTCTTCCCTCATATAAAAAATAATAATAAAAAAAAAATATTATATATATATATATATATATATATATATATATATATATATATATATATATATATATATATATATATCTCGAACCCGTTGGGTCATTAAAACAAATATTACTTCTATAGACATAATTTTTGACCACTATATATGTCATCAATTGTGCTCCTCCTGTGTGAGGTTGCTGCCAGTGGATAGTGTTTCAAAATGACCATTTATCAATTCAATGATGAATTTAAAGCAGTCTTAGAAGCTTGTCAATGTAGGCACAGAGCTACTCTTAAAATCATATGCAATTTTGCTTCTCATGTAAATAAATGCATCTTGTTTTAAATATAGATATATTAGATATTTTCACTAAAAAGAGAAAAACTAGCATGTGTTTCCAGACAGCCCCCCTCCCAAAACTGAGGTAAAGCCGAAACCTATAACCAGGCCAGTGAAATACGCCAGCCCATAAACTCACTTTACGTTGGTGTCATTAATATAACAGAAAGAAATGGATAAACGACTGCATTATTTATGAGCCCCTTTTCCTGATGCACAACACAATATCTTCTCCATGCAATGCAATAGAACATTTTATCTTACCCAAAGCGCCATTACACCCCTCCCACAGGAAACATTTATCAAGGAAAGACCTGGGGCAACATGAACCTCTCATAGAGGAAACAGAGAGAAAAAGTCAAGCCTGCACTCAGAGCCATGCACAGCACAAGAATGAGAATATTGACAGACTCAATGTATAAGATATGGCTTCAGCAAATGTAAACCAAGCGATCTTCCCTTGTGAAAAGGTCAGGGAAATGCGAACATCTCATGAGAACAGATTTCAGTACTATACATATATGTTGTGCTGTACGTCTCATTCATGCAGTGTAAACGTGATGTTTGAATGGAAAACTATTAAATCTGGATTTCAGGACTGTGTGATTGTGTAGCAGAATGCCTCAAAGACACATCCCAGAGCAGAAGTGTATAATATCTGCTTTGATTTAGCGCTCTGATCAAACTAAAAGTACATATATTTACAAAAGCTAGCAGAGGGAAATATTTCTCTCTGGGAAGTTCATTATTCACCAAATACGGATGTCCTGATATTATGTACTTGTATGTAAAAATATACATCTAGGAGAGAAAATGCTGACAATGTTTTATAGATAAAGCTATAAAAATGGATGATCCCATAAAGGAAACTGGACAGATTCATGAACATTATAAAAACGAAACCCTCTAAAAACATTCTGAATTGAATGTCGGCACATATTTGATGAGGTATTTGAATGCATTTGATAAGGCTGTTTATACTTATGTTGGTGGTTGTTCACACAGCACATAAATCCTAGTAAAGATTGGATACATTTGTTCAAACAAACGCTGTGTCTCGAATGATGAGTGCTAAGTGAAATCTGATCTGACTCTACCAAATGAAATGCATTTACAAAATCTTACTTTAAACAGATTTCAAATCACAAAAGGATTTTTTTTTTTTGCTGAAAGAATTTTGCTACATGTCTGAACAAAGTGTTGTTGCCTGCATCTGACAGGTAATTTAAGTGCTCTATGGTATTTAATATTAAAAAGCAGTGATCACCAAAGATTAGTAAAATATACAATTTAAACCTCATGCTATGAGCAGTGGTGGAAAATCTATGTGCTTTAATAATCTAACCTCCACAAAAGGCCACTGCAAACACTTTCAGTGTGGTGTGTGGAAATGCACAAATCCACAGATTATAAATTTCATACATAAAAATAAGGCACCTTTTGGGAATAACCGGCCCGACGCCCATTTTCATGCAGACCACTTTACGAATTTGCACCCCGACAGCACAGGTGGTCGTTCCGTTCCAGTAGCCGGTGCCATTTAGATTCATGGAGGAGTCTTCAATGCATGGTCCCCATGGCGACGCTTCCCAGTAGAACGTGATGCATGGATGAGCGTTACAAGTTCTCCACTCCTCCAGAGCAGTAGCAGCTGGACATGCCTTAGCTGAAATGAAAAAGATCATTAACTGCATTACATATGCAAAAACCCTCTCTTAAGTTTGCTTTAATGCTCCATAAAATCTTAATGAGCTACATGAGCACAAGAGGCATGGGGCCGAAATCTACTGGGACATGTGAAGAGATGTAGATATATAAATTGAAGAAAAAGAATAATAAGAAAAAACTGTTCATGGTGTAATTTCTAAACCACCAGCATCATTTTTTTTTTTTTAAATAATGCCTCATTGACTAAATGAGACAAACAAAGTTTGGTTGCCTCAAACTCACACCATTGGTTGAGTCGACGTTGCTGTTGGGCTCCTCAATGCTGAAAGAGCCAATGTCACAGTGTTTACCAGTGTTGTTATCATTAAATAAAACTATTAACAACATTTCTGTTCATTGAAATACAGTACAATATTGTAATATTAGATTAAATTAGAATAGACTCTTCCATACATCTGTTATCAACCATGAAACCAAAATAAATATCAGCTTATCCGTATCAGCCAAATATTTGATATTGATGCATCCCAAAACCTTCTTCCATCATTTTACTGTACTTGAAAACATAATAAACCTGAAGCAAAATGCGGAATGTGTATTCCACGTGTGATGCAGGCACACCTTTGACACATATTTTGTAGGATCAACCTCCAAAATTACTTCTGCACTTTTTATAATTAAAAGTAATTCCTACTCCATCTGCCCTTGAAGCTAATGACATTGTATTGACATTCAGCCTTTCTTCATAACACAGGGACTCATTATGAGTGTAACGTAGACCAGCTGAATATTAATAAGGGCTTGTCTGATTAATGACACTCTGTAGATGGTGTGTAGAGGTTGGGGCTTTATTTCCATTTTCCAGATGCATGGAGATAAGTGTATGTAAGAGCATGCATAATGCTGTTACTCAGGATGTACGTATGCAAGTATGCATGTATGTGTATATGTGTGTGTGTGTGT